>BSBK01004913.1:0-615000 GCA_027943335.1 Chamaecyparis obtusa | reverse complement strand
TCATCATGATTAGTAAGATTAGGAGGGTTTATACTAATGTTATCTTTAGGTTTCTCCACATATTCCATGCATTTTGTTAAAAGTTAAATGAGAAAACCACATGAAATATTTCTAAAGGACTTGAAACATTCCTTATTAGGAAGAAATATATTTTAAAGTATCATAATTCCATATGCAAGAACACCATGAAGGAATACAAATATCATGAAATGCAAGAAAGTATGATTCACTCCATGTGATTTATAAAGATAAGTAAGGAGAAATGTAACAACATAGGTTATCACATACCAATCTAACTTAGTAAAATCCATTAATGCTAATGAGATTTAACAAGCACACAAAGGAGATCTAACACCGAAATAAAAATTATGTAAGAATATTTGGGTTTACCAAAATCTGCAATAGAAAAAGGGAAGAAATGCAAAGAGGTAGACCACTTCTCCTTTTCAAACTTGTACATTCAGAAGGAAGATGTCCCAATAGGCTAGGAAGGTCCCAAGGGTTGAATGGGTCAATGGTCCTTTGCTAAATATGTAATTGTGAAAGGGGAATTATAATGAGATAAAAAATACAAATTAGAGAATATCTATATATGCCTAGAATATAAATAGGAGATATGGTTGCTTAAAATCTGAATATCAGATATACAAAATCCCAGAAATACTTGTAATTGTTGATTTGGAACTTGAAGGGTGTAACCTGTCTGCAAACCAAATTTTAGCTAATTTTGGGAGGTGCAAAACATTTAAAATATTTTGTACCCAAGAACAAAATGCTTGAAACATTTTGTTCCCTGGTTTTCTGCCTCTAACTTTCACAGATGCTCCGACAACTCCCAACCTATTTGAAAAAGTTCTTGTAGTTCAGTAACCTGTTTCTACATAGAAAAATGGGGAAGAAGGTCAGATAAAGGGGTTTTCCTTAGTCAAACCTCTGTTTAGGAATCAACCTTGAAATAAATAAAATAAAGGAAAGCGTGTTGTCATGTAGGAGAGACTAGATCTAGTAAATGAAGTATATCATACTTTGGCAATGCAAATGCTTCTTTGAATGTGATCAAATATGTTGATGCAATAGTTTTTACTTACATAAAAACCCAAAAGGAAATCATGAAAGATAAAACCTTATGGAATTAATGTTGTATTTTACCATAATATTTGATTGAAGACAATCGAAAGAAGACTTGGATGAATGTAGGTGAATGTGTATCTCCTTCCTTGATAGAAAAATCCTTTTCTTGGCCTCCAATGGAAGGAAGAAGCTAGATCTATGGACATAAACAACTTGAATACTTGAGAATAATTCTAGATCTTAAATTATTGGGCTTAGTTAGTTGATAGCAGTTGAACTTGACTTGCTTCCTTGCACTTGATAGCTCAATTTTGAATTCTTGATCTCAAATGTTGAATGCTTGATTGTGATAATGGATTACCAAAATGAGGAGAGATAGGGTGGTTTATATAACTCTCACAATATTTTAGGGTCTAAAACTCAAGCAGACCGACTATAGGGCTTAATTTCCCACTAAAATCCTTAAATAGGGCTCCAACTCAAATTTGGGCCAAAATATGTGAGAAAAAAATGTTTGAAACATTTTGTACCTATGAAAATCAACCCAAATTTGAATTGGGTGTGGGAAGATATGGTTGATGTGGGATTATCAGATACACTAATTTTAAGATTGGGACAAAACACAAAGGCCACAAATAGTGATATAGGACATAGGTGATGAAACAAATTATGAGATCGAAGGAAAAATAGAGGGGAACACTTAGAAATAAGGGATAAACTCAATTTTAAACAAGATTGAAAATGAGAGAGGACCTATATCAGAATCTAGGTGTTCGTTAAGTGCCGTATGAGGTCCTTCTATAGAAAACACACTAAGGTGGAAGAAAAATAGTCATTAAATTATACAGTGATTAGGTGCTGACAATTTAGCATGGTAGAATAAGAAATCAATCTACTATTTCTTTATCTACTAAAAAAATTGAACATTCCTAGGAAATGTGGTCACTAAATATATAACTTGGTTATGGACTATGCTTTTGGCACTCAAAGAACATCAAACATGGCCTTCTACTCTACTATGATAACTAAAGTGCTATTTTGTTGTGTAAAAATCAAGTGCTTCATGTTTCCTATTAGAGAAAAGCATTCTTTCATAATTACATCTTGGTGGCCTTCTTTTCTCCACTATGACAATTAAAATGCTATTGTGTTCTCTACAAATCTAGTGTTTCACGTTTCCTATTAGAGTAACACATTCTATCATAGAGGACCAAATAGTTAGTCTTTCCAACAAGGCTTTATTTATGTGAGATTAAGTTTTCTTATCTTAGAGATCTTTTAGGATTAAGATTTAAGATGATGAATATTTGATGCTTCCCATTCATGAGAATTTTTGTAAATGTCTATCATTATATATGAATGAAATAACTATTATGTGTTGTGAATCATCTTATGCAACCCCTAAGCTTAAAGTGGGATGCCAACATATTTAATGTGGACATGTATACCATGAATAATATTTTTTTTCCTCTTGATTAATTTTCTCATTTCTTCCTCTTATTAATATTTTAATAGACACTAATATCAATATACACATAGTTCTCAAACATGTCAATTATAACTAGCTTCTATATAAATCTTTACAATCTTTATTTCACAATCCATTCTGATCATGCCCTTTCAATGTGATATAATGTATAATTAGATTTTGAAACACATACAAATAAACACAAACTACTATAGTTAGTAGAAAATTTACAACAATAAATGCAATTTGACTTTATACACAAATATTAAATTTTTATTCATTCAAAATAATGCACGAGGTCTTCCTCATTCATTACAAATCTATAAATTTGACAACAAAAATAAGTTCTTATAAAGATTCTAGTCCTTAAAATAAAACAATAAAGATAAACTTGTAGTTTTATACATGACTTTTTAAAACAACTAAAACACTTAAAAACATGAAAAGTATCATAATTAAAAATTTAAAAAAAATTAAAATATCTGCCTAAACCCAATTGCATTGTCATCATTATGTTGTAATCCCAATCTTGTACTACATAATTTATGCATTTCTAACCATGTATTTGTATAAAGATTGAGCTGCAAATTTAGAAGGTGAGCTGCAGTTGAGTAGATGAGGTGTTGAAGGGGAGAAAGCCATGTTTAAGTGCAGCTTCCCACACTTTTTTGATGTCTGCAGTATTCATAGTTTGTCCACACTCATGGTGATTCCATCCTTCTAATGCATGCACCATTCACCCACTCGCCATGCACTCATTACTCTTCTTGGTAGCCAATTCTGAATTTCCATCATATGAAAACTCAAATTACTACTACTTATTTAAAAAGTTTAGGATTGAAGGTATCTATTCAATCTAAATTAAGAAAAATAATTATTACATAAATGATCAAACAATGAATGAAAGATTGTAATGACATTCACACGATCAGAAGTCAAAACAATAAATACATGAATAAAATATTTTAATGAGTTCACGAGATAAAACTATTAAAGATATCAAAATTTAAGTTTTAGATTTTAATGACATCTAAAAAGTTTAGGACCAAAGAGCATTTATTGCACCCTTAAACTAAAATAAATTAAACAGTAAACATAAGAATGAAATATTTTAATGATGTTCACGGTATCAAATAGTCAAAACAATAAATGTATGAATGAAATATTTTAATAACTTTCACAAAGTCAAGTAGTCAAAAAAATCAAAAACCATTTAACCTTAAATTTTAATACGTCACAAGATCAAACTATCAAAATGATAAATGTATGAATAAAAGATTTTAATGATGTTCACCATACCAAACTGCCAAAGAGATCAAGAACAACAACTTAAGAATTTTATGACTTCCAAAAAGTTTGCAACCAAGAACATTTATTTCATCCCTTAACCAAGAAAAAATACTATATAAAAGTTAAAAGAAAAGTGTATGACTGAAAGATTTTGATGGCATTCACAAGATTTTTTAGGATTGAAGAACATTTATTGCACCCTTTAAGAAAAAATACTATATAAAGATTAATAAATGAATGTATAATTGAAAAATATTATTAACATTCACAAGATCAAACGATCAAAATGAAAACAATAAATATATGAATACAAGATTTTAATGACATTCATAATATCAACTACCAAATTAATTACGAACACCGTCTTAAATTTTTATCACCAAAGAAATTAAGAACACCGTCTTAAATTTTATCAACATTCATGAGATCAAACATTCAAAATACTGATTATATAAATGAAAGCTTTTGGTGACAAACAGACAAAGAAATAAAAAAAGGGCAGTTGAGATCAATCAATCATAAAGATAAAAAACGATAACCTAAACTCCTTTTTGATATCAGATCACCTACTATGAGAGTCATTCTATCACATAGTAAACTCAAGTTCAAGCTCGTTACCTCACAGGCATGTACATTTTCCAGGTTGGCAGGCACTCTCATTGCAGGTGTGCTCTGGTAAATGCAGTCCTTACGAGTCCTATGTATTGGAAATGGGCAGAATGGGAATAAAGACGGCTCCCTTGGGCGCCTTCATCTGATCTTCCCCACTTACCATTCTCCCAACAATCCAAATCTGCATCACATCATTGTCAAGATCAGATACGAGCCTTTTTCACTCTTATTGTTTTCCAATCCAGTCAAGCAACAAAACGAGTCCGAAAATGTAGAGACATTATGTATAGAAGTTTCAACCTTGCAGTTCTTGCCCTCCTGATATCTGCTTACAGGGGTGATATTGTGCTGGAATTTGGATGGGACATTTGATTTCATTTGATCCAATTGTTCTCTTGATTCTGTAAGTAGCTGTCATTCGAGATAATGTAAGCATTAAATGTATGGGGTGCAAGAAATTTGAAGAACATGAATTGGGTATATTCCTTAACTAAATTGAAACAAATTTGAACAACATGAATTGGGTCTAATCCTAAACTAAACTAGTACCTGAATAGTGACTCCCCTTTGAGAAAGCAAGCTTACAATTGCAGATCCAATCTTTGACGTATCCACACACATGAACACTTCCCTTGTCTCCAATGGTATATAATTCAATACTACTGCGGCTGCAAGAGTGCTCCCATCTACCATACGGACTTCTAAGCTCTTGTGTTTTTTCAAAAACAGCTCCCCTCCTCCATTAAGATCCCCACTCTGCCACATTATCACTTTTTGATTAATAAGTTGAAAAAACAGCTTATTTTATTATAAATATGAAATTCATTTATATTGTGATATTGTTATAAGGATTTAAATGTAGAGTTTTGGAGTCAATTTATATTTCATGACTAGTGGTTCACAATAATCAATTTTCATTGCAAATGGGGTAGAAAGTTAAGTGAGTTTAATCTTGAAGAAAACTCCATGGTTAAATGAAATTAATCTACGGGAATATCATAAATATAAAGATGCTCCTATTAATTGGTTTTCTCAACTGACTATTTATGCCTGAAAAGTTAGTAAAAGATACCTGGTTGAGGAGGCCTAAATTGATAACTTTGACTTCTCTCTTATTTGCTTCCAAAATAGAATCCTCAATAAACTTATTTATCCTTGCTCGTTCAGAAGGCATAAAATACTGCATCCACATCCATAACTACAATATTGAAAAACTAAATAATATGCCATAAGTATGGATTTTTCAATGCAAAAAATTAATTAGAGAGATCTTAGACTTGATTGCATAAGTATTATATATCAATATTTTAGATTACATTCATATTAATCTATCATTAAGATAAGGAAAAATTTATATACATCATAATATTTTATCATCCTAATAATGTGATGTGAAAACTTAAAGAAATAAAAGTGAATAAATGACCACCTGAAATGTGTATCGTGGAGTAACCCATGTTTGCAAATGCAAATCATTTAATCGATTTTTTTCAGCAATAAAAGTTTTTCCAAAGAGCCAAAGAAAGAGCATGATGGCATTGCTAATTGGCCATAAAATCCACAAATACCATTTGGTAGAGTATGGTTTAGCAGAAAATGAAGCAAACCCAAATCTTAAATGGAAAAATGAGAGCAAACTTGTTGCATGAGTCACATACACCAAATCCACATTTCCCTGTCGTCCTGTTCACATAACAATACTACCCGTTAAAGTATGATTATCATAATTATTTTTTCAATTATTTGTTTAAAAATGTCATTCAAATACTAAACATATTCTCCTTAAAAAATTAATTGTATTTCATGATAAAATAGTCTAGTAGATAATGATAAAGATAAAATTATTATTTATATCTATTTATAAAATAAAAAAATAAACAAAATACATACAATTAACATGAAAATATCTAAGATAAAAGAGAGTCAAATAAACATAATAAATTAATATTTTTAAATATAATAAGAAAATATACAACTATCTCTATTATGACTTGATAGCTTCAGGGGTTTTGATCCTTTGAAGTAACTGAAATATTAAAATTATTAATATTAAAAGAAAGTCTTACAAAACAATGCATCCTCAGACAAAACATCATTTTCCACATTATGTTTAAAGTGGTATAGATGAGGTCATAAATGTTAAACACCCTCCAATTCATATATGTCTCATTTTTAATCTTACATAATTGATGAAATTGAAGAGTAATAATGACAAATAGTCAACATCTTCCAATCCAATACACCCCTGTTATTGGTCTAATATATTTTTGAAGATCAATAATGACAAACGTTCAACACCTTCCAATCTATATATGTCCCATTTTTTCTATCTAACATGATGACTGAAGATTAATAATGACAAATGTTTAACACCCATATTCTCCATTTTTAAAAAAAATTATGCATCAAAACTAATATGTAAATATTGAGCACAATTGCATCTTGAAATTGTAAGGAAAGCTACAGTGTGGAAATTCCTTCCTAACACCAAATTCGTGGAGGAAGTTGTTGGCAATTTGGCTGAAGTGAGTACATAGATGTTGTCATTATGGAAACATATGATCCACATGAAGATTGCAAAGGATTGAGAGCAAGTATAGCAGAGCGCATTGCAAATTTATCGAAGTGTCAGACAATGTTTTCACCAGTGCACTAGGATACAGTTTTGTGTTGCGATGTTGACTGGAGTAAGTTCAGTGCTTGCACACTTGAACATAGACTCTATGATAACTAATGATGACCCATCTCAGAGCGCAAGTCAGTATGACATGTATGGAATTAGTTATGATAGTTTTACCGAAGACAATGTTAAGCTGACAGGATAGAATATGAAGGCAGAATTGGTAAAGAGTTAAGGGATTATTTTGTTTATCAAAATAATGACTTAACAATATAAAGGGACGACATCCTAGATGTTAACTCTTGGATAAAGATATATGGAAGCCGACCATGTAAAGTTATTATCTTTATAACTTGTATATATGTAATTGTAATTGCAAGAAGAGAAGAGAAATGATGTAATATTGTAATGATATGATGCGAATGTAAGAGCAGTGAAAAGATATTGATGCAAGCAGCATAAGGTTATATACCTTAATCCATTTTGTAATAAGTATACATTGTACATTACTTGTTTGGGCAGTGGGCTCATCTGGTAATCAGATTTTGTATTGACAACTCCTAATAGGGTTGAGGCTTCTAACAAGGCCTATAGTCCCTTAATCAGGACTGATACACTATATGCTTGTAATAGACTCCTAACAGGGTCAACATCCTTAACAAGATACTTTTGATTAGTGGATCTTTGTGGGTATCATCTCCACCAGGGTTTTCCCTTGGCCAGGGTTTCCTCAAGAACATATCATGTGTTATGAGTTCTTTATTTCCATTGCTATGCATATTTTTAGCTTCTTATGTTATGCATGTATAAAGATGATCTATTATATCCATAATTGGGCAAAAGAGAAAGTTTGTAGAATACTGATTCACCCCCCCTCTCAGTATTCCCTATTTCTAACAGAACTAAGCAAGAGAAAATTTTAAATCAGTTTCATAATATTAAGTTGTGCATTTAAACATGTAAACAAGAGCATAGAGAACAACAAGCACACAAGACACACATAAACATCAAATTTTACGTGGGAAAACCCTTTCAAGAAAAAATCCACACACCAAAAAATTGAGCATCTTCTTTGTATTACTGTAAGAAATGCTGCATACATTTGACAATAGACTTTTTGCACGGGCTCAGATTGTGTTACAATCTACCTAATTTTTTTGACCATAATTCCTAACGAATTCCTGCATCAATTTATATACACCATAATCATTATGGAATTTTGCATGTCAACCGTCACTTCACAAAATGGTCAATAAACTCATCCTTGCCACTTGTCCAACTGGCGGTCACCATAGAACTATACGTGGGCATCATCGCACAGTGGGTGCTACACCACGGGCATCATCGTATGCTACTATGGGGATCTGTTTATGTGTGGGCCTCACCGCATGGTGAGAAATCATTATATGGTGGACTTAGTATGTATGAGGCACACATACTTCAACAATCTCCTTCTTGACGAAGTACTTATTGATATCCGCAGAGTTACTTGACAAGGAAATTTGAGAGTCAGGGACTTTAAGCCCCATTGAGTTTGTGCATCATTTAAACTTAACTTTGCTCACCAGCTTTGTCAATGCATTTGAAAAATTCTCCTGAGTGCCGACCTTTTATAGCTTTACCTTTTGATCTTCAACCATGTCATGTACAAAGTGATATTGCACATCAATGTGTTTTGTTCTAGCATGGAAAATAGGATTCTTCGCTAAAATTATTGCACTCTAACTGTCACAAAAAAATTAATTCGCCCTGCATCATAACCAACATCAAAACAAAAGCACTTAATCCAAACAACTTCTTGACATGTACAAGTAGATGCCATGTACTCTGCCTCAATTGTCGATAACGCGACTACATTCTTCTATTTTCTCATCCAGCTGATAGAACCACCATTCACCATGAACACATATCCACTAGTGGATATTCTTCTATCAATATCCCCAACCTAATCAACATCCACATACCCTTGAATGCTAATTGATCTTTCTGATCTAGCTAAGTTACCTTGATAGCATAATGGGTACTATGACATACCCTTCAATTATATAAGTACTCTTTTCAGAACATCCCAATATGGCTTGCCTGGATTTTTCATAAACCAACTCAATACTCCCACTACTTGGTCAATGTTTGGTCTATTACTAACCATTGCATACATGAGGCTGCCAAAAAAACTTGCATAAGGTATCTACTTCATGTCTTCAATCTCATCCAGAGATTTTGGATTATCATTAACCGATAGCTTCATTCCTTGCAAAATTGGAGCTACTTGTTGCTTGGAATCAGTCATATTGAACCTTTCAAGAACATTGGTAATATATTTTCTCTGGTTGAGCCAAATTTTTGTTCTAGCCCTTTCCCTTCTAATTTCTATCCCCAGAATAAATTTTGCTGCCCCCAAATATTTCATCTCAAACTTAAAGGACAATTGGGATCTTAAATCTAAGATCATTCCCTTACTATTGCCTATAAACAACATATCATCTACATATAGAGCAATAATAAGTATTTGATCATCTTCAGCTTTATAGTACATATAGTGATCAAATTTAGATCTCATAAAACCCAAAGATAAAACATAGGTTTCATACTTTTGATACCACATTCTAGGTGATTGTTTCAAACCATAAAGATACTTCTTAAGCTTACAAACCAAATGTTCTTTACCTTTCTCCATAAAATGCTCTAGCTGGGGTCCATATATATTTCTTCTTCAAGATCACCATGAAGAAATGTTGTCTTCACATCCATCTTCTCAATTTAAAACTCATGTGCCATTGCAAGTGATAGCAGAAACCTAATGGATATTAGCTTAGCTATAGGAGAAAAGGTTTCTCCATAGTCAATCCCTTCTTTTTGAGAATACCCCTTTGCAACCAGTCTTACCTTGTACTTGTCAATGCTTCCTATGGACCACACTTCTTCTTAAATACCCACTTATAATCGACATGATTTCTACATTTAGGCAAGGGTACAAGATCTCAAGTTCCATTTTTCTCCAATGAATTCATTTCATCTTTCATGACTTCCAACCAAGAATCTGAATCTGACATATTAATTTCTTCTTTCACAGCTCTAGGCTCATCATTGCCAGTAAGAAAAGTATAGGCTCAATTACCATTCAACATTGAGTAATTAAACCTCTCTGGTGAATGGCCATACCTATATTGGGTTGTCGCCTCTCCGCATAGACCTCTTCACTTCCTACAGTGAGGCTTCATGAGGTTCATCATGATTCTTTTGAACTTTCAGGACTACTCAAGCTCTCCTCATCCTCAGGAACATTCATGTCCTCATTCTCAAGCACATTCAAGGTTTGTAATATCCCCCTTTTATAAGCTAAAGGGATTTCAACAACTTCTTTTCCTTTTTCTATCTTCTTTGGATGTGGATCTACTAAGACAAGTTTCATCTCATGGAAGATAACACTCTTGTTGTACATCACTTTTTCAGTGAGAGGGCTCCATAATATGTATCCCTTCACACCAATATCGTAGCCAATGAAGGTAAATTTCACAGTTTTGTTATCCAGTTTTGACCTACTAACATCAGGCACATGAGCATATGCCTCACAACTGAAGACACATAAATGTCTTAACGAGGGCTTCTTGCCAGCCCACACTTCCATAGATGTTTTTTGAATAGCATTGCAGTAGGAGAAACATATCAACAAGTAACATATTGTAGCTACTGCTTCAACGCATAGCTTCTTCTCCAAACTAGCACTACCCAACATGCTTCTCTCTCTCCATCAAAGATCAATTTAGCCTTTAAGCTACTCCATTTTGCTACAGATTATAAGGCATAGTCTTATGCCTCTTAATAACATGATCTACAAAGAAATTATCTATTCTTAAACATTTAATCTTTCTCCCAGACTGATTTTCAACAAGGGTTTTATATTCCATAAAATGATTGAACATTTTTTATTTACTCTTTGGAAAATAAATGAATGACCTTCTTGAATAATCATCTATAAATGACACATAATATCTTGACTTAGACAAAGAAGGAACATCCATATGACAAAATACATCAGACTGAACATAATTTAACAAACCAAAATATTTTTGAGAACTAGAATAAAAAATGAACATGATTTTTCTTTCCATATATGCAACTTTCGTAGAAATCAAACTAAAGATTACAGTCCATCAATCGCTCAACCAGGTTTTTAACCTTTCTCGCAAATATGGTGGAAGTCTATAATGCTAGAGCATTGTTTTTTCTGCTACAAGTTTAACTTCCATAGAGTTTACATCATGTGTTTCCATAGCAACTTTATCAGACTTTATAGAGACACTATTACAACACACGGGTTTGTCATATAATCTATATAGTGTTCTAATGCGTTCACCCTTAGCTAAAATGATAAAACTTCTAGTCATCTTGCAACCATCATGCAAAAATGTTACTTGAACTCCAACATCATTTAGCTTGTTGACAGAGTAAGTTATGAGCTAGACCGGGTATATGATGTACTCCATCAATTCCCTTTACTATGTTGTTGGAGAACTGGATTTTGACTCTTCATCTTCCAACGATCTCTAGTGTGGAATTGCTTTCCAGAAACACCTTTTTGTCATCATATGGTTTGAGAACCACTCTTTATGAGATGTCACGTGGAATGATGCTCCCGAATTGACCAACCATACATCATCGAATGCAAGAATTTCCAAGGATGCTACAAAGGCATCAACATCACTTTGAGAAGATTCAGTGTTAGAAGAACATTTCATCTTCTTCTTCTTCTTCTTTTTCTCCTCTTTGCAATCCTTCCAGATATGACCTTTTTGCTTGCAGTTCTAACACCTTACCTTGGACTTCTTTTCAGGAGTAGTGGATCTCTCTTATGAATTTGACTTTGTGTCCTTCTTGCTTTGGTCCTTAGATCTGCCTTAGATAATGAGAGCCTCTTTAGCCGCCTTAGAGGATTTCCTCTGCATCTCCTTTAACATAAGTGCAAAAACTACTTCATCCATTTTAAATTGGGTAGTAGTACTTCTCACGACCATTACCAAGTGATCCCATGAGTCAGAAAAGAACTCGAGAATAACATACAACACTCTTCTTCACTAATGGACACACTAATAAATGTTAACTGTGCAATCACCATATTGAACACATTTAGATGATCTGCCACAGATGTTCCTTTGTCCATCTTCAGAGACTACAACTTCTTTCTCAGGGAAATTTTTTTTACTAAGGATTTTCCTGGATAAATGTCTACCAACTTCTTCCACAAAGAATGTGTGGTTTTCTCTTCATGGACATTCAATAGAACAAAATCTACAAGGCTCAATCTTATTAGTCCTTTGGCCTTTTGATTTGCTAGATCCTAATCTTCTTACTTCATGCCTGAAGGCTTGTTACTAGACACAACGATCCACAAATCTTGGTCAACCAACATATATTCAACTTTAAGTTTCAACAACTCAAAGTTTGTGCCATTTTAATTTTCAATGTCTATTCTCTCGGACATGCCAACCATATCAATTTGTAGACACAACAGATGGACGCTTTGTAAACTCCCACTGAAAACAAATTGGCACAAAAAACCAACCCTACCCAACAAGGATAACAACAACTGGCCAGGCTCTGAAACCTCTTGTAAGGAAAGCTATAGTGTGGAAATGCCTTCCTAACCCCAAATTTGCAGAGGAAGTAAGTAAGAGAAACTTTTAAATCAATTTTAGAATATTAAGATGTACATTATAATTAAAAAAATGAGAGCATAGAAAACAAGCACACAAGACACTAAGAAACACCAAATTTTACAAGAGAAAACCCTTTCGAGAAAAAATCCACACACCAAAAATTCGAGTGTCCTCTTTGTATTATTGTAAACAATGTTACATACATTCGACAAAGGACTTTTTGCATAGGCTTAGATTGTGTTACAATCTACCCGACTTTTTCAACCATAATTCCTAATGAATCCTGCAATGATTTATACACACTATAATTTGTCATGGAATTTGGTACATGTCAACCATCACTTCACAAAATGGTCAACAAACTCAGCCTTGCCACTTGTCCAACCGACGCTCACCATAGAACTATGTGTGGGCATCACCGCACAGTGGGTACTACACTGCAGATAACACCATATGCTACTGTGGGACTATGTTTATGTGCGGGCCTCACCACATAATGAACAACCACGGTACGGTAGACTCACCGCAAGGTAAGCAACCACCGTACAATGGACTCAGTACGTATGAAACACACATACTTCAACAGAAACAAGTATGAAAAGACTATCTAAATCAATGAACTCATTCCTAGCCCATCATTTTTTTCTCATTATATACTGTTTCATCTTCACACTGAATCATAAAATATGATCCCTAAAATTATACAAACACAAACAAATTTAAAAACAATATCAATTATAGAAATCTAATATTACTAATTTTAACCGCCTATTAATCAAACTATTTTTGATACTCACCTTTCGATGCAGTCTCGTAGACAGTGTCGGTCGATTTATCGACCGTTCCATAAAGATAATCATAAAGAGGCACGAAGAGACAGAAGTTGGTATGAACTTGCGAATGGTGAAGAGAGTGATACCTGTGTGGAATATGAATATTAGCCACGTCTCATCAAATTAATTCACAATAGATATTTTACATAGAAATTGGAACTTTTGGGTCCATAAGTAAGAAAACTTACGAGGGTGTGTACATTAGGTGTTTGAGAGGGGGGAAGATCTTAAATGCCCATTTGGGAACAAATTCAAAATTGGAGTGGCCCATATTGTTCATGAAATCAAACCACATGAAGTAGCCAGATATTATAGCAATAGACTGAGTATCGGTGAAAAGGGTAGCCAGTGGACCAATTGAGAGAATTGCAACATACATTAAATGCTCTGCAAACGGATGCACTACAGCTGAACAGGAAAAAAGATTCAAAAACTTCAGCACTCATTAAAAAGAACAAGATTCACAAGATCCAAAGGAAAACTTTCAAGATTAAAAATTTCAGTACCCAGTACTCATTAAAAAGTACAAGATTCACAAGATCTGAAGGAAAATTCTCAAAGATTCAAAATTCATCAATTCATCTGTAATTAATCTGCTTACAATCGTTCAAAGATTTCCCATTCCATTCTTCATACCAATAAGTACTGATTAAAAAATACAGGATTCACAAAAATGAAAGGAAATACTTTCTTACATGTGATGGGTTCTGTGACAAAAGAGGAGTGATGATGAGAATGGTAACGATTAAACAGGAAGTGATGATGGAGAGCTCTGTGTGCCCAGTAATATATGAATTCAGTTGGTCCAAGATGAGCCAAACTGATAACAAAGAGGCCCTTTGTGTTCCAGAGAGGAACATTGGAGGCGCCTGGAACGTATGCATGAACTATGACAAAGATGAAGGTGTATAGGAGAATATTGTCGTCCCTGCACCACATTGTACATAGTAAAAACTCTTTTTCTCTTCAAACTTTACATAATCACGAAGCTCTAAAACTTCTTTCATTGCATGCAAAGCCACCAGTTTAAATCGGTAAATGAGCTGTTATTATTTCTGGATTTGATTATGTGTGAGTTTTTTATCAATATTTTGATTTTTTTTTTCTTTTATTTTAAACTTTCTTATATCTTCCGGATAGATCATGAGGTGTGTGGTGAGAAACAGATGAAAAATAGAGAAAATCAAACTCAAAAACAACGAAACTCAATATTATAGATTGTGAAAATCTAATATCACCAATGATTAATATAAATAGATACTTAAATAAAAAACAAATACTTATTATCTAAAACTTCACATAAACAGAAATCTTTGGGACTTTTATGGTCATAAGAGAACCACCATGTTAAATATACATTGGTAAATGGGCAGTCACTGTTTTTGTATTCAGTTGTGTGAAATTTTTCATCAACGTTTTAGATCATTTTTCTGATTTCTCTTCTTCTTAAACTCTCTAACATCTGATGATGGATCATGAAGTGTGATCCAGAATGTTGATAAAAAAGTCACACACAATCCAAATAAAAAATTACAATGCTCATACTATAGATTCTAAAAATCTAGTATCATTAATGATTAATAGAAATAAAAACTTATAATAGAAAGTAAACACTTATTATTTACAAACTTTACATAAATAACAATAACACTTATTATCTACAAAATTTACATAAACACCAATCTTTTGAACTTTCATGGGCACCAAAAAAAGAGTCGACCACTTTAGATTTACATATGTAAATGGGCAATTGTTGTTTCAGGATTTGATCATGTGAGAAATGTTTAATTAATGTTTTGGATCATTTTAACATTCTGATAACAGATTATGAAGGCGATCTAAAATATCAATAAAAAACTTATACAATCAAATTTAAAATTAGAACATTTTTCGATATAATAAACTGTAGAAATCAGTAATGATTAATATAAATGAACATATATTTTTTTCAGGAAGATTTGAGGAGCTTACCAGTGTCCCTCTCTATCAACTTGCTCGAATTGGATACCTTTAGATTGGATTTGATGCTCGCTCCGTGCATTCTGATATCGACAAATACTAATCCACAGTTGGTTATGAAGGTATCTTGCTGCCACCAAAAGCAGCAGCAACAAACTAATGTTGTCTGCTTCATATCCTCCTAGAAAATTGGTATGTACTGCTTTGACAACCAGAGGGGCGAGAAGCAGATACTACATGCATAACATACATTATCCTTTACAGTCACTAAAATCTCTACTTTCATATTTGTTTACTCCCATTAGATTTTGGAGTATCATCTCAAAGAAGAAGAAGAAAATACACACAAATCTTACCTTGAAGTTACCAAGTTGCTCCCATGGCCATTGTGTAAGTGGACCAGGCTTGGATGCCATTCTCTTCACCTTAGAGTTCAGTTCAGAGAAGCTTAATAACTATTGATCTGTGCAGAAATGTTTGGTGCTTCACTTAGTATATGTAGAATTCTTAGCTCTGAGTTGAATTGTCATCCACGTTGGGACTTAGTTCGATATGCTTTTTGAACTTCTGCATTTATGGGTTTACCTAAAAATTTATGGCTATCAAGAAGAGCTAATCAAAAGTCCACATATGCTTAGATGGTATACCTATTTCACCTGCCCAACTAAAGTTGCCAGTTTCATTTATTTGGTTTTTAGATTAGATTGAATAAATTGGGGAGCCTGTGTGGAGAGACATATTTAATCTGTCCAACAAAAAGGACAGTTTCATTTAATTTGATCTTCAAAAGTTTTTAGATTGGAGAAATTGGGTAGTCTTTGTAGAGGAAGAAAAGTCTTGTAGTAGTTTTTAAGTTTGATCTATTTGTGTTGGTTTGGAGTTTTTAGATTTGAGTGTAAATATTTTTTAATTAATATTTAAAAATTATATTGTATGATGCATTATCATAATACAGATGATTAGCAATTTCATAGATATTTTTTCGTCAATATTTTAGATCATGTAGTGATCTATAATCAATTTCTCTTTTCTAATTATCTTCATCTTAATGATGCAATATAAAATATGATTTTCAATGTTAGAAAAATACTCACACCAAAACTTAATTTTTTTTATATCACTAATAAATTCATTTTATATCACACAAGGCAGAGACCACAAAGTGATCACTGGAACAGGCAGGGTGCTCATACTTTTCACAAGAACGATGCAGTAGACCTTCTTGGAAGGGAAATGTGGCTGGAAGGCGAAGGTGGATGAGAGAAAACAACAAACACAATAATGCTTGGGATTCGACTCCAACATTCATTGAACAAATCAAGGGTCGGGGGCATTTGCAAAACGGACCTAATAATGACTACAAGGGTCAACCGCTTGGGGGCATAAGCCCTAATCTCATTCCTATTTTACCCACTATGAAGGCAGGTAGGCCTTACAATCCTCTGTTACCAAAGAAAGTTTGGACACAGATGCACTGGAATATACACAAATAGAGGCAATGCATTATGTGAGGTAAATACAATATGAGCTTCAAAACGATGGTTGGAGAGATTTCTTCAATCGTCAAAAAGAATCAAGAGCACCTTTTAAGTGGAAGAAAATGGACTCGAACATAGGGCAACAAAGAGTTGATCTCGAGGTATATATAGACCAAGTTGAGACCCCCTTTTCGGTGGGCACTTTGGAAAAAGATGATGCGAGAACAGAACTGGCTAGTGCTCCACTACAAGAACTACATAAACAACCTTCAACATTCCCAAGAGTGTTTGTCACAATGTCAGAGGAGACATTGGATGAAAGGAGATGTCTTCTTCAACAACAACCTATAATTTGTAAGTTCTGGGAACCCAACATCCCATTTATAGACTTCAAAAAATGGGTTCTCTGAAATTGGAATGATATTTTTCACATTGAATCCATAGACATAGCTCTAGGGTTTTATATGATCATTTTCAAATCCAAGGAAAGTAGGGATAAAACCTTTAAATAGAAAGGTTGGTTTCATAACAACATAGGATTACACATGCAAATATAGAGCCCCAATTTCAATAGAAAAAACCAATCAATCAAATTCATATTGATGTGGATTTCTTTGAAAAATCTACCCATAGAATATAGGGAGGTAGACATCTTAGAAACCTTTCAAAATAAATTGGGCATATACCTAGATCACACCTTATCAGATGGATATGGAAGTATGAAGGTCTCTCTCCTAATGAATACATAGAAAGAAATACCAGGATCAATCAAAATCATCTCCAAATTTGGGGTTTGGGTTCAAAATGTCACATATGATGATCCTCATTTGAAACTCGAACGACACCCAGGGACTCTATTTCGGCCCAACTATATTGATATAGTGGGTCTCAAGTCTTAGATTGCGATCCTTTCTATAATAATATGGGGTCCAACATAGACGCTTATGAGAGTGAGGTTATAGGGAAACAAGGGAAGACATTTATTCTTTTTCCAGAAATAGATATCCAAGCGGCAATAAATAAAGGTAATAGATAACTAGAAGAAGACAAGTTTTTAGAAAGGATCACTATGATGTTATGGGTTCTATATTGGAGGCTGGCCCACTTCTATGCTAAACAAATATTGAAGACTATATCATTCCCCCACCAACTAATTGTAAGGAGTTCCCCTAACAATCAAGGTTTGCTTGAGGATGGAAGGGGCGTTTATGGTGATAATCTAGGAAACACAGTTAGAGAGAAGAGATTTTTTTTTGCTTGAACCCGATTATAGGGAAAAGATGGTCCCATTCAGCTAAATCAACAGTCCAAAAGTTGACTTCTCATGAGATAAGATTAATTCCTAGCAACAAGAATCTTCCAAGGGCTAGGAATTGCCATAACAATGTTTTAACTCATGTTAACCCCTATTCAATTGGAGACAAAATATTCTTAGAGAACAATCCATCTAGATTCAATCATAGACAGGTGGAAAGACTTTTAGAACGATGGTTGAGGGAAGTTCAAGAGAATATGATCATAGAAATTGCAGATCAAGTTCTTGCAGAGGAGCCAAGGATGGGAGTCTCAATTCAAACCTGAACTCACACTCCACCGTTGATAGTGAGAACAAACTCGATAAAATTCTAGGAAATGATTTTCATTGTAAATTCTAGGAAATGATTTTATCGAGTTTGTTATCACTGTTAGGTGTAGAGTGTGAGTTCAGGTTTGAATTGAGACTCCCATCCTTATGGCAATTTCATTGCAAATTTAGAGAAACTGGATGAAAGGGATAAGAAAAGCAAGTTCTTCCATAATAGTACTAAACAAAGGAGAAGAACTAACAAAATCTACAAAATCAACATTGAATGAGGTCAGAATTTTGAGGATCCAAAGGAAATCCAAGAAGAAATTGTAGACTATTACACCAAATTGTTAAATAACTATGAAGGTTCTCATCTTCAATCACAAATGATGATACTAAAGGATATTCCTAGACTAATTTCACAGGAGGATAATCATATGTTAATGGCTAAATTTCTAGAGGAATAAATACATAGAGAATTATGTCAAATGTCTCTAGAAAATGCCCCAGGTCCGGATGGATTCCTACGTAGTTTTTTTCAAAAATGGTGGTCTACTTTGGGTTCGGAATTGACAGAAGCACTAGAGACAGCGAGATCTTCTGGAAGACTCCTCAAAGAAATTAAAAATACATTCATTGTCCCCATTCCCAAAAAAGTTAAAACAACTTATTTGGATGAATTTAAACCAATCTCACTTTCCAACACCATTTATAAGATGCTCACCAAAACCTTAACCAAAAGATTGAACAAGACTCTGAGAAAACTAATTGGTGAAGAGAAAACACGGTTTGTTCCCAAAAGATCCATATTTGATGGAGTGATCATTTCCCAATAGGCTATTCACTCAATCCAAAAAAATAAACAAACAAGCTTGATTATAAAATTAGACATCAAGAAAATATATTACAAGGTGGATTGGCGGTTCTTTGCAAAATGCATGGAAACGTTTGGCTTTTCTTGAGCTTTGATAAATCTGATTTTCTATTGCATCTCAACACCTATGTTCTCAATCCTCATTAACAGATCACCACATGGTTATTTTTAAAGTTCAAGAGGGATCTGACAAGGAGACCTAGTATCTCCTTTCCTCTTAATCATCATGGTTGAAGCACTTAGTAGGAAGCTGGGCAACCTTCAAAACCAAGGCATCCTCAAAGGTGTGCAAATCACCTCCTCAGTAAGACTAGGGGAACAACAACAATTTGAAGATGACACAATACTCTTTGGGAAAGGCACTAAAGGTGAGGCTATTTAGTTAAAAAGGTTACTTACTAGTTATGTCAGGGCCTCGGGTCAAGTTGTTAATAGAGAGAGATCATAAAAATTCTTTTTCTTTGTCAAAAAAAGGACTTGACAAAAAATTCTTAATATCCTAGGATTCAAGGAAGGTAGGCTCCCTTGCACATACTTAGGGGTTTTGGTTGATAAATCATTGAGGTCTACACTAGCTTGGAAACCTATTGGAGAAAAATTGGATAGGAGGATGGAATCTTGGAAATCCAAATGGCTCTCTTGGGATGGGAGGATCATTATGTTAAAATCTACTCCAGCAGCCATTCCAATTTACCTTATGTGTTGTCTCTCACTACCAATAGGAACCTACTTGGATCAAGTGAAGAAGTTGAGGACTTTCTTTTGGTAAGGAACAAACACAAAAAATAAATTTTCTTTAGTAGCTTGGGACAAAATCTACAATCTAGTTTAATGTGGGGGGATGGGTATTAAGAATCACTTTCACCAAAATTAGGCTTTATGGGCAAAATTATTTTGGAAAATTCATAATGAACAACATCTCAAATGGGTAAGGATATTAAGAGGGAAGTATCTATCAAACTTCAATGAGGATGAGGCTTTAAGAGTCAAGGAATTCTTGAAGGGATCTAGGATATGGAACTTCATATCCAAGTCTAATAATATTATCCTAGATCACATCACTTGGAACATAAAGAATGGAAGTAGAGCACTATTCTGGAATGACTAATGGGGTGGTTATCCTCTAATTAGAAATTTTATGGATACACAATGGATCAAAAACATTTGTTCAGATTAGTGAGGGAATTATGTCAAGGACTACATTACAGTTCCTAGTCCCAATCCAGAAGGTAAGTGGCAGTGGAAGCAATTGGAAGATCTAGGATTACCTTAGGGGGACATTATGAACCTTAAGCTAATCTTGAAGAATAGGATCTTCCTACTCAAACAGGGTAACGATGAGATCATTTGGAATGGATCCAAATTAGGGGAATATAGTTTGGAGGAAGGCTACAAGATTGCTTCTGGGAAACAATGCCTACCCAAAACATAATTGCCTACATATCTTTGTTGGAGCAAAACATATCTTCAAAAGGCTAGTATATTCTCATGGACATCTTTATAGGGGAGAACTTTGACAACAGATAGGCTCAAAAAGTTTGGATATCAAATCCCATCTATTTTCTCTTTATGTCACAATGATGAGGAGGATGCAAACTATCTATTACTCACATGCCCCTTTTCATTAGAATGTTGGCAATGGATGTGTGCCAAATTGGGTTGGATCTCAACACTACCACATGACATCCTATCTTTATTCAAATCATGGCCCATATTGTTTAAGGAAAGTCTATGTGGAAACCTCTGGATCATATCACTTTAATCCTAATATGGGAATTGTGGAAGGAAAAAAAAGGATTTTGTTTCAAGGAAAAAAGATGGAAAAAGCTTCACCGTTAAACAAAATAGAAGCAGTTATATTAGAAATAATGAACTCTAGAATTCAAATCCAGAGTGTTTCACCAAAATTTTACATTGGCTGGGATGATAACATGCTCAAGAACTGGTTTGGTCTTAAGGCTCCCCAAGTGCTAGGAAGAGGTGGACAAGCTAGTTTAAGGGAGAGAGAAAATTTCACTTGAACCCAACCCACTATTAGATGACATAAACAAAATTTTGATGGTGCCTCTAGAGGAAATCCTAGCCCATAAGGTGTTGTATGTGTGATCCATTCTAGCCAAGGTGAAACAATTGCAAGACTTTGAAAACCCTTCGAAAATGACACAAATAATGTGGTATAATTCAAAGCCCTTGTATTAGGATAATCTCTTTTTCTAGAACTGGACTTGACTAAGATATAAATTGAAGGTGACTCCACAATTGAGGTGAATTCCATGAGATTTAAATCAACACCAAACTAGAGGCTACATTAATTACTTGAGGTGATCTTAACCTTGATTGGAGGATTTGAGCAGTTCATGATCAACCATATTTATAGAGAAGGAAACTCCATGGCAGATGAATTGGCTAAATAGGGTGCAAAAAGAATTTCCTCTAAGAAGTTGTTTACATAATAAATTTTAAGCTCCATTCTAAGCTAAATACGTAGTGTATTGGAAACCCAAGCTTCAATAAAGGAATTCAACAAAAATAGTTTTCATGTCACTCAAATATGATAAAAAAAATAGTACTCAAGGCATTCAAATACAAAGAGTTGGCGCTTGGAATTGGAAATAGAATTCTTGATGACAACGGTAATGTCTTGAGTGGAGTGTCATATACCTAGTGATGTCACCATAACATGTTCTTATGGGGATTGGATTCAATGGTAGTGTTCAAGTCATAAATGGATTACTGCAAACCACCATACTCAGCTTGATTGTCAAGGTCGAAGAAGTATGGTTGACAAGACAAGACAAGACAAGATGTAGTTAAGTACTAGATGTGATGGGACATCTCACCTACCTTTATCTCCACTTTAGCTAGAGTTGTTTCAACAAAGAAGAAAATCTTGACAAATTTAGCAATTTCCACCAAGTTAGCAAGGACAACGAATCTAAGGAAATATGACGTGAGAAAAAAGACACAAGCCACTCTTGACAAAAAATCTATTGGGTTGATGATAAGAAGGGACACTTTTTTACAGAATGACAACAATGAAATTTCACACTTCCATCATTCTTTCCATTGTAAAAGTTGGAGTGTTGAGGAAGCAAAACACTCATTCCAATTTGCCAAACTTAGTAAGAATTTGGATTGCTACTTTTTTGTAACTTTTCTTGGGTTGTTTGTAGGTAGGTGGGAAGTGGCTGGAGTTAAAGATGTCCCCTTGGATACCCCAATTAAGCTCAAATCAGTTAAAAGGAAGTCAGTATTTGACACTCCCATCACTGAGCTTAATTGAAGGAAGCTTAGCGACAAGTTTTAGGCTTCAACTTTCTAAATACTAACCACCGTAACAGAGTTAACTCGAACATTTGTGCTAGTTTCTTGGCGTGTAGTTTGGTTGCAAGGGAACCCAAACTACTGGCAGAACATATTTGCATAAGATTGTTTGAAATGAAATGAGTTTTACAAACGTCCACGAGACCAACGGTCTATGGGACCAAAAGGTGATCCACTAACTATTTTGTTGGGATTTCTGTAGGCTGTCCCTCCTTTTGTGGAGCTGCATTAGCAAGGTGGCCACCTTGTGAAGTCTTGTCCCCTCAAATAGTTCTTTTATATTGTTCACTTGTATTGTGTCCATGAATTGAGCCCGGATGTCTTCGTATGCCATACACTCCTTGATATAGTGCCATTCTGTCTCCACTATGCCCTTATTGCAAAACCTACAAATTCTCTCCTCCCACTTTTCTTTAGGGCTCTTCCATCTACCGGTTTCACAACTCAAGTGATGTGAGCCGAACCTTAGCTGGGTGATCAAGATTCTTGCCTTCCCTCTAATGTCGGCTCCAAGGTATTCTTTGTCACCGTGCTCGCAAGTGTGGTTAAATTCGTTGACATAATAAGCCTTTTTTCTACCGACCTCATTTGTCCACATGGTAGTCCTAACTTTTTCTAATACTCACTTTTTTATCTCTGTGTTGTTTTTGAGACATTCTTGGTAATCAATGTTCCATTTAATATTTTGTTTCCTCCATGTCTTCTTCCGACAGTCTAGCTCCTCTCCAACCACTAACTTAGGCCAGTGGTGTGTATCCATCTTTTCTACCTTTTTTAAGATAGCTTAGCAAGCGAATAATTGCATAGGCTTCCATCGGGAACATGCCTGCCTCCGCTAGAAGAGTCTCGTAGGGAACCATTGACTTGACTTTGAGGTTGGTGGTAATGAAATGTTTTTGTATTCTTTCTATTTGTCTCCATTTGTGGTTTGATACGTTGCTCCCCCATATTTCACTACCGTACAGGACAACCGGAATCACCAAAAGCCCAAAAAGGGTTTTCCTAGTCTTCCAATTCCACAACTCTACTTTCCTGCACCTATTCTGAAGGAGGTAAGAGGCCTTCCAGCCCCCTGAATTCTTTTTGATTTGCAAGTTTCCCACCTTAGCTGATAATGGAAGTCCATCCCTAAATATTTGTATTCTTCCACAATTTCTAATGTGTTGCCCTTAAATATGAATGTATGTTGGTGCTGTCTTTTCTTCAAAGAGAAGATCGTGATTTTTGTCTTAGATGTGTTGACTTCCATCCCTACTTCTGTGCAAAAGGTCTCTAGATTATTCAAGTGTTCCCTCAAGCCACTAGCAGTGTTAGCGATGAGGATGAAGTCATCGATGTAAAGAAGCAGTCTAATCACATAACCAGCAAGTTGAAGGCCTTCCCCATTGGCCTTGTTTATCCATTCCTCCAGCTTATCTATATAAAGTCCAAACATGGTGGGGGAGAGCAGGCATCCTTGTTTGACCCCAATGTTACTCCTGAAACATTCTGACATGCCCTCTTTAGTTCTGATTTTTGCTTTAACTTGTTCATACAACTTGTAAACAGTAGCCCTGTATTCTTTTGGCACTTCCAGTTCTTTGATTCTACTCCACACTTTATCTCTAGGGACAATATCAAAGGCTTTTTTGAAGTCGACAAAGCAGCAAAAAACTTCATCACCTTTTTTATCCCATACTTTCTCGATGAGGTATCTTAAGGTAATGCAGTGATTAATGGTGGAGTGTTTTGGTCTGAATCCAGCCTGCCCTTTCACTCTTTTTTCCTCTTTTTCTGCCCAACTGCTGATTCTACGCTCTAGCATACTCCCATAGAGCTTACCCAAAAGAGGATTCACCATGATGGTGCAGTAATTGGAGGGGTTGTTGATGTCTCCGCTCTTATGTAGTGGGATAACTACGTTGGTAATCCAATCTGTGGGAAAGTAGCCTTGTGAGACTTTGTTGAAAATGTTTTGGATGTGTGGTGCTATTAAATCTGCCCCCCATTTTAAGAATTCTGCCTGCAGCCCATCAATATCTTGGGCTTTGCCACTTGCTAACCTCTTTATCCCTAGGTTGATGTCTTCAATTGAGAATAAGTCAACTGAGCTGTTGATTATAGGAGGAGGAGTCTCTCCTTCCGGTCTCTCATATATCAATTTTGCATATTCCAGCCATTGACACCATCATCAACATTGACGAGGTTGACTTGACCATCCCCTTTCCATTTTAATATGCAGTTGTGATGAGGGCAGGAGGTCAGTTTCTAGGATTTGGGAACAGAGAGAGAATAAACATGTACGATGGCCCTCCAAGAAGTTTCTTTGTTTTTGGGGGGTAGGAATGGGAGAACCAAGATCTTAGAAGAAGTATGATGAGGAGATGACTGACCTTTATCAAAAAGTTTTTGGGTTTGCAAGATGGCATGGAGGCTCCTTATGAAGATGATGTAGATGAGGATGAAGAGTGGATTTACAAATATAAATTTGATAAGAAGATGGATGGTCTGGCATGGAGGCTCCTTATGGAGATGATGTAGATGAGGATGAAGAGTGGATTTACAAATATAAATATGATAAGAAGATGGATGGTCTGGACAATGTGGATTCCTATGAGGTTGAACAACATGAAGAATAAGAAGCTGAACATGAAAAAGGTGTAGAAGAAGATGTGGAAGTGGTGGAAGGTGAAGAGACAGAGGCTGATGAGGAAGTTGAGGTAGAGGATGATGAAGAGGTAGAGGTAGAGGACGAAGAGGAAGTTAAAGAGGAGCAAGAAGCTGACCAAGAGGATGTTGAGGCTGGCTCTTCTTCTTCATCTAACAGTGGTTAAGAGATAAGACACTTGTTTGATCCTATGTCCTTTTTTGCAAACAAGGTTCTTTGATTAAGTATATCTCTTGAGATCTCATAGGCAGGAAGAAACAGCTATATATCTGTCTTCTCTAAGATGTTGATATGAGCAATGTGGCTCCATTTTGGTTTACTTTAAAGTTACTTAGTTTAGATAACAACTTTAAGAAGGGCTCAATCAAACTTTATGTAACTTTTTATATTATAATTAATACAAACTCTCAACTTGGTCTCTTAATTATAAAAAAGGAAAACTTATTTTATTTTTAAGTTTTTCCCTGTAAGCGTCCCTGCTGTTAGAATAAGTCAAAACTGAATCACTTGTAAACTGAATATGCATCTTTCATCTTTTGGTTAGCTGGCAACAGTAGTCAATTTGTAATCAAACTCTTTAGTTACCTGTTTATTGTCATCAGTTTGGTTTAGCAATTTATAGGGAATTTTGTTCGGAATTTGTTGGTATGAATAATCATTAATTCATCATTAAATGTATGCATTAAATTTCTCTGTTCTGTCTTTTTATTGTTGCTGTCTTATTTTTCATTATCTGCCACCTGGCTACCCCAATTTGGAGTGCCTTGAGTTGAGACAAATCAAATAGGTGAAAGTTGAACTCTAGATGCACATAGAAACAACCAGTACAATCTTATCAAACTAATTTTATTGCCGTTAGTGCTTTAATAGTTGACAACGAACACCTTTCTGTAATATCAGTGCTGCAACAAGCTTATAGTCCCATTGAATTCTGAGATTAGCAAATAACCTACTCTGACAACAAATGGAGGAATTAAATGATCTTCAAAAAAGACGATGACAGAAAAATGAAATAAAAAACAGAATTCCTGAATACTAAAAGAGAATCACTTTGTACATCAGAAATTGAAATAAACTCATAGCATACTCTATATTTAATTAAAAGAAAACAGAACAACACACACCATTTTTATTATGCTAAGCTTTTAATATAGAAACGGTATTTAACCATCTACCCAGAGCTTTTATGTTTGATATATAAATGCCAACTTGTCATTTCATCAATAAGGCCTGTAATTAATATCTTAACCAATATGAGCTACTACTTTAATGGAAAAGCATGACTTCTTTGGCATTTACTGGTTTGCAAGCTACATCATCAAAGTTGCCCACAAGGAGGAGATAAATTTGTACAAAATACAGTTGGACATTGTTGTATTGTCTATTTATTTAGTTAGTATTCATCAATGTTTTTTATTATTGTATTTATTAGTAATTGCAACTGGGTATGCAATTTTTACGCCGAAAAGATGTTATGTTGTTTGAGTTTTATATTTATATTTTATATTTTATTCTTTTTTTTAGATACGATTGATTTTATATGTAACTCTACTTGTAAACCTAACTTGAATGCTAAAGGTAACTTTCATCCTAAATTTATCTGCCTAAAATTATAGATTTTAAATTTATCATAGTTAAAATTATTATTCATTTCTTTTTTATATATGTATTATAAATTTGTTATTTAATTAATTTTATAAAAAATTCAGAATTTATAAATTTATTCTAATATTCTAGTATATTTATTTAAATAATACTAATTTTATTACTTTTTATTAAAAATATCATTATTTAATTAATCTTATAAAAAAATCAGAATTGATAAATCTACTCTAATGTTCTATCTATATATTTAAATAATACTTATTTTATTATTATCTATTAAAAATTAAAAATCTATTCTAAAATTATTTTTTAAAAAGCTAGGCAAAAAGTTAGTCCTTTTACCTCGATCACAGTGCGAATATGTACAAAGCAACAGAGAACTGATAGGTACGGGCTTACAGAATGCATCTGGAAAAGCAACCACGTTTTAAATTTTTTTTTTGTAATTACTTTTTATAATTTTGACTTCCTAAAAATATGAAATTGAATACTTAAATATTTCTAAATATATATAATATCATTAAATTTTTTAACTCATGAACTATAAAATACTGTGAACAAATCTTCAACATTCCAACGTTATTTACGATAAAATGTATGACAATCTCAAAAAGGGAAATTCTTTAATGTCATTCTTAATATTTTTGACCAACTAAGCCCAAGATTAGTAAATGTTATTCCTGGGCTGAAACATTTAATTATTACTACCCATGAAATATAATATTTTTTGATGTCTGATTTGATTTCTAGTTCTGACTATAAATTTCACGGTAATAAGCATGGCGTCCATAAGTTTCGGAAAAGCATATCAAGAATGGACTACCCTGTTAGGAATGGGAACACTGAGAGAGGGGGGGGGGGGGGGGGGGGGGCGAGGGGGTGAATCAGTGTTCACTGTATTTTAACTTTTTACTTTAATCTTTATGCTGAACTTAAATGCTTAGAACTAAATTAAACTTTCACATAAACATGAAATATGAAATCAACACATGACACCAATATGGTTACGGGGAAACCCAAATAGGTAAAAACCCCAGTGGGACTTGATACCCACTAATAATCTACACTAGTATTTTGTGATCCTTGTTAGAAGATCCTTTACCCTGTTAGGAGTAGCTTTACAATGCTTTAAGTACAATAGACCTTGTTAAGGGTCGGACCCTGTTAGGAGTCTTTTACAAAGATCTCTGTTAGGGGAGTGGACTCACTGTCCTAGAGCTCACTGCTCAAATGGTGAAGGCTACAACCTTTTGATTTAGATACACACTATATCTGCAGGTGAACTGTTCACTGTGACACTGCTTGTCAGATCAGTTCCTTTGGTGCGCTGATGCTTTGACCTCTAGCAAAGCTTTAATATATCTTATGCTGTCTTCACATACCTCTGCTCTGCTTATCACAACTCTACTACAATATCCATACCGAATACAATGGGCGCACCTTATATTTATGCGCTTATACAAACAAAATAATTAGGTCGACCCTATAACTAATTACAAACAATGCTTCAAAATGAATTGGCATAAGCGTGCTTACAATTATACATATAAACATGTCGGCAACCTAAATACAATGGGCACATGGCCTTTACAACATTAAATCATAATCGCAAACCAAAAAGCTATCTGTCGGCTCCATGCTCTGTTCGTTGCTGGCACACACTGGCTGTGCAACTTCAACTGACTGTAACTTTCACATCTTTGCATATCTAATTATGTGCTCATAGACTAAGCATAAGTATAGTCTAACAACCTTAAATTCCAAGGCGCATACCATAATTCATCCGTACACATGTGCGCTGATGCTCTGAGCTGCTGGAACTCTGTATACTGTCCAGTCTTCAATACTTAACTAAATTATGATCTTTGCACTAAGTGTGCTATCTCCAAACTGCTATATGACTTTGTTGCCATAATGACAACACTATATCTAGTCATATACTTTAGTATAGACAACTTGCCAACAATCTCCCCCTTTGTCATTGATGGAAATAAAAGAATATGGCCAAGTTGCTAACTGTACCTTTACAAAAACTTTTGTCTTCTATACAACTTCTATACATATATATACTCCATATTCTATACATAACTCCCCCTTTGAAATTAATGATAAAGGTGCATCAAAAACTATATGTACACTTACTCACTGAGGGAAAACATCCGAATATGCAATTTTGAGGTTTTGGATCTCCTTCTTCCAAGAGGTTGTCAGTGAATTGACTATCTATAGATGGGAACATAATGCATATTGAAGCTTCTCCATTGTCTCCAATTCTATGCTCGGACCTTGATCATAGGTTATCATGGTCGCATCAATCTCCTTTATGTTCTGACTGAGAATGTCTAGTGAGGGTGCAAGAGCATTCCTCAATTGAGTCTATCTAGACCTTATCTTCT
Source organism: Chamaecyparis obtusa (assembly GCA_027943335.1). Taxonomy (NCBI): domain Eukaryota; kingdom Viridiplantae; phylum Streptophyta; class Pinopsida; order Cupressales; family Cupressaceae; genus Chamaecyparis; species Chamaecyparis obtusa. The sequence goes on along the minus strand of BSBK01004913.1, from coordinate 585,599 downwards.
CCATTTATTTCTTTGCCTTCTCAAGTATATCCAACTGACCTTGATAGAAATTGTTACACATGTTTACATCAATGGATGTGTCTAGCACTGAATTCTTCACCTTCTCAATCATTGCCTCTGCATCTTTGATCTTCTTAAGATGGGCATCAGAGAGCTTATCCTAATCCATGCATTCTACAATGACTTTCCTTTCTTGATCTGCAAATTCCTTCAAGGATGCTTGACTAGACTTAAGTGAACTTAAGTCAAGTGCGAAGTTGTTTATTAGTTCATTGAGTCTCTTTTTCAAGTATTTCTCTTCTGCCACTACGGTCGTAGATTCTTCTAAGCTAGAAAAATTGACTTTGAACTGTGAGATGACTATGCTCTCATCATCAACCGAATGAACATTTTGCACTTTCTTATCTTTAGGCAACAAATTGTTCAAAATATTTACTGATTCTACAAGGAGAGGATTTCTCATGACTTGCTTCTCCTTTTCCTTCTCCATAGCAAGGACGCTGAACTTAATCAGGTCTTCTTCTTTCCAGGAGTCCAAATTGCTTGTGTTTGGTGTCAAACTTGACAACAATGCAGAGGAAGGAGTGATGGGAGTGTTGTCCATCACCACTTCTTGTTTTACTGTGACCAGTTCAACAACAGTTTCATCTTTTCTTTCTTTTTCCTTTTCTCCTTCTTTCTTCTCTTCTTCTTTCTCATTAGAAACATCTTCTATGAGTACTTCTTCTTGCTGAATGGGAGGTGTATTGCTGCATAGGATTTTAGCTTCCTCAGTGCTGACAAATGCTTCCTCAAACTTGTCCAAATCCTTATAAGTAGCCGCCATGGCTATTTCCACATTATCTATGATAATAGTGCTGTCTTTGTGTGATTCTGTTATGGGCCCAAACTTGTCTTCTTTTGTTTGATTTTTTACTATGGGCGCTGAGTCTTGAGGACTTGTCATAGGTACATTAGTGGGCTCTGCCACTTTATCTTCCTTAATGGTTGCATGAGAGATGGGCGCAGTAGGTGGTTTTTGTTAGGAATAAGGTGTCTCAACCTTGGATAATTCCTATTCTTATTATTTGTTTTGTAAAATGTATTTCTTGCAAATAATGTTGATGTGTCGACATCTTGAATTGTGTGTAAGGAGATCATGGCTAAAATGGTTATGATGGATTCTTATGACACGTAAGAGCTATGTCAGGAAGATTCAATGACAGGTGAAGACATGTGGCAACTGATAAATTAGAGTACTGTACACTCTTCTCCAATCGTTTATCTTTGGGAGTAGCCCTAAAAAGTGAAGAGCATGATATAAGCTTTTTTAGGGTTGCGAAGAGATGTGATGCGAGTGTATTGTTGGAACATTTTATGCTGCCGTGATTTGTCTTCAAGGGTTTTGAAATCTTCTGAAAGAACTTGCATTGCAAGTGTATTGTAAGCTGTAAAGTTTTGATCAATACATTGTGCAGGTTTTGGAGTGCTGGGGTTTTTACCAAAAGGTTTCCCGAGGGTATATCATTTTGTCATTCTCTATTTTTCTGTATGCATAGTATGTGGTTGCAATATCTTTGTTAAAGTAGTTAACGAATCCAAAATTGTAAGGATTTATAGGAATTTGCACAATACTCTCCTATTAGAGATTAGCGTAGGAAGCTGTTTCCGCACCTGAGTTTCCTTACAAGTGGTATCAGAGCTTGATCAAATTTTGATCCTAGTTGTTAGGTAGGGTTTTTTGAGCTAATCTCAAGTTTGAGTGGGAGTTTTTTGCAGAGTATTCTGAATCTTATTTGTAGATTGAGATGGCAAGTTCATCATATGGAAGAATGGAGGTGGAGAAATTTAATGGCACTAATTTCGAGTTGTGGAAACTCAAGATGGAAGACATGTTGGAAGATCATGACCTATGGGAAGTGACTTCAAATGCTACAAGACCAACAACTATAGCTCAAGCAGATTGGGATATCAAAGACCGTAAAGCTAAGGGTCTCATAAGACTCTATTTAACCGATGCAGTTCTTCTGAATGTTCTAGATGAGAAAACCGCAAATAGTTTGTGGGAAAGACTTGCAGCCGTGTATCAGGCCAAATCTCTGGTGAACAAGTTGTTCCTGAGGAAGAAGTTGTACTCTCTACAAATGGAGGAAGGTGGATCCTTAACGGATCATTTAAATGCATTTAATCTACTGGCTGCATAGTTGACATCAGCTGGTGTCAAGTTAGATGAGGAGGATCGTTGCTACACACTTTTGTGTTCTTTACCAAATTCATGGGACCATCTTGTGATGGCTCTCAAAAGCACGTTAGTCACCTTCAAAATGGATGATGTGGTGTCTTCACTGCTATCAGAGGAGATGCGGAGAAAGGCTTCCATTTTGGAAAAAGAAGCCCTTGCTGTTCATGGGAGATCCACTGAAAGAGGGAAGAAAAATGACAATAAGTCTGACAATAAGGGTAGATCCAAATCCCATGGGAAGTAAAAGACTTCCAATAAGTCCAAGGCAAAATGTTGGAACTGTGATAAATCTGCGCACTTCCGTAAAGACTGCAAAGAGCCGAAGAAGAAGAAGAAAGGTTCAGATTCAGCTTCAGAAAGATCTCAAGAAGATGGCGATGCATTCATTACAGCTTTGGCAGCTCATGCATCTGATGATGTGTGGTTGGTTGACTCAGGTGCATCTTTTCACATGACCTCTCATCGAAACTAGTTCTCAAAATATGAAGAGTTCGATGGTGGAAAGGTGTACTTGGGTGATGATTCTCACCTAAAGATAGTTGGACGCGGAAGGGTCACTATCAAATTTCCTGATGGACGAGTAAAGGGAATCAATAGAGTTATGCACATTTTGGGTTTGGCATGAAACCTATTATCTGTAAGTATGTTGAATGATGTAGGTGCGCAAGTTGTTTTTTCAAAAGAAGGATGCAAGATGATGAGAGGATCGGTAGTGCTTGCAAGGGGTACTAGGAGAGGTACCTTATTTCAGCTAGATGCATGTATTCCTCTATGTAATAGTTCTTCATCCTCACCATCTGAACAAGTAGTGAAGAAGTCTATGGCTATTGGTTCTGATGGTAGTGCAAACACTTTGGAAGGTAAGCTTCCTGCAAAAAAGACAATGTTGTGGCATATGAGATTTGGCCACTTGGTGAAAAGGGTCTCAGAACCCTGAAAAATAAAAATCTCGTTGAGGGGTTAAATGATTGCAATCTTGAGTTTGACTTCTGTGAACATTGTGTCTATGGTAAACAAAATCATGTTCAGTTTTACTCTAGTTCTCACAAATCTTCTGATGTTTTGGATCTTATTCATTCTGATGTATTTGGTCCTGTAAAAGTTCCTTCAATCTCCAAGTCTATATTTTTTGTATCTTTCATAGGTGATTATAGTAGAAGGATGTGGATTTATTTCCTTAAAAGTAAGACACAAGTCTTTAGTCGATTCAAGGAATTTAAAGCTCTTGTAGAGAATCAGACTAGTAAGAAGATTAAGTGTGTGAGAGTTGACAATGGTGGTGAGTTTTGCTCAGCAGAGTTTGAACAATTCTGTAAAGAACAAGGTATTGAGAGGCATAAGACAAATCCTTATACCCCACAGCAAAATGGAGTTGCAGAGAGAATGAACATGACATTGATGGAGAAGGCTAGGAGTATGCTTAGTGGAGCTGGTTTAGAACAAAGGTTTTGGGCCGAAGCTGTGGCCACTGCTTGCTATCTGGTTAACAGATCTCCTACATCAGCCCTTGTTGGTAAGACACCCATGGAGGTGTGGTCTAGTAAGAAGCCTTCAATTAGACATTTTCATGTTTTTGGTTGTGAAGCTTATGCACATGTTCCAAAGGAGAAAAGATCTAAGTTGGAAAACAAAGCTATTAAATGTATTTTCATCAGATATAGTGCTGGTGTGAAAGGATACAAGCTTTGGGATCCTGTGACTAGTAAGGTGTTGTATAGTAGAAATGTTATTTTTAGAGAGCTAACATCTTCTCCTATTGTGCTACAACCAGATGAAAAAGAAAAGGAAAAAGATGTTGTTCAGTTGCCTCCTATCCCTGAGAAGACTGAACAGAGAGACCATGTTGGGCCTGATGATGAGGAGAGCTCTAGTAGCTCTGATAGTTCAGAAGAAGAGGAAGAACAACCTCAACTGTAGCCCTTGAGGAGATCCACGAGAGAAAGAAAGCAACCAGAAAGGTTTGGTTATTCTATGTTAGATTCTAGTTGTGCCTTTGCTTTGATTACTAACACTGATGAGCCTAGATCTGTGAAAGAGGCTTTGGGCATGGAAGATGCAGGTTCCTAGATTGAGGCTATGGATGATGAGATGGATTCATTGGAGAAAAAAAAAACTTGGGACCTTGTACCTTTGCCTAAAGGGAGAAAATCTATTGGCTGTAAATGGGTGTTCAAGAAGAAATTCTATGCAGATGGCAGTGTTGAAAGGTACAAAGCTAGATTGGTTGCAAAGGGGTATTCACAGGTAGAGGGAATAGATTATGGTGAAATATTCTCTCCTGTTGCAAAGTTGACATCCATTAGATTTCTATTATCTCTTGTTGCATCATATGATTTAGAGATAGAATAGATGGATGTGAAGACAACTTTCCTTCATGGTGATTTGGAGGAAGAGATTTATACGTCACAGCTCGAGCACTACATTGTTAAAGGTAAAGAATCCTTAGTTTGCAGATTAAAGAAATCTCTATATGGTTTGAAGCAATCTCCTAGGACGTGGTACCTTAAGTTTGATGCCTTTGTGTTGTCAATTAGATTTGTAAGATCAAAATCAGATCATTGTGTTTATTTCAGAGTTGAAAATGATCGCCTTCTTATTGTTGCATTATATGTTGATGATATGTTGTTGTTTGGGAAGGGTAAGGGTATGATTTCTGATTTTAAATCTCAGTTGTCAGCACAGTTTGAGATGAAAGATCTTGGGGCAGATAGGTACATCTTGGGTATGGAAATCAATAGAGACATGTCTAACAGAAAACTTTGGTTGAGTCAGAGTAAGTATGTGAAGTCTTTGTTGGACAGGTTCAGCATGGTAGATTGTAGACCACTATGTGTTCCTATTTCTGTGGGAACAAAGTTATCTGTAGATGATTGTCCAAAATCTCCTAGTGAGGTGGAGGACATGAGTAGAGTACCTTATGCTAGTGCAGTTGGTAGTCTTATGTATGCTATGGTTTGTACTAGACCAGACATTGCCCAAGCAGTGGGAGTCCTGAGTCAGTTTATGGCTAACCCTAGACGGGTACATTGGGATGTAGTTAAGCGAGTATTCAGATATTTGAGGGGTACATCAGATTACTCCATATGTTATCATGGTAACTCTTCTGGATCTCCGCATTCAGTTTGTATTCGTGGGTTCATGGATTTAGATTGGGCAGGTGATATTGACAGCAGGAGATCCACTAGTGCTTATGTGTTCACTATGTTTGGTGGTGCCATTAGTTGGATGAGTAAGCGACAACCTGTGGTTGCTTTGTCCACTATAGAAGCTGAGTACATGGCTGCTACTCATGCTTGTAAAGAAGTCATTTGGCTTAGAATATTGTGTTCTGATGTTGGTGTTGATGCAGAACAAATTACTATTTGCTGTGACAGTCAGAGCGCTATTTGCCTTGCAAAGAATCCAACTTTCCATGCTAGAACGAAGCACATTGATGTGCAGTTTCACTTTGTGAGAGATATGGTGGAAGATGGAAAGGTAAATTTGGAGAAGGTAGATACTGTGAAGAATGTTGCAGATGCATTAATGAAACCAGTGGGCACTGAGAAGTTCAGATGGTGTTCAGAGTCTATGGGCCTTTTGGCCTATAGCGGTTAGTTCCTGTTATGTTCCTGTTGCTCTTACAAGGTGTTCGACAAGTGGGAGAATGTTAAGAATAAGGTGTCTCAACCTTGGATAATTCCTATTCTTATTATTTGTTTTGTAAAATATATTTCTTGCAAATAATGTTGATGTGTCGACATCTTGAATTGTGTGTAAGGAGATCATGGCTAAAACGGTTATGACAGATTCCTATGACACGTAAGAGCTATGTCAGGAAGATTCAATGACAGGTGAAGACATGTGGCAATTGATAAATTAGAGTACTATACACTCTTCTCCAATCGTTTATCTTTGGGAGTAGCCCTAAAAAGTGAAGCGCATGATATAAGCTTTTTTAGGGTTGCGAAGAGATGTGATGCGAGTGTATTGTTGGAACATTTTATGCTGCCGTGATTTGTCTTCAAGGGTTTTGAAATCTTCTGAAAGAACTTGCATTGCAAGTGTATTGTAAGCTGTAAAAGTTTTGATCAATACATTGTGCAGGTTTTGGAGTGTTGGAGTTTTTACCGAAAGGTTTCCCGAGGGTATATCATTTTGTCATTCTCTATTTTTCTATATGCATGGTATGTGGTTGCAATATCTTTGTTAAAGTAGTTAATGAATTTGAAATTGTAAGGATTTATAAGAATTTGCACAATACTCTCCTATTAGAGATTAGCGTAGGAAGCTGTTTTCGCACCTGAGTTTCCTTACAGTTTTATCTGTTGCTCCAGTAACACCTTCTCGAAAGCCTTTTCTGTTTCCTTTGAAATTAGTTCATAGTCTTTGTTCATGATGTGAAGAGTCCTCATCTTAGTCCTTAGGTGTGGCTTCACCAAATTTAATATCATTTCCACTTCTTCTTTAGAACATACATGCAGATTATCTTCTAATACTTTTTCTCTGATCCTTAGATCTTCTTCATTTGGTTGTCTCTTTAGATTTTCTAAAATATCCCAGACTTTATCTGGAATTTTTGTTTTCAACTCAAGGACTATCTTCTTGAACTTGATCATATTTTTGACAATCATATTATGAATTTCTAAATTGTTAATCTCACTGTAAGATTCATAACACTTCTCTACTTGATCAATTCTGCCCTCATCAACAATTCTTGCATTCAAAACTTTAAGACTAGGTCTGAATCCTGCCTGAGGAGGTGCTTGAGTGTTTTTCTTGCTCCTTAATGCTCATGAGGATGGATGACTAGTGCTAGCTTCTTTCTTCCTCTTGAATAAAGGCTTATACACTGGAGGAGTGGAAAGATCAATAGTGTCTATGGGCGCAGAAGGAGTACTATCTTCTTTACCCTTCTGACTATCATCTGATTCAGTTTTTATCTTCTTCAGCTTAGGATCTTCTTGTTCCTCCTCTGTTGCTATGCCTTTCAATTCTAGGGAAATCTTTTCATCCCTTGCTTTATCAAGGTCTGCTTGAGATACACCATGTATTCTCAAGATTTTAGATGTGACCTTTGCAACCTTTCTTTTTGTTGCAACACTGTTCAGCTTAGCATCAACTTCTCTAGTCTTTTCTTCATAGGTTCCCCACCTAGTTTCATTATCATCTTTAGGGGCCGATAGCAATACCTGTGCATAGGCTTCAAGAACTTGTTCCTCTACCTCATACCCAAGTGGATGAATCCACTTAGTTCTAGGCTCAATGACTTCCATACATGTAGTGTCTGTCTCCACCATAAAGCATATTGTGTCTTTATACTTCTCCACAATATTCTCAGGAATCCTGTACCTCATCTGCATTCTTTCTTTGAAGGTCTTCAATTCAAAGGTTATATAGTATCTTAAGGTCCTTTCAATGCATGCCTTGTTTGATATCTGAGGCATTGTAGGAATGGTTTTGTCCAAGTACAAATCTGATATCTTCCCAACAATATGAAGGTACATGTAGATGATTAGGGACCCAAACCTGAATATCTTTGTTTTGTCATGTTTGATGGCCTTGATGTTATCTATCAACTATGTGCGCAAGATCTCACACAAGTTGAACTCTCCATCTTCTTGCACAAGTTGGATGGCTGCTAGAATAGTGCCCGCAGACACACTATTCACCCTGCTGGTGTGATGAAATCTATAACCTAGTATCATTGACATCAATTTGATGTTTTCTTGCTCTATAGGATCAATGGTCATGCCACACCTATCACTTCTGAATTTACATACTTGTTCAACCATTTTCCTGACATCTTTACCCACTGGAAGGATGAAACCTATTCTAGAAAGGCCTATCATCTCATGAATTAGGTCATTTATGATTCTCACTGGAACATCTCCAATCCAAAATAGATCATCATGGATTCTGATCAACAATATTTTTATCCATTCAGTCTCATAGAATTCATATGCTGTGGCATATTCAACAATGGGGTGATCATTCCATTTGGTGTACTCATCCATGAACGTCTTGTCTGGTTTCAACATTATGTCCATATGCACCCTTAACCTATCTAGTCCAATAGGTTCCTTCTTACAATAGATGTAAGCCCTTATGTCTTCTACATGCATGACGCCCATCGACGTGCGGGAGAAAGCTCCCTCTAAATCATCTAGGGTTGATTTAAATGGTCGCCTCTTGAAAATGTATCTCTTCTTTTCAGCAACATCAAAAACTATGGGAGTGGCCATGACTTACTTGTTAATCAATTTCCAACTGAACTTAGAGATGATCTGATGGCTTTTGAATCGACGCAATGAGCTAGGGTTACTGCAACCAATCAAATGCACTAATAACTACAGAAAGTCTCTGAAAGATTCAATCTCCAAGACTTCACAACAAATTCCAAGGCTCTTTCTGCTCTCCTATCACTCTAAATTTGAATGCAATGAGAAAGTAAATGACTTCTATGTACTTTAAATTGAAAAATCCACCATTAATGCATGTCGGGTAAACTAGGCTATCACTTCAAAATTTCAAACTCGAGCTCTACTAACAATCAGCATGTGCACTCTTGCACGAAGGTTCCTATACAAACCAAAAGATTAAGTCCAAAGGCGGATACTCTGAGGATGAGTATACCAGCCACACAGGGGTCTAGAGCTAAATTAGCTCCCCCTATGACCCTGAGGGCCATTCATTCAGATGTAGAGGGTGCGTCCACTTGGGATGCATCCAATACATTCTCATCAGCATTATCCTTCTTTCCTTCTAACCAAATCAAGCTCGCATCCTCCGAGGCTTTCACAAACTTGACTTCTACTTCAGGATCCAAAACAGGTTCTTCGATCTTTTTAGGGCTTTCCTAACCTTGCATCCTTGATCTACAGAACCTTGAGATATGTCCAGCCTTTTTATAAGAGTGACAAATGACTGGAGGTCTATTATTCCTTGGCACATTGACATGAGTCACCATTCTGAATGTTCTGGCTGAGTGACCATTATTGTTACATATCTGACATGTAACATTCTGAGAAATTCTTACATTTGTTTGGTTCTGATTTCTTTGATCTTGCTGAGTCCTGTTCTTCTTACTAGTCTTGCAATTCATAACTTTATGACCAAATCTATTGCATGAATAACTGTAACCATTAAAAGGTTTTACCTTTGTATAGTTCCTTGCAATGTGTCCATGATTGTTACAAGCAAAACAAGTATGTTTTACTTGCTTGTGCTCATTCTTAGGAGGACCACCATTGTCTTTGGTTTGATCTTCAGTCTTTTCAGCATCAGTAGATTCCTTTTGTGAATCCTTTCTTGCTTGCATACTATCAATCTAATTTTGTGCTTCATTGTATCCAATACAGCTAGTGTCTCCTTTGGCTCTTCTTGCATACAACTGAGATTCTACCAAATCAACATTGGTGTGTAATTTGTCAATATGATTCTTTGCTTCTTTTAATTCAGACTCCAATCTTTCTTTGCAATTCCTTAGATCCAAGATTTCCAAATTGGCTTCCCTTAATTCTTCATTGAGTTGAAGGTTCTCCTTGACTTGTTCATTGTAGACATCTTGATTGTTCATCAATTTGTCATCAAATTCTTCAAGCTGACTTAACAAGGATGCATTTTCTTCACTTAACTTCTTGACTTTTTCTTCAAGTTCACTATTAGAGCGTCCTTTCAAATCCTTTCTTAGTCTTTTTGTTAGAGTAAAGTATTAATTATATTAATTAACTTTACTCCATTCTTAAGATGTCAACAATTTTATTTTTAGTTGTTTATATTTAAACACACATGCACTAGTTGATTTTAACTTATGCACTAGTTGTTTTAAATATAAACTTGCATGCATTAGTCTTGTAATAATTTAACTAATTATTACATGCACTTCTGCTTTTAAGGTTTGCCTTTCAAGGCTTTCAATCTCCTTTATAAGGATGATCCATTGTACATTCAATTCATTCATTAATTGAGGATATTTTCTTCTTCATATTTTTGAGTCAAACCCTTGCCCTCTTCTTGTCTCTACTTCCTTGTAACAGGTTTTTGTATGCAGGTGATCTTCGGGTTTTGTGGATTTGTATTGCTCAAATCCTACATGGTATCAGAGCCTAATCTGCTATAGCTTATTCGCATTTGAAGGATTCAAATTAGGGATTTTTTTTGCTAATTTGAGAGGTTTTGGTATTCTCTGTAGGACGTTATTTTTTGTTCTTTTTTGCCCAAAAAAAGAATTTTTTTTTAGCACTTTTTACAGAGAAGGTTTCCTATCAAATCTTGGGGGGACCTATTTTTCTAGTCATCTTGGCTTTAAACAAACCTCACGGTTGCATTTAGAGCATCCAAGAACCCCAAGATCCATATAAAATTTATCGAATTTGGAATCTGTGAGAAATGTTTTTTGCAATCAGCCCTGACACGGATCCCAAGGATATCAGTATTTTTTGGAGCACTTCTACACCAAACGGACCTCATGATTGCATCTGGAAGGCCCAAGATAGTCAAAATCCATATAAAACTTGTCAATTTTGGAGAAGTTGGCTTTTGAGGCAAATTTTTTTTGCCTACCGGGCCGTACGACCTGGCACGCATATCGAGGATAGTATGACAACAATTTTTTTTATAAATTTTTGGGCGCACTACCCAGCAGCCACCGGTGCACCACCACCGGCTTCTTTGCGCGGTCCCCGCTGCCCACCGCTTTGCGGTCTCCGGCCGCTTCGCCCGCCGCGCTCCACTCCGATCACTCCGCCCACTGCGCCTGCCGTGCTCCGCTCCGGTCACTCCGCCCACCATGCCCAGCTTCCTCCACTCTGACTGCTCCACCCACTGCACCTGCCATGCTCCGCTCCGGCCACTCTGCTCGGCCTTCTCCATCGCTCCCTCGCGGCTCTAAACTGTCAGCACTAACAGCTAGCTGCAAGCCATAACCATAACAGTTGTGGCTAACCACCAGCACCCGACAGAGCACCATGTGACCAAGGGCTAGCACCTTAGCACAACCCTTTTTGGGAATTTTTTTGACATTTGGAGCCCTTTTCATAGATATCGCCGAAAAGTTGGTTCCGAGCCCGACGCTCTCATGGAGTTTAATCTGGTATTTTTTTCCATCTAGCTTTCTGTTTCTACTGTCAATACCAGCTTATCCTTTTTACATTCCAAGGGGGCTAATTTGCTCCATTTTTTGATCCGAAAGAAGCACCGAAAAGCTCTTCTCGAGCACCATCTAGATTTTTGCCTATTTTCATCAGAATTTTTTCAAGGTACACAAGATTCAGATCTGAAGCTTTTTTTCTCTTCTCTTAATACAACATATCATTTTAGGCTTGGGGGTTCGATATTTGGCTTGTGGGGGGGTCTTATTTTCTTGTTTCTTTTAGTTAAACAAGATATTTGTCAAAACAAAACCCCTTCTAAAAAATATGGCCAAGACCTCTTCTTGTCTAGAACTTCTGACCCCACATAATTATCACACATGGAAAACTCTAATGACATGACTTCTCCGTTCAAAAGGGCTTTGGTCTTGTCTAGATGTAGTGCAGCCAGTATTACAGAGGCCCTTTGAGATCATGCAACATGGAAATAAGATGGATGAGGCTATGGGGTTGATTGCTTTATAGGTATCAGACAGCTTGCAGTTTCATCTTGATGGGTGCAATACCCCTCTAGCTATGTGGACCAAGCTTAACACTTTGTTTGGTACAGTGAATGAGTTCTGAGCACTTCAGATTGAGGTAGAGCTTACCTCTCTTGTACCTAATTCTTTTCCCTCTATTGAGGAATTTCTGATGAAGTTCAAACAACAAAGATCTTTGTTACATGGATGTGGAAAGCAAAAGATTGATAAAGAGTGCATTTATCTGATTCTATCTAAGCTTAGGGGAAACTTTCAGATCTTCTCTTCTACCTTTCATTCTACCATGGATGCTTTGGGACCTACATTCCCCATGCCCACTTTTGAGGTGTTCTATGATCGTTTGACTAAAGAGAAGGCCAAGCTTACTTAGTTGGACTTTCTAACAAGATCAAAGAACCAAGCATTGGTTGCCCAACCATCCAAAGAAAAGAAAAAGCAGAAGCCAAAGTAGCTATCATATTCCTCTTCTCAGCACACTACTGGCCCACCATCTTCTTCTAAGAAGGAGAAACAGAAGACTGAGAGACCTACATGTTCCTATTGTCAAAAGGGACCTCATGATGAGTCACATTGTTTTCAGAAGAAATTTGATGGCTATGAGAAAAAGATTGTAGATTTGCAAGCTCTTCTTTAGAAGAGCATTGTTTCCTCTCCATCCTCTTCTAACTCATAGGGGTCTGCTTTTCAGTCTTCTTCCACATCTTTGACATCTGGACAGGATTTTGGACAGGGTCATGCATTATGGGCTTCTATTGCATCCGCTTCACAGGTCCCTTGGATACTGGATTCAGGTGCTTCTCACCATATGGCATCTTCTCCGGAGATGTTCTCTTCTATTGAGGCTTCTCCTATTCCTCACATTTTCATGGGGAATAACACTGTTATGCCAGTCTACCGGAAAGGTTCTATACACATTCAAGATGGCACATTCAATGATGTATTGTATGTTCCATCTCTATCTGCAAACCTCCTCTTGATTTATTTGATTACACTCAGTGGGTCAGGGAAGACAGTTAAGTTCATGCCAAATTCAGTCTTCATTTGGGATAGTGTGATAGATGGCATTGTTGCTACAGGGATAGTTGATCATTCCACTCATCTCTACACCTTCTCACACTTTGGTCCACCATCTCCATTATTGGAGAACAAATCTCCTCTTCCGTGAGAGCATCATGTGGGACAGTCAGGTCACTTGAACCTTTGTGTTGTTCCTGAGACCACTTTTGTGACTGCCTCACCTCATCTTGTTGGGGTTTCTTCTCTTCAATGGGACTCTTCTTCAGCACTGCCAGACCCTCTAGCTCCATTCATCGAGCCACCAGGTGTAGTTGTTGAGGATTATACAGAGGACACTCATCTCCTCTCTCCTGATAGTGTCAGCACACTAGTCACACCACCTACATTGGGGATTCCCTTTCAGGATCCTCATGTTTTCTCCTTTGAGCATTAGTTAGGCCTTCCAGTTTCACCTCTCATTCAGGAGTTTCCTTGTTTCATGCCTTTGTTTCTTCCACATTGGAGTTCCATTGGTTTGATCATTTCCACAGGGGTTCCATTATTCTGGGGGGGCTTTGGTGTCTCATCCCTCTCTCATGGGGGGCTAGTTGTACTTATAGTTTTGAGAGAGTCTCTTGAGCCATTTCTTTTTCTGCATTTTTATATCTCTTTTTGGAGTAGGGTTTTTTCCCTCTGGGTTTTCTCTATTTCTCCATTTTACAGAGATTTGGTTGTGATGGGTACCTCATCAGACCATGTTGCTGGGACCCATTTTTATGCTTTCAACATTGTAGTTTCCTTTGCTTTCTTTTGCATTGTTTGTAGCTGCATTGTTGCTCATCTTAAGGGGGTGTGTTAGAGTAAAGTATTAATTATATTAATTAACTTTACCCCCTTCTTAATATGTCAACACTTTTATTTTTAGTTGTTTATATTTAAACACACATGCACTAGCTGATTTTAACTTATGCACTAGTTGTTTTAAATGTAAACTTGCATGCATTAGTCTTGTAATAATTTAACTAATTATTAAATGCACTTCTACTTTTTAGGTTTTCCTTTCAAGGCTTTCAATCTCCTTTATAAGGATGATCCATTGTACATTCAATTCATTCATTAATTGAGGATATTTTCTTCTTCATATTTTTGAGTCAAACCCTTGCCCTCTTCTTGTCTCTACTTCCTTGTAATAGGTTTTTGTATGTAGGTGATCTTTGAGTTTTATGGATTTGTATTGCTCAAATCCTACACTTTTGATAACTAATTGAGCATCACTGACTTTTTCTTTTAGTTCTTCAATTTATCTTTCTGAATTGTCCAGGTCTTCAAGAACGGCTTCAAGATTTTTCTTTAGATGTTTCATATCTGCTTTGTCCATGATCTCCTCAAGTGGTTAAAATTCTTTATTGAGGACCAGAGCTCTGATACCAATTGTTAGGAATGAGAACACTGAGAGGCGGGGGGGGGGGGGGGGTGAATCAGTGTTCACTGTATTTTAACTTTTTACTTTAATCTTTATGCTGAACTTAAATGCTTAAGAATTGAATTAAACATTCACATAAACATGAAACATGAAATCAACACATGACACCAATATGGTTATGGGGAAACCCAAATAGGTAAAAACCCCGGTGGGACTTGATACCCACTAATAATTTGCACTAGTGTTTTGTGATCCTTGTTAGAAGATCCTTTACCCTGTTAGGAGTAGCTTTACAATGCTTTAAGTATAGTAGACCTTGTTAAGGGTTAGACCATGTTAGGAGTCTTTTACAAAGATCCCTATTAGGGGAGTGGACTGACTATCCTAGAGTTGATTGCTCAAATGGTGAAGGCTACAACCTTCTGATTCATATACACACTATATTTGCAGGTGAACTGTTCACTGTGACACTGCTTGTTAGATCAATTCCTTTGGTGTGCTGATGCTTTGACCTCTAGCAAAGCTTTAATACATCTTATGCTATCTTCACATACCTCTGCTTTGCTTATCAAAACTCTACTACAATATACATATCGAATACAATGGGCGCACCTTATATTTATGTGCTTATACAAACAAAATAATTAGGCCGACCCTATAACTAATTACAAATAATGCTTCCAAATGAATTGGCTTAAGCATGCTTACAATTCTACATATAAACATGTCAAAAACCTAAATACAATGGGTGCATGGCCTTTACAATATTAAATCATAATCACAAACCAAAAAGCTAACTGTCAGCTCCATGCTCTATTTGCTGCTGGCACACACTAGCTGTGCAACTTCAACTGACTATAACTTTCACATCTTTGCATATCTACTTATGCGCTCATACACTAAGCATAAGTATAGTCTAAAAAACTTAACCAGGGTGCATACCATAATTCATCCGTACACACGTATGCTGATGCTTTGAGTTGCTGGAACTCTGTATACTATCCAGTCTTCAATACTTAACTAAATTCTAATCTTTACACTAAGTGCACTGTCTCCAAACTGCTATATGACTTTGTTGCCATAATGACAACACTATATCTAGTCATATAATTTAGTATAGGAAACTTGCCAACATACCCAACATCTGTAAGTTTTGGAAAAGCATATCAAGAATGGACTACCCAACATTCGTAAGTTTCAGAATATCATATCAAGAACAGACGACCCGAGATCCCAATGGTAGATGATCTGATTGTACCACCACTGAGATTTCCCTCATTGGTAGTCCACCATCGATGATTCAAAGTGCAAAATTTTCTACCTGTGTTATATGAAAATAACATGTTGGGAGGGAAGTTGGCCTTGGCAAGCGTTGCTAGCTGATTTTTATTGCTTGAATCGATCGTTGAGTCCCCAAACATGTAGAAAGATGGCAATTTTCCATTTACTCTCACAGCCCAAAAAAACATTATATTTACTCTATTTACTTAACAAGTTACCTTCCTCCATTTCCATTAGCCATTTCTATTATCGAGCCAGACAGAGAGGAGCATCTGGACTAAATCATGAGGCAGAGGATGAGCCAAGCCAAAGTCACTTATTTTTCTTTTATAATTTTTGTCGAGGAGTACATTTCCTGGCTTGAGATCACGGTGGATGATGGGATCAAGATGAAAACTGTGTAGATATTGTAATGCCAAGCACATTTCTACGGTGATGCAAATTCTGGTGTGCCAAGGCAGCGACCGATGGGCTATTCTAGAGCTAAGATGATCAGTGAGGCATTCGTTGGACATATATTCATAGATTATACATCCTCGCTCGAAACAGGCCCCCAAAACCCTGACTAAATGTGGATGTTGTACTTCTCTTAAAATATTGATCTGCAAATAGAAATATGAAGAAAATTAATTTTTTTGGGTGTATCCATTTATTCTATGTATACACCTCGCATTTGAACTCATGGTGGCCCTATAAACTGTTCTCCCTGAGAATTTTGATTTCAATGGTCATTTTCCCTACTTTGCCTTTGTAAATGATGCCTAGCCTCCTTCCCCATGTTTTAAATGCTTAGGGAAAAAATCCCACCATACTCTCCATGTCTTATGCCATTTTAGTTGTGTCGAAAATGTACCTAGTGAGGCACTTTTCTAAAAACTCGACGCAGTGATAAGCATGGTGTCCATAAGTTTTGGAATAGGGCAGATCAAGAATGGACTACTCGAGATCCCGATGATAGACGATCTGACTGTATGTTATTAATGAAGCTTTAATGTAATGACATTTTATCTTATTAGCTTTTAATCTTAAGAAAGATTACGCCAAAGCTTAATATGATACCACTCAAATTTATCTTATTTACATAAGGAATTCTTTATGTCGTTATTGGGTGAAAATGAGTGTGACTGGAATACTATTTCATTGAAATATTGATAGGACTAGAGTCAGGGGTTAGTTAGTTGGAAGTGATTGAATCCCATAGGTAGGAAAGAAAAAATTGTCATGGGTGAATATAAATTGCCTTTTTATTGAGTTGTCATGAGGCTTACACATGTTAAGAATAAAGGAAAAAACACTTGGCCTTCAGCTCTAATTATGGAACTGCACATGATGATGTGCCAACTCCTACGTAGTACATGACAACTCCTCAGTGAGAAAACATATCATGCGTCTTGTTTACCCTTCCACATATTGCACACATCTACCAATGCATATCCGATGATCTTATGCTTTGAGGATGCTGGCAAAGGTTGTTGAATATAGCTTTATACCCTGCAATCAAGGCATTCATTAAACTTAAAACCACTATTCTTTGCCTTCCCAAGATTTACACTTTTTCCTATAGGAGCCTTCATTCACTAGCTTTAAATCGATCTTACCCACATAAGATGGATGAATAATGAAGAGTTTAAGGGAATTTTAAAATTACAAGTGTCCCATCTTCACCACATGTAACAAGTGTTTTTTACAGTTGTCCCATCTTCGCTACGTGTGACCAATTTTTTTGTTCAACTGCAGTTATTAATCTATGTTGACGCATTCATTATTAAGAGAAAATTTATGGTAATGAATTGTTGAAGAAAACAAAAGATAGAAATTGAAGACATTTGTGTATGGGCGTATAGTGATTCAGTTATAGGTTTCAGTCGAGAAAATTTGCATGACAATTTTTCATCTTAACTAAACATGTCCATCTTGATCTGGTGCATTTTCTCTATTTTATGCATAGGTATAGAAGTCTCCTCTGCACATACTGTAACAAGAGATTATCAAAATAGTACTCCTATGCTTGACTTAGAAAAATAAGTGTTTTATTCTATTCTTGAATCACTGAGTGGAGATTTAGATTCACTCGATTTATAACTTGATCCCTATGGCTTCACACCTATTCTAGGTACATTGTGTGATCAATTTGGAGATTTTTGGTACATCATAGTACTCTATATTGGAAATGTCTATGATAACTCTAAAAAATGTGGTGACAATGCGATACTTCATCCTTCCATCTTCAACTTAACTCACTTAAAGACATTGTCCCTGTACAAGTGCTTCATGAATGCACCTCAGATAATGCCATTGAATCAGTGGGGAAATCTTGGAGGATCACTTCAGAGCTTTATTTTTTGAAAAAATGTTGCGCTGGTTAGGGAATTACCTATAGAGATGGGTAGATTGGTGAATCTAGACTCACTTATTGTTACAGAGAATAATATGAAGGGAAATTTCCCTAAGGAAATCATAAACTTAACCAAGTTGAGAAAGCTTGTTTTGAGCCACAACCAGTTTGATGGTACAATACCTTCTTCTCTGGGGTTTCTTTTGTTAGAAATAGGAAATACTGAGAGGGGGGATGAATCAGTATTTCAAAAAAATTTTCTTTTTCCCACTTATGGATATAATAGATTACTTTAGTGCATACAAAGATTATCAAGCCGATTAACAAACATAGCAGTAAATAGAAAGAACTCATAACACATGATATGTTCTCGAGGAAACCCTGGCCAAGGGAAAACCCTGGTGGGGATGGTACCCACAAAGATCACTAATCAAAAGTATCCTATTAGGGATATTGGACCCTGTTAAGAGTCAACTTACACTATATAGTAGATCTGTCCTGGTTAAAGGACTTTAGGCCTTGTTAGAAGCCTTAACCCTGTTAGGAGTTAGATTACAAAACCTGATCACCAGCTAAGCTCACTGCCCAAAAAGGTAATACAAAATGTTTCTAACTATAGTATGGTACTACTTACAACTTTGCATCAATAGCCTTTGCTGCTATCACAATATAAAACTATCGCAAGTTATCCTTTTCTTTCTTTTTACACATCACACACTTTTTCATTACATTTCAAGTATGCCTAATATATGAGTTATTAGAGCTAATAACTTTATATGGTTGGCTTCCAAAATAATTATCCAAGAGTAAACATCTAGGATGTCATCCCTTAATAATGTTAAGTCATTATTTTGACAAGCAAAAATAATCCCTTAACTCTTTCGCTAATACTGTCTCCAAAACTGTTCTGTCTGCAAAAATTGTCTTCGGTAAACTTTGAATAACTTCATCTGTACTGCTCCAAAATTTATGCGCATTGAGATGGGGTATCCTCATACTCTATAGAAGCTTTAGTTAACTACACAAACAAAAATATTGCTCCAGTGGACGTCGCCAACTAAATCTTCATCGGGTGCTCTGTTAGGATCACTATATCCATACTTAGACAATTTCTTCCTTCAACTTGCCATACTTCCATTCTAGATTTTTCACTCTCAATAGAGATCATATGTTGCCATAATGACAACAGCTATGCATCCACATTATCCAAATTGCCAATAATCTCCCCCTTTGTCATTGGTGGCAACATATGGGAAAATTGGCTAAGTGTGCAAACAAAACTTCAAAGTATTTACACAAAATTATGGCCAAATGTTATACAACACATATACAATATTGTACTCCATAGAATAGATCCCCCTATGAGTATCCTTACTCAACATATTATCAATTTTCTGCTATCTCTCCCCCTTTGACAACAATGACAAAGATAGGGTGTACAAAAATTTTTTAAAAAAACTTGATACCTTGTTATCAGCTATTGCAAAGCTGGTAGGCTTGCAACATAGTCACCAAACTCTAACTTCCATGATTCAAAATATTTCTCCCATATCTTCCTGATGGATTCAGTAACATTGAGTAGAGTACTCAATCCGTAGGTTGCTATCTGACAAGCTTGCAGGGAATTAAAGCTGAACTTCTGAAAAGATGTCTTTGCTGAAAGACACTGCTCAATTTGGTCTTCAACAATTGAGGTCTTGATTGAGATATGCTCTCTCAAGATGTTAATCCTGATCATCTTTCTATTCTTCTCCTCTACTAACATTCTGAATTCATCATTTAACTTCCTTATGTTCTTCTCTACAGAACTTATCTTTACATTTGGGCTTGTCAAGGTGTTTGTTTTAGCTGTAATTGCATCTATCTTCTCTCTGATCTTCTTATCTTCTTTAGCTGTTAGGATTTTTGATTTTGTGCATTGTATAAACAAACTCTTTCCAGTCTCAAAATGTTTCCTCAAATTCTTTATGCATACATCCAAATTACCAATATCATTTTGAATATTTACACTTAAATTTTGTTGCATTTCTGCTTCAAAGGCTTCTTGAACTTTTATTCTAGCAATATCCTTTAAGTTAGAAAATTCAGAGTCAAAAGAGCTTATTTCTATTTTAGCTTTCTCAAGTGGATCCGATTCAAATACCTTAGTGTTGATCACACTCTCAAGTTTCTCTGTCAATACTCTAACTTTGCCTTCAAGGTCCTTCACAGCCTTCTTATTCTTTCCAATAATTTTATTAAGAGATGTGATGAACTCAAGCTGATCATCATCTTCAACCTCTTTTCCAAGGTCTTCAAAAATTGAACCAATTTGTCTCTTCTTACTGTCAGG
The DNA here is from genome assembly GCA_027943335.1 of Chamaecyparis obtusa. Taxonomy (NCBI): domain Eukaryota; kingdom Viridiplantae; phylum Streptophyta; class Pinopsida; order Cupressales; family Cupressaceae; genus Chamaecyparis; species Chamaecyparis obtusa. The sequence continues at coordinate 565,398 of BSBK01004913.1, read as the reverse complement.
TGCACTAGGGGTAGTGAACTCTGTCAAAATTTGTTTACCTTTAACTGTCTACTTTGCTGGAATTGATTCTGATACAGCTGGTGCTTCCATTGCCTCTGTATCCTTTTTTGATTCTATAATATTCTCTTGCTCTTCTAAAGCTAAATTGTCAACAATGTTTCCTAGATCATGAAATACTGCATCATCTGACTCTAGTGTCACTTTGGTTCCTTCAATGTCCATTGATTCTTTGCCAATATTGATATGTGAAGAAGATGAGACTTCTTCACTACCAACTTCCTCTGCATGCGGTTCCTCTGATTGCTTCTGCTGAGGATCTAATTCAACATGCTTTCCTGCAACTATATCTGCAAGAACTTGCATTACTGCTTGCTCAGTCTCTTTCTGTACTTCCTCCTTTTTGCCTCCCATTATACGGATTGTTCTTCTCTTAGTTCTCAATAAAGTTCCAAGAGGCTTCAAGAATTTCTTCAAATGATCTTCATCCTCAACTTTACAGAACTGTCTGATTACATGTTCTCTCATCTTTATGTCCTCTTCTTGTGCTCTTTGTTTTCTATTCACAAGTCTGTTATACAAATCTTCTGGGATCTTACCATGAATAGTGCTAAGTTTCTTATCTATCAAAATCATATGTGTAATCATTGCATTTTCAAAATTCAATCTATCAAATGATCCATATAGATCATAGAATTTATTTATCTTAGTGAAGTCTCCATGCTTCAATATATCTTCATTAACTCTTTCAATTCTTGGTTTCCAAGTTTTCTTCTTGATTGAAACTTCATCATCATCTTTAATTTCTGCTACTTTTCTAGGTACAGGTGGTACACTCACTTTCTGTCTCTTGTCGAGTCCTGTTGCACTCACTTTTACTCTTTTGCTAGGAATAGGAGAAAAAGATTTATCTCCTTCATCTTTTTCAGGTACTTCAACTTTTACCTTTACTGCAATAGGATCAACAAGGTCTGCACTAGATGCCACAGGTGGAATTACAAGATTTTCACTTTGCTTCAAGGCTTTTGCAGTCTTCTTAGCTATGTCAAACTCATGACTTGACATACCTAATTCTTTCAGTATTTTCTTCATAGTAGATTCAACTCTCCTACTAGATTGCTTCTTTTCTCTCAAACTTATTGCAGAGTTGAAATTCTCTTCATAGGTTCCAAACCTATTTGCATGACCATCCAACTCACACTTTAACAGTCTATTCACATATCCTACTATTTCTGCTTCAGATACTTCATAGCCAAGAGGGTCTATGAATTCCATTCTAGGCTCAACTACTTCAATGTAGGTGAAATCAGTGTCTACCATAAAACAAATGTCATCTTTATGCTTTTCAACTAAGGATTGGGGAATCCTTGATTTTTTCTTAACAATATTCTGAAAAGTCTTCAATACAAGCTTCACACTGTCATTGACTTTATCAATTAGGTGCTTCATGTAGACTGAGTTTATTCTTTCCATTGTGTTCACATTGTCACTCCAATCAACTGTGTAAGGAAATCTTCTCAAAATATGGAAAAACATATAGGTTATCAGAGATGAAAACCTAAACTGTGTGTACTTAGCCTTCTTAATCTTTTCTAAGTTCTCAAATAACTGAATTTTCAAAATTTCACATAGGTCTACTTGTTTCTTCTCAATACACATAAGATAAGCTACATGAATCATTCCTACAGCCATGTCATCTTCCCTTGAACTACCACAGAATTTAGTTGTTAGGATCTTGCAAAGGCACCTAACATCATCTTGCTTAATCTTACTTATCGCAATTCCTCTACCATTATAACTAGATCTAGTGTTGTCTAAAACAATCTTTCTCATGTTCTTTTCATTCAGTGGAATCTCTCCAACTTTTGATAATCTAGTAACATCATGAATTAGGTTGGTAGTTATATCAATAACTCTATCCTCCATCGAGAATTTCCCATTGTGGATTCTACTTAAAATGATCTTGGTACATTCCTCATCATTAAATTCATACTTCATGGAATAATTGATAATTTCATTATTCTCTAGGTGCCCATAAGCTGGTTTAACTGACATGTCTTGATTATACAATTTCCTATAATCATCACTAAAATCTTCATCTCCCAAAGTTTCAAACTTGCAACCTAAATATCCTTTAACATTCTCAATGTGTAATACTCCATCTGGTACGGATGATAGTGCTAGTCTGTCATCAATTTCAGCTGGTTCTACTAGTTCTTTCTTAATCTTAGGTCTATTCTTATCCTTAACATTATGAACCATAGAAATATCCATCTTATCAGTTGATTAAAGATCAAAAAATACCTCAACTTTGCAAATCTAGGGTTTTGGTATGATCGTCGCTGCAAATTGCTTCCAAACTTCTTCAAATCATCCTCAACTCACTTTTTCTTCTTTCAAATCTCTTTTCAATCACTTTGTAATTATGATAACTTTGATTTTGACCTTATAACACTTCACATTAACTCGATCTGACATCACATTCATTCATTTTGCCCCTAAAACGTCAAAAAGCTGATTCTGGAAACCTGCAACCATAAAATTTTTTGCGACCTTGCAAAACATGATATTTTCTTTTGTGCACTTAACCATAGCATTAGTACAACATAAAAAACCTATATCTAATTGCACAAAACTTAACTCATTCAAATTCCTAATCTACACTAATCCTAAGTCCTAAACTACGGAAACTTACATAATTTAAGTACTAAAAGAAGGGTAAGGTAAAGATTCATCCTTACCATTAGTTACATTACCTTCCTAACTACTTTCAATGTTGAATATACCTTTTTAATCTATGCCTTTATCAAATTTTACTTCATCTTTATTGTGACAACAACCTTTCTCTTTGTTTCCTGCATTTTCATTCCTTCTTGCATTGTTCCTAGGGTTAGGGTTATGATGATAACCTCCATTGTTCATTCTGCAAACTCTTGCTGAGTGTCCAAACTTGTTGCATATCTAACAAGTGATTTCATTGTTTCCAAATCTCTGTCCTTGCTGGTTAATCTGTGACCTGCAATTTCTAGCAATATGTCCTACTTTGTTGCATCTAAAACATACTACCACTTTTCTTTGATTCATTTCTTCAATAGATTCTTATCTGCATTGTTATTATTCCCAATCATTCTATCATAATTATTCAAAATTACTTTAGGTCTTCTACATTCGTTAGCTCTGTGTCCAAAACTATGATAATTATAACAATGTCCATTAAGAGGTTTAAATTGCTTACCTGTGCAATCTCTCTTCATGTGCCCAATAGTATTACAAGAAAAACATCTACCTTTGAATTCTCTTTGCATACCTTTAGATGATTCTTCTTGTTGGAAATATTCAAGACTATCTAGGTTACTGAGAGGGGAGGGGTGAATCAGTAACTTCAAAACTTTTAACAGATTCAGATCTTAATAATATTAGATTGATAATCTGACTGCATGCATGAGTAATAGAAAGAATAAAACATTCATAACACTTTGAACACAGAGATTTGGTGACCCAAAAACCTTCCAAGTAGAAAGTAAAACTAGGGTGGGGATGATACCCACAAAACTTCAATACTGTAGTATAAAGTTTGCCGGTTAAGGCTTACAATGATCACTTCTGATGATCTGCCCTGTTAGGAGCAATAAGGACTGCTAGGTCCACCTTGTTAGAGGATTTACAAACATACAATGAAGTATGCACTCGGTTAAGAGATTTTACAAAGACTGTTAAGTCTACCCCGTTAAAGGATTTCAAGCTGATTCACCTGTTAGGATGAAATAGTAGATCTCTTACTTGCAACTGTACTTGTTGATTGAGATTCTCTGATGTACTGATCACCTTCTGTGATGGATAGATCTTTGCTACTTCTTATACTGCTGTAGCCCTTTGTAATTCACTTATCTCTGCCTTTCTCTCTTTTTCATACTTCACATACTTTTTTTTGGATATGATATAAAACATTGTCTATATATCAATCTAAAACAATTACAACATAATTACAAAGTCGGCTCTTAAACAAGTTAACACAAATATTAGTGAGTCAGCCCAAATATAGTGACTCGGTTACTGCAAACTAACTCGGTGACTTTCTGATACTCAGCATCCACTACGTTACTCGGCATCGTCATGCACTTGGTAGAAGTGCAGGCATGGTCCATACTAACCACTTGGTTGTAGTTTTGAACACGGTATATACTGGAGACTCGGTAGATATAGTGTCACTCAGTAAACACTATCTTGCTTGGTAAGCACTGTCCTACTCAGTAAGCACTGTTCTTCTCGGTAAGCACTATCCTGCTCAGTAAGCACTATTCTGCTCGGTAAGCACTGTCCTACTCGGTAAGCACTGTCCGCTCGGTAAGCACGCAGAGTCTGAATAAGTGTTGTCACTAATGACAATCATACTTAATGCCAACAATCTCCCCCTTTGGCATTAGTGACAAAACACTTATTGCCCAAAACTTATATACACAATCATGCTGACACTAGTTTTGTATATACATTTCATGTTTCCCTTATATAGTATATATACAAATATCTTATTTCACCTTATACTCATATTTTCTATTTATATTTTCTCCCCCTTTCATATCTCATATACTTTCTCCCCCTTTTTGACAATAATGCCAAAGGTGTATATACAAATATTTTACACAAAGATACCAAAATGTGAGAGAAAATCAGAATGCACCTTTCCAATTAGTGCTAGAGTTCTATCCCAATTCTCTTGCAGAATCTTGCATGTATGGAGTGCAACTTGGACTTCTGCAGAGAGTTCAATCATGTGATCTGCAATTGAAAACTGATTGTCATGGATCAATGTTTTTGAGTATGCAATATGCTTTTGCATTGTATCCATGATGGGAAGGATCATGTTCTGAATATCTATTAATGTTGATCTGATCCTTGCATCTTCTTTCAATAACTCTGACTGCTTATCAGATAGGAATTTGACTGTCATCTGATGTGCAGAACTTGAACTAGGTTCAAGTTGCAACTTTTGTGCACTGATCTTCAGATCCTCATCAATCTTATTTATTTTGTCTTTAATTTCATTTGAGAACTCGACAACATTACAGATTTTGACAAAAAGAGATGTTACCTTGGAATAGGAGGACTCAATGCTAGTCAAAACTAAAGATAACCCTGCCTGATTGATAGCTATTTGTTGAGCAATGTGCTCAAGCACTTCATTTTCAAACTTCTTCTCAGCCTTTTCAAGCAACTTGTCTATTCGAGAGGAATCATCATTAAACCTGTTAATTGCTTCTTCCAATTGCAACAAAATGTGTTGAGAGGAATCAACTTTAATACCTATAGCTTCTGTCAAAATGTTCTTGGCATCCTCAATGATCTTATATTCCTTATCTCTTTCTTCTTTTAGTTTCTTCTGCTTTGCTTTCTTCTGGAGGAGCTCACCAACTGTTTGCATTTGATTTGCAGTGAGGTTTTCAAAATCTAGCTGGGGAATTTGTATCTCCTCATCTAGATCTATACCTTCTACTACACTCTTACTCAGAAATTTTGTACTCGATTGAGTCTTTATACTTATTACCTTTGTAGTAGAAATTATTGTAGACACAGTAGGACTAGTAGTGAAAATTGATAAACTTCCGACTGATGGGATGCTAACTAGAATACTTGATAAATAAAAAACTGAAGTATATACAATTGTAGAATCTGAAGTACTTATTGCTGAAAAACTCAAATTTGAAGAAGGTACAGAAGACTGCAACTCAGTGGAAGGAGGCTGAAGCTCGGTAGATGAAGTGGTAGCCACTTCTATCATTGATACATTGAGCTATGCTAGTGATGATTGGACATTTGATGTATCTGAGGGAGTTGTTACAATCACACTTGAAGTTTTCTCCGGGATAGATGTAGCAATTTTTACTGGAGAGTGGGGAAGTGAGGCAATTACCTCTGCAGCTATCTGAACTAGATCATCTTCCTCAACATTCTCCTCAGCTTCCTTGGTAGCTTCTGTCCCTGCTTCCTCTGTCACAACATTATCAATCTGAACTGTTTCTTCTTCTTCTTCTTCATCACTGTCATCTTCAATATCTTTGATTATCACAGTTTCAGTACTCGGTTTGTGAAGATGATAGATGTTTTTCCAAGTAGAATTTGCACTCTTCACAACTGACTCTATATCTTTGATCAAAATTAAACAACTGTTGAATTTTAGTGTCATCTTGCACTCATTTTCTATCAATGCCTTATTTATTTCATCATCTTTCAAACTTGGCATTAACTGTCTTAAGGTTTGAGCATATATGTCCTTGACAGTTTGTCTTGCATTGGACCATCTCAACTTGACTTTATCCAATAGAACACCTAGAATTTGAGAAGCCATATCATCAGGTGAGTACTTCCATTTTCCCATTTTCTCAATGACAACATCTTCTATTTCCTGCTGCTCTGCCTTTGATTTAATTTCATATTTGAGAGATTTGAAATTTGCAATTCAAGATCCTTCTCTCAAATCCTTAATCTTTTGTTCAAATGAAGGAGGAGGCCTTTTGAGTACTATATCATCATTGATTTTACCTACCTTGCCCCTTGATCTTTTCCTTGTGAATACTGCAGTGGGTTCCTTGGTGATAGTTACCTTTCCTTTCTTCTTTACAGGCACTTGTTCTTCTTTATTTTCATCCTTTTCTTCTTCTTCTACAATATCTTCTCCTATGCCCTCGGTTAACATTAGAGGTGTGCTAGATTGCATCTTGGCCATCCTTTTTCTACCTTTGTTAACCGCCTGTGGAAGTTTTATGCTTAGCTCAATTCTTATCTTAGCTTCATCATATGTTCCAAAGTATGGAGCCTTTGGATCAACAGGTTGATTTACTAGGGCTACAATTATATCCTTTGTCTCATCAATGTCTACCTCATAAGGAAGAGGTTTCACCCATACAATCCTGGGCCTTACTGCCTAAATGTATACTCTATCACAATCAACCATGAAACAAATATCATCTTTATAATCTTCCACCAGTTTTAGTGGAATTCAGAATCTGTTATTCATCTTCTCCTTAAAAGATTCAAAATAGTTATCCATTATGGTTGTAAAATTCTCACCCATTTCTACAATATACTCATTTATCTGATAAAGAATAGGTACATCCTTTCTCCATTTTACTGTGCCTTTTGATGGGAAAAACTTTTGAGCATAGAAAAATAAACAAACCAACAGTGAGCCAAACTTACATGGATTGTTCTTTGAGGTTTGGATGCTCTCCATGTTCTTGTTGAACTGTTTCAACAAAAGATCTGCTAGGTCAAATGACAGATTGTTCTTCACAATCTTATAGGCTAGGTCAACTGCTTCACACGAAACACTATTCTGCCGACTTGAACTGTATATCTTGTGAGCTATTACATATGTGCCAAATTTTAGTTCTACATCAGTAATACTATTAATTTTCATACCTCTACCATCCCATTTGGCTAGGGTTCTCTTTTCCAGCTCTACCCGACCTAGGGTTTTTGTAGATTTAGCCTAGGCAAGCATGGGAAGACCAGTGATTTGGTGAATCATCTTCTTTGTTATTTCCACTGGTTGCTCAAGCCAAATTTTACCTTCATGTACTCGACTCAGAATATATCTTATCCATTTTATCTGGAAACCCCGAGGCAAGTGGGTGATATGTGTTAAACACTTTTCTTCCAAATGTTTATGTCCCAGTTTGAGAACACCATCAACACATAGTTCATCATGAACAACATCTATCTCTAGGGTTCCAAGTTCTTGAATTGTACCTTTAAAATGACTGCAAATGTCGTTTACAAGAAGTACCTTTGGAGGAATTTGAGACTGAGCTCCACTTGGATCTAGGGTTTTTGCAATCACAGGCATGAGTTTGAAATCCGACGCTTTCCATTCTCCATGAACTAACATTTCTGAACCTTTCTTTACTTTGGTGCTAGATGAAGCCATGGTAGCACGGTAGAAAACTTTCTGCTTTAAAATTTTGCTTCGAATCACTTGATAGCACTAGAAATTTCTCTGCCCAAAATGTTGATATTCGTGGTGAAGAATGAACTTGATTTCATGCTTTTTGTTAAAACTTTGTCATTAATGCTCCATAGGAATTAGGGTATTGAATTCAATAGACTGTCATCCACTATGCATTAAATGCTCGGTGAAGATTCCACAACTCAGAGAACATATGAATTCATACTTCTCCGACCTTACTCAGTAACCAAATGAAGTTAGGTTACTCCTGACCTTGCTCGGTGGTAACTGATACCGACCTTCTTGTGATCCTGCTGTATCTCACATACTGATTTGGATCTATCTTCCTTTCAGTTCAGGAACTATTTTGGAATATGTCTATGAAGATACAGTTCCAGTGCTTTCTTGGAGACTAGTTAGAGTTCATAGAGCCACTCCCTTCATGAGTGACTACATTACTTGGACCGGTTTGCTCGGTAGGTTTAGGAATCCACTGCTATCTCATCTACTCCCTAATGCTATTTGCATTTTCTTTCTTTTCATCTTCAACTTTGCCTAAATTCATGCAGTTTTTAGCTATGTGACCAAGCTTAGTGCAATTATAACATCTTATGGTAGAATCCCTTTTTCTCAAGTGGTGCCTTACACAATTCATACCAATGTGTCCATATTCTCCACAGTAATGACATCTACACCAGGTGTTGTTATCCCAATGAAACATTGCTTTAATAATTTGTTTCGTTGGATTCGGTGTTTTAGTTCTGCATTCTGATGCCTTATGACCTTGTTTGCTACATTTGTGACATTTGCCTTCAAATCTTGGTTTCTCCTTGCATTCATTTGCTTTATGACCAAGCTGATTGCAATTGTAGCATTTTCCATTGAATTTTTCTTTTCTATTGCTCCAACATTTATTTGAAGTATGACCAATTTTGCCACAGTGATTACAAGTAGGTTTTTGATTCTTTTGAGTACCTTGTTTGGAGGATTCACCTTCCTCTTTGTATCCAAGTCCTACTTTTCCTTTTTGCCTATGAAGGTTTCGTTCATACACCTGATTCATATCTTCTTGAGATTTTAACATTCTCTCATTGATTTGCCTTTCAGCATCTAGGTCACTCATCACTCTTAAATTGATTTTTTTTTTAGATCTCAGCTCCTCTCTTATATTTTCATTTTCTAATCTCAGAGTCAAGATTTCTTCATTTGCATTGGAGATTTGATCAATAAGGTTTTCTAGCTGAAGGGTTTGATTCTGGATTTCATTGTTCTTTCCATCTATTTCATCTTTCATTTTGTTTCTTTGTTCCAAGATTTCACAGAATCTTGTTGACTGAATTTCCTGTTCTCTTTTCAATTTTCTCACTTCTTCTTGTAGAGATCCACTCTTTTCTAGAAGTTCTTTGATTGCATTGTTTGCTTCATCTGAGCTTCTTGAAGGGAAAAAGTCTTCAATCTTTTCTTCAACATACTGGTGGTCATTGATCTGATTTGCAAGTTCCTTCCTTCTTTTTAGTGAAAGGGAAAGATACTCTCTTGCTTCTTTGAGTTGAGTTATGGCCATTTCCAGATCTAGCTTTTCATTCTCAATTACTTTGTTAAGTCTAAATATCTCCATTGTCCTGAATATTTTCTCAAGCTGTCAAACTTTATTCTGAGAACCACGGAGCTCTGATACCAATTGTTGGAAATATTCAAGACTATCTAGGTTACTGAGAGGGGAGGGGTGAATCAGTAACTTCAAAACTTTTACCAGATTCAGATCTTAATAATATTAGATTGATAATCTGACTGCATGCATGAGTAATAGAAAGAATAAAACATTCATAACACTTTGATCACAAAGTTTTGGTGACCCAGAAACCTTCCAAGTAGAAAGTAAAATTGGGGTGGGGATGATACCCACAAAAATTTAATACTGCAGTATAAAGTTTGCCGGTTAAGGCTTACAATGATCACTTCTGATGATCTGCCTTGTTAGGAGCAATAAGGACTGCTAGGTCCACCTTGTTAGAGGATTTACAAACATACAATGAAGTATGCACTTGATTAAGAGATTTTACAAAGACTGTTAAGTCTACCCGGTTAAAGGATTTCAAGTTGATTCACCTGTTAGGATGAAATAGTAGATCTCTTACTTGCAACTGTACTTGCTAATTGAGATTCTCTGATGTACTGATCACCTTCTGTGATGGATAGATCTTTGCTGCTTCTTATACTGCTGTAGCCCTTTGTAATTTGCTTATCTCTGCCTTTCTCTCTTTTTCATACTTCACATACTTTTTTTTGGATATGATATAAAACATTGTTTATATATCAATCTAAAACAATTACAACATAATTACAAAGTCAGCTCTTAAACAAGTTAACACAACTATTACTAAGTCGGCCCAAATATAGTGACTCGGTTACTGCAAACTAACTCGGTGACTTTCTGATACTCAGTATCCACTGCGTTACTCAGCATCATCATGCACTTGGTAGAAGTGGAGGCACGGTCCATAATAACCACTCGGTTGTAGTTTCAAACACGGTAATACTAGAGACTCGGTAGATATAGTGTCACTTGGTAAACACTGTCTTTCTCGGTAAGCACTGTCTTGCTCAGTAAGCACTATCCTGCTCGATAAGCACTATCCTGCTCGGTAAGCACTGTTCTGCTTGGTAAGCACTGTCCTACTCGGTAAGCACTATCCACTCGATAAGCATGCAGAGTCTGAATAAGTGTTGTCACTGATGACAATCATACTTAATGCCAACATCTTCCTATTTTGATTCTTCTTGCTTTGATTCTTCTTTCTCTCTAGGTGGTTCTTCTTTAGGTGGATCTTCCAATGTGTTCTCATCTAGCTTCATTTCCTCCACACTTTCAAATGTCTTCAGATCTGGCTTCTTACGTTCATGGTTTTTTCTAAACATACTAAATCCAAATCCAATCCTATCAAAGAATGGTTCTTCAAAAGAAATTTGTTTTTCAGTCTTATCACTATTTGAATATAGCCTTTCAAGTTGTTGTTTAGATTGAGTTAATTCACCTTTCACAATTTTATTATACTTCTCAAGTTCCACATACTGCAATTTTACTTTTTCAGATTTGGATGTTTCCTTTTCAAGTCTTGATCTCAGATCTTCATTCTCAATTTTCAATTTTTCATTATCAGATCTCAAATTTCCATCTTTCATACTAAGCTTCAGATTTACTATCTTCAGCTCATGCTTAAGGATCTCATTTTCTTTTTCTAATTCATCACAATCTTCAACAAGCATATCAGATTTCTTTTCAAATTTCAGATCTTCAATCTTACCTTTTAATTTGTCAATAGCATTCTTTGCATCTTCATACTTTCTTCTTAAGGAGTTTCTTTCATCAGTAAGCATATCAATCTGTTCAAGAGATTCTTCAAGATTCTTTTGAAGTTGATCCATATCCATAGAGATCTTACTCAAGCTGCTAAGCTTTCCTTGAATGTTCCTTCTCTGAGTAACTGTGCTCTAATAGCAATTGTTAGAAATAGGAAATACTGAGAGGGGGGGGGGTAATCAGTATTTCACAAACTTTTTCTTTTGCCCACTTATGGATATAACAGATTACTTTAGTGCATACAAAGATTATCAAGCTAGTTAACAAACATAGTAGTAAATAGAAAGAACTCATAACACATGATATGTTCTCAAGGAAACCCTGGCCAAGGGAAAACCCTGGTGGGGATGGTGCCCACAAAGATCACTAATCAAAAGTATCCTGTTAGGGATATTGGACCCTGTTAAGAGTCAATTTACAATATATAGTAGATCTGTCCTGGTTAAAGGACTTTAGGCCTTGTTAGAAGCCTTAACCCTGTTAGGAGTTAGATTACAAAACCTGATCACCAGCTGAGCTCACTACCCAAACAGGTAATAGAAAATGTTTCTAACTATAGTATGGTACTACTTACAACTTCGCATCAATAGCCTTTGCTGCTATCACAATATACAACTATCGCAAGTTATCCTTTTCTTTCTTTTTACACATCACACACTTTTTCATTACATTTCAAGTATGCCTAATATATGAGTTATTAGAGCTAATAACTTTATATAGTTGGCTTCCAAAATATTTATCTAAGAGTAAACATCTAGGATGTCATCCCTTCATAATGTTAAGTCATTATTTTGACAAGCAAAAATAATCCCTTAACTCTTTCGCTAATACTATCTCCAAAACTGTTATGTCTACAAAAACTATCTTCGGTAAACTTTGAATAACTTCATCCGTACTACTCCAAACTTTATGCGCACTAAGATGGGGTATCCTCATACTCTGTAGAAGCTTTATTTAACTATGAAAACAAAAATATTGCTCCAGTGGACGTCACCAACTAAATCTTCATTAGGTGCTTTGTCAGGATCACTATATCCATACTTAGACAATTTCTTCCTTCAACTTGCCATACTTGCATTCTAGATTCTGTGCTCTTAATAGAGATCATATGTTGCCATAATGACAACATCTATGCATCCACATTAGCCAAATTGCCAACATCTTTAGGGTTTTGTGATTCTGAACCTGAGTTTTAATCAGTTAAAGGGCCCTCTTCCACCATCTTTATGGAATCTAGATTCTCTGGTTAAATTGGACCCGAGTGACTATTGAAAGTAATTGTAGACACAAGTTTAAAATAGAATAGAAAAATTAGAGATTAAAATACATAGAAAAAAACACAGAGATTATAGTGGTTCATTCAGAATGAACTACATCCACTCTTCAAGCCAGGGCATATCATGTTTTATTATCTCAATACTCTCTGTTACAACAGCTCTAATTAATATATCTTTTACATGTTCTGAATAATCTATATTCAGCATCGCAGTCAAAAGAAGGAAAAAAAATGGTAAAGGCATCTACAGAAGTAGGCAGAGTGGAAGGAATGGTCCTTCACAAACTCTGACATACTCGCAAGATGCAGAGCCATTACAATCTCCCACTTGAAGTCCAATCAGTTATATAATATGAGTTGCATCATGATATCCCCAGCTTGGTGCTTATGGCTATGTCATCACAATGCCAAGAGAAGCTCTACATAATTCAAACTTCTCTTGAGGTACTCCCTTGGTGAACGCATCAGCTAGATTAAACTTCGTGTCAATCTTCTCTAACTTTAATCTTCCCTCTTCAAGAGCATGATGAATGATATGAAATCTGGTTTCTATATGCTTTGTGCAATTGTGGAAAGTTGAATTTTTGGCCAAATGAATGGCACTGTTGCTATCAGAGAATAGAGTAAATGTGGATCATTTAAATCCCAACTCTCCAAAGAATTGCTTTAACCATATCATCTCTTTAGCTCCCTCAGTGAGAGAAATGTATTCAGCCTCAGTGGAGGAAAGAGCAACTACTTGTTGCTTCCGAGAAGTCTAGCTAATCGCTGCTCTGACAAAAGTAAACACATAGCCTATTGTTGACCTCCTTGTATCTAAATCTCCAGCCATATCAGAATCAACATATCCACAAATATAAGGGGCCTTACTATTAAAACATAAAACATGAGAGGAAGTGCCTCACAAATATCGAAGAGTCCATTGAACTGCTTGCCAATGAGTTTTACCTGGATTACTCATAAAACCACTCACAACTCCCACTGCATGAGCAATATCTAGACATGTGCTAACCATGGTGTACATTAAACTTCCAATTGCTGAAGAGTAAGGAATACCAGCCATCTCATGTTTTTCTTCCTGAGTAGAAGGACACATTTTAGAAGACAATTGAAAGTGATCAGCCAATGGAGTGGCAATCGATTTTGCACTTGACATATTAATTTTTTCTAAGACTTTGAGGATGTACTTTTCTTGAGATAACTAAATTTCTCTCTTATGTCTATCTCAGATTATATCCATCCCAAGAATCATCTTCGCTGCCCCTAAATCTTTCATGGCAAAATGAAGAGACAAATGTGTCTTCAGCTCATGAATGACTCTCATACTGTTCCCAGCAGTCAACATATCATCAACATACAATAGCAAGATCATAAACTCACCAGCCAGAAGCCTTTTGAAGTAGACACATGGGTCTGATTCACAGCGAGTAAAACCTTACTGAGTCATGAAGTTATCAAACTTTAAATACCTTTGACACGAGGCTTGCTTCAGCCCATAGAGACTCCTCTTTAACCTGCAAAATAAATGCTCCCACCCCTATTTTACAAAGCCTTCTAGTTGTTCCATATATAACTCTTCAACAATGTCCCCATGTAAAAATGCTATTTTGACATCAAGTTTCTCAAGCTCGAGGTCCCATGTTGCTGCCATGCCAAGTACCAAACGAATAGTCTGCATTTTAACCACTGGTGAAAAAATCTCATCGAAGTCCACACCCTTCTATTGAGCGAATTCCTTCACTACCAATCTAGCCTTGTATCTCTTTCGTCCTGCATCTTCCTCTTTTATGTGATAGCCCCATTTATTTTTCAAAGCTTTACGGTTTGGCAGAAGAGGAACCAAATCCCAAGTTTGATTTGTGTGTAAAGAATCCATTTCATCTTTCATTGCATCCATCCAGAATACTGAATTAACATCAATGCATGCCTATTTAAAAGTTTGTGGCTCTGCCTGATTTGAACACAAGGAAAATAACAATTCATAGTCATCAAATTTTCTAGGAAATTTTTTCTCTCTGGTAGACCTCCTCAACTGGGTATTTTGATGAGTGTTTGAAGTATGGGAAAACATAGAATCCTTTGTATTTTGACAAATGTGCTGGTCTAGTACTGTGTAATTGTCTCCTTGCTGATCTGGAGCTGCAGAAGTGGTCTTGCGAAGGAGAGGAATATCCTCACGCAAGTGAGGAGGCATTGGAGGTAGTACCATGTGCTATGTATTTGGATACTGATGCATGCATGGTGTGTTCTTTGTGCGTGAGGAAGGCATCACCATATGCTACGTATGTGTAGAATAGCCCATGCGGTGAGGTGTGGTGTCTCTATGAGGCACTGTAGGTTGTGATAGGGGAGTTAACGGGTGGGGAGGTTGGGGGAACAAAGCCTCTTGCTACATTTTGTCTAAGTGTGGTTCATATTCCACATGTGGGAGGGGATTTATCGTAGGTTGCTACGTAGGAAATAGGGATGTAGTTGGAAACTCTCCTTCTTGATTGCTTTGGTAAGGGGCGGGCTGCGCAGATGCAGGGTTGTTATAAAATAGTGGTTGTGTGCTAACCACAGGTGGTGTGGGAGACATAAGGGGTTGCTATGGTATTGGGAAAGGGAGAGAATTTGTGGAAGAAGTGAGGTGAGCAATGCTGGCGGGGACAAATGTAAATGGATGGAATGTGACCCGGGGTACATTTTTCTTATGAATTCCATTATTAGACAGATCATATTGAATAAAATTATCAGAAGAAGAGTTCTAAGATTACAAACCGGAGAATGAATTTTCATTAAATACAAAATCCCAGCTCCGTACCACTTTTTTGGTGATTGAATCCCGTAGACAATAACCAAATTCATCCTCACCATATCCAAAAAATATGCATCTTTTAGATTTAAAATCCAATTTCATTCTCTGCTCCTTATTAATGTGAGCATATGCATCGCATCCAAAAACACGCAAATGAGAAAAAGAAATTCTCTTACCAGCCCACCTCTCTTCTAGAATATCAAAATCCAGATGTGACAAAGGAGCTCAGTTGATTAAATAAACCACTATATTACATGCCTTTGCCCAGAATTCCTTCCCCAAACCAGCATTAGACAACATACACTGAGCTCTTTCCAAAATAGTCTAATTCAACCTCTCAGCTGCACCATTTTCTTGAGGTGTATAAGAGATTGTTTTAATCCTCCAAATACCATGATTTGCACAAAATTGGTCAAACTCTGAAGAGCAAAACTCACCACCATTGTCCATTAGTAGGCATTTTATTTTTCTTCCAATCTGATTTTCCACCATAGCCTTAAAGCTTTTAAATTTTGAAAAAACTTCTGATTTCTTATGCAACATATAAACCCAAACTTTGCGAGTGCAATCATAAAGAAATGTGACAAAATAATTAGCACCACCGATAGAAGTTACCTCCATAGGACCGAATACATCAGAATGAATGAGCTCTAATGGCGATGATTTATTCTCATGGCCCGTCCTTACGAAGCTAGTACGATTTTGTTTTCCATAAAGGCAATGCTCACACAGTTCCAAATCAATTGATTTTAGACCCGAAAGTTGGTCTCTTCGAAGCATGACTTCAAGACCTATTTTGCTCATATGACCGAGCCTCTTATGCCAAAGTTTGACATTGCTATCCGCAACTGCCATGGCTTCTCCCACTTCACCATTACACTCTAATGTGTACAAACTTCTAATTTTTTGCCCTTTAGCTAAAATTAATTTACCCTTGGACACTTTCCAAGAAGCTATATCAAAGCTAACATTGCAACCTTGTGTATATAATTGACTAACTAAAATCAGATTACGCTTAAGTGTAGGAACATGCCTAACATATTTTAGAAGCCATTTACTTCCATTTTTTAGCAACAATAAAATATCCCCTTTTCTGACTATATTACATTCTTTATTATCCCCAAGAAAAACTTTACCAAACATACCTTCGTTGTAATTTGTGAAAGCACTTCGACATGGAGTTGCATGAAAAGAGGCACTGAAATTGAGAAACCATGAGCTTGAATCTGTGTCACTAGCTGCAAGTACCAAGGCTCCATCAGTTGCAGCATTAACGTCGACATTGATAACATTATTTTGAGCCCTTTTGTAGTTCCAACATTGCTTCTTTGTGTGCCTAGATTTTCCACAAAACCAGCATGTGCCATTTCTTCCTCTCAATTTTGAGTGATGACTTGATTTACCTCTTCCATTATTATTATGGTTTCTTCCTCTCTCATGATTTCTACCTCTATTGCTTGTGCTCACAGCTGTTAGAGCATCACTGGAAGAGGGTTTTTGATGTTTCCTTCGCATGTCTTCACTAAGTAATGTGGCTGCAACTTCATCGAATTTCAGTTTTCTCTTGGCTACAATGGAAGTGCTCACAACCATTACAACTCCTCCCCAGTTGTTCAGAAGAGAGCATTGTATGCACCCTAAAATGGTCGCCTAGAATCAATATTTTCCTAAATCAACATTTTTCAAATTATATCAATTTCCTTGATCAAATCCTAATTCTATCATTTTTTCGATTGTTTCCCATGGATTAACCATTTTATCCTAAAGTCTTTATTTATTTAAAAGAAATTCCCTCCCCTTTTATTAAATAAAAAGCCCCCCACTTTTCATCTTATCCTAATTTGCACAAATAAAGCATTATTCTTATTTTATAAAAATAAGAAAAGACCTTTTTGTCTCATATGGACACAAAATTCAACTCTTATTTTCTCATTGGAGGATATTTGTGCACATGGATTGCTCCTCTTTCAAGCTCCACCCTTGATTAAATCTTTTACCTCTTAATCTCTATGGTCCATTCCTTTTCAATTCCTTTAAAAGGAGAGCTCTTTTCTCATTCTTAGATCCCAACTTTTTATGCTAATCTTATGCTGCAAGATTTCTTGGAGACTTTGGAGCTTTTGGAGATCATTCTTGCATTCTAGTTTCTTTCTTGCATCATATCTTTCATGGCATCTAGCTTAGTTTCTTTTATACTCTAGATTATCTCACATAGCTTAATTAGCAAGGGTTTGTAATACTTTCCTTTCATAGCTTAGCTTGCATCTTCATTCTTAGCATAGTTACATTGCATTTCCATTGTTGATTCTTGAGGATATTGGCATTCTTGCCCTTGTCTCTTTGAATCTCCCATTGTGTGGTTTACTAGCAAGGTTGCATGCTTCAATAGCTCTAGCTGAGAGCACCATCAACATCTTTGTGACTCCATGCCTAGGGAGCTCTAGGTCGCTTTCTCAAGGTTTCCCATTCATGGATTCCCTTGGAAGTAATGACTTAGAGAAGTGCACTATTTATTGTGTACATTTTTGGCAACCATCGTGGGGCAAAACATTCTTGTTTTGTCCTTTTTATGCATTTCCATCTTTTTTTGGTCAATATTTGCTTGGTATTTCATCAATATTTGCTCTCTGGTTTTTTCTAACAGAATTATTGTGTAATAGTTTTCCAGTGTCGTACGATAGTTTCTTATATACCAGTGCAATATTTTACCAGTTAAAGTATCGCACACTTTGGCAGATTGTGTCGCACTGTGGTTTTGTCCTCTGTCGCATGCAGGTATCAGGAATTATCACATGGAGATAAAGTATCACACCGGTACAAAGAGAAATATCATACGATATTTTCTCTGACAGAAATATCGCCTAGGCCTGGTAGTGAGCAATTTTTGTCATTTCTTTGCAAGATTTACTTGGTTTGATTTGGATTTCTAATTTGTTGTGGTAGAATAGGGGTCTATTTATAGATTTCATTTGGTTTTGATGTGCTAACCCTTGTAGGGCTAACAAGTTGTGCTTGTAGGTGCTCTCATTGCTTGATTATTTACTTAAAAGAATGCATGTCAAAGCTCCAAATGCACAAGGGCTACTAACAGTTTTTGCAGGGCTGCCCAAAGCATAAAAACCAATCAAGTGCTTGTTTAATTGCTTTCTTTTGAGTGTGGCATCTACTAGTTGTTTAATTTATTAGGCACTTAATATCTTGTTGTAGGAATCTTTGGGTGGTAGGAGAAGTATGCTCTTCACCCTTGTGGTGAACCAGAAAATCTTGACCCATCTTTAGATTTTGAAAGCAAAAGGGTAATTAAACCTTTTCTTGGTGTGTTTGGGAGATATTTTTGAGCTAGAACATTATGCTCTTCACCCTTGAGGTGAAACAGAAATCCTGACACTCAAATGTTGATCCCCTCTTTGTTTAGCTTTTAGAATCCTTTAGTGGGCCTGCTCTTGAGCAATCAAGAGGAATGACCCAAGTGGGGACAAGATTTTTGCCGACTATTCCGACCCACTATAAACTCAAGGCTATCAAGGACACAAAACCTTGGTAGATGTAGTACTTTTCTTCACCTGATGTGAGTACTTGTGGGATTGTGACCATGAGGAAAATGTTGAGCAAGAATGCTTAAGGTACACTTGTGGTTGCGAGGTCTGTTACTTGCCGCAAGGTAAGGAGTCCCTTTGGGGAGAAAGAGGGGTATTACGAATGGAAGCCCTTACTAAGAACCATAGATAGAAGCCACCCTATTTTTCCACTTAGCTTCTTGGTGCAAGGATTGATCATAGTGGGCTAACCTGGATCACCCCAAGATTACTCACCATTTGTGTTCCTTTGGTTGTGTCATTGGCACTTCCATGACAAATCCAATATCTATTGTGGGCAACCACTTTGTGTGAGGCAATGGAGCATCAAGTGTGGGTCAAGATGTTAAGTATTGGGCCAAGATGTTAAACATTCTCAAAATATCAAACATCATGGTAGCATTCATAGGATTTTATTGCTTTGATATCACAATTGCTTGTCTTGGCAAGGTTGCGTTTGCCCTTGTGCAAGTGTTTTATGAAATGTTTGATCACCTACTATTTGCAAACCTATCTATTTACTGCTGTCACTGTACTTGAAATAAAAAAATCCAACCTTCAGGCTGAAATTTTGACCAAATTGCCCTTAAAACTGAGATTTTTAGCACTCATTGGTCAAGAGTCGTACGATCCTAAAACTGTATCGCACACTATACTAAGAATTATCGTGTGATAGTTCGTCACTGAAAAATTATCACACTGCTTGCCTGGAAAGTATCGCATAGGCTGCCTGGAAATTGTCACATTGCTTACTGTGAAATATTGCCTGGTCAGAAATTATCGTACTGTTAGCCTGGAAACTGTCGCATAGTGTCTTTTTGATGCCTGTCTAGTTTATGCAATTTTCAGCGTTTCCTTAGTTGACCAGATTTTAGTAGGTGACTTACTTTGCTACTAGAAACCTATTTGTACCTTAGGTTCTTATTTTTAGACCCCTTGAATTAGTATTCTTGGCTTTTACAAAGTAGTCTTGCTTGGCATCGATAAGTTAGGAATTATCCTTGATTGAAATAGTGCACCTTTAGATTCTTTGGTAACATGCTTGGAGAGTTTCAGTACTCTTTTGTCCAATTCACTTCCATCAAAATTCAATTTCAATTTTAGATATATTTGGTAAATCCATCCTCCTGGTCCATATGTGTTAGGATACTCATCCTTTTATTATACACCTCTGTGGCAGTGTTGGTTTACACCTTTTGCAACTTTCTATCTCGCCATCTCTTTTTTGGACAATTGAACACTTTTACTATCCTAGTTTGGTATTGATGTTTCATAGGGTCATCTTATCACCAAGGGTTTTTTTCTTTCATGTTGGTTATGACAAGGTACCAAGTTAGTCAAGGAAAATGACCTCAAGTTGTCTTCGAATAGTTACCCTCAGTCCAAACTCGTCAAAAGTGAAAGGGAAAGAAACCCATCTTTGATCAATCACCTAGGAGCGAGTCTGAAGCTTGGTTTGACCCAAAGAGAAATCCTAGTGAGTTGAGTACCTCTTTACCACCTTCTCAATCATATATGGACATGAGCTACACCATGACTAGAAAATAAAGAGAAGTGATGGATCAAACTCTTGATGACATTTTCCAAAGACATACGGATAACATGCTATTTGGTGATGACAACCAACCTAAATCACCCCCTATTAACTTAGGATATTTAGATGCCCATCAAAGAGCTGAAAGACATTATGGGAAGGCTCACCAAGATGCATGGTCACAACATAAAGACCAAAACAATGAATCTGGTGATGCTCATGTGAATGCAGCATTCACTAATGACTTGTTCAAACATTCAAGGTCCAACTCTCCACTCAAAACAACCTCAAGATATGCAAATGAAAGGCTTAAAAGAATTGAGCATGAAAAGAAAGCCTTTTTGGATGAACAAGCTGCTAAAGAAGAAAGGTTTAGACACCTAGAGGAAGAGCAACAAGCCTTGCTAGAGTTGAGAAGAAAAGAATTCCAAGAGGAACAAGATAGGCTTTTAGCCCAACAACTCAATGATCAATTCAACAATAGGGGTACCAATAGTGGAAACAACTCTCCACCCTCTACTCCCTCAAGAACCCCAAGAAGTAGAAGGTGGTCAAGGACCCCTTCAAGATCTCCTAGTCTGAGAGGAAGGAGGATTTCACAACATAGGAGATGAACACCTTCTAGGAACTTGAGACAACCCTCCCAATGAGCTCATCATGGCTCTCAACATGGAGGAAGTAGTGCAAGTTTTGATGATCAAGATTTTATGAGAATGCAACAAGAGCCACTATTCCAACAATATGTGGAGAAGTATCTTGATCAAAACAAAGATAGGTTCCTAGAGAGCTTGATTAACAAAGGTGCTAGAGTCCCTTACAACTTTGATGTGGATAGGAGAATCAAGAAACAAGGACCCTCTCAAGAAGAGGAAATCAAGAAACTCAAACGAATGATGGAAAATGTGTTGGCACCTAAAAGTTCCTTTTCACTTGATTCTATTTGTCCCAATCCTTTCGACAAAAGTGTGAGTATGAAAGATTTTCCTAGGAAAGTTGAAATCCCCCAATACGATAAGTATGATAGAAATGGAGACCCACATGATCATGTGCGTCAGTTATACATCATGAGTTTTGAGTTTCACCAAGATGACTCCTATCTTATGAGATTAGTTCCAAGGAGCCTCAAGGGCCAAGCCATGGATTGGTTTACCAACATAACCCCTCATGTCAAAACTTTCAAGGAACTTGTCCACAAATTTTTTCAACATTTTGCATACAACTTGTCAAGATTAGTCACTATGTTAGACTTATGCAATTTGAAACAAAACCAAGGGGAATCCTTTGTTACCTTCTTGCAAAGGTGGAGATGATTGTGCTCTTGCTATTCTAGGACTATTCCTGAGCATGAAAGGATTGACATCATTGTTAGTAATTTAGTGCCTGAAATGCGTTATGAGGTTCGGAAGATGGTCTTTGATTCCTTCAATACTATGGTCGAGACTGCATGTTGGATTGAGGATGTCTTAAAAGAGCAAGGCATTTTGACCAAACATAGAAATAACAACAATGGTCATAATACTAACAATGCTAATAATGACAAAGGCAAACACTTGCACTGGAACAAGAATAAGCAAGTAGTCAACGACAGAGATGTGGAATCCTCCCAACCCAAGGATCAAGGAGTCCTTAATTTGTCTAGTGCAGTCCAAGCTATGAAGCTCAACACATCCTCCAACCAACAAGAGCATAAACTAAAGTATCAAGAAAAGCCTAAGAAGGAGAGGCGATAATTTTCTAAACTGGGTGACTCCTATGAGGATGTTTTCAAGACGCTTATTTCCAATAACCTTGCATAACCACAAGATCTAAAAAATTTACGCATACCTAACATTAAGCCACATTGGTGGAATGAAAAAGCTTTGTAAAAATTCCACAATGGCATTGGACATGACATCGAACATTCCTGGAAACTTAAACACCTTATTTAGGATCTTATTGAAAGTGGAAAACTTCAGATTGATGGGTTGAATACCAATGCAGACCACAAGGCATTCAAGGAGCCTTTTCCCAAATATGAAAAGGGGGAAACCTCTAAACCCAAGAATGGCAAGGCCAAAATCAACTATACCTACACAGGTGCAAAAAACGTGGTCAATATGCTTGAGATTGTCGAGGAAAGTATCAACATGATGAGAGACAAAGATCCTTATGGTTATGATGTGGGCTTTCCTCCTATATTTGATGAAGAACCTATGGTGGTGCTCAGGGGTCATCACTCTCAAAGATCATCCCAAGCTCTTAATGCTGTCACCAGAAGCCAAAGTCAAGGTCTTGTCGTTATTAGAGGTCCTAGTTCCAACCAGTCCAACAAACCCAAGAAAGTGACATCTAAGAATGTCGCCACCAAATTAGCAGTCAACCCTGAAATGAGCTATAATCTTGTTGACCAGTTACAAAGAACACCAGCTCAAATCTCAATCTTTGAACTCTTGGAATTGTCCCCAAGACATAAGCATATCCTTGAGGATGCTTTGTGTGTAGCCAACATTCCTAACAACATAGATGTTGACCAATTCTAGAACATGGTTAACCACCTTGCCAACCCTCATTACCTCACATTCTCTGAAGAAGATGAAAAAGCCTTGAGCCATCCTCATAATCTCACCCTTCATATCAAAGTCATGATCCATAAGACCCATGATAGGTGTGTGTTGATTGATGGGGGTGTTGGGCTCAATATTTGTTCCTTGAGTTTGTTGAATATACTAGGTTATTCTGAGAAAGTTATTGATACCTGGAAGAAAATCACCATTAAATCCTATGATGAGGCAGAGAGAAGCTCCAAAGTCTTGGCCATCCTTCTTGTCAGGATTGGCCCAATTGAAAAGGACATTTTATTCCAAATTGTTGATGCTGGTCCTTTAGCATATAATATCCTACTTGGTAGACCGTGGATCCATGACATGCAAGTAGTGCCATCCACCTACCACCAATGTGTTAAGTTCCCCAATAATGGAGTAGAAGTTTGTATATCCAAGGATAGCACATTTTTTGTTAATGCAATTTCAGCAGGGACTCATGTTCCTCTCAATAGAGAAGCAAAAAATTTTGATGCAACTCTAGAACAGTGCAAGAATAAGTTCAAGTCCATAGACCTTGGTATGGGGGGTATCAAATTGACTCCTTTACAAAACTACTAGTCTCACCTAGGTCCTATGGTAAACCTTCACAAGAGATGCATCCATCACCTTTAGCAATGACTCTGTTTGGTACATTTGTAGAGTCCTCATTGCCCATCCAGGATGAAAAAGAAGAGGTAGCTGTCAAGGACTGGATCTATAGAGAAGACAAAAACATTCATAATGAGAACTTCTCTCCCTCTCCTAAGGTCTATGGAAGAGGGTACACTCTTGTCAAAAATATGGGCTATCCAGGTCATGGTCCTCTCAGTCATAGATTAGATGCTAGAGCCGAACCACTTGATCATGCTCTTTTTGGACGCAAGTCTAAAACAATGGTTGGCCTAGGTTTTGAAAGTCAGAATAAGAAAAATACTCCTATCCTTGCTATGAAAAATAGTGATGATGAATCAAACTACATACCCAATTTGCAAAATCAACAAAATAGGTGTGAAGATTGGGTCCCTTCCACCAATCTCCTTTGGGGAGATTCAGATAATCTAGTTGCCAATCCCATAGTTTCAGACCTACAACAAGAAGAATCTGCTATTGAAGATCATGTTGAGGATCCTATTCAAGAACATTAATACACAAATGGCATTCAAGAAGGTGTTACCCTTGGTGACATCAAAGCCTCTACCTCAAGGCCTAGAAAATATGCTTAGTGTAAACATCCTAGCTGGGATTCAAATACAGACTCACATGAGTATGAATGGGAATATCTCTTTGATTGTTCTACAATTGACATGGACATTGATTTTTTCCATACGTATGGTTCCCAACCTGAGATAGCTAACGAGTCTAGTGTAGGATTAGCGGATTCAAATCTGTAAGTCGATTTAGTGGATGATGCTTTGTTTGGTAGGATAAGTCCTGATTTGGGTACCTTAGAGGGATACTTGACAGATCCTAACTCTGCGATCACCAGAGATGATGCCATTCACATACACAACATTGAACCAATCATTGACCTACTACTTGCTGTAATACCCCAAAAATGGGCTATAAGTTCATTAACCTCCTACATCGATAAATCGAACAAAATCGACATCAAAGTCCTAATCTAAGGCACATCTAAACATCATCAAATCTAATTGATTATCTTAAATTTTGCATCGGGGAATATTCCTAGTAATATTCCTAATTATCTTAATTATCTTTAATTTTATAATTATTTGGCAATAAATCACATTTATCCTAAAATTTGATTAATTGAATATTTTCATATTTAATTAATTAGATTTAATATTTGCCACTTAATTATGTAATTAAATTTAATTCTATCTATTATTAATTGTATTATTTAATTTTGACAATAAATCAAAATTCCTATCTTTAATTGATTAAATTCTTATTTAATTAATTAAAGCATGTTGTCATTATTTAATAATATAATTTTTAATAAAAGTTTGATTAAATAATTGATTAACCCATAAATCAATTGTTTTATTTTTAAAAAAAGCAGTTAAGTTGGAAATAAATCACTTTATTATTAAATTAATTCATAAATAAAACATGCACAATCATAAAAGAAGACAACTATCAATTATCAATTAAAGCTAAACTCTATTTTGAGTTAAAACTTAGCTTTTGCATGTTTTTGTGAGTTAATTATCTTTTATTTAAAAATAACTCAAAAATCAAGTTGAGTTATTTGAGTGATTTATGGCTTTTATCCATGCACCTCCAAAGCCCTGGATTTCTATAAATTAAGGCTTTAGCTCTTCACAAATCATCTCATATTTTGCACAATCACGCTGGAGAATTAGAGGCTGAGGAATCAACTTGCGAATTCAAAGCTTTGTGAGATCAATTTCAATTGCATAGTTTTTATATCTTAGCATAGAATTTCATAGTTTTCATATCATTGTTAGAATCTTCATTGTTAGATCATTTAGCATTCATTTCATATCAAGTTTTTCATATTAGCATAGATTCATATCAAGTTTTCATTCTTATTGCATAGAAAATATCAAAAATATAGATTAATTGCATTCAATTTCATATCCATCTTTTGCATTCAAATCCTTCATTTAGGTGTCATCTAGGTCACTGATCTCGATTACAATCTGAGAACATTAATCTCGCACCTATTAGAAGGCAGTAAATCGCTTGGTTAGATAGCTTTCAATTTTGCACGATTTTGATTATCACTAACCTCTAATGTTTTGCTGAGTGTTGTGTTTACAGATCAGGTACAATTTTCACACACACACTTGCCAATCCTCATCTAATTGATTGGTCTCGGCACTATCAAGAGCCTCAGCTCCTAACTTTTCAAAATGACTATGAGATAACATGTTACCTAAATGCTCTTGAACCTATAGTCTCTTCCACCAGTGAACCAACTACAAGCATGACAAAACTAGATATCAAGTACCTTAGTTGCAAAATGAAAAGAAAAGAAAAAAAGAAAAAGAGTTCTGATGGCGAAAACCACTATGTGGCAGTGTTAAAACCAAAAAAAGTAAAAATAAAGGACATATCCGAGGGTGAAAACCTCTCCGAGGCACCTAAGGATGAGGTACTTGATCATCTCCCAAGTTATTTTCAAGATAGATCTTCAGTGCTTGTTGAGCTTACATAGCCAATTAATCTGAATACACAAGAGGCTCCATAAATAGTACATTTAGCTCAGTCTCTATCAATACAAGAAAAAGAAGCATATACCAAGTTCCTACAAAGCAAGAAAATTAATTTTTCTTGGACTTACTTAGAAATGCCAAGATTGGACACTAATCTCATTATGCATCACTTGTCCATAGCTCCAGGTATCAAACCAGTAAAACATAAGTTGAGGAAAATGCATCCTCACATAAATCTTCTTGTCAAGGCTGAACTGGAAAAACTCCTTAGTGTACGATTTATAAGAGCCATTGATTATGCCGAATGGATATCCAATATTGTACTAGTTTCAAAACATGACAAGTCCATTTGTGTCTGCATAGATTTTAGAGATCTTAATAAAGCATGCCCAAAGGATGATTTTCCACTTCCAAACATAGACATGATAGTGGACATGACCACGGGTTATGAGATCTATTCATTGATGGATAGTTTTTTTGGGTATAATCAAATCAAAATAGCTCCTGAAGACCAAGAAAAGATTGCATTCACTTGCACATGGGGAACCTATTGCTGGAACGTCATGCAATTTGGACTAAAAAATGTAGGAGCTACTTACCAAAGAGCTATGACTACTATCTTCCATGACATGATGCATAAGAATATGGAAGATTATGTGGATGACACCTTGGCAAAATCTAAAAAAAGGGATACACACCTAGGAGATTTAGAATTCATTCTAGATCATATGGAGCTATTTCAATTAAGATTAAATCCCAAAAAGTGTCCATTTGGAGTCACCTCTGGAAAAATCCTAGGATTTATCATTTCAGCTAAAGGAATAGAGGTGGACCCAAAGAAAGTTCAAGCAATATTGGATATGCCACCTCCCAAAAACATCAGCCAAATGAGGAGTCTTCAAGGACACCTTCAATCTATAAGGAGGTTTATTTCACAACTGGCTGATAGAGATCAACCCTTTAATAAGACTTTACACAAAGGGGTTAAATGTGTCTGGAATGAAGATTGTCAGCAAAGCATGGACCAAATCAAGCAATACTTGGCCAATCCTCCAATCTTAATGCCTCCTATCGTAGGAAAACCACTCATATTGTATGTGTCAGCAACAGAATCTTCCCTCGGGGCATTATTGGCTCAACTTGATGATACTGGAAAAGAAAGAGCTATATATTACATCAACCGTACTTTGGTGTCATATGAGGTTAATTACACTAGTATTGAAAAATCTTTCCTTACAGTGGTGTTTGCTTCCCAAAAGTTGTGACATTACATGCTTGCACATACAATACACCTCATTGCAAAAATTGATCCTCTCAAATATTTTCTTGGTAAGGCTGCTCTCACAGGTAGACTTGCTAAGTGGATGATGATTCTATCAAAATTTGACATAGAGTATGTTGAGCGTAAGGCTATAAAAGGACAAGACATTGCAAACCAATTGGCTGATTTTCCAATTCGAGATAAAGCACCAATTCAAGTTGAATTTCCAGATGAGCACAAAATGTACATGACTACAAGAACATGGAAGATGTTCTTTGATGGATCTTTCATGCAAAATGGTTTAGAAGCAGGTGTGTTATTTGTTTCTCCTCATGGGTACACAATTCCTTAGTCCTACAAACTATTGTTCCCATGGACAAATAACATTGCTGAGTATGAGGCCTTGAGAAATGGACTAAAAATGGAAATAGAATGGAGAATCACAGAGCTACATATTTTTGGGGATTCACAATTAATAGTCAACCAAGTTAATGAAGAATACCAAACCAAAGATGAAAAATTGGTACCCTACAAGAAAATGGTTGATTCATTGCGATGATATTTCACCTTTGTTACATTTCAACAAATCCCTAGAGTAGAGAATAAAGTAGTTGATGCTATGGCTACATTGGCTTCACTTCTTCAGCTAGAATAGCATGAGTCCAGAATCGAATTCTTAGTGGAAGAGCTATGCTACCCTATCTATGAATCCCAAGAAAGCCAAGTTGTTTGTATCGTTATTGGCCATGAGTCATCCCGCTATGGTGCCATTTACTCATACCTCTATGATGGTACTATTCCCAAAACCTTCAATCATTCTGAACGAAGAAACCTAACTTGAAATGCCTCTCGCTACACCCTTATCTCTAATGATCTATATAGGAGGGGTTTAGATGGGACACTTCTTAGGTGTTTAGAAAAGGATGAGTCCAACCAAGTGTTAGCTAACATTCACAAAGGCATTTGTGGAGGACATTATAATGGTCTTTCCATGGCCCAAAGGTTGCTTAGGGTGGGGTACTATTGGCCTACCATGTAGATAGATGTAGTAGCTTTTGCTAAATCTTGTGAAAAGTGTCAGAAACACGGTAAACTGATACATGCTCCAGGTAGGGAGCTTATTCCTTCTATTTCTCATTGGCCATTTCAGCACTGGGCCTTTGACCTTGTTGGGAAAATTCATCCCAACTCATCAGGTGGACACAAATTCATTATCACTTCTACTAATAACTTTACCAAATGGGTAGAAGCTGTCCCACTTTTTGTTGCCTCGGGCAAGATAGTTTCTTTGTTTATTTTGAACCATATCACCTGTCGGTATGGAGTGCCTTATGAAATAATCACTGATAATGGAGGTTAGCTTAAAAACAAGGACCTTAAACATCTCTGCAAGAAATTCAATATAAAACAACATTGGTCCTCCATTTACTTCCCGCAAGGAAATGGACAAGAAGAGGCTTCGAATAAGACCATTCTTAAAATTCTCCATAGAACAGTTCCCAAGAATGGTAGAGATTGGCATCTATAGATAAATCTGGCCATGTGGGCCTATAGAACGAGTATTCATACTCCAACAGGGGATACTCCTTTTTCCCTCACTTATGGTGCTGAAGTAGTGTTACCTTTAGAGGTGGAAATTCCTTCACTTAGAGTTTCCCTTAAAGGTCTAGTGACAGATGAAGACTACCACGCCATGAGGCTACAAGAACTAGAACTTCTAGATGAAAAGTGTAAAGCATCCTTTGATCACATGAGAGTCTACCAAAAGCGTATGTCCAAAGCATTCAACAAAAAGGTTCACCCTAGAGAATTTCAAGTGGGGGATCTTGTCCTACGAGAAAACCCTAAGAACCAACAACATAGAGAGAAAAAGGGGAAATTCAAACCTAATTGGCTTGGACCATACATCATTACTACTGCTTTTGGGATAGGTGCTTATTTACTATCTGATCCAGATGGAGAACAACTCCTTGATCCTATCAATGTCTTGCACCTAAAGAAGTTCTATCCATGATACCTATTTTGTCTAGGGGCATCCTTTGTATATATTTATTGATCTTGAAAAAATCTCCAAAAAATTCATATATGATGCTGAAAGATCCTAAAAAGCATATAAAGTCTTGAAAAAAATACAAAAAAATCAAAAAATGCAAAAAATTCAAAAAAATAGAAAAAGTGCCTTGGTGCACTTGGAAACAGGCGCCTTGGTAGCAAAAATACAAAAAAATTAAAAAAATTAAAAATCTCCAAGTGGTGAAAACCTGGAAATAGGTGCTACTTCAGGCCTTTGCACCCTTGTTTCTTAGCATGCGTCCTCGACACTTAGCCTTTCTCCATCTTGCCTTGTCCTCATTGCCTTGGTTTGGAATTGGTCTTTGTCTTTTTCTAGGGGGCATAACTATGTTAGCTTCGGTCTCTAGGATGCGTTGGTCTTTAAGACATCTTGCAAACGGTGTTTTTCAACACCACCCCTCACTATGTTTTTCAACACTACCCTAGTGTCAAGTGTTTCTCAACACTTATTAGATATCTTGCCCACAATCTAGCATGATATGACCTCATCCATCCCCTCTGTCTCCATCTCCATCATCTCCCTATACTGTCAGCTATGCATCAAGTACAGTAAATCTAGGGAATGGATGCCTCTGCCGCTCTGCCCTATAAGCCGCATCCACCCCTACATCTTCAATATCTGGGAGATAGTCCCATGGATCCTTGTGTATCACTGTAGTATCCTATACTACCTGCTGGTAGTCCAGGATCAGCATCCATCCCTGTCCCTCCTCATCTCTGACCCGAGCGTAGGTGGTGGTCTCGGTAGGCACCCTCTACTATCACTTGAATTGTCTCTAGACTTGGGTGATCACAAAGTGCTCTACTATATCAGAATGCCGACCTACCAGTGGCTAGCTCCATAGCATGTAACCTAGCTCCTCCTCCTGATCACCCCACTGCTGACAAGCCCTATATGGTCTCCACTAAAATGATGTGAGCTCGTCCAGTAACCTGCGATAGTAAGTCACATCCCTGCTATGTGGCTGGCTAATAAACCCTATGTACCTATAGATGTAGGGGCATCTCCACTCCCTCGGCTACACATGTCGACACATAATGGTGATGTGCTCCCATGCCCATACCTGTGCTAGGGTAGCACCACATGCCTAAGTCCTGCTCTCCTGATATACAATCTCATGGAGCTCATGGTACATATTAGCTAGGATGGCTGAACCCCATGCCATCTGCCATGGGTGTGCTATTAGATTTTCCACCAACCTGCCCTAGCCAAGTGGGAAACCCTTCTGACTCTTGTCAGTAATAAGGGCCTATGCTACTATAAAACATACAATGCACAAAACCGAGAAATCCCTGCCAAACTCCTCCATTAGTTGATCCCAGCTAAGGTGTTTATCAACAAATGTGACATCCTGGAACATGTCCTACATGATTTATCATCCCTCAGTCAGATCTTGATTGTAGTATACCTGTGCCAACAAATAATCATGTCAATTGCTATCATATGGACACTTTACATCTATGAGCATCTATAAACATGATTATACTCACTAGATCTCTGTGACTAGGCATTTGAAGGATCTGATAGACATCCTCCAAGCTAATAGTAGCCTCTTCGGTCGGCAAGTGAAATGTGTTATGCTCACTATGCCACCTCTCAGCCAATGCTACCAATAATCCATGATCAACTTGAATGTGGGGCATCTACAGCAAGTAACCAAAGCCCATCTCCCTCATGTCTACCCGTCCCGGATCATCAAGATCCCAGATGCACTGTAGCCCGGTCACTCTCAGTGCTCTAATGAGGAGTGAATGAAAGTTATCCTATAGGCCATTAACCCAAACCAGATGTCAGAACATATCATGATGGATGTATAAAATTAGTACAAAACAACTTAAAAGAAAACATTGTCTAGACCCATGTCATAGTGCTCAAAATTTAAAACATGTCACATTTTTTTACACTGTGCGATACTATTTCTTGATTAAGAATCATGTGATACTTTCCTCAATAGCATTGTGATAATATATTTGAGTGTGATATTTTGCATAGGATCACATGATATTTCATTTGGTATCGTGCGATACTGGATTACATACCCATGCGATACTATTTTGACCCATGAACTATCGCACGATAGATATTATCAAAGAATGCGATACTTTATAAGTATCGTATGAAATTTCATACGGCTAAAATTTAATTTTTTTTTAAAAACATTAAAAACATGTTTTAAAGTTACATAAATGCTCATAAATGACCTACAAGGGTGAGTTTTTCTAAAAACATATCGGGGCACCATACCGCGGAGGCCGGTTATGCAATCGGGCATGCTCGAATCGATGCCTGTGGACCATAATCACTGCTTGCTAGGACATTTTCTCTCTCTAAGCTCTCAAAATTCTCAAATCACTAAAAGACAAATGATTTTGAAAATGACTGTTTTACCCCCTTTTATAGCCTTTTGACTTTTTGACCTAATTTTCAAAACATCTTGGAATTTTGTGAAAATTGCACCCCTACCCAATTTCGACGTCCTAGATCCATTTTTAGGATCAAAATCAAAATCTGAGTTCATCTTGATAGTCAAAATCACATTTCAAACTTTCTCCTTCTTTTGCGTAGTTGGCTGACCATTTGAGGCCTGATCCTTCGATCTTTGTTGGGGCATCTTCACTTCTTCATCCCCATCTCTTTCAACCTTCTAGTCTTTCATTCATTTTCATTCACTTCATCTCTTTGAGGTTTGACTTCATTTTTATCCTATATCTTTCTCAGTCAAACCTACTCAAACTGGGGCATGTCTTCATTGCTTGATGGTTATCCTGTCATCTTTCACCTTCGATTATGATTTCTAGTGACTTGATAAAATTTATCAATTTACTGTTTCTCCTCTACTTGATTTCAATTTCGATTCCGAGGGGGTAGTGCCTATCAGCTTTAATCCTTGATTTAGCTTTTTCAATCAACTTTTCTTGAGATTCTTATCTCTTATTTGAGACTTGACAATCTCCTATTCATAGGTATGTTGGTCTTGTCTTTTAGCTTATCTTTGTCAGATTATGCTTATCTTTTTCCTGATGTGTTCCCATCCGTTGAAAACACATTTGGGTTGTTTTGTGATCCCAAATTGATCTCACACTTCAATTCCATTCTTTGACCACATGTGATCCCAAATCGATCTCACATTAGTCAAAGAGGGGAAAATGTATGCACCCTAAAATGGTCGCCTAGACTTTGGGCCTCCATTCAACAATTTATCAAATCCCTGAATCAGTATTTTCCTAAATCAACATTTTTCAAATTATATCAATTTCCTTGATCAAATCCTAATTCTATCATTTTTTTGATTATTTTTTATGGGCTAACCATTTTATCCTAAGTTTTTATTTATTTAAAAGGAATTTCCTCCCCTTTTATTAAATAAAAAGCCCCCCACTTTTCATCTTATCCTAAGTTGCACAAATAAAGCATTATTCTTATTTTATAAAAAGAAGAAAAGGCCTTTTTGTCTCATATGGACACAAAAGTCAACTCTTATTTTCTCATTGGAGGATATTTGTGCACATGGATTGCTCCTCTTTCAAGCTCCACCCTTGATTAAATCTTTTGCCTCTTAATCTCCATGGTCCATTCCTTTTCAATTCCTTTAAAAGGAGAGCTCTTTTCTCATTCTTAGATCCCAACTTTTTATGCTAATCTTATGCTGCAAGATTTCTTGGAGACTTTGGAGCTTTTGGAGATCATTCTTGCATTCTAGTTTCTTTCTTGCATCATGTCTTTCATGGCATCTAGCTTAGTTTCTTTTATGCTCTAGATTAGCTCACATAGCTTAATTAGCAAGGGTTTGTAATACTTTCCTTTCATAGCTTAGCTTGCATCTTCATTCTTAGCATAGATGCATTATATTTCCATTGTTGATTCTTGAGGATATTGGCATTCTTTCCCTTGTCTCTTTGAATCTCCCATTGTGTGGTTTACTAGCAAGGTTGCATGCTTCAATAGCTCTAACTGAGAGCACCATCAACATCCTTGTGACTCCATGCCTAGGGAGCTCTAGGTCACTTTCTCGAGGTTTCCCATTCATGGATTCCCTTGGAAGTAATGACTTAGAGAAGTGCACTATTTAGTGTGTATAAGCATAATAATAATATCACCTTTATTTCATCATCTAATGAGATACCAGCTGAAATCAGCTGAGTAACTAAAGTATTGAACTCATTGAGATGATTCGATAGCACTCCTCCTTCTTTCATTTTTAGATTAGATAATTTCTTGATGATAAATACTTTGTTCGATGCTGAAGCTATCTCATATAATGAAGATAACTTATCCTATAGTTCTTTCATGGTCTTCTTTATCGAAACATTGAAGAGCACATTGCTTGATAGAGATAAGAAAATCGTTGCCTTAGCTTTCTGATCAATCTTCTTCCAATCTTCATCTGACAAAGACCCTTTGCCCTTGGTTTTTCTAAGTAAAGCTTGTTGCAGATCCTACTTGACAAGCAAAGATTCTATTTGCACTTTCCATACCTCGAAGTTCTGCCTTGAAAAATTTTCAATCTTCCATTTGTTTGCCTCATCCATAGCCTTTGCAAATCCTCACCAATTTCACAAAAAATTGAACGAGCTTAACTAGATCTGATACCAATTGTTGAAAGTAATTGCAGACATAAGTTTAAAATAGAATAGAAAAATTAGAGATTAAAATACACAGACAAAAACATAGAGATTATAGTGGTTCGTTCAGAATGAACTACATCCACTCTTCAAGCCAGGGCATATCATGTTTTATTATCTCAATACTCTCTTTGTTACAGTAGCTCTAATTAATATATCTTTTACATGTTCTGAATAATCTATATTTAGCATCGTAGTCAAAAGAAGGAAAAAAAATTGTAAAGGCATCTATGGAAGCAAGCAGAGTGGAAGGATTGGGCCTTCACCAACTCAGACATACTCGCAGGATGCAAAGCCATTACAGTGACAATGGCTTACAGTCAGGGATGCTGGGGAGACTGGGGGAATTGCAGTACCTTACATTTTTGGACTTGAGGAACAATCAGCTCCATGGAGACCTTCCAACATTTTTAATAGAGATGGAAAATTTGCAGGTAGGGGAAATCCAATGCATTTTCAGAGCTGAAATCCCTGATCTTTCTCTCTATTTCTTGAAATTGGTCATAAATAGCGATTTGGAAAACATTAGACACTAAATTTTTCCCTATTTGCAGGAACTTTACCTTGGTAATAATCCAGTGGGGGGCCCAATCGATATTCTTCGTTGGAGCAATATGTCACTTTTGATCAACTTGGATCTTTCATCATTGGGTTATATTGGTAAAATCCTAGAATCATTTGGTAAATTGAAAATGCTAAGGTACTTCACTCTAAACAACAATGCTCTCTCTGGAAAAGTTCCTAAAGAGCTTGCAGATTTACCAAATGTGAGTTCTCTGTTACTAAACAACAATAATTTTTCTAGCACACTTGAATTTCCATCAAAGTTCTATCATAGAATGGGAAGGTATCTTTCTCTATGGGGTAATCCACGGCTTTGTTATGGTATGAAATATTGGAAATTTATTCCCAATGGAGTTAGTCTTTTCTCTAGTATGGTGGTTGCTCCTGGTAAAGCTCATGAGACATCTTTGAGTTCGGTTGCTGGATCTGTTGTACAAAGCTGCAGATTCAGAGCATGGAAAATCTTCTCATCATTCCTGCTATTATCATGGTGGAAACTTGAAGTCCTTTAGATGTAAGTAGAATGCAGAGTAATTTTTGGCTTGCATTTTGAAAAAATATTTCATATCTGCAAGCATTATGTCCTTGATCCTTATTTTGAAGTATTCTGAGATAATTGTGGATTGCAAGAAACAAATGCGTCCTAAATTCTTTTGGTTTTGTCTTTGTATTTAAATATTTGCTTTGTCTTTGTTTTGAATTTTTCCATTGGAACATAGAATCACATATTTTTGTGCGTGTTCTATTTGCACGCCAAGTTTTTCTTAGAATTTCATATATCTAGATCTTGGTTTTACTGAAACC
This sequence comes from Chamaecyparis obtusa, assembly GCA_027943335.1. Classification (NCBI taxonomy): domain Eukaryota; kingdom Viridiplantae; phylum Streptophyta; class Pinopsida; order Cupressales; family Cupressaceae; genus Chamaecyparis; species Chamaecyparis obtusa. Next base: position 529,887 of record BSBK01004913.1, on the reverse strand, counting down.
AAAGGGGGTTTGGGAGAATTAAATGCTATCTTGGACTCTGTGTAATTCATGAGGAGCAGACGAGGAAGAAAACCATCAACAAAAAGGCCATGGGAAATTGTTGGGATTCCCCAGGAGGGATTCTTGATTAGCCCACAAGTGTACCCTCATCTGGTAAGAAAGGTCACCATTGATTATTGCACAAATTTTTCATAGGTTAATCTTGATGGGTTCATTGATTTATTTTGTGGGTACTCTATTTTTCTTAATTGATTTGTATCTTTTTTGTTGTTTTGATTTTGAGATGTTGTATGAATTTATGTAGTGACAACCTCCAAGTTTACCAGCAAAGAAGCTCCATCTGCCCAAAGTATGTCTTCTTTCAGTGTGAAGACAAATGAGAGCTTCCCATCCACTCCTCGGTCCGAAGGAGAGATTCTGTCTTCACCAAATTTGAAGGTTTTCACATTCAATGACCTTAAAAATGCAACCGGGAACTTTCACCCTGATAGCCTTCTGGGCGAAGGAGGATTTTGATGTGTATTCAAAGGATGGATTGATGAGCAAGGAATGTTAGCAACCAAGCCTAGATTTGGCATTGTTTTTGCAGTCAAGAAGCTTAACTAGGAAGGCTTACAAGGTCACAAAGAGTGGCTGGTAAGTACGATACTACAACATATAAATTGAGATCTTGTTTAGAAGCTTTCGAAATCCTTTTCACTGCCATGACCTCCTCTGTCTCCTCCAAAACCCCTTTGGAAATCAAGGCCAGTGTTTAACTACAGCAAGGTGGCATTTAACTACAACAAGGTTAACTCCCGCAGGGTTAAGTTGAGGACATAACCAATCATAGACAAGAAATGGACGCCACCTATTCTGTAGTTTCTTAGCCAATCAGAAAGGACACAATAAACTGATGGGATGCATTCAATCATCTTGCATGTGTACAACATGCAAGACAGTCGTCAATGGCCTTAACCCAACCGAATGCTTTTCATATAAGAAATGCCTTCGACGTAATTAATGTTTTTATTATATCTATTAGTTGGTTCAAATTTAGAAGATAATAGTTCTTGATTTTAAGTTAACTAATAAATATTTTTAAATGTATATTTGAAGCATTAATTGAATATTGTAGATATATAATGTTTTTATTATATGTAGTACAATTAGTTGAAATTTAGAAGATAATATTCAGTTAACTAATAAATTTTTTAAATGTATATTTAAAGTATTAATTGAATATTGTAGATCATTTTTATTTATAATAATTATTTTTGTTAGTTTATTTTTATAGAATGACATAAATGAAATCATTTTTTGTTGATATTAAGATTCATCTATTCTATGTCTTAATATTGAATTTAAAATTGTACAAATGATTCCCTAAGATGCATGATTAAATAAAAATGATCTTTAAATTTCTAAAATTCAAATTTGCATTTAGGGTTGAGCTTATCTTTACTATTTGATTATTGTGTATCAATTTGATGCACAAAATATTTTGTGTGACCCTAGGATTTGCACATAAAGTAGTGATCATAGTTCATTTGAAGACATTTATATTTAAAAAGATTAGACTTGAACTTGTGACACAATTGATCCTTCAATTGCTAAAGCACCCTCAAATGGACCCCCTAAATTGACACACAAATTTATTGACTCTAAAGTATTCATAAGAACTTTAATAATTTGTTTACACCTAAACAAGTCACATTACACCTTATCTAAATATTTCGAACTAAGTATCATCATTCTATTAATTTAATTTGTTATCACCTAGTTTTGTTCTATTTATCAATTCTAAATAATATTCTTCTATGTGGGCTAATTAATTAATAGTTATGTTATTATATATTTACTTTAGATTTACAAGGAGTTAATTATAACCTTATTTATTTTGACAAATTTATCCACTCTTATACATACTTTTCTAATATTTAAAAAGTATTTTGACTATAGGTGTTTTTTTATTTTTTTCTTGAAAATCTAACACTTATAGTCTAAATTATCATTTAAAATGGACAAGTTGAATAGATAATAGATAATTAACAAGTTTCTCTCTTTTTATGACCCATTTTCATGGTGTACTAAGAAGCAATCTACTATTGCTTTATCAACTAAATTTGGAGCATGTAAGAAATAACTTAGGTATGGCCTATTCATTTAACTCTCAAACAACGTCAAGAAGGGCCTTCTTTACTCCACTAAAACAATCAAAGTTCTATTTTGTTGTCCAACAATCTAGAATTTTTCCCACTATACCAAAGAATTCTATCACAATTTACATTTAGCATCTCATCCAAAAATAAGTAATTGAGTTTCAAGATTAAGTTTTCTTATTTTATTGGTCTTTTGAGATTAAGAGAATCCATATGAATATTTGATTGTTGTCGTGCATGAAAATTTTCGTGAAAGTCTACATTTATATGAATGAAATATTTAATTTGTGTTATTAGTCATCTTATATCACCCCTAACATTAAAGATGGACGACAACATATTTACTATCTACATGTATACCATGAATGGCATTTTTTCCTCTTGATATTTTTTCTGGTCTACCCCTCTAAAAAATATTTTAATAAAAGATAAAATCTAATACCAATATACAGATAGCTCAGAAACATGTCAGTTATAAGATAATCTCTATTACACAATCCATAATGATCATGTACTTCTCAATATAAATAATTACAATCTTTATATTGCACAAGCCATAAGCATCACATGCTTCTCAATATAAATCATTACAATATTTATTATACAAGAAAATAGAAAATCTTTTAGTCATTAAAAATAGTTACATCATCTCTAGATATAGAGGTCTTCCTCATTTATCACATATTTGTAATCTTGATGTAAGGAGAGGAATTATTAATAGAGATTACAACCTTTAATATAGACAATAAAGATACGCTTCAAGTTTTTTATACATAGCTTTTAAAGAAACCAAAATACTTAGAAACATGGAATTTATGATCCATTAAAAATTATAAAAATATTTAAAACTAATTTAGAATATCTACCTAAAAAGTTTTAACTGTAGTGACATCACTTGTTATATCGTCAATTGCATGCTTTTCGTCATTATCCTGTAATCCCAATTTTGTACTACATAAGTTATGCAATTCTAACTATGTATTAGTAGATAGATTGAGTTGCACATTTAAAAGACATGCTCTAGCTAAGCAAGTGAGGTTTTGAAGGGACAAAGACCATGTTTAAGATAACCTTCCCACACTTTGTTGATTTCCATAGTATTCATAGTTTGTCCACACTCATGGTGATTCCACCCTTCTAATGCATGCACCATTCCTCCTAGTCTTCATGCGCTCATTACTCTCCTTGGTAGCTAGTTCTGAATTCCAACCATATGGAAATTAAATTACTACTACTAACTCAAAAAAAAAAGGATTGAAGAGAATCTATTGTATTTCAAACCAACAAAAATAATTACTATATAATGAAAAAATTTAATGACATTCACGAGATCAAATAGTTAAAATAATAAAAGTTTGAATGATATATTTTGATGAGTTTATTAGATCAAATTGTTAAGGAGATCAATAATTGAGCTTTACATTTTCATGACATCCAAAAAGGTTTGAACCAAAGAGTACTTATTGCACCTTTAAATAAAAAAATGTTAAACAATGAATATATGAATGAAATAATGTCATTCATGAGATCAAACAATAAAAAAAATGAATGTATGTGTAAGAAAGAAATCTGGTTCAAGTGTGAGGCCTCACCCTAGACCCACCATGACTTTACCATTATCGTTATGGTAGCCCTAGTAATTGGCTTAATGTTTTGATTAGCTTAGTTGATTTTACTGTTTTAGACAAAGATTTGATTATCGTAGATGAGAATACATTACATTTTATGATGCTTTTTATACTCACAATGTTGACTTTATGATACATTATGACTGACATTATGATGATTGATTTAGATGGAATACTGAGATGTGAAATTAGGGAATTTATGTCGATATGAGTTGTTAGGAAAATGAAAATCAAGAAATGAATAAGGTTGAGATGTGTATTTCATTTCAAGTTAAATGTTAGGTGATGAATTATTGATGACTATTTTATGATATAATTATATGAATTCCAATTTATGGTATTTTGATTTATGAATGTTGGGATGAAGTGATGGATTTTATATGCTTATGTAAGTAACTAGGAAATGGAGTTTTGATTCGATTATGATACGATGAGATTTCTATTATGAATTGAAATGTTAATTACTTAGGTGAAGTTTATGAATGTTATGATGAATTTTAATCGCAATGGAATTATATATACAATGATTATTCAATGTGAAAGTTTGGCTTAATTACGATTAATTTCTTGAGAATTATTTGATTATGAAAGTTATGGAATTTACATGTATATTTCTTTGGACTACTGATATTGGACTTGAGTGTGCAGGGAAATAGGCCATGGTAAATTCAGGGAACCATCGCAGAGACCAATGTGAAAATTAGTTTGAGCCAAGGTTGTTTCTAGTGAGAAGCCAAAAACCTCATTGTAATGTATTTAATTCATAAAAGTATGATGCATGAATGTATTTGATTTATTTGTTAATTGTAAATGTGATTTATGTGAGAATGCCCAAGTGGATATGCCACATGGCTTGTGACATGTCTCTTTTTGTTTGTGTCACTTGACACACATGTGTGTACTTGTGGCCATGACATGTCCACTTGAGGATTGGTTGAACACCAACCTAGGAAGGTACTCTTTAGGATCCCCATGAAAATCACTTGGTTAGGGAACTTGAAGTTTTGTCATATCAATGAATTTCGAATTTGAGCTTTACATGGGTTTTTGGGAGGCTTAAAAGGTGTCTAGGGAAGTGTTAGGGCCATTTTTAGTAAGCCCACTTGATATACCTATGGGTAAGGGGCATTTTTAACCATAGGATAACCCCATGTTGACCAAAAGACCCCTCCAAAAGTTGAATTTTCAATATGACCGAAAATCCACTTTTGAAGCAAGGTCTTTGGTAGAGTTTCATCCAATAATGATACAAGTCTTTGGTCCACTTTTTGGGCAACCTTTTTAGGAATCCTTATTTGGAAACCTTGTAAGAATCTTGGGAAGGTCATCCAATTAGAGTGAGATCCTATCCCTAGGAGAGTGTGTGGAGGCCTTTTTAGAGGGGACTCTTCTTTTGGAAGAGTTTGACACCCACTCTCTAGATTTGGAGACTTAGCTATTTTGGAGAGGACTTTGAAAAGTGGAAAAACTCTTCATCAACTTTCTTCCATAAGCTTGGATCAAAGTTGGTGGTATTCTTCATTTGTTTATTTTTGTTTTCATGTTGAGAGAAAGAGCTCTCATGTATGTTATTCTTTGTATACAAAATTTAGTTATTGTGTTTCTTGTAGTGTATGTGTTGAGAACTTGTTATTTTGTGATAATGGAGGTCTTGTGTATCTTAAGTTTGTTGTAGTGTTATTTCCTTTGTGTTGTGAAAGTGTAGTTTTTATGGAGTTCTTGAGTTTCTTGAATTGCATTGTATTATGGGAGTGTTCTCAAGGCCATACTCACCCTTGGGAGGGAAGAGTAGCCTTGGGGGTGAAGGGATTGTTGGGACATTCAAGGGTGTAGAGTCTCTCCTTGGATAGGAGAGGGATGAAACATGGATGTATGAGCTCCATGTAGCCATCTCTTTTATTTGTTTTGAATATTGGGGGTCATTAGGAGATTGTGAGATTGTGTTTGTGGTGAAAGATACATGATGAGGAAGTCAAGTGATGGCTTAACTCTTATCATGAGATGTGCTTTCTCCTCTCGATTATGGTTCCACTTTCACCCCTATTTTTGAGTCACTTTGAGACTCTTTGTGTTAACCTTGGAAGGGAGATTTCATTGTGTTTTATGTTTTATGTTGTTGTTATTATGGGTTTGCTTGATTGTCTCCTTGTCTTTGTGATGGTTCCCCTAGCTCGGGGGTGGCTTCTTAGAAGCCTAGGTTGGGAGGTGAGCACTCCTTGGCCTATGCAATTTTATTGCAGGATTTTGGAGCCATTGGAGACTTCATGGTTGGAGTTGAAACCTTGAAGATTTGATGATGTTTTCATATTTGAGTTGGATCACTTTTGTTTCAAGATTATTGTTATTGTAAGGGAGTTTTGAGAATTCCTTGAGTTCCATGTATTTTGTAATAGAGTTGTCATTCCAAGTTTTGTATTTGTAACAAGTTTGTTGTATCAAGTTGTGAAGAAATTGTATGAAAGATTTGTTGGTAGTTTTATTTTTGAAAATATAGTATATTGTTCAAGGGGAGTTTGTGTATTCATGTTTTATACAATGAGAAATATACAATGTATTTGTTTCAAAAAAGGATGTAAAGATTTTGTTGGATTAGTTTATGAGAAAGCATTGTTTATTTATTCATGGAGGAAATCTTTATGTATTCATGTTGAAAAATCTACAAGAAAGTAAAGTATTAGCAACATCCTTATAGTTCTTTTGTAAAGATTTCATTTCGTTAAAATGATAGTAGTGTGAAAGAATAGATTATTAAACATTCTCTTTCAATTCATTCATTGCAAGTTCTATGTTAGTTTGATAGAAAATCTTGTTGAGATACAATAGTGTTTTAAAGAAAAATAACTTGGTTAAGTTTTTTGTTTGTTAAGTTATCATTGATCATTTCTACATAAAGTAGTGTTTAGAATTCATTCAATAATTAGGCCTAAAACTATCTCCTTTAGTGAATTTAAGGCCAACAAAATATATAACTATGTAGCATGAGAAATAAAGAATCAAAGAGTAGAAAAGAACAAACAAGTAAAAATAACAAGTGAAAAGTGGAAAAGAGATGTACAGGTCTCTGGAAAATGTATGGGAAAAATTTTCCATACATTTTCCACTACACAGTCATTAAAATATAATATATTCTAGCCCATGTGGATTAAAACAAAAAAATATATACATAAGTCTATTTGGCCTACAGGCCTAGTTAGGAGGTGGGACCCACCTGGGATCCCACCCCAAGAAGCCCCAAGGACTGCATGAAGACTTTTATAAAAAAAAAATGTATTTCTATTTAATTAAAAAAAAATTACATATAATATAAAATGCCATATACTTTACCCACGTTGAAACTTAATGTTTTTTTTTAAAAAAAAAACAAACTTAAAAAAAAATAATAATAAAAAAAAAGGATTTAAATAAAAGTTTAATTAATTAATTTTTTAAAAGTTTAAAGGGGGGGTACGAGGACCCCACTCCCTTGGCACCCTGCTCTACGCAGGCATAGGCCCTGCGCAAGGTAGGGTACCCACGCTGCCTAGGCAGCACAGTATGCTACCTAGGTAGGGTACCGCGCTGGCTAGGCAGTGCAGGCCCCACCCCTTGCGCAGTCCCATGTAAGGGACTTAAAACAAAAAAAAGCTTTTCACAAATGTTTTTCTATTTTTATTTTATTTTTTTATTAATATTTTTTTTGTAATATATATATTATTATTAATAATTAATATTAATATTACTAATTAATATAAATAGTTTTTATTAAATTAATTATTATTTATATTAATTAATGTTAATAATATTAATTATTATATATATAATATTTATTAATTTATATACATAATTATTATTTAATAAATTATTTATTAGTAATTATATTAATTAGATGATAATAATTAATATTATTATCATTTAATTATTTTATGTTTTAATAAATGTATTAATTGGTAATTAATATAATTATTACCACTTAATACTTTATTTATTTATTCGTTATGATGATATTTAATAATTGTATTAATTATTAAATACTAATAATTAATATAATTATTATTTGTACAAAAAAAATTATGTTATCATTTAATTTTATAAAAGGGTTGACAGTATGCTTCCTATGGATGAGTAATATGGGTTAATTTATAGAATATAATAAGTTAGATTGTAACTTAATTTCATGAACAATGAAATTGGTCTAGCAATTATTTAGATAATTAAAATTCCTTTGATATAGTATCACGATGCTTTAATAAATGAAACTTAACGACTCAATGTAGTACAACGTTGGCTATAGGCTCAATTATTTGATATTAGTATAGCTAAAATCATAAGTTGGTTACTTTCGTGAATGAACTTAAATGTTAGGATTACTTTGGTTGCAACTTCGCTACCTAGATAAAATCCCTTATCAGCTAGTAACTTATTGTTAATATGATTTAGAAAAATAGAGAGGGGGGTGAATCAGTTGTTCTCAGGTCCTGATGTATAAGAAAAACTTAAAAACCTTTCTTTAAATCAGATCCAATAACCAAAACAAACTTGGTCATCATTGATTCAATAATAGAAACATATAACAATGCACTCCACTACCCAGCTGTAAATTAACTTGTAAAACACAGAAATGTTCAAACCAAAACATTCACACAAGTATTAACACCAGGATTTATAGTGGAAACCTAATGTGGGAAAAACCACTTTGTAACATGCTACTATTATTTTCACTCTTCTGAAGTGAGCTCGGTCAAAAGCCAACCCTATCAAAGGTTACAATACACACTGTTAGGTGTGACCCGGTTAAAGGATTTCAATCACCCTGTTAAAAGTGAGCCTTGTTATAGGACTTACATACACTCCATCAGAATGCAACCTTGTTCAAAGGATTTAACATATGACTCTTAGGTCAACTTCTATTAAAAGGATTTTGACTGTTACAATGGTTAGAAAGTAGCAACAATATTGATCTGAAAAATATACAACTCACTTTGCAAATATCAGATCCGAGTCTGTACACTAATGCTAGTTTACTGACTTTGAAACTTTTCCATCTCCATCTCTGATCTCCTTGGAACTTTTCTTCAAGCAACCACCATAATTTTCCTTCAGTCTTTTCTGCTTAGACAGTCAATAAAATTTTACTGATCTTCCAACATTCTCTTTTTCACCTATGCACACGCATATCTAATGCTTAGGTTCCCTTTAATACTTTCCTCAATTAGGTTAAATCATCTTATGCCGCTCAATCTCATTCGTAGATCTTAGGGTTAGGTCAAATTCATTGAATCTACCTACTTCATGTTCTTCGGCTTCATTTCTAGAATCATCTCAAATCTCTTAAAGATTTACAATAAAATGTTTTATAGTGCATTTAATGCTTTCAAACAATCAATAAATAAAGTCAACACATTTTACATAATCCAAGAATTCAACAATGTCGGCTCCAAAACTAAATTCTCTTCAAATATAAAAATGCCGATGCTCGGTCAATACTGTGATCAACTACTCGGTCTTCATGTAGAAAGCTCGATCATTACTAAAAATGTTTCCTCGGCTTATACTATCTTCCTCGGCAATTAACTGTTGTTCAGTCGACACTAGAATTTTGCTCGACATACACTAACTCGGTCGACACTAACATTACTTGGCTTAAACATGATTTCTCCATTTTTGCTGGGTCAAGCCTACCAATTTAGTCTTCACTCTTACTAGTATAAACAATACATTGTCTCATCATTGTACAACATAGTCAAGTACACTTTGTAGTATCAAGATAACTCAACCTTTCCCTAGGTGCTATTGTTACCAACCTTGACCCAATCCTTCACAACAATACAATAGATATAGTACTTTCCTAAGTAGCAACAGTCTTACCAATTAAGGTTTGACATTAATGACAATACAATGATTGTTTCAGTTGTAGTTTCCAACAATCTCCCTCTTTGGCATTGATGGAAACACCATATGATATCACCTGAATAACACATGGATTACCAACCAATCGAAAAACTTATCTATTCATCAGAGAATTATTTATAATATCCTTAGCTTCATTCTGATTTAGAATCCTACAAGCCTCACTTCTGTGACTGTCAGAAGTATTCAGATCTCCCTCTATCCTGATCCTTCATTTCAGTTCATCACCCTTACATTTCAGTGTCATGTGTTATCATATCAGTTCATCTTCGTCTTTGACAAAAATGCCAAAGCAACAACTAAAACATACATCCATCAGATGTAGATAATATCTTTCTAGCTCAGTGTTTCTCCCTCTATCATCTTGCTTATGACTAATTCCTTGTCTTTGCTCCTTTTCACAACTCTAGGCCAGCCCTAAAGTGTGACAATCTTCTGCATCAATTTGTCAAATATTCTGCTGTAGCATATTTGATGCAGTGCTCCTAGCTTGACTAGGCAGCCTTAGTTAGGGGAAGGACCCCTAATTGACTTCTCAAATACTCATGAGCTTCTCTGGGTAAAGCTTTAGTGAATATGTCTGCTAATTATTCTTTTGTATTCACATATTCCATTCAGACTTATTTATCTTGTACTAATTCTCTCAAGTAGTGATACTTAATTGCTATGTGCTTGGTCTTAGTGTGCATCACTGCATTCTTAGAAATATTGATAGCACTTGTGTTGTCATAGAAAATAACAATAGGTTTAGTGATTTCTTCTTTCATGCCTATCAACAATTGTTTTATCCATACTAGATTTGAACAGTTTATTGTAGCAACAACATACTCGGCCTTGGTAGTAGATTGGGAAATGCAATTTTGTTTCTTGCTCGTCCAGGAGACTAATCTCTATCCAAGAAATAAAGCTCCACCACTAGTACTCTTTTTGTCATCTACATTTCCTGCCCAATCAGCATCTGTATAAACTCTAAGTTCAAATTTATCATCCTTCTTATAATATAGACCATAGTCAGTAGTTCCTTTCAAGTATCTCATAATTCTTTTCACAGCCATCATGTGTGTTTCCTTAGGGTTGGTAGAGAATCTTGCCACAATCCCAATAGCTAGTGCAATATCTGGTCTACTATGTACAACATACTACAATTTTCCAATCATGGATCTGTACAAAGTCTGATTCACTTCTGCAACATCATCATTCTTAGATAACTTTTGTCTAGTAACCATAGGAGTAGTCACTGGTTTAGCATCTTCCATCCCAAAATTTTTCAATATTTCATTAACATACTTAGATTGTGTAATGAAAATTCCTTTCTTCATCTGATATACTTGTAAACTAACAAAGAATTTGATGTCACCAAACATGCTCATTTCAAATTCAATTTGCATGTCATTTGAAAATCTTTTACATAATGCATCTTGTCCACCAAAAATAAAGTCATCTACAAATTTTTTTGCCAACAGGATACCTTTACCTTCTTCATCTTTCATGTACAGATTGCTTGTGTCATTTGTTCTTGAAAATCCAATCTGTATCAAGTAGTTGTGCAACCTCTCGTACCATGCTCTGGGAGCTTGTTTCAATCCATATAGTGCTTTGTTTAGTTTGCACACCATGTGTCTTCTATTTGGATCAATAAAACCTTTTGGCTGTTCTATGTAAACTTCTTCTTCTAGTATACCATTTAAAAATGCAGACTTGACATCCATTTGATATACCTTGAAATCTTTATAAGCAACATATGCAAGTAGAGTTCTTACTCCTTCCAATCTAGCTATAGGGGCAAATGTCTTCCCATAATCTATTCCTTCTTCTTGTGTATAGCCTTTGCATACCAGCCTAGCTTCGTTCCTAGTTATTTCACCATTTTCATTCATCTTATTCTAAAACACCCACTTTGTTCCTATAACATTTTTGTTTTCAGGTCTCGACACTAGAGTCCAAGTATCATTCTTTTCAATCTGGTCAATCTCTTCATTTATTGCTTGTATCCAGTCTCCATTCTCCAATGCCTCACTAGTTGACTTGGGTTCAAATTCACACAGTAGGCATGTTGGATCCTTAGTCTTACTTCTGGTCTGAATTCCAGTATTTTTGTTTCCAACTATCTATTCAGGCTTGTGATGTCTTCTTATATATTTTTCCAAAATAGGTTTAGCTCTTCTCTCCTCTATTTCATCATGTTCCCCAACAAGATTGTCAGATTCAACTTCTGTATGCTCGACAACCTCTTCCTGATATTCGGTAGTATTTTCTTGTAGCTCGACATGTTCTTGTTCTCTTTCGGCACTATTTTCCTAATGCTCGACAACATCTATCTGTCGCTCAGCATTGCTTACCCGAGACTCGGCATCAGGTGCAAGTCTGTTACTTGCCTCTTCTTCTTCCTTAGTGTACATAAAAGATCTATAATCTTCTGGTTCTCTTTTGCTATCAGCTTCATTTCTTTCTTTCTTGATCTATACCTAGTTAAGAGTGTAGACAAAAGTGCTTATAGCTTCTTTCTAGTATTTCTATGCCACATTCTTTTTAATCAACAATGTCCTTGCACAATCCAAGATAGATCTATTTCTCCTTTCTGCTATACCATTCTGTGGAGGTGTTCTAGGTGCAGACATCTATCTTTTAATTCCTCTATCATTGCAAAATAGATTGAATTCATTTGATGTAAATTCTCCACCTCGGTCAGATCTAAGACATTTCAGGTTCCTACCTATTTCCTTCTCAACCTTAGCCAAATACCACTTAAAGAATTGAAAAGTTTCAGATTTTTCTTTTAGAAACATTACATGTATCATCCTAGTATGATCATAAACAAATAACATAAAATATCTAGCACCACAGTAACTTTGTACACCCATAGGTCCATAAAGGTTAGTATGAACCAAATCTAAAATGTTTTCAGAAGTAAAGGATTTGCTCTTAAAACTTGACTTTGTCATCTTTCCTAACTGGCATTCCTTGCACATCACATTCTCAGGTTTCTTCAATCTAGGTAGACCTCTTACCTTTTTCTTCTTACTTATCTCTAGAAGATTGTCAAAGTTAACATGACATAGCCTTTTATGCCATAACCAAATATCATCAAGTTGTGCAATTATACATGTTTCTTTAGATAGATTAAGATAGAACAAATTACCTCTAGTCTGATCTCCACTTCCAATTAGTTCTCCAGTAGCATCAAATATTTTAGCTTGCTTGTGATGAAATTCCAATCGGTAACCAGTTCTGTTGAGTTGAGCAACACTTAACAAATTATAATTAAGACCTTCAACCCAATATGCATTTTCACAAGATATCTTATCAGTCAGTTTAATCAAACCTTTTCCTCTAACAGGACATGGTGCATCATTACCAAATTTTACACTTTTACCTCTGTAATGATGTAAGGTCTCAAACTTATTTTTGTCACCAGTCATGTGATGTGAACAACCACTGTCAATAGTGAATTTATCATTCTTGTTCACATAGGATATCAATGTATTTTTCTCATCCTCATCAGATTCATCTTTCATTGCAACATAGACTACCTCAATTTCAAAATCATCACTATCAGTGTCAGTTTCTTTTTCAGCAATGTAACAAGATTTCTTACCTTTTCCTTTATAGTCCTTGTTCCTTCGGTAGCTTCTATCATATCTTCTATCTTTGTATTTTCTTTTTCTTTCATCATCTTTATCCTTCCTGTTAGGACATCTAGCAGCTATATGACCAACTTTATTACATGCAAAACATATAATAGGGAGTTTACCTTTATACTTTCCTTTTCCTCTTCTCATTCTTCTAGCCATAAGAGCTTCTAGATCTTCCGGTTCTTCATCAGAAGTGTCACTTTCACTTTCACTTTCATTGATGCATCTTTCTTTTTCTTTCTTTGGCTTGTTCAGAACTAGTTGTGACTTGAAAGCAGATTCAACATTACCAATGCTTCCAACAATGAAATTATCATAGTTAGAGAGTTCAAAAGCTGTCAGCTTACCAACCAAACTTTCCAAAGTAAGCACATTAGCAAAGTTGCATCTAGATTCCTGAATAGATGAGATCTTAATAGCATATATAGGACGCAAGGTTCTTAGTACTTTCCCAATTATAGTTTCATCATCAATAACCCCATTTGCTCCTCTAATAGCATTCACAACTTCTTTTATTATACCACAATATTGTGCAATGTTTTCACCTTCTTGCATTCTCATTTCATCAAAATTACCTCTAAGACTCTTAGCCTTTGCTTTCAGTACATTTAAGTCACCACCATAGATCCTTGCAAGAGTGGCCCACATCTCCTTAGTAGTTGTGCAATCCTTAATGTCCTCAAATTCTAGATAGCTTAGGGCAGATGCAATTTCCAGCATTGCCTGATTATGTTCTTGCTTAGCTCTCATTTCTTTGGTAGTCAAAGGTGTGATAGGTAAGACATAGCCATTCTAAATGTAGCACTTTGCAGAGTCACCAATACCAGCCAGATGCAGCTTCATCAAACTTTTCCATGCAGAGAAGTTTTCCTTATTCAGCTTTAGTACCTCCTTCTTATACATCTTGATCATTTGCTTCAAGTCCCTTTAAACTTGATTTTTGTAAACACCAATAATAAGCAACAAAGCTTTGATACCAATTGTTAATATGATTTAGAACAACAAAGAGGGGGGAAAATTAGTTGTTCTCAGGTCCTGATGTATAAGAAAAACTTAAAAACCTTTCTTTAAATCAGATCCAATAACCAAAACAAACTCGGTCATCACTGATTCAATAATAGAAACATGTAACAATGCAGTCCACTATCCAGCTGTAAATTAACTTGTAAAACATAGAAATGTTCAAACCAAAACATTCACACAAGTATTAACACCAAGATTTATAGTGAAAACCCAATGTGGGAAAAACCACTTTGTAACATGCTACTATTATTTTCACTCTTCTGAAGTGAGCTCAGTTAAAAGCTAACCCTATCAAAGGTTACAATACACACTATTAGGTGTGACCTAGTTAAAGGATTTCAATCACCCTGTTAAAAGTGAGCCTTGTTATAGGACTTACATACACTCCATTAGAATGCAACCTTGTTCAAAGGATTTAACATATGACTATTAGGTCAACCTTTGTTAAAAAGATTTTGACTGTTACAATGGTTAGAAAGTAGCAGCAATATTGATATGAAAAACATACAACTCACTTTGCAAATATTAGATTCAATTTCGTACACTAATTCTGGTTTACTAACTTTGAAACTTTTCATCTCCATCTCTGATCTCCTTGGAACTTTTCTTCAAGCAACCACCATAATTTTCCTTCAGCCTTTTCTTCTTAGACAGTCAATAAAACTTTACTGATCTTCCAACATTCTCTTTTTCACCCATGCACATGCATATCTAATGCTTAGGTTCCCTTTAATACTTTCCTCAATTAGGTTAACTCCTCTTATGCCGCTCAATCTCATTTGTAGATCTTAGGGTTAGGTCAAATTCATTGAATCTACCTGCTTCATGTTCTTCAGCTTCATTTCTAGAATCATCTCAAATCTCTTAAAGATTTACAATAAAACATTTTACAATGCATTTAATGCTTTCAAACAATCAATAAATAAAGTCAACACATTTTACATAATCCAAGAATTCAACAATGTCGGCTCCAAAACTAAATTCTCTTCAAATATAAAAATGCTGATTCTCAGTCAATACTATGATCAACTACTCGGTCTTCATGTAGAAAGCTCGGTCATTACTAAAAATGTTTCCTTGGCTTATACTATCTTCCTTGGCAATTAACTATTGTTCGGTCGACACTAGAATTTTTCTCGGCATACACTGACTCGGTTGACACTAACATTACTTGGCTTAAACATGATTTCTCCATTTTTGCTTAGTCAAGCCTACTAGTTTAGTCTTTAGTCTTACTAGTATAAACAATACATTGTCTCATCATTGTACAACATAGTCAAGTACACTTTGTAGTATCAAGATAACTCAACCTTTCCCTAGGTGCTATTGTCATCAACCTTGCCCCAATCCTTCACAACAATACAATAAATATAGTACTTTCCCAAGTAGCAATAGTGTTACCAATTAAGGTTTGACATCAATGACAATACAACAATTGTTTCAATTGTAGATCACCAACGTTTGTAAAGAAAAAAAAGTGATTCAACTCTTTTGCATACTTTTGTTTTGCGACAATCTAATTGACTCTCATCTTCTCGGGTTCAACTATACAACTATAGCCAACTGATAACCTTAGACTTAAACTTTTATTCCTTTAAAAAAAAAAAAAAAGTGAGCATGGTTTTTGGACATTAAATTTATGGGCATGACATCAAGCATACCAATGAGACATTAATTCAAAAGACTAAATCTAATTTATTAAGTGTGGAAAAAACACAAGAATTAGTCTCTCAAGACTATCCCATTGTCCTCTATTTCCAAGGACCTAATTAGTATTTTAAATTTTCTCTCAGTAGCAGAATGACTAATCAGATGACAACTTAGAAAATGAGATTTAAGCTGAAATGAAATATGCAAGCTACTATGATAGCTAACATGCAAGATCTATGATAAAAGATGCAAGCTAAATGGATTAAAAACTATTAAGCTAAAATATGCTTATTATGCTATGGAAATGAACTAATTTAAGATTAAAATTAAAGCTAAATTGATATTAAACTAGCATGAATTTTAGGGTTACACTTTTTTGCCTGAATGGACACTGAACTCTACATTTTGAAAAAAACTTTTAGATTCGGATGCATATCTTCGTTAAACCGTTTGAAATCAAAAGATCAAGTAAATTAGATTCTTTTAGGATTTTCTAGAATCTATATAGATTCTAAATATATTTTTTATTTTTATTTTTGAATCGATTTGAATGGTTTTTTCTTTTTCCCACAAAAACTAGTATGTTGCTGAAAACATCATTTTCAAAGAGTTACATTGTTTGCATAGAGCATAAATTTTTTTCTAAAATAGATATCAATGTGATTCTTTCGAATTTAGTTTTGTAACATCCATATAAAGGGCATGCAATTGGTTTGATGACATTATCATGATTATTGCATATTTTATTAATGTTTGAAGTTGACTAAACTGTAATTTTGACGTACCTCGACTACATAGCTTATAACTTGCCATGTATTTATCCAATTTCATTTTCTTTTTTTTTTATATAGAAAGAGAACTTAAATACTTAGGGCATATATATTTTTTAGAATTTTTTTCTCTCATTTACTATTTTTCCACAAGCATCAAACATAGAGGTAGACATACTGTGAAATATCTATGTTTAGTAAAACTAAAAATACAAGGTCATAATAAACTTAATATATATTAACATTATAATCATTGGAAATATTTTTCTTAGTAGTACCTTATTTTATAGATAGTTTTTTCAAAAGGATTCATTTGATATGCCAAAAGATAAAGTCGAGGTGATTTTTTATTAGCATTTTAATAGGTGCGAAGGAGACTCCATTGTAGGTACATGAATGAGGAGTATAGATGTTATATGAATGTTTTTTTTATATAAGAGGCTTTGAGCTAACCATTTGTAATTATTTCCTTCAAATGGAACCTTTGAAGGCTTAAATCATCACAATTTATTAAAAATGTGTTATTTCAACAAAAATCGGCATGTCTAAAAAAGTGTAACCCACTATTGAGATACGAAACTAGCATTAATTCTATGAAAACAAGAGTGGGTCCTTCTTCCTTTCAAGGCCCAGGGGTGATGTGTCACCAATCAATGGTCAAGATGTAATTAGTTGAAAATGGGTGGCTAAGATGTAAAATGAAGGTTTTAATGATTGTTCTCTCAACCATATGAGACCAAGTGTCAAGTAGATGGGATGATATGAAGGCATGTATTCAATTTTTTGCAAAGGATGTAATCTTCATGCCAAGTGTCCTTTGGTTTATTGAGAGAAAATCAAAATTTTATAATTCATAAAAATCAATGATCTTAGCCACATGATGAGGTGGAAATGACATGGCATGAGTGGGATGAAAGAAGGTGAGGTGAAAAAGGTGGGAATGAAATGGATTTAATTTGATTTGATTTATGAATTAGAAGAATTTAATATGAATATGAACTATACAATTAAATCATGTTAAATTTAATTACATTGTGAAAGAATTAAGACCTTTAATTAATTAAATAGCTCGTATTTAATTAATAATGATCCTTGACCAATTTTAGGTGTATACAATATAAATGAAAGATTTTAATAAAATTCACCATATCAACCTGTCAAAAAGATTAAGAACAACAACTTTAGATTTTAATGACCTCACAAGATTGAATAGTCAAAATGATGAATGCACGAATGAAATATTTAATGAAATTCACCATAAAAAACATTAAAGAGATCAAGAAAAAAAGATTAAGAATTGTATGATGTTAAAAAAGTTTATCAATGAAGAGTATTTATTTCACCCTTTAACCAAAAAAATAGAGTACTATAGAATGATTAAATAATTAATACAAAAATAATTTTTTTTAATGATGATCATAAGACTAAATAGTCAAAGAAACAAAACCGCAACCTTACAATTTAATGACATTCTTGAGATGAAATAGAAATAAAGTATTCTAGAGGTGCAAAGAAAGTGTTCACTATGTGCTGCATTGAAGTAGAAAGCACTTTTAAGTTCCCAGATCCGGTGCCATGCACTGATTTGAAGTTTGTACAAAATCAACTTCAATGTGTTGATAGAGATGAGAAGAAATTATGGTGACATAGACAAAGACATGTTTAAGGCACATGTGACAAATTTTTGGCATTATATTTTTTTTAATGACAAACTAAAGTCAGTCTTGATGTAGTCTGGAGGGAGCATGTAGATACTGATAAAGTGAGGAGCATTCCAGTAGGAATGGAGGAGCCTAGGAGGAAACCACCAAGGACCCTAAAACTGTGGTTGCTAATGAAGTGATTCCTTCTACTCTATCATATCCTTGCTCAAGCTCTTAAGAGATCACTCACATCCTTCATTTTTCTTAAGAGATCAAGAGTGAGTGGTGCCTGCTCGAAGCATATTTCTATAGGTTCTATGCATTTAAGGATGCTTATAAGGATGATTCCACTTATAATGGACAAGGCATTTGCTAGTTTAAAAAAATTCTTCTACAATGCCTAGAAAATGATGCTAATATTAAAAAAATTACAATCTCCAAGGTACTGGTATTAGATTTTTTGAACTTAAGTGTTGGATAAAATTGGTAACCACATTATCAATGAAAAAGTGTTGGTAGTTCAAAACCAAATCTTTATAAATGTTGTAGTGATCTTTTATTTATGAGAAGTGTAATGCATGGCATGGAATTCAAGGAAAAATATTCTATTGTTGAGTTGTTAAGAAACTATATATAACAATGCATAGATGCAAATATAAAGTTAATGTTTTTTTCTACAGTTGAGCATGGCTTTAAAAATTATTCATTTATGTATTGATCACGACCCAAAATAAGAAATTGTTGATTTTGTCATCAAGAGTGGTCCCAAAAAAGATGCATCTCACAAATATTATATGGGATGTTGCATGAATTTTCTAAGTTTAGAAGTATTTTCATACAACTACTATAGAGATCCAAAGTGCATTATTGAGATGCTAGGGCATGGTGAAACTCTATTAGTTGAGATCTAGTTAGTGGCATTACCATTTTTTGGTAAACCAAATCTTTCATCTTTCTATGATATGAATGCTTGATGGTGTTATTTTGAAGGATGAGAGTCTCAGAGGATGGAGGAATTTCCATCATCTTAAGTTAGCTTCTCACTTTGAAATGGTGTTCTGTATTAGGAGCAATTTTGGCATTTTTGGTTTATGCCTTCCATTTTATTTTCTTTGTTGATGATAACAAATCTGAAGAGTGAATATATTGTTAAGGTATTATTTTGGAGATAAGTTTGGGGTTTGCTAGAGTTTAAGTATGGATGGATGTCCAAAGAGCATGATATTGTGATCAAGAATCATCAACCTTATGAGGATTAGAGACAACATGATGGAGTCATGTCTATGAGGAACTCAACATGGATTGTCATTGAGAATAATTTAAGTTGTATTATTTAAGATTTTGGGATTGAGAGCTCAAGGATTTGACTCAAGGCCCCACCTTTACAAGGATTGATGAGGTAGCTTGATGAAGTTCCACTTAATTCAGAGATTTTTATTCAAAGAAAGATCTTCTAAAAAATATGTATTCACAATATGTAATCAAAATATTTTCTTATGTAAGCTTTGAAAACCTGCAATATCTAAGAGATAAATAAGAAACATAATAAAACAAAATGAGCCCAAAGTCAACCTTCCATGGATTGAAGAATCAAAGGAGAAGAAGAGTACATATAGATGTGAGTGATTGGGTTGAATCAGAAGCCAACTCCAACACTTAATGAGTGGTGGTGAGTTTCCTCCCACGAACCTAGTGTGAGGTGTCGAAATGGAATCAACACTTCTCTAGACAACTCCTAAATGATGACTTGTGTGAACAAGTGTCAAAAACACATGGACGATGAAGTAGGCTTAATAAGCTCAAGTGTAAAAATTAATTAAATTAATTAAATACCCTAACACCCCCCCCTTAAGCATAACTTAGGATATGACAAGATAAAAAATGAGTCTCAACTACTAGCTTGGTGAGGTACCCACATGGGGTATTCACTATCCTAGGAAATATCATATCATGTGTGTTCAAACTAAGGGATATCATATCCCAAAAATATGATGTAATATATTGGTCATCTAATAGGGATACCAGGGATTTTTAAATTTGATAGAGGAATGAAATATTCTGAGGTATTTTTTATTCAACAAAATCCAGTAAGAAGTAGTGGGAAAAATCATTCTCTATCTAAAATTTGAAAACAAGTTTCCCGAGAAATGGTTAAGAAATGAGAAAACTATTTCGAATTTCCAAATTTTGAAGTGGAAGGAAACTAGCAACAAAGGGGAAGGACCTGAAACTTCAAGCCATTTACATTTTTAGGATCCACATACAAATTTCAATCATAGGTGCACAATAGTATATCTATAACTGGTATTTTTACAGGAGTCATTTACTCATTTTCATATGTAACTTATTTCCTTATACAATACAAGATGGTTCTTGTGCTATACATTATCTTCTCAACATGGATATGGACTATTTTTTATTATTTTTAATCTATTTAAAGGGGTTTTAGAAGGAATATTATCCATTTTTTATGAGTATTTGGGTAATTATTTATTTAAATTTATATAGATAGTTCTACCAAAGGGGGTAGCTCCCTTACAAGCTAACCAAGCCCCCTTATTGGTTTGATGAAGAAACCTCATCAATAGCTTCCATAAGGAGACTCACTATCTAGATCATATTCCCCTTCCTCTATGTTTGAGGTTTCTTTTGGTTGTCCAACATCTAAATTTTGCAAAAATATTATCAATTGATGATTGAGGTGAGCACATCAATTTGGCTATGGTAAGGTATCCATTCGCCAATACATTGATCGTCTCAAGCTGAGAGGTAGAGAAAAGATCACCATTGCTTTCTAGAAATATGGAAAACAAAATAATATCCAGGTTGGCTAGTCCCTCACAAAATAGAGTCAAAGCTTGAGCGACTTTTTTCTTCTTGGCCACAAATTCAGCATAAAAACTCCAGCAATAAAACCCTTTTCACAGTCCATTTTTATTTTCATCATAGCCACTAAAACAATATGTTTATACTTATCATGTAGCAATGCATCCACCATACTTGAACCCTAGTAACATGCTCCAAAGGCTTCAAATACCATGTGAAGGAATCTTTCAAACAAGACTCCATTGTGGTAGTGACTAGATGAAATTAACCCAATGACCTGCTTGATCACAGGCAACAAGAATTCTTATTAGAGCTTGAACAACACTCTCAACTAATTAGCGATGTTGTTCTCCCCACAACTACAATATGTACCAAAGTGAAATTGTCCTACTATACTTCTCCCTTAATAAAATCATAATAAATTGTTGCTATTCGATATGAAAATCTTCATTCCCTACTCCTTTTATAGACAAAAACCCTCTCTTGTCTCCTTTGTAATCATCCGAATTAGAATCTCATCCTTCCCAAAAACATAGGGAACAAATCTTAGCATAATCTATTAATTTCCCACTCATAATAAGAATATATGTGTTATAAATTCTATCTTAGGTAGAAAACAAATTTGAATTTGTCTAGTTCAGATCACTATGTTATGCATTTCTAGAGCATCCAGCCTAGATATGTGGAGGGGAACCCACTATAGCATATGGGAGCTTTCCTAAGTTTCTAGAAAATGGTACTATTTCCCTTCACCAAATAGTCATTTCTATCATTCATTAACCGAATCCCTCATGTTCTCTATATGGGACTACATCTTTGTCTTCCTCAATTATCTTCACCAGTTCAGGCCATACTTTAGGATTATCACTGACGGGTATGTGCAAGATCATGAGGGGCCAAACTATGCCCTTAAGTGGCAAAGAAAAATCAGCAAATCAAGGTTAGTCAACTTGACGTGAAAATTTCAACTAGCTATGAACCTAATATCAAAAAGTTGTAAGAATAGAATCTATAGAAAATTGAATGTAGTATCTAAACTACTAGGCGTTTTTGAGAAAAAGTTAGTATGATTGGTGAAAAGTATAGATTTCAATGAAGCAGTACAAAAATTTCAGGAAAAAAAAAAGAAGTAGGTGTATGTCTAACCACCTTAATCATAATCAAATGATAATATTTTATTATAAGATTTTATATATAAGTAGTAGACTCATGCCTGGATGTGACACATATTTTTTTGTAATTTTATTCCAAAAAAATAATTAATTATGAATTTTTTGCTACAACATTTTTAGAATAAAAAAACTCCCGTGTCTGACCACCTTAACTCATTCAAAACTTTACAAAATTCAAATTTTATTTATTTTTCCTTATAGTAGGCGAAGCATAGAATGTGATGCATTTTTTGGATTTCAAAAATGTTATACCGTCTGAAAGTTATAGTCATTTTTCAATCATTATATAAATCAACACTTTAGAAGTAGCTTAATTAGAAAATAACTAATAATTACTTACCGAATTCAAAATTTGATAGCAATTATATCGATAGAAAGTTGATAATCTCCTTAAGATACCCTTTTCATTTTATCAAATTCAGGTGAAAAAAAAGTCGTCAGCTATATTGTCAAAGTTTTGAACTAACATCGCCACTTTTTGGCCCCTCATGATCTTGCACATACCCTGACCACTTCTTCATCAGCCTTATTTGTTCTTGCTATTACTTGAATGTTTAATTTTTTTTCTTTGTATTGGGCCTGGATGTGTAAATTTGAATTTATTTGTATTGAACCTTCACCAATTTTCCAATAACTTGAAACATACGTCCTGCAAAATAGTGAGGTATTCACTATTTCACAACAAACAAAACTTGCACCCAATGAAATAGTGATGTCTTCGCTATTTCACAACAAACAAAATTTGCACTTTGTGAAATAGAGAAATGAATGTGATAGGTACATGTTTGATTTTTCAATTATAATTTTATCCATTACTTAGCCAACTTATAGGTACATGTGGATTGAAATGCAGATGGATCCAATGGTGAATATGGGGTATGTAATCATCACAGGTGAAGAAAATTCCATTGTTGGCACAATCATTTGTCAAAAAGGTTTTACACTTGCTGATATCCATCATGAAATTGTGGATGATGAACTCATTGAATATCCATTTAATTTTATCAATGGCCTTGGGAATCCTTTAAATATAAATCAATAACAAAAAATAAAATCTAAAACACAACTTATATGCATTAAGAGGAAACATGACACAATGGATGTTGGAACACTAGAGTCAACTATGGTGGAAAGTAGACCAAACTATTAAAAAAATAGAGAGATTTTGGAGGAAGGTATGCATAAACAACCAAGAGTTGGAGATGGATCTGAGTGAGTGGAACAAAGCATAGTTGTTGATCCTAGTGAATTGGCATCTTGGAATCAAAGAGTGAATAATTTAATGAAATAATTCATGGAGGAGAAACTTACTATCAAAGTATATTTAGAAAAGGGAGAACCTAAAATAAAGATCCATTGTGAAAGTCGTGGCATTGATTATGGAATAGGGGAAGTATCCATGGAAGAACAAATAATTCGTAACTTTAGAAATAATCATATGAAAATAATGTCCCATCAACGTTACATTTTAAGGGAGGAAAATCGTGAAGACCATTCAATTAGGATAGAAAAGTAGATAATATGGATTAGAGGTTAATTTGAGATTGATCAAGCAATTAAAATTCTAGATGATTTCAACAAGACACAAGAGCCTAATTTTTTCAAGGTGGTCGAAGCAACACTTGCAAGATATGAGGAATGAGAATTTAAGTAAGACTGGAATGTACATGATGCACTAAATGGTTTTGTTTGGTGCTAGCTATTGGAAGTATAGTTGGGAAATGTGATACTGAGAGGGGGGGGGGGTGAATCAAATATCACCTAATAATCCATATTAACATTCCATAAATTTTTTGCATAGCATCAACAAAACTTCATCAAAACAAAGTAACTAGTATACTAAGCATCATTCATGAAAGTACTAATAACATAGTAATTTTGGTTACCCAGAAACCCTTGAAAGGTAAAACTAGGGTGGGGATAATACCCACAAATATTCACTATTGCAGTAATAAGTTTTCCTATTAGGGCTTACAAAATTTGATCAAAATATGATCTACCCTGTGAGGGGTCTTCCCTGTTAAGAGCTAAAAGACTTATACAATCTACCTTGCTAAAGGATTTGAAACTTACAACAAAGTAAGCACTCGGTTAAGAGATTACAATAGGTCTGTTAAAACCATTCAGTTAAGAGATTTACCCTGATACACTTGTTAGAATGTCTTAGTACCTGATCCTTCAGTTTGCACTATATGTTGATAATAGATCTTCTCCTTACAGTATTGTTTTGATCTCTTCTATCAAGTTTATCTCTATTTTTTCCTTCACTGCTTGACTCGGTCACCGAACTCTATCTGAATGTGCACTCTGCTTATTCCCTCATTCCATTCACATTCTCTTCCTTAACATGTTTTAGGGTTTAGATCTTATCCTTATATAGACAACTAAAACAATTTCAAAATTCAAGATCTACAGTTCAGATTAAATCCTTTTGCTGCTTAAGCTTTACTAATTTATGATTGGATTTTAGTGTTACATAAGGATCAATGATTACAACATAGGTGCATAATCACCTCCTTGATTTACTCAATAAACAAAATACAAAAAATGAATGTTGTCCAAAATGTTTTACCTTGATCATTGTGCCATAAAAAACTCATATGTCATTCCTGGCTAACTTGGAAAATGTTGTTCCTGATACTCGACATTCACTGTACTCAACATATGTTGATATCTTTGTCGCTCAGTAATCATTGCTTACATGGCTCAGAAAAAACTTAACTTGGCTAACAAAAATACATAGTGACCATTGGTTTACTCGGCAGTCACTACTACTCAGTAAGTATACAGTATATAGTTTGGCCTATACATAATGACTCGGTCGCAATGATGACCAACCATCATTTCCTAGATAATGACTAAGTGTGAGTCACTAATAGTCAACAAAACTATAGAGATCTACAATCTCCGCCTTTGACATTAGTGGCAAAAACACTTTGTCATGACATTACATTTGAATTTGCAAAAGTACTTAGTATTAGCAGAATACTCCCCCTAAGATATATATATACACAAAATTTTGTTACCTTCCCTTAGTGCTTGAATATGTCATCTCATTTTCTTTCCTCCTTGTTTTTGGCATGCCTGATTTCTTCGATAGTAGGGAGTGTGAAAAATTTCTCCAGAAATGGTTTATGAAGAATCATAACCATGTGTAGTGCAATTTCCCATCCTCTTGTAGCGATGGTCAAATCTTCTGACTGCACTTTTAGCTCAGCAACTAGATTGACTAGGCTCTCGGCTATAGACAGATTCAGATCTTTCTCTGTTAAGTCCTTAGCCTTGGCTAACTCTCTGTGAATGACCTCCAGATGAGGTGTCAAGATTATTTTCATGGAGAGTAGATGAGCCATTATCTTACCATCATTAGCCATCAGTTGGGCTATCCTTCCTTGTGTATGCATAAGCTTGGCATAATTTTTTGAACTTGATTCTGCGTCCAAGCTAAAGGATTCATTGGTAGAATTTAGTTCTTGCTATAGTTTATCTACCAGCCCTTGATTATCCTCAGTTAATTGTTCTACATTGTAGAATTGGGTAAGCTAAGACTGTGCATTCACAACTACATCTTCTGATTCTGTTACCAAGGTAGAAAGTGTTACCTATTTCACTGTAATCTCAGCAGATACTTTTTCCATCATCTTGGTTTCAAAATTTCTTTCTGACCACTGCAACAACTTGTCACTGGTTCCACTATCTTCATTAGTCACTTTCTGAACTATATGGAAAATATTTTCTAGTATGGGAGCAGAACTATTTACATCAGACAACTCAAAAGCATCATTAAATATTTCTTTTATTTCATACAAGACCTACTTTTGTTGATGTTCTCTTCTGAGTTCTTCTTGCCTTCTTTTTCTCTTCAATAAATCTTGCAGTATTTGCATCTACTCATAAGATAAGTTATCAGAATCCCATTTTGGAATTACAATAACTTTGTCAATACTTACCTCTGGTGAAGAGACTTTCATTTTCTTCTTAAGTGTCTTCTTTGGTGTGCTCCCACTCAACATCTGTACAAGAGCTTGTATTGCCTCTTTTTCCTTAGGCTCTTGTATGTCAATATCTTTATCTCTTTCTTCTTTTTCCTCTATCCCCTTATCCTCCACACGAGGACTTGTATCATTTATTGCAGACTTCTCTCCTTTATCTTGCTGTGACTCCTCAGAAGATGTAGATTGATTTTTTATTGTCGACTGATTCTGTTCCTCGGTAGTGCTCATACCAGCTAGCATGTCAATTGTAACAACTTTAGGTTTGGCGGGAGTAGTGTTAACAGTTGTTGTATCATCAATTGTCAGATAATCTTTTACTTGTAAAAGTACAGTATTGCTACCTGGCAAAGATGTGTCTTTTTCTTCCTCAGCATGCATATCCTCCTTGGTCAATACCTAAGTATCTACTAGGGTATCCTCTATTATATCAACAATTGTTACTTCTGATACCTTATGAATTTCCTCCTCCATAGGAACTTCTTTCTCCTGAACTGGTAAATCAATTGTCTCCTGAGTATTTTGTATATTGTCTGGCTCAGTATCCTTAGATGTACTAGCATCTTTGTCAATTATCAACCCAAAAATTATTTCCAAATCTTTAAACTTTCATGTACAACATCCTCAACCTTGTGTTTAAGGATAAGATAAGCTCTTTATTTGGGAACAAATTTTTTCCTATATTGTTCTACAATTTTCTTGACATTTGTAGGGGTTAGAATTGAGTCAACTTGTGCTAGCGTGCTCTCTCTTATTTCCTTCTCTGTATTAAGAGAATATTTCCATTTCTGTGCAACTCTATTACTCATCTCTTTAGGAATCCATTTTTCTAACTGTATAGGTAATATCTTGAAGGTGCAAAGCATTTCAAGAATAGCTTCTTCAACTTTTTCTTTGTCTCCTATGCTTAGACTCC
Source organism: Chamaecyparis obtusa (assembly GCA_027943335.1). Classification (NCBI taxonomy): domain Eukaryota; kingdom Viridiplantae; phylum Streptophyta; class Pinopsida; order Cupressales; family Cupressaceae; genus Chamaecyparis; species Chamaecyparis obtusa. The sequence continues at coordinate 502,608 of BSBK01004913.1, read as the reverse complement.
CAAAGTTTAGTTCCTTTAGATCTTCCAGTCTAGCAGAGCTTGTGATATTGTGGCATATTTCATCCACATTAGGTGTTACACTCTATGTTGCAATCTTCTTCTTCGCCTCTTCATCACTTTCTGTTTCCTCTTCATCTTATTTTTCTAAAACAAGTTTCCTTCTAGGCCTTTTGATTGCCTTGCTTGACACTGCCTTAGGCTGAATAGCTTTTCTTTTTCCTACTGCAGGGGATTTCTTTGGTGTCTCAGCAGTTGAAGAGACTACTCTTATTCTAGGCCTAAGCATAGGTGTCGATGATACTTTTGGTTGAAGGCTCGACAAGTACTGGCTTCTTACCCTTCTTCTCAACTTGTACCTCTTCTTCTTCATCACTCTCACTAGAGTCACTTGCTTCATCTTCTCCCAGTCCTTGGGTTAATTCAAGTGGTGCATCTTTCTCTATTTCTTCCACATATTTCTCCATATTCTTTACAATTTTATTCCTCTTTCTCTCTATAGTTGCAGCCTACAATCCCATAGTGATTTTGGATTTGGCTTCTTTATATGTTCCAAAATAAGGTGCCTTATTATCAATTTCTTCAGCTAGAAGGGATGTAATAGCAGTTGTAGTCTCATCAATGTTTACCTCATAAGGTAATGGCATTAGCCATGATACCCTCGGTAAAACTGCTTGTGCATAGGTGAAGTCTGTGTCAACTAGAAAACATATATCCCAGGTATACTTCTCAACTAATGACACAGGGACTCTACTCCTCTTCCTCATTTTCATTTTGAATTCAATAAAATAGTTCTCCATTACACCATTGAAATTTTCTCATATCTGGCCTATGAACTCATTGATTTGAATACTAATGGGTTTCTTCTTATCCCATATCACACCTCCAATAGTGGGAAAATAGTTCTGCATATAAAAGAATAGACAGACTAGCAAAGAACCAAACTTACATAGAATTCTTTGCAGTCTGGATTGAGTTTAGGTTCTCGGCAAGCTGAGTCAGCTAGAGCTCGACAAGATCATAAGTGTTCCCTTTCTTGATGATTTTCCATGCCTGGTCCACTTCCATATAGGGGACGTTGTTCAACCGACTAGATTGGTAGAATTTGTGTGAGATAACCCTAACTGCAAAGTCAATCTCTGGATCGGTGACGATGGAAATTGTCATTCCACATTTGTTCCAAACTGCTTGTGTGTTCACCTAAATTTCTTCCTTAGTTGCACACTTCAACGTTCTTTTTCCCTAAATTGTAGGGTATCCAGTTACCCCTTGAATCATTTCCTTTGTTATCTTTACTAGTATGTCTTCTAGCCACAATTGCATATCATGCACTTGGCTCAGCATAATTTTTATCCATTCAACTTTGAAATTTTATGGGAAATCTAGGGCATGCACTAACCCTTTTTTGAAAACCATTTTATACTCCGACTTCAACATTCCATTCTCACAGAATTTGTCATACGCCTCCCTGATCTCGTAGTCTCCAATTTCTCTAATTTTGCACATATAACAAGACCTAATATCATTCATTATCAACACATTCTTGAGAATCGAGGATAGAGAACCATTGAGATCTAATTTGATCATGTTCTCTTGAATTTCCTTAAACTTCTGTGGCTTGCAAACTTCATTCCTTACCAATTGTACATTAAAAAACTCTATCCCTTATTTCTTCATTGTAGTAGACAATGATGATGCCATTTTTTTTTTGTTTAACTGAAAAATTTTAGAAAAGAAATATTGCTCGGTAGGGTACCTTTCTCGTAAGTGTTCTGCAGATGATTCGCCAATGGCACACTGAAAATATTTTGGAATCACCCTTGACAAACTGGTTACTCACACTCTGAATTTCTCAAAGAAATCTCAATTTGCTTGGTGAAATGAAATGAGCTGCAACTTTCCACTTTATAGATTCCAAAAAGTTGAATTAGGGCCTCATAAATGCTCCATACAATATTTTAAGTGGAATAGAATTATCTCGACAAACCTATGTTAACCTCAGTTAACACAATCTCAGTCAATATAAATGTTTAGACACAGCTCAGTGTACATCACATCTTGGCTACAACAGGTGCTCGACATATATTGATAACTCGATCAAAACATTGACGCTCGACATAAAAAATGAAATACTCTATTTTGCCGAGACATGTCCTAATGCATCTTTAACTATGCAGATATGGACTTTTACTCAACTAATGTTAGGAATTGATGTAAGATAAAACATTATAAGACTCAGCTCCAAACATACCTTCTTTGCTTAGTTTGAGGAAGTGTGATCACCTAATCCATCAGATTGGGTTACCTCAGATGTGCTAGCTTCACTAGTGCATTCTTCTTCTTTCTTCTTCCATGTCTTGTTCATCTGATTTCTCAATGTCTCACAGATATCTTCATTCTAATTTTCATCATTGCTCGGCATAGGTGATCTACAATCTTTCTTTAAGTGACCTATCTTATTACACTTATAACATACCATGCTTCCATTCATCCATCTTTTAAATTTTCCTCTGAAATGAGTCTTCATACAATTTTCTTCAATGTGTCCATATTTTCCATAGTAATGACAATTGTACAAAGTGTTATAATCCCAATTGTATGAGTTATTCTTCACAGGTGACTTAGTCTATTCATTTGATGACCATTTAGGTTGGGATCTGCATTCAAATGCTCTATGCCCATATTTCTGAGAATTCAAATAGTGTCCTTGAAATTTTGGTGAGGTAGATGGACTACTGACCTTAGACCTGCATTCATGTGCTTGATGTCCATGTTTCTTGTAGTTAAAGCAATGCCCATTAAATTTAGGTTTAAGATCAGACTTACCATGTTTTCTTCTGCATATGTTAGTTGTATGTCTTATCTTTCCACAATGATGGCATGTGGGCTTGTTGTTCTTTGGTTTTGCATTCTTTTGCTCTCCATTCTTTGATGATTCTCCTTCTTCAATGGATGATGAATGCTCATTCAGTCCAAGTCTAGATCTATCACCATATCTTCTAGGTGACCTTAACATCTCTTCAAATTATTTTGCAACTTCATTTGGTTTGTTCATCCTTTCATTAATTTCCTTTTCAGATCTCAGTTCATTCCTAAGTTAATCATTTTCAGATCTCAAATTGTTGATTTCCATATCTTTCCTGCACAACTCTTGATTAACCAGCAACAATTGATTTACCATGTCTAGTTGATTGTTGGTCAACCTTTGCATGTCACTTGTCCTTTCATCTAGTCTCATTAATATTTGTCTTTTGTCTTCTTCAGCCATTATCTTGTCTTCTTTAGCTTTCTTTTTCTATTCAACTATTTCACAGAGTCTGACAGATTGAATTTCTTGTTCTCTCTTTACATTTATGATGCCGTCATTTACTATGGTATTTTTATCTAGTATCTCTTTTATGGCTTTGTCACTTTCTGAAGAGTTCCCATTGTCAAATAGTGTAGTGGTATCTTCTTCTTGATATTGTGAATCATTTTTCTGAATAGCAATTTCTCTTCTCCTACTCAAGGATTTCTTCAGTTCACCTCTTGCTGCTTCCAGTTGTTATAATGCCAACTATAGATCAATCTTTTGATTCTCTATAACCTTTCCCAGCTTATAAACTTCCATCTTAAGATCTTTTTCCTCAAGTGGTTAGGCTTGCTAAGAGAAACCTTGGAGCTTTGATACCAATTGTTGGAATTATAGTTGGGAAATGTGATACTGAGAGGGTGGGGGGGGGGGGAAATCAAATATCACCTACTAATCTATATTAACATTCCATAAAACTTTTGGATAGCATCAACAAAACTTCATCAAAATAAAGTAACTAGTATACTAAGCATCATTCATGAAAGTACTCAGAACACAGTAATTTTGGTTACCCATAAACCCTTCAAAGGTAAAACTGGGGTGGGATGACACCCACAAATCTTCACTGCTATAGTAATAAGTTTTCCTATTAGGGCTTACAAAATTTGATTAAAATATGATCTACCCTGTGAGGGGTCTACCCTGTTAAGAGCTAAAAGACATATACAATCTACCTTGCTAAAGGATTTGAAGCTTACAACAAAGTAAGCACTCGGTTAAGAGATTACAATAGGTTTTTTAAAACCACTCAATTAAGAGATTTACCCTGTTACACTTTTTAGAATGTCTCAGTACCTGATCCTTTAGTTTGCACTATATGCTGATAACATATCTTCTCCTTACAGTATTTTTTTGATCTCTTATATCACGTTTATCTTTGTTCTATCTTTCACTTCTTGACTCGGTGACTGAACTCTGTCTAAATGTGCACTCTACTTATTCCTTCACTCCCTTTGCATTCTCTTCCTTAACACATTTTAGGGTTTAGATCTTATCCTTATATAGACAACTAAAACAATTTCAAAATTCAAGATCTACTATTCAGATTAACTCCTTTTGTTGCTTAAGGTTTACTAATTTCTCATTAGCTTTTAGCATTACATAGGGACCAATGATTATAACATAGGTGTGTAATCACCTCCGTGATTTACTCAACAAAAAAAATACAAAACATGAATGTCGGCAAAAACATTTTACCTTGATCATAGTGCCATAACAAACTCATATGTTATTCCTAGCTAACTCAAAAAATGTTTTTCCTGATACTTGGCATTCACTGTACTTGGCATATGTTGATATCTCTATCACTTAGTAATCATTGCTTACATGGCTCGGCAAAAACTTAACTTGGCCAACTAAAATACATAGTGACCATTGGTTTACTCGACAGTCACTACTGCTTGGTAAGTATACAGTATATAGTTCAGCCTATACATAATGACTCGGTCATAGTGATGACCGACCATCCTTGCCTAGATAATGACTAAGTGTGAGTCACTAATAGTCAACAAAACTATAGAGATCTACACTAGCAAGTGGTAATATTGTCAGTTATCTAAATGAACACATGAAATAAAAGAAGCACATCACTACTACAGATGAGGCTTCACATGATACAATTTCTTTAAGGAGTGGAACAATTGAGAGACCAAAGAAGCATACCCATGATAAGGCCCAAAAGAGTTTGACAAGATTCTTGGTCTCATCATCACCATCTATACTACATATGGGTTATACAAGTGCAAATCCTTCTAGTTTAGGTATGTGAACTAGACAAGTTTAAATTTATTTTGAATATGATTTCTTGGAATGTGTACATTATTTGTTTTATCATATTATTGAAGGTCATTCATCACCATTATTTCTATAATGTTGGGGGTATTGGTATTCCCATATAAATAGAAATGGGGAGAGATTAGACAAAAAGGTTGTAATGGATGATCAGCGGGATGAAACATTATGGGCCATAGAGAAGCATACCAAGATGATGCTATGTTATGAGGGTAATGAATATCATTTTGATGACACATATAGGAATATTCATTACAAGATGGATTTTGAGATGGGGATCCCATTTAAATTATTAACATGAAAATTTTGTAAGATGATACCATAATGCAATGAATTTAGGATGCGTTTATATAGTGAATCAAGGTGTGCCACTAAAAGACATGGGAGGTATACATGGAGAGGGAAAAGACTAGAATATTTAACTCACAATGAACTCAGAATAGATGCTATGGTTTAAAATGTTACCAAAAGATTAAAAAAATGTGTACTCTTTGGTGAGAAAAGAAAAAGGTTTCTATACTCGCTATCAAAATGAAATCCCTAAAGGAGAAGTTGTTTGAATCGACAAAAAGGGAGGATGTCATTAGGTTTTGCAAGGATGTGTGTGAGGCACACAAACAAGGAAACTTTCAAGGTAAAGATGAAGGTTGGGATTTTTTCAAGGATATGTTTCATAGCCTAATGAGTCCAAAGGGAGGGAGAAGGTATAGTACATCCACTAAATCCCTTATCAGATGATAAAGTTATGGGGAGGTCCTAGATTACATAGCTTTATTATATTGAATCTAGATGGTCCTTCAATTTATACAAATTTGAGGAAAGTTAGAAATTCATTTGCATACATCCAAGGGGAGCATGAATATATTTTTGATGTAGTAGGAAAAGTGTATGATTCTTATAAAACCAAACATGGTATAGATGGCCCAATTCCTATGTACCTCATTGAAGATGAAACTTCTATAAAAAAGTATATTAGGTGGTTAAAAAAAAGTGATACATTGGTTGGTTTTTGTGGTAATACAGAAGAACATCAATGTCAATCACATTTCTTAGTGATAATTTGTGAGGGAGTTACAGGTTTTGATATCATAACAAATTCTTTCAAGAAAAATGTTATTGGCCACTATGCATGTGTTATTATTATAAACCCTTCACATGAAAAGCTTCCTCATTTGGTTTTGGCTTCTCAACCAACATGCAATAGGTTGTTGGCAAGTTGTCTATACTAAAGTATATGACTAGATATAGTGTTGTCATTATGGAAACAAATTCATATAGCAGTTTGGAGTCAGCGCACCTAGTATAAAGATCAAAATTTAGTTAAGTGTTGAAGACTAGACAATGTACAGAGTTCCTGCAGCTCAGAGCATCAACACACGTGTGTACGGATGACATTATGGTATGTACCCTAAAATTTAATCTTGTTAGACTATACTTATGCTTAGTCTATGAGCGCATAAGTAGATATGAAAAGATGTGAAAGTTATAATCAGTTGAAGTTGCATAGCCAGTGTGTGCCAGAAGAGAACAAAGCTTGGAGCCGATAGTTAGCTTTTTGGTTTGGGATTGTATTGTAATATTGTAAAGGCTATGCACCTATTGTATTTAGGTTGCTAAAATTTTTATATGTATAATTGTAAGCATGCTTAAGCCAATTCATTTGGAAGCGTTGTTTATAAATAGTTATAGGGCCGACCTATTTATGTATTTTGTATGAGCACATAAATATAAGGTGCGCCCATTGTATTCGGTATGGAAGTTGTAATAGAGTTGCAATAAGAAGAGAAGAGGTATGTGAAGACAACATAAGATGTATTAAAGCTTTGATAGAGGTCAAAGCATCAACACACTAAAGAAATTGATTTGACAAGTAGTATCACAGTGACAGTTCACCAACAGATATAGTGTGTATCTGAATTCAAAAGGTTGTAGCCTTCACCATTTGAGCAGTGAGCTCTAGGACAGTGAGTCCACTCCCCTAATAGGGATCATTGTAAAAGAATCCTAACAGGGTCTGGCCCTTAACAAGGTCTACTGTACTTAAAAGCATTGTAAAGCTACTCCTAACAGGGTGAAGGATCTTCTAACAAGGATCACAAAACACTAGTACAAAATATTAGTGGGTATCAAGTCCCACCAGGGTTTGACCTATTTGGGTTTCCCCATAACCATATTGGTGTCATGTGTTGATTTCATGTTTCATGTTTATGTGAATGTTTAATTCAGTTCTTAAGCATTTAGTTTATGCATAAAGATTAAAGTAAAAAGTTAAATTGCATTGAACACTGATTCACCCCCCCTCTCAGTGTTCCCATTCCTAACAATTGGTATTACAGCTCTGGTCCTCAGCACATAAGTTTAGCCACTTGAAGAGATCACAGACAAAGAAAAAATGAAACATCTAAAAAGAAATCTTGAAGTTGCTCTTGAAGATCTGGATAAGTCAGAAAGAGAATCTGAAGAACTAAAGGCTAAACTTAGTGATGCTCAGTTAGTCATCAAAAAGATAAGGAAAGATTTGAAAGAATTCTCTACCAGTGATCTAGGGACGATGGTAAAGAAGCTCAATGAAGAAAAAAAATCCTTAAAAGAAAATCTTGAAGTGGTTGATGATAAGCTGACTAATAATCAGGCAGTCCTTGATGAATAGATCAAAGAGAACCTTCAGCTGAATGAAGAAATAAGGAAAGCAAACATGGAAATCTTGGAGCTAAGAAATAACAAAGAAAGCTTGGAATCTGAATTGAAAGAAGCCAAGAATAATATTCAAAAATTACACACTAGTGCTGATTTGGTAGAATCTCAGTTGTATGCAAGAACAGCCAAAGGAGACACTAGCTGTATTGGATACAATGAAGCACAAAATTAGATTGGCAACATGTGAGAAAGAAAGGATTCATAAAAGGACTCTACTGATGCTAAAAAGACTGAAGATCAAACCATAGATAATGGTGAACCACCTAAGAATGAGTGCAAGCAAGTAGACCGCACTTTTTTTTCTTGTAACAAGCATGGACACATTGCAAGGAACTGTACAGAGGTAAAACCTTTTAATGGTTACTGTTATTCATGCAACAAGTTTGGTCATAGAGCTATGAATTGCAAGACTAGTAAGAAGAATAGAATTTGGAAAGATTAGAGAAATCAAAACCAAACAAATGTAAGAAGTTCTCAGAATGTTACATGCCAGATATGTAACTATAATGGTCACACAACAAAGCAATGCAGAATGGTGACTCATGTCAATGTGCTGAGGAATATAAGACCTCCAGTCATTTGTCACTCTTGTAACAAAGCTGTGTTAGAAAGTAAAGCCCACTAAGATAACTAAGAGGGGGGGGGGGGTGAATTAGTTATCTGATAATTATAAATTTTATCAACTTCAATAGCATTAAACCATGTAAGAAATATAATTACCAACCATAGAAAGATATTCATACACAATAACACAATAACACAAGATATGTTGACTAGAGAACCTCTTGATCAAAGAGTAAACCCCGGTGGGAATGATGCCCAAAAAAGATGCACTAATATGAATATTCCTTGTGAAAGGATGGACTCTGTTAGGAGTCTTATGAAATAAATTTAGTACATATGAATCCTTGTTAGGAGATTTTGAATCCCTGTTAAAAGATTCTAACCTTGTTAAGAGTTATGGAAGACAGAAGGACCCACTGCCCAAACAACTTCAAGGTAAGATCACTGAACACATTGTCCAACTGATCTTTGTATTACTCAATAGAATAATACCAAAAGATTACTAATCTCAAAAATATGTTACCTCTTCTCTGACTATGCCAAACCACACTCACTGTTACACTAGATCTCAATTTCAGATCTTTGTACTTCGCATGTCTTCCTTCACAAATTTGCTTTCACAACTGCATTAGCTCTTTTCTTCACTTCATGTGTACATCAACACATCTAACCATATTAAAAAAAGGAAAAACATTCCTTCCTTTATACCACACTCAAGTAATTATAAATGAGTTGACATACAATTACAAAATAAAAGTTTCCACATGCTACATCAAAATTACATAAAAATGTCATCTTCCAACTACAATAATTCTTCACTCGTGTGACCTCAAAGTTTGTGCTATCATCCATGCCACTATCACCATGTCTTCAACTTCCCTTTAACTGCACAAAACCAGATTCCATCCCGATTAGGAGATATCATCCAATTTCCACAAACCGCTACTCAGGAACACTGCCTGAATACTGCTTCCACCAAAATACTCATAACTTTCATGAATAAATGAATTACTATCTATGATCTTAATCATAGACATATAACATATCAATGAGTATATCATCAAAATTTCATAGCTCCAACTGCAATATCCCACATGCGCTAATCCAAACACTATCTGCTTCTCTGCAAGTCTCTAGTAAATCACTGTGTTGACATCAATGAGAATCATAGTGATGAATGCAACAAAAACTGCTACAGAATGGCTGCCAAACATTTAGGATTCATTCCTAACAATCTCCCCCATTGGCATTGATGGAAACATAGATGAAAAAACATCCAATGTTCCAAAAATCCAATACTACAACACTGCTACTTCAAGAAAATATTTCAAGTCCTCTTCATCAATCAAATCTTGCTTCATTTTCCTATTCAGATAGTACAAATATTTTTTTCACGTACACTTCTCCCCCATTGACATCAATGATAGAAATCTCATAATTATGTCAACAACAACTCCAATGTCAAAAGATACTATTCAGAAAATACATTCACTAGAGTCCTCATGACTCAGCTCAGATACACATACTCCCCCATAGAGGAAGTACCATCATCCAGTCCAGAAGAAAAGTAAGGCTTATATACCATTGGATGGATGAAACCAACTGCATCACTACTCAAAAGTAGGTTGGGGCATAACCCCAAGCATACCTCTCAGATACTCAAATGTATCCTTAGGCAAAGGCTTTGTAAATATGTCTACTATCTGCTCCTTTGTACTTATGTACTCAAGTCTGACTTCTTTCTCAGCAACTTTCTCTCTTACAACATGATACTTAATCTCTATATGTTTTGTCTTAGAATGTAATACAAGGTTCTTAGACATACTAACTATGGTGGTGTTGTCACAACATATGACAACAGGTTCAACAAACTTTATTCCAATATCCTTCAACATTTTCTTCATCCAAATTATCTAGTTACAATTGTTTGCTGCTGCTACATATTATACTTCTTCTATGCTCTGTGAGATACAATTCTACTTCTTGCTTAGCCAAGAAACCAATCTTCCTCCAAGGAAAAATGCTCCACCACTGGTGCTCTTCTTATCATCAACACTGCCTCCCCAATCAGCATCTGTATATGCACATAGGGTAAAATCATCAGATTTTTCATACCACAATCCATAGTCCATTGTGCCTCTTAAATATCTTAGTATCCTTTTTACCACTACATAATGTGATTTTCTAGGTTCAACTTGAAATATTGCTACAATTCCAACTGAATGTGCTATATTAGGTCTTGTATGAGTCAAGTACTGCAATCCTCCAATCATAGATCTATATTTCTTCTATTCCACTACTGGTGTTTTATTTGTGCCAGATAATTTATGTCCAGTTACCATAGGTGTTCCAACTGGTTTACAGTTCTCCATTCCAAATCTTTTCAAAAAGTCATTCAGGTACTTTTTCTAACTTACAAGATACCATCATTATTTTGTGTTATCTGTAATCCCAAAAAAAAAATCATTTCACCAATCATACTCATTTCAAATTTAGTCTTCATTTCATCAGCAAAATTTTCACTAGCTTCATCTTCTCCTCTAAAAATAATTTCATCAACAAAAATAACTATAATCGAAAAACCATTTTCAATTTATTTTGTGTATAGATTGCTATCAGCTATTCCTTTTGTAAATCCCAACTTTAACAAATACTTGTACAATCTTGCATACCAAGTTCTAGGTGCTTGCTTTAGTCCATATAAAGCTTTCTTTAGTTTACATACCATGTCTCCTTCTTGAGTCAAAGGAAAACCTTCAGGCTGCTCAATGTAGACTTCTTCCAATTCTCCATTCAGAAATGCTAACTTCACATCCATCTGATATACTTTGAATTTCTTGTAAGCTGCATAAGCCAAAAACATTCTTACTGCTTCAATTCTTGCTACAGGAGCAAAGGTTTCTTCATAGTCAATTCCTTCTTGCTGTGAGTATCCCTTACATACCAATCTTGCTTTATTTCTTACTACTTCTCCTTGTTCATTCATCTTATTTCTAAATACCCATTTAGCTCCAATAACATTCTTATCTTTAGGTATAGGGACCAATTCCCATGTCTTGTTCTTTTCAATCTAATCTAGTTCTTCTTTCATAGCATTAGTCCAACTTTCATCTTAAAAGCTTCACTAGTAGTTTTAGGTTCAATTTGAGAAATCAAACATAACTATTCTTATACCTTATTCCAAGTTAGAACTCCTCTTTTAATGCTTCCAATAATTCTAAAATACTTAACTGAGGGTGCATGTCCAAACCATAATTTATAGGGTGTCTTGTCTGTGTCTGCTTTGATTTGTACTTTGTTCATTATATACATTGCTATGTTCACTGCTTCTCTCCAAAATATCTTCACCAAATCATTCTAAAATAACATAGCTCTTGCTACTTTAGTTACTAATCTATTTCTTCTTTTTGCAATAGCATTTTGTTCAGGTGTCCTAGGGGCTAAAAACTGTCTCTTAATGCCATTTTCTTCACAAAGGGTGTTAAACTCTCTAGAAGTAAATTCTCCACCTCTATCAAATCTGAAACATTTAATCTTCATTCTAGATTCATTCTCAACTTTATTCTTAATGATCTTAAACTTATCAAATGCTTCAGACTTTTCTTTAAGAAATGCAATCCACATCATTCTTGTAAAATCATCAACAAGAATCATAAAATTCCTTTCTCCATAGAATCCTCTAGTCCTGGTAGGACCGCTCAAATCTGTATGAACAATCTCCAACTTTTCTGCACATGTAAACTTATTTCTAGGAAAAGAACTTCTCTTCTATTTAGCCATCACACATTCTTTGCAAATCATGTTAGTAGGCTTCATAATTTTAGGTAAATCCCTCACTGCAAGTGTAGTACTTTCACAATTTTTTCAAAGTTTATATGACAAAACCTTCTATGCCATAACCAACTGCCATCAATTTTAGTAATCAAACATGTCCTCTCAGTAGGATTCAACTGAAATACATTACCTTTGGTTCTAGATCCAGTTCCAATCAGATTTCCATCTTTATCCTTTATCACACAAGTTTTCTCAGTAAACCAAACTTGATATCCCTTTTCAACTAACTATCCAACACTTAAAATATTATGTTTCAATCCATCCACAAAATAAACATCATCAGTATTAGTCTTTCCATCAAGGGTAATAGATCCTATACCTTTAATCAAACAAGGTGCATTGTTTCCAACTCTAACAACTCCTCCATCATAATCATTAAACTTTATGAACTTTTTCATGTCTCCAGTCATATGATGTGAACAACCACTGTCTATAATCCAATTAGCTTTCTTTTCAAATTGAGAAACTAAGGGTTTTTTTTCCTTAACATTAGTTTCGGGATTCTCTTCTTTAATTGCTACGAATCCTATGTCATCATTATTCTTAGTATCACTTTCACTTAGAGTTCTTTCTACACTAGTTTCAAGATCTTCATCATTAGCATAATAACATTCCTTAGATCTTCTAGGTTTGAAATTGTTTCTATACTTTTTAATTCTCTTAGGGAACTTAGATGCAAAATGACCATATTCTTGACAAGTCCAACATTTAAAATTTTTCTTACCATTTGGTTCTCTCTTCACAAGCAAGGCAATACCTTCTTCAATCTTCTTGTCTTCTTCATTTCTAGATCTGCTACTACCAGCATAATCTCCACTCACACTGATGCTTCTTGACAAAGTAGGGTGAACACTAAGAGCACTGAATGCTATTGTTATACACTAAGTTTGCACCCTTGTTTCAAGCTCTCTTGGTCTTGATAACCTAGTATAACATGGGAATCATCTCCAGGTTGTGGGACCTATGCTAAATGAGATGAGACCTCCAGGTTCTAGACTGGTTCCTCTTGGATAATCACCTTAATTTTCTTCTTGACATGAAAAGTAAATCTTTGGGGGAAAGGGATAGAAGGAATGCTGAAAGGTAAATGACTGAAAGCAAACTACCTACTAGGTGATACATCGAATTGAAATGAACATAATACATTGACAATATTAGCATGAAAGGTCTCAGATCTAATAGAACACAATCCTTCTAAAAAGGCTTGCATAAGTGTTTCATAGAAGGGTCTGAACAAAAGACATAGACTGTGACCTGCAAGCAAACGTTCTCTTCAGCAAAAGGGCACAGGAATGAGATAGAATGACAGGGGGCTGAAGTATACCCACAAACTCAATCAAATAAGATCAAACACAGTAGTACACATATAAGCTTAAAGAAAGAAGGGCTTTGGAAATGTGAAATTTTTCTAACAAAGCCAGTATATCATATTCAATAAGAGAAAATTTAGACAAGGAGGCACAAGGACAAAAAAAATGTCACAAAATGCCTTTGCAATATCCAAACAATCAATAAAAATTTTACAACTGCAGAAGTCAGAGGGTAGAAAGAATGCCATAGATAACCTCTAAGAAAGAAAAATCTCCTTTACAATTGTCTAACTCTCACCTCCCAAAAAGATCCAAAAATAATATATACATCTCCTCTATTGCACATAGGTAGGAGCAAAAATCTCATTAGGGTTACATAAATCTGCATAAAATAATCCAACCCTAAACCTGTCATCTCTAACCATAAATATCATGGAAATATCTCAACTAATCAGATATCATGTTTGTGTGTCCATCTCTGTACTACATCTACCTACAGACAAGCCGCCTTGATTCATCTACCCTCCCTGCAATTTGACTTTGCCATGAATGCTCAAAACTAGTCCAGGTTTGATTTGTATTTTTAAGTACAGAAGGCCACAGGTGGCACCACCTTTTAATGTTTCTTCAGTGTGAGAAAATCAACATGGTACCCTAAGAAATCATAGGAGACAGCCATCAGATCCTCCTCAACCTTCCCCAACTACAATTGTCTTTAAGACATAAATTTTTTGAGCTACCCGCAGCCGCATTCGACCGACAGCAAGAGACTAGCAAGAAAATATTTAAATTTGAAAATCAACGGCCAGCTGGTCCAAATTAAAACATGACCGTCAATATCAATCTTTCCCAGAAGATCAAACAGCTCAGACCAACCCTATGATAGTCAGGAGAACCTCTGAAAAGTCATTGGCCACATCACCAGTTAGACGCCAATGAAAATTAAACACCTCAGCATGATTGATAGCATAGAAGGTAGAAGAATCTTCACTCTGCATCGAATGGTGTTCGCATGATCGCATGGGCCAAGAATATTCCATGTGATCATATGAAAACTGTAGATCTTCATCAACTCTACAAATATTTTGACAATCAGACCTACTAACAAATCCCAGTCATCACTCCATCGGTCAATCAAATGTGAGCATGTCAGAACCTAAGGACCCACCTGACAGAGCCTCAGTAGTAAAGTAGAATCAATGGTTGGCGTATGATCACTTGGGCCAAGAATATTCCATGCAATCATATGATAGCCATTAGATCAAAGGTTGAGACAACACACTAGGCCCGCTCTGACATAGCTCCACATCACAAGCCCACTGATCAATCAGGATCAAACACCTTAGACCACATGGCAGTGGACCACTGATAAGCAGACTTTGCATTGGAATGAAGATCGATGGTCAGTGCATGATCTCAAGGGATCTTCTGAGCCCATGTGATCATGTGACCACCGTAGATCTTACTAGATCTTTAACTACTGGGTTGAGACCACCAACCATCTGAAGATTATGTGATTGAATGAAAGCTAACCGCCTGCTAGGTCACCGGATGTCAAGGACTTAACCTCTAGTAATTTGAGATCTTGCAAACAATGTAGTCACTTAGTCACTGAAAGAAAGGATAACTGTAGGTAACATTAAGTGACCACTTGACTGAGGGATCATTTCCAGGACACCGAATGAGAATAGAAAATTCCATCCGATCAGGAGATTAAGAGATATAAGGTAGTCGCGGGATCGGGAAACATAAAGGAATATTCTACAGGGGCTCAGAGATCTCGCGATTGAATAGCATGGAAAAGAACACATGGAAAAATGAAGACTTAAGTGGCTAAAAAAGGTAACAACAAATTAGAATAGGCCTAGGGTTTTTTAGGGTTTTAAGGGTCCAATGGCTAGATTTTCAAATTTAAACTTGCAGACCAGGGAGTTTGGATAGTTGCAGAAACCAAAGGAAAAGGCAAAAGACCATGAAATTTTGCAGGTGCTTGACAGGGCTAAAAATGTAGACCTCTGGATGGAGCTTAGCAAAATTTGTATGGAACAGGAAAAATTGGGTAACATTTTGGTGATTTCTACTAGATGTCAGCCTGATAGACATTGAAACCAGTGGCCTTAATGCAATCCATTGGGCATGGAGTCATCACACACAAAAAATTTGACAGAGAGACAGACCTAGAACCAAAGGAACAAAAATTGTGCATGAGCACTTCTTGGAAAACAAGAAGACTAAGCTAGAAAATAGGGACAGAAAGCAAGAAAACTAACCTATCCTAAACTAACCAGTGCAGAAAATTGGTCAAACAAAGCCATTCACTAGTAGGCTGAAATAACTACCCTTCCTCATTAGGGTATTTTGCATTGTGTGCATAAGGATAGCTACAAGGATATGAGGCATATAAAGATTTATCAAACAATGGTGAATTGCCTCTGCAAAATTAGGATCAAGTTTACTCACCTCAAATTGATCATGTGGCGGTGTCTTAGTAAACTCCCTTTGGGCCAAGTATCTGATAGGGTAGCCTCTTGAAAGTATGAGGACAAGACCTTCCTTGATGGTTTCTTTTTTATCTTCATGGTTTCCTTCCATCATGGATAGCCATGCCAACTCATCATCTATGGTCAGGAGACTTTCATCCTCTTCTTTTAAATAGGCAAAGAGCTCATCAAAGTTGTCAATATCTTGAAGACCCCCAGGAACTGGCTCCACCCCTTGCTCATGTAGCAACTTCTTAGGAAGAGGGAAATTTAGAACTAGGCCTCTTTCCATAGGCACATGAATTTGAATCTCCATTCCAAGGAGTAGGGATTCATCGTTAAATTTGCTACAAAAGACCTCTATGATGTCAAAAAAATCATACTCTTCAGGGCTCTTGTTTATACTCCTTTTTTAGAAAAAATCCTCCATAACTTTATCCTCCTACTCCACAAAAATAGGCAGCTCCTCAAACAAACCAACCAAGAGCTCAGGCTGGGCATCAAAGTCCATTTCTTCACATTGCTGGCTCACTTTATCACTAAGCACTGATACCTCAGATTTGCTCTCCTCCTCATCATATGAAAGCTCTTTTACCAAAAGTCCTTGCTCAGACACTAGACTAGTATCCTTGAAAAGACTTGGCATCTGACAACTAGGAGGCAGAGTCCATTGGGGCATCCACAACACCTCATCCCCTTGAGAGACCAGAGGGGCCTCTTGAGATGAAAAAATCTCTTGAGCAGACTGTTCTTGCATAGTGGTAGACTGAATCTCGAGTATAGGCTCTTGGAAAGAACTTTTTGCCTTAAAACTTGGGATGTGAAATTGAGAGGGCTTAGGGGGAGGCATATAAGGCATAGACAAATGGGCCTTCCAGCTTGGGATCTTAGGTTTATGAGCCTCTTGTTCAACAATTTGTGATCTCAGCCTTGCTGACTCAACATCAGCTCGGCGATTGATCTCTTCTTGAAATTTTTTTATTTGTTGCTCATCAACAAGAGCCTCCACCACTTGGTAAGGAACTATCCCTTGTTCATAACTTTGAGCCTCCATCTCCTGCTGCTCTCTGATCTTAGACACTTGCTTAATCAAATCAAGTAGTAGATTCTTTATCTTTTCCTGCTCTTTCATCAAGTTTGAGCTGTGAATCTGCTACCAATTAGGCTGAGAAGGGGGGGGGGGGTGGGTGGTAAGCATGATGAGGCAGCTAGCTCTACATTTTTTGTTGTACCATTTGTGTCCATGATCCCTCTTGTTGGAGGGCCTGCTCATAATCTTGTACAAGGGCATAATAATTTGGGGCATGTTGGATATATTGATGGCCTTGTATAGTATGAAATCTTGGGGTAAAAGTAGGCTTTAGGTGGTTTTGATAAGGTTGATGACTAGCCCATTGAGCATTATTCTCATAACAGGATGGTGAGTAACCTAACTATCCATAATAACTTGACATGTCTACTCGTGCAATTAGCTGGAATTTGAATATGAAAGATTTGAAACATACCAGTACTTGATCTTTGAAGCTAGTAGACCTCTAGAGTTGCCAGATATGCAACAAAATGACCTCTTCTAGGTCTATAGTACATTATCAGCATATCAGAGATAACATATCTTTTCAAGATAAACTTCTTTGCTAGTCCCACCGGGCGTGCTAGAACTATTATACACTAAATTTGCACCCTTGTTTCAAGCTCTCTTGGTCTTGATAACCTAGTATAACATGGGAATCATCTCCAAGTTGTGGGACCTATGCTAACTAAGATGAGACCTCCAAGTTCTAGGCTAGTTCCTCTTGGATAATCACCTTAATTTGCTTCTTAACATGAAAAGTAAATCTTTGGGGGAAAGGGATAGAAGGAATGCTGAAAGGTAAATGGCTGAAAGCAAACTACCTACTAGGTGATACATCAAATTGAAATGAACATAATACATTGAAAATATTAGCATGAAAGGTCTCAGATCTAATAGAACACAATCCTTCTAAACAGGTTTGCATAAGTGTTTCACAGAAGGGTCTGAACAAAAGACACAGACTGTGACCTACAAGCAAACATTCTCTTCAGAAAAAAGGGCACAGGAATGAGACAGAATGATAGGGGGATGAAGTATACCCACAAACTCAATCAAATCAGATCAAACACAGTAGGACACATATAAGCTAAAAGAAAGAAGGGCTCTGGAAATCTGAAATTTTTCTAACAAAGCTAGTATATCATATTCAATAAGAGAAAATTTAGACAAGGAGGCACAGGGACAAAAAAAAATGTCACAAAATGCGTTTGCAATATCCAAACAATTAATGAAAATTTTACAATTGTAGAATTCAAAGGGCAGAAAGAATGCCACAGATAACCTCTAAGAAAGAAAACTCTCCTTTACAATTGTCTAACTCTCCCCTCCCAAAAAGCTCCAAAAACAATATATACATCTCCTCTATTGCACATAGGTAGGAGCAAAAATCTCATTAGGGTTACATAAATCTACATAAAATAATCTAACCCTAAACCTGTCATCTCTGACCATAAATATCATGGAAATATCTCAACCAATCAAATGGAGCTTAGCCAAATTTGTATGGAACAGGAAAAATTAGGTAACAACTGTCTCCATTCTAGGAAAGTCTCTTGATAACCTCAGGTTCATCTCTACTGCTTCCAGTCTTCCAAGAAGAGTTTCTCTTGTAAAGTTTGTAGTACAAGGTATAACTTGTTCAATCATCTATGTTTTCTGCTTAAATACAGGAGTCAATGTTCTCAAAATTTTCCATATCACTTCATTCTTTGTCTTTGTTCCTCCACAAGATTTTATACCTGTAACAATTTCTGACATTCTACCAATATAGCTTCTAACAAATTCATCTTCCATCATTCTTATATCTTCAAATGCACATATCCAATTATGTAATCTAACTCTTTTTGCATGTTCATCACCTTCAAAAGTAGAGTGTAAAGCTTTGCAAATTTCATAAGATTTTTTCAAACATTTTACCTAACTGTACTCATTCTCTGGAAGGGTTGTCAAAAGTGCTTCTCTTGCAAGTATGTTACACATGAATAGATCTCTCTCATCTCTAGTACATGTTTCAAGATTGTCCTCTTCAATGATAGTCTTATCATTCTTTGTAATAAACCAATAACCTGGTCCTAAACACAATAGGTGTGTCTTCATCTTTTCTTTCTAGCTATCAAAATTTACTCCATCAAACTTAGGGCTTTCTTTTCTGAAATTCATCATGGATCTCCTTAAGCTGTTAAACTTATTTTTCAAGGACCTGCCACTTTGATACCAATTGTTAGAAAGTAAAGTCCACCAAGATAACTCAGAGGGGGGGTGAATCAGTTATCTGATAATTATAACTTTTATCAACTTCAATAGCATTAAACCATGTAAGCAATATAATTACCAACCATATAAAGATATTCATACATAATAACACAATGACACAAGATCTGTTGACTAGGGAGCCTCTTGATCAAAGAGTAAACCCTGATGGGAATGATGCCCACAAAAGATGCACTAATATGAATATTCCTTGTGAAAGGATGGACTTTGTTAGGAGTCTTATGAAATACATTCAGTACATATGAATCCCTGTTAGGAGATTTTGAATCCCTATTAAAAGATTCTAACCTTGTTAAGAGTTATGGAAGACAGAAGGACCCACTGCCCAAATAGCTTCAAGGTAAGATCACTGAACAAACTATCCAAATGATCTTTGTATTACTCAATAGAATAATACCAAAAGATAACTGATTTAAAAAATATGTTACCTCTTCTCTGATTGTGCCAAACCGCACTCACTATTACACTAGATCTCAATTTCAGATCTCTGTACTTTGCATGTCTTCCTTCACAAATTCTCTTTCACAACTACATTAGATCTTTTCTTCACTTCATGCATACATCAAAACATCTAACCATATTACAACAAGGAAAAACATTCCTTCCTTTATACCACACTCAAGTAATTACAAATGAGTCAGCATACAATTACAAAATAAAAGTTTCCACATGCTACATCAAAATTACATAAAAATGTCAGCTTCCAACTACAATAATTCTTCACTCGTGTGACCTCGAAGTTTGTACTATCATCCACATCACTATAAATATGTCTTCAACTTCCCTTTAACTGCACAAAACTAGATTCCGTCCCGATTAGGAGATATCGTCCGATTTCCACAAACCGCTACACAGGAACACTGCTTGAATACTACTTCCACCAAAATGCTCATAACTTTCATGAATAAATGAATTACTATATGTGCTCTTAATCATAGACATATAACATATCAATGAGTATATCCTCAACATTGCATAGCTCCAATTGCAATATCCCATGTGCACTAATCCAAACATTGTCTGCTTCTCTGCAAGTCTCTGGTAAATCACTGTGTTGACATCAATGACAATCATAGTGATGAATGCAACAACAATTGCTACAAAATGGCTGACAAACATTTTTCATTCAATCCTAAGAAGCTATACATATCTCAAGGTTCTATAGATAAAGAACACAAGGTTAGGGAAGCCCTAAAAAAGCCGAAGAAATAGTTTTGGATACCATAGGAGAATTTAGCTTTGTCAAAGCGTCAGATGATGTGAGCATGCTTTGGCTAGAGGAAAAGCAAGAGAAGATTGATGAGAATGTATTGGATGCATCCCCAGTGGATGCACCCTCTACATTTGAATGAATGGCGCTCAGGGTCATAGGGGGAGCTAATTTAGCTCTAGCCCCTGCGTGGTTGGTATACTCATCCTCAGAGTATGCACCTTTGGAATTAAGCTTTTGGAGTGTATAGGAACTTTTGTGCAAGAGCCCACATGATGATTTTTTGTGGAGCTCAAGTTTGAAATTTTGAAGTGATAGTTTGGTTTACGCGATGTGCATTAATGGTGGATTTTTCACTTTTAAAGTACACATAAGTCATTTAATTGCTCATTGCATTCAAATTTAGAGTGATAGAGAGTAGAAGGAGCCTTGGAAGTTGTGAATTCTTGGTGATTCATCTATCAGAGATTTGCTACAGTTATCAATGCATTTGATCGGTTGTAGAAATCCTAGCTTGTTGCATCGATTCGGAAGCCATCAGATTTTCTCTAAAGTTCAATTCGAAAGAAATTAACAAGTAAGTCATGGCCATTCCCATTATTTATGATGTTGCTGAGAAGAAAAGATATGTTTTCAAGAGGCACCCATTTAAATCCACCCTATATGATTTAGAGGGAGCTTTCTCCTGCACGCCTATGGGTGTCATGTATGTAGAAGACATAAGGGCTTACATCTACTGTAACAAAGAACCTATTAGACTAGATAGGTTAAGGGCACACATGGATACCATGTTGAAATAGGACAAAACATTCATGGATGAATACACCAAATGGAATGATCACCCCATTGTTGAGTATGCTACGACATATGAATTCTATGAGACTGAATGGATAAAAATCTTATTGAGTAGAATCCATGATGATCTATTTTGGATTGGAGATGTTCCAGTTAAAATCACAAATGACCAAATTCATGAGATGATAGACCTTTCTAGAATAGGCATCGTCCTTCCTATGGGAAAGGATGTCAGGAAAATGGTTGAACAAGTTTGTAAGTCAAGGAGAAATAGGCATGGTATGAGCATCGAGCCTATTGAGAAAGCAGACATCAAATTTATGTCAATGATACTGGGATACAGATTTCATCACACCAGCAGGGTGAATAGTGTATATGTGGGCACTATTCTAGTAGCTATTAGACTTGTGAAGGAAGATGGGGAATTCAACTTGTGTGAGATCTTGCATGCATATTTGATAGATAACATCAAGGCCATCAAACATGACAAAAAAAAGATATTCTAGTTTGGGTCCCTAATCATCTACATGTACCTTCATATTGTTGGGAAGATATCAGATTTGTACTTGAACAAGTCCATTCCTACCATGCCTTATATATCCAACAAAGCATCCATAGAGAGTACTCTAAGGGATTATATCACATTGGAATTGAAGACTTTTAGAGCTAAGATGCAGATGAGGTATAGGATTCCAAAAAGCATTGTAGAAAAGTATAAGGATTCAATATGCTTTATGGTGGAGACTGATACTACATGTATGGAAGTTGTTGAGACTAGAACTAAGTGGATTCATCCACTTGGGTATGAGGTAGAGGAACAAGTTCTTGAAGCTTATGCACATGTACTTCTGACAGCCCCTAAAGATCCTAATGAACCTAGGTGGGGAACCTATGAGGAAAAGACCAGAGAAGTTGATGCAAAACTTAACAGTGCAGCAACTAAAAGAAATGTTGCAAAGGTCACTTCTAAGATCTTGAGAATACATGGTGTGTCTCAAGAAGACCTTGATAAAGCAAGGTATGAAAATATTTCCCTAGAATTGAAAGGCAAAACAACAAAGGAATAACAAGAAGATCCTAAGTTGAAGAAGATGAAAATTGAATCAGATGATAGTCATAAGGGTAAACAAGATAATACTCCTTCTGCGCCCATAGACACTATTGATCTTTCCACTCCTCTGGTGTATAAGCCTTCATTCAAGAGGAAGAAAGAAGCTAGCACTAGTCATCCATCCTCATGAGCATTAAGGAGAAAGAAAAACATTCAATCACCTCCTTAGGTAGGATTCAGACCTAGCCTTAAAGTTTTGAATACAAGAATTTTTGATGAGGGTAGAATTGATCAAGTAGAGAAGTACTATGACACATACAGTGAGATTGACAAATCAGAAATTCATAGTATGATTGTCAAACACATGATCAAGTTCAAAAAGAGAGTCCTTGAGTTGAAAACCTCTATTCCAAATAAAGTATGGGATATTTTGGAAAACCTAAAAAAACAAGCAAATGAAGAAGATCTAAGGATCAGAGAAAAAGTATTAGAAGACACTCTTCCAGTATGTTCTATTAAAGAAAGGTCATTGTTACTAAATATAGTGAAGCCAAACTTAAGAAAAAAGATGAGAACTCTTCATATTATGAACAAAGAATATGAGCTAATAGTGAAGGAGATAGAGAAGGCCTTTGTGAAGGTGTTATTAGAACAACAGATAAAACCACCTATTGCGCCCATCACTCATGCACCTAGTAAGCAAGACAAGGAAGCAAAGACCTTCAATGTGCCAATAATAGGTCCTCAGGACTCATCGCCCATAACAGAATCTCAAACAGAGCCAGCCAAGTCTGTGCCCATTTCAGAATCTCATGAAGGTAGCACGGTTATCATAGATAATGTGGAAATAGCCATGGTGGCTACTGATAAGGATTTGGACAACTTTGAGGAAGCATTTGTTAATACTGAAGAAGCTGAAATTTTATGAAGCAATTCACCTCTCACTCAGCAAGAAGAAGTACTCATAGAAGATGTATTTGATAAGAAAGAAGAAGAAGAGGTAGAAAAGAAAGAAGAAGATACTTCTATTGATCTTGCAAAGATAAAACAAGAAGTGATGGACAACATTCCCATCACTCCCTCCTCAACATTATTGTCAAGTTTGACACCTGACACAAGCAGTTTGGACTCCTGGAAAGAAGAAGACCTGATTAAGTTCAGCATCTTGGCTATGGAGAAGGAAAAAAAAAAACAAGTTATGAGGAATCCTCTCTTGATAGAATTAGTGAATATTTTGAATAGTTTTCTCCCCGAGGATAAGAAAGTGTTAAAAGTACATTCGGTTGATGATGTGAGTTTAGTCCTCTCATAGTTCAAAAGAAACTTTTCTAGCCTAGAAGAATTTGTGTCCATAGTAGCAGAAGAAAAGTACTTACAGAAGAGACTAAATGAGTTAATGAGAAACTTTGCACTAGACTTGAATTCTCTTAAGTCTGGTCAAGAATCTTTGAAAGAGTTTGCTGATGAAGGAAGAAGGATCATTGCAGCATGCATGGATCAAGACAAGCTCACCAATGTTCACTTTAAGAAGATAAAAGAAGTAGAAGCCTTGATTGAGAAGGGAAAGAATTCAGTGTCAGACACATCCATTGATGTGAACATGTGTAAAAATGTCTACCAAGGTCAGATAGACAAGATTGAGAAGGAATATAAAGAGATAACAAGGATAAGATCCAAACAGGCTCAATTGAGGAATGGTCTTGCACCCTCTTTAGACATCCTCAATCAAAATTTAAAGGATGCCACCATGGTAAATTATGATCATGGTCCCATCAATGAATTGGATAAGATAGAGAATCTTCAATATGCATTATGTGCCCATCTCTAGATAGTTAACTCTCTGATAACCTTTTGGAAGAAGGAGATCTAGAACCTCAAGATTGCATATCCGGATGTTTTCCCTCAATGAGTATATGTATATATAGTTTTTTGATGCACCTTTGTCATTAATGTCAAAGGGGGAGTTGTGTATAGAATATGGAGTATATATATGTATAGGGAGATATAAGATTATGTATAAAAATGTATAGAAGACAAAAGTTTTTGTGTAAAGGAACAGTTAGCAACTTGGCCATATTCCTTTGTTTCCATCAGTGAAAGAGGGGGAGATTGTTGGGAAGTTGTCTATACTAAAGTATATGACTAGATAGTGTTGTCATTATGGCAACAAATTCATATAGCAGTTTGGAGTCAGCGCACCTAGTATAAAGATCAAAATTTAGTTAAGTGTTGAAGACTGGATAGTGTATAGAGTTCCTACAGCTCAGAGCATCAACGCACGTGTGTACGAATGAATTATGTTATGTTACCTAAAAGTTAAGCTTGTTAGACTATACTTATGCTTATTCTATGAGTGCATAAGTAGATATGCAAAGATGTGAAAGTTACAGTCATTTGAAGTTTCACAACTAGTGTGTGCCAGAAGAGAACAGAGCTTGGAGCCGACAGTTAGCTTTTTGGTTTGTGATTGTAATGTAATATTGTAAAGGCTATGCACCTATTGTATTTAGGTTTTTGACATGTTTATATGTATAATTGTAAGCATGCTTAAGCCAATTCATTTGGAAGTGTTGTTTGTAATTAGTTATAGGGCCGACCTATTTATGTATTTTGTATGAGCACATAAATATAAGGTGTGCCCATTGTATTCGGTATGGAAGTTGTAATAGAGTTGTGATAAGTAGAGTAGAGGTATGAAAAGATAGAATAAGATGTACTAAATATTTTCTAGAGGTCAAAGCATCGACACACCAAAGGAACTGATCTGACAAGCAATGTCACAGTGACAGTTCACCAACAGATATAGTGTGTATCTAAATTCAGAAGGTTGTAGCCTTCACCATTTGAGCAGTGAGCTCTAGGATAGTGAGTCCACTCCCATAACAAGGATCATTGTAAAAGACTCCTAACAGGGTCTGACCCTTAACAAGGTCTATTGTACTTAAAGCATTGTAAAGCTACTCCTAACAGGGTAAAGGATCTTCTAACAAGGATCACAAAACACTAGTGTAGAATATTAGTGGGTATCAAGTCCCACCGGGGTTTTACCTATTTGGGTTTCCTCGTAACCATATTGGTGTCATGTGTTGATTTCATGTTTCATGTTTATGTGAATTTTTAATTTAGTTCTTAAGCATTTAGTTTCTGCATAAAGATTAATGTAAAAAGTTAAATTGTAGTGAACACTGATTCACTCCCCCCCCTCTCAGTGTTCCTATTCCTAACATAGGTTCGATGCAAATTTAGTGTTGGTAAGTGATGTTTTATGAGAACTAAAAAGAACTTGAGGGATTTAATTTATGAAAACACATCTGATATGTTGATCGCATGAAGTAAGTACGAGTGTTGAAGATACAGTCTTGAAAATGACTAAGTATGGAGTAGGATTTATAGAGTACTGCAGAACTATTTTGGACATCGAAGACAATATATGATAGATGATAGATTACGAGGTTAGAGGAAGACATTTTGGGATGTATATGACCTTTAGTTAATGTTTCTTGTGATTTGGTATTGATATCATTAAGTTACAATGATATAAAGACATACGAAGACAAAGGAGCAATGAAACAAGGAATATGAACAATTGTGATGATTGAGGGAATGTAAGATGGAATGGTAACGTGATAAGTTAGATAAAGATTGTGGATTGATGAAACTTTGGTAATAAAAGATTTCTAACTTAGTATTTACTATTTGCATTATTAATTATTATGTTTTGTATTGTATTTGGGAACTGATTGAATAATAGAATTCATATTAATGTGAAGAGATTTTTTAAAAGAGATGAGAAGAATCTATGAGATAGTAATGATTGATGGAAGATGTGAGATCGGTGATTGAAATAGGCTATTGAGAACTAAAAATGGAACTATCAAAGCATAGTAGATGCCTATTTTGTTCACTCTTGAGAACTCTTTGTAACCAAAATATTGTTTGTAAGAGTTGTAAGCTCAGTATACATTTAACAAGGTTTTGTACACCTTTAACAGGGTGGATATTCCTTTAACAATGAAATGTGTTGTGTAATGCTCAACTCCTAATAGGGCTAGATCTCCTAACAAGGATATTATATTTTAGTGCATAGTTTTGGGTACCATCCCCACTGGGATTTTCACTTGGCTAGGGTTTCCTTGAAAACAAATAATGGTGTTATGAGTTGTGTATTATTTGTTTATGTTATTTTCATTTCTATAATCATATGGTTTATTTGGAATTGGTTAAAGTTTAATATAAAGTGTTGTAATATTGATTCACCCCTCTCTTAGTATTACTCAATCCTAACAATTGGTATCAGAGCTAGTGGCCCTTGGAGAGAAAGTCTAACAACTTAAGGGTAGTCTACAAGAGAACTTTGAAGTAGCACTTGATGACCTAGACAAAGAAAAGGATGAGAATGGTGAATTGAAATTCAAAATAAGAAGGGCAAAAGGTTTTATCAAGAAACTAAACGAACAACTTGAACTTTGAAGAAATCAGAGACAAGACCTTATGGAAAAGATCAAGGAGGATTCAGACAATGATACATCCAACCAAGTAAAGAATCTTGATCAAGAAAAATAACAAATTAATCTTTTGATGATTAAGGAGATCCAACATGAAAATAATGCAAGATACAAAGTTGAAGAGACTCTAAAAGAAGCAAACATGAAGATAGGACAAATGAAGATTGAACTTGATCATTACAAGGATAAATACCTAGAATTAGAGAAATAGAATCAGATCATTAAAGGTGAACTCACTCAAGCCAAGTTACACATTGAGAAATTACTTATGAGCAGTGATAAGATTGATTAAAAAAGAGAGAGACAGAAACCTAAAGGAGATATGACTAGAATTGGATACAATGAAGGAGAATGTTCTAAGACTCGTGAAGAATCACATGAAGTAAAAGAAAGACCTACTTTTAAAGAACCTAGAGATCAGATTAAACCTTTCATATGTAGATTCTTTGTATGCAACAAAGCTAGACACATGCAAAGAGATTGTAGAGGTAAAGGCCCTTTCAGACCCTTTACTAGTTATTGTTATAACTATTATGCATATGGACACAAGAAAGAAGAATGTAGGAAACCTGATCAGTCAAGAAACATACAAGAATACATTAGAGAAGAATCAAAAGCCAAGATCACATGATAAAAATGCAATAACCTTGGGCATACTGCAAGGTTTTGTAAACTGTGGGATAATCAGAACAAGAAACTACCTACATGTTACAAATGAAACAACTTAGGACACATAGAAAAGTTTTACAGGTATAATGGAATGGACAAAAGAAGAGGACCACCTCCTATGGTCATAAATAAAAATATTGGTGATAGTGGTAAAAGTCTTGGTGAATTATGGATGAATTCAAGAATCATTTTAGGAAACCAATAGATGAAGATGATGGAAAGATATGGAAGGTCAAAGAATTCAATAAGGCATTGGTTTAGGGAGAGATAGTAAATGCTACTATGTCTTCACATGATGTTAACATTGCTACATTGACCTAGAAGGCCAAGCATGGCCTTAGGGGAGCATTGGATAAAGAACACAGATTATATCCAACCCCTGGTTGTGAGGAATGAGATAATGCAAGCTTAGATATGGTGTACACAGACACTATGGAGTCTATATCTATGATCACAATGTTTGAAGATTCATATCCAATCAATGCAAGATTTATGATTGACTGGACAGTATGCAAAGTTGAGCTAATTGAGTTAAGTGCATTTACTCACTTGGAAATGAATAAAAGACCTCAAAGCAACACACTTCTTCACCATTTGATGAGAAATCACCAAGGATAGAAGAGTTAAGAATCATATCAAACCACCAGACAACTACATTGCGTGATCAATCGAAGTAGAATTCCCAAAATTAGCGTGTTAAAGGTATTTAGATCATTTACTCAAACAAGAATCTATGGATGCACCTATGATATATGATGTTGTGGATAGGCTTAGATATAAGTTTAAAAGACACCCCTTTAAGTCTTGTGAGGATGACCCTGAAGGAGCCTTTTCACAAACACCACATGATGTCTTGCATGTAGAAGATATTAGGGCATACATCCATTGCAAATATGAAAAAATAGGAGATGTAGAGATATTCAGTGAAGTTGATGAGATGATTGAATCTGATAGAAAAATGAAGGATGAGTTTAAACACCTAGATGAACTATCCATCATGAAGCTAACCCTCATGAATAAATTCAGCAAAACATAATGGTTCAAAATAATACTAAGTAGAGTTCATGACTAGTTTATTTGGATAGGAGAGCAGCATGTGAAGATTTGTAGTCAGTGAATTCATGACATTACTGGGCTAGATAACAATGGAGTAATCCCTATGGTAGAAAAGAACATTAAAAAGAAATTTGAAACCCTAACTCACTCAAAATTGGACAAGCAAGCTATGAATATCAATGACATATTCTAACAAGATGTAATACTAGTTGCAATGATTCTAAGATACAAGATATACTATAGCACCAAACCTAATTTAGTTTCAATAGGAGTCATAATGATGGCCTATAGAATCGTGAAAGAAAATACCAAGTATAATCTATGTGAGATTCTGGCACAACAATTTTTGGAGAATGTAAAAATAGTTAAGAAGGATAAGTCTAAGTCATTTGGATTTGTCTCACTACTAGTTTATATAGTTGGAGATTTGCCAATAGGCTAGTACTGACTGTATGTTTGTCATTGATGACAACATATGGAAAGTGGCATTTGTGGAAGTCTTATATAGTAAGCTTTTAGTATATATAGCATGGACATGATATCAGCATGATATCATGGGCGCAAAGGTTAACTGTTAGCATAGATAGTTATATTGCAGTTGGTGTCAGCAGTGTTCTTGATGGAGTAATAGATAGTGTTCTATGTATGGTTGTCCATACACTTGTCTTATGGGAATGCACCCTTGGATATATGTTAAAGAAATGTTAGTGATGTTAATTTTAAGGATGCATAGTCTGATGATGAATGCAAGTAAAGTTATATAGTCACTATTCGCCAGTAGCAGTTTCTTGTGTTTGTTCAGAAGAGCTGACATAGATTTTATTGGTTCTTGAGTTGCACCTCTCTTGAGTATATGGGCCCTTGAAGTTAAGCTTGGAGAAGTGTTATTGATGTTTTGTTAAGAGCGCATAAGTTAATTCAACTTACAGAGAAATTTCTAGTTGTTTTGGCAGAGCCGATAGTATGTAGCGTGCGTCTACAATTATTTTATTAGACAGGTCACATAATGAGTTCCGTGCATAATAGAGATGACAAAATGTTTGTTGGAGTTTATTATGATTTCTCTAATATGATTTCAAGGTGGTTCTAATAGGCTGACTTAATTATATCATTTAGAGGAAATATATTTATAGGGAGTCATTTGTGATTGCTAGAGCATGGTTCATGGTTGATCAAGTAGAGCAGTGTAGAGTGTGTGAAGTGTTGAGCTGTCAGAAGAAGGTCTATGTGACAAAGTAAAGTACTTGTGATATTCATTGGAACTGATCCAGATAGAAGGCCAAAGTGTAGTTCACCAAGATCCAGATATAGTGTATATCTGTTATTTAGAAGGTTGTAGCCTTCGCCCATTTGAGCAGTGAGCTCTCAGATAGTGTGTCCTCTCCCCTAACAGGGACAATTTTAAAAGACTCCTAATAGGGTCAGACCCTTAACCAGGTCTACTATACTTATTATATTGTAAAGCTACTCCTAACAGGGTAAAGGATCTTCTAGCAAGGATCATTATACACTAGTACAAAATATTAGTGGGTATCAAGTCCCACTGAGGTTTTTACCTATTTGGGTTTCCCCATAACCAAAATATTGGTGTTGTGTTCATGTATTCTTTCATTGTGTTTATCCTTTATGTTTAAGTATACTTAATTGGATTAAAAATTGAAACTTGTAGATAACTAATTCACCCCCCCCTCTCAGTTATCTCTTGGGACTATTCCTAACAATTGGTATCAGAGCCAAGTGCCTCAGAGAGAAAGTTTAACAGCTTGAGATTGATCAGATGGTGTACTTCAGGAAAGAAAGTCCTAAGTTTGATGGAGAGAATTATCTTTATTGGAAGAATAAGATGGTAACCCATTTGCAGTGTATTTCTTTTGAAGTTTTTAATGTAACCATCAAAGCAGCCAAGATTCCTACCTTAGAAGACCTTGGAAAAGATGATGCTACTGATGCACAAAAGGAATTATTTCATTATAATGCTATTTCTAAAGAAGCCCTTATCAGCACCCTATCTAATGGTGAATTTCCAAAAGTAAAGAAGGTAGATACAACCCATAAAATAGGGAAGCACCTAGAAGACACATTTGAAGGAGACAAGCAAGCTAAGGATGTGCACAGAAAGACATGGGAGAAAAGATACAATGCATTACAAATGCTTCTTGAAGAAAACATCAGAGCTTACAATCAGAGGATCAATAAAGTAGTTGCCGAAATTAGGAACAATGGTGGAGAGATATCAGAAGAAGACATTATGGTTAAAGTAATGACTACTCTTACTCTTGAATATGAAAGAAAGATCAACATCCTTGATGAGACCATGCAGCTTACATAAAATTTCAAGAGAGAAACCTTGTTTAGCAAGATCTTAGCTTTTGAAATTTCAAGATTGAAGATAGAACCAAAGAGAAACAAATTTCAAAGCAACATTTCATGGTAAGAAATCTGCAAACACTTCTGGTAATTTTGATGATGATGATGAAGATAAAACACTAGATGATTTTATTGCTATGGTTGCAAAAAGAGAAAAGAAAGGAAAAGGAAAATATGAAGGTTAATTACCATTTAAGTGCTTTTCATTGCTCACTTTGCATCTAAGTGTCCCACTAGAGCTAAAAACTTCAAAAAGGATTACAAGCCTAAGTATTCTAAGGAATGCCACTATGCTGGAGATGGAGTTTCAGATGAAGAATCAGGAAAAGAAGAAATTGGATTCATTGCTATTGTAGATAGGATAAATAGTAAGTCAGTTCCTAAAGATGAGAAAGTAAATCAAGAGCTAGCATTAATTTCACAAGCTGACATAAGGATAAACTGGATTATAGATAGTGGTTGTTCACATCACATGACAGGTGATAAAAATAGGTTTATTCATTTGGACAAATACAATGGATGTATGGTCAGATTTGGAGACAACACTCCTAACCTATAGTTGGTAGAGGAGCCATCACTTTGGATCGAAAGAACAGTATTGAAGATGTTCTTTATGTTGATGGTTTGAAACATAACCTTCTCAATGTTGGTCAATTACTTGGAAAATGCTATCAGTTGGAGTTCAAAGATGACAAATGTGTCATTAACAACAAAGATGGTGTTATGATTGCATCAGGCACAAAGATGAGATAATGTCTCTCAACTCAATTTAGAAGCAAGTTGTTTTGTTCCTAAAGTTGATGACAGTTGGTTGTGGTATAGAAGACTATGTCATATCAATTTTGATAGCATAGTAAAGATAAAAAATGTTAAGGCAGTAAGAGATCTACCTAGCATAGCAAAACTAGTTGTTACTATATGAAGGAAATGTGTGATGGGGAAGCATGTAAGAAATTCATTTAGGAGCAAGTAGAATTCAACGGAGAACAAGTTAGATCTGATTCATACAGACCTATGTGGTCCAACTCAAACAAGATCATACTATGGTGAAAGGTATTTCATTTTGTTTCTTGATGATTATACTAGGATGATGTGGGTTGCATTCTTAAAAGATAAGTTATAAGCTTTAGATAAGTTCAAAATATTCAAACCTAAGGTTGAGAATGAAGCTGGACTAAAGATAAAATGCTTGAGATTGGATAGAGGAGGAGAATTCACCTCTGATATATTTTATGAATACTACAAAAAACATGGCATAAAGAGATAGTTAAGTGCACCTAGAAACCCTCAGCAAAATGGAATTATAGAGAGAAGGAATAGGATCATTCTTGATACAACGTGCACCATTATGATAGAAGGAAAAGTTGCACACACCTATTGGAGATATGTGGTCAACACAATAGTCTATACCATCAATAGAATTCAATTGAGGCCTAGTGCAGACAAAACACCTTATGAGCTATGGTTTGGTAATGTTCCCACCGTAAAATACTTTAGAATCTTTGGAAGCAAGTGCTACATCAAGAGGGATGAAGTAGTAGGTAGGTTTGATGCAAGAAGTGATGAAGGTATATTTCTTGGTTACTCTACTAAAAGTAAAGCTTATAGATGTTTCAATTTAAGATTGAAAAAGATCATTGAAAGTGCTCATGTAAAGATTGATGAAAAGTTCATGAGTCAAGAAAGATATCATGATTACTCACCCATGATTGAAGAAGAACCTAGACCCTCTACTAGTGAGACAGTTATTGAAGAAATGTTTGATAGTATTGATGTGTTATTTAATGGCCCCGAGACAAGTGAAGAAAATAATCCTAAGGATGATGAGTTAGCATCACCTAAAGTTCCAAAGTTTACATCAAGAAATCATTCCAAGGTAGACATCATTGGAGATCAGAGTGGCAAAGTATTAACAAGATCACAAGCAAAGAACTCAGCTAGCAATGAAGTGGTATGCTTACTATCTTAGATTGAACCTTCGAGTGTTGAAGATGCATGTAATAATTCAAATTGGCATGATGCTATGAAATAAGAACTTGATCAGATTGTTAAGAATGACACTTGGGAACTGGTCCCTATACCTAGTGATAAAAATGTTATTGGAACAAAATGGATATTCAAAAACAAGATGAATGAAGATGGTATAGTAGTAAGAAACAAAGCAAGATTAGTATGAAAAGGATATGCACAAAGAGAAGGCATTGATTATTCAAACACATTTGCACCTATAAGTAGATTAGAAGCTATTAAGTTGTTTTTAGCTTATGCTACAGTTAAAAACTTCAAATTTTATCAAATGGATGTCAAATTAGCATTCTTGAATGAAGACTTCAAAGAAGAAGTATACATTGAGCAGCCAGAAGGATTCACCTTATCAGACAAACCTGATATGGTATGCAGATTGAAGAAAGCCCTCTATGGACTTAAGCAAGCTCCTAGAGCATGGTATGAGAGACTAGATGGATACTTAACCAAGATTGGTTTCAAGAAAGGAGCAACAGATTGTAATCTATTCATTAGGGAGACATCTAGAGGTTTGCTTCTTGTAGTTATATTTGTTGATGACATTATCTTTGGAGGTAATGACAAACTCAGTGTTGAATTTGCCAAAGAAATGTAGAATGAGTTTGAGATGAGTATGATTGGTCCTATTAAGTACTTTTTGGGACTAAATGTGTAGCAGATAGAAAAGGGAATTTTCATTAATCAATCAAAGTATGTGAAAGAGATACTAAAGAAATTCAAGATGGATGATTGCAAGCCAGTAGGAACTCTTATGATCACTGGATGCAAGCTTACAAAAGAAGATGACTCACCAGTAGTAGATATAACAATGTATAAGTCTATCATTGGTAAACTCATATATCTTACTCAGACTAGACTTGATATTTCCAATGCAATTGGCATAGTTGGAAGATTTGCAGCAGAGCCTAAACAAAGTCACCTCGTGGAAATAAAAAGAATATTTAGATACTTGTAGGCACTATATACTATGGTCTATGGTATCCTAATTTAGAAAATGTTAAGCTTCATGTGTACACTGATGCAGATTGGGCAAGATGTGTTGATGATAGAAAGAGTACTTTAGGTGGAGTAGTGTTTCTTGGTGATAGACTTGTCACTTGGACAAGCAAGAAACAAAATTGTATTTCTCAGTCAACAATAGAAGTGGAGTATGTTGCAGTAGCCTTGAATTTTTCTACAATTGTTTAGATCAAGCAGATGATAAAGGATTTTGGAATTCAGATTGATTATCCTATTGTTATTCACTGTGATAACACTAGCACTATCAATATGTCAAAAAACCCTGTGATGCATGCAAAGACAAAGCACATTGAGATCAAGTATCACTTCCTAAGAGAGAAAGTGGTAGAGAAAGAAGTCAAGTTGGACTATGTGAGTACCAAAGAATAGTTGGTAGATATATTCACAAAGCCCTTGTCTAAGGATACTTTTGAGTATCTCAGGGAGAAGTTGGGAGTCATTCCCTTCCTTATTTCTGATTAGAAGAAAGAAGGAAAGGTATCAGTCCTTTGGGACTAGTGGAAGGTTGAATAATCTACCTCAAGAGTAGTACTAGTGCTTACAATGAATGGCGCCCTTTTCCATTGATGTCAAAGGGGGAGTATATATAGAGTCATGAAAAATAGAAGTAAAAAGAGGAGTAATGTACTAAGGGGAGAAACATTCAGTTATACAGTTGAGGAAATGGAGAATATTAGAAAACATTGCAGTAGATAGAGGATTCATCTTTGGGGGAGTTTTGAAGAAGAAATGGAGAATGTTATACAAGAAATGTTCATTTGAGTTAGTGATGATTTTTCATTCCACATGTTTCCATCAATGCCAAAGGGGGAGATTGTTGGAGATTTGCTAGTGCACCAGTACTGACTTTATATTTTTCATTGATGACAACATATGGAAAGTAGCATGCATGGAAGTCTTATATAGTAAGATTTCAGTATATATAGCATGGACATGATATCAACATGATATCATGCGAGTAGAGGTTAACTATTAGCATAGACAGTTATATTGCAGTTGGTGTCAGCAGTGTTCCCAACAGAGTAACAGACAATTTTATGTGTATGGTTGTTCGTACACTTGTCTTATGGGCATGCATCCTTGGCTATATGTTAAAGACATGTTAGTGATGTTAATTTTATGGATGCATAGTCTGATGATGAACGCAAGTGAAGTTATGTAGTCGCTATTCACTAGTAATAGTTTCTTGTGTTTGTTCAGAAGAGCCAACATAGATTTTATTGGTTCTTGAGTTGCGCCTATCTTGAGGATATGCACCCTTGAATTTAAGCTTGGAGAAGTGTTATTAATGTTTAGTTAAAGCGCATAAGTTAATTCAGCTTACAGAGAAAGTTCCAATTGTTTTGGTAAAGACGATAGTATGTAGCGTGTTTGTACAATTATTTTATTAGACAGGTCCCAGAATGAGTTGTGTGCATAATAGAGCTGACATAATGTTTGTTGGAGTTTATTATGATTTATGTACTATGATTTCAAGGTGGTTTTAACATGCCGGCTTAATTATATCATTTAGAGGAAAGATATTTATAGGTAGTCATTTATGATTGCTGGAGCATGGTTCATGGTTGATCAAGTAGAGCAGAGCAGAGTGTGTGAAGTGTTGAGCCATTAAAAGAAGGTCTATGTGACCAAGTAAAGTACTTGTGCTATTAATTGGAATTGATCTAGGCAGTAGGTCAAAGTACAGTTCACCAAGATCTAGATATAGTGTATATCAATTATTCAAAAGGTTGTAGCCTTTGCCCATTTGAACAGTGAGCTCTCATATAGTGCATCCTCTCCCGTAACAAGGATAATTGTAAAAGAATCCTAACAGGGTCTGACCCTTAACCAGGTCTACTGTACTTATTATATTGTAAAGCTACTCATAACAGGGTAAAGGATCTTCTAGCAAGGGTCATTATACACTAGTATAGAATATTAGTGGGTATCAAGTCCCACTGAGGTTTTTACCTATTTGGATTTCCCCGTAACAAAAATATTGGTGTTGTGTTCATGTACTCTTTCATTGTGTTTATGCTTTATGTTTAAGTATACTTAATTAGATAAAGAATTGAAACTTATAGATAACTGATTCACCCCCCCCCTCTCAGTTATCTCTTGGGACCATTCCTAACATGTGAGATTCTGGCACAAAATTTTTTGGAGAATGTAAAGATAGTTAAAAAGGATAAGTGTAAGTCATTTAGATTTGTCTCACTACTAGTTCATATGTACATACATATTGGTATAATCTATGCGAGATTCTGGCACCACAGTTTTCAGAGAATGTAAAGATAGTTAAGAAGGATAAGTCTAAGTCATTTAGATTTGTCTCAATACTAGTTTATATGTACATACATATTGAGCATAAGTTTCCTACAATGCACCCTAGAGCTTGGAAGGACAACATACCCACTGACATTCAGATATCAGAGAGCTATCAAAGACAAAATAGTACATGG
This sequence comes from Chamaecyparis obtusa, assembly GCA_027943335.1. NCBI lineage: Eukaryota > Viridiplantae > Streptophyta > Pinopsida > Cupressales > Cupressaceae > Chamaecyparis > Chamaecyparis obtusa. The sequence goes on along the minus strand of BSBK01004913.1, from coordinate 466,098 downwards.
GTAGATGGTGAGTTATTTGCTATGATAAAAATCCTACAAAGGCAAATGAGGGAAAGATATAGGATCCCTGAGAAATTGGTTGAAAAATATAAGGATACAATTTGTTTCATGGTTTAAATTAATTGTGTATGCTTTGAAGAAATAGAACCTAGAAAGAAGTGGTGTTACCCCATGGGATATGAGGTTTAGTTTTGAAGTTCATGTAATGCAGATAGAACATGTCTTAGCCTCTGAAGTTAACACATCTGAGGAAATATGGGGTACATATTTAGAAAAGTCATCTAAAGTCAGAGAAGAACATGATAAGGGTACAAGGAAATGGAAGATAGAGAATATGGTTGATGATATGGCACCAAAGGCCGAGATGAAAAAAGAAGAACTAAAAGGAATAAGGACTAAGATGATAGAAGGAACCTATGGATCGACAAGCATGATACTTAAAGCCCCTCCACCTTTTGAGGTAGATAACATAACAAGTACTACTTCTGATATAATTGATCTATCTATCACTCCTGAGAAGATAGCATAAGAAGATACTATTGGAGATTTTTTAGCAGGCCAGTACTAACTGTATGTTATTCATTGATGACAACATATGGAAAGTAGCATGTGTGGAAGTATTATGTAGTAAGCTTTCAGTATATGTAGCATGGACATGATATGAGTATGATATCATGGGCGCAAAGGTTAATTGTAAGTACAAACAGTTATATAGCAGCTTGTGTCAGCAGTGTTCCTGACAGAGTAACATGCAGTGTTCTATGTATGGTTGTCCATGTAGTTATCATGGAGCCTTGCATACTTCGATATATGTTGAAGACATGTTAGTGATGTTTTAGTCATGGAAGTATAGTCTGATAATCAGTATAATTGAAGTTATGCAGTTGCTATTCACTAGTAGCATTTTCCTGTGTTTGTTCAAAAGAGCCGACAAAGATTATATTGGTTATGGAGTTGCACCTATCTTTTGGGTATGTGCCCTTAGAGTTAAGCTTAGAGGAGATTTATTGATGTTTAGTTAAGAGTGCATGAAGTAATTCAGATTGAGGAAAATGATCCAATTATTTTGTGTACAGCCGACAGTGTGTAGCGTGCATCTACAATTATATTTTTGGATAGGTCCCAAAATGTGTTGCGTGCATAGTAGAGCCGACAGAATGTTTGAAAAGTTTATTATGGTTTCTCTAATATTATTTCAAGGTGGTTCTAATAGGGCAACTTGATTATATCATTTAGAGGAAAGATATTTATAGGCAGTCATTTGTGATTTCTTGAGTGTGGTTCATAGTTGATTAAGTAGAGTAGAGCAGAGTGTGCGAAGTGTTGAGCCATCAGAGGAAGGTCTATGTGACCAAGTAAAGTGTTAGTGCTATTCATTGGAACTGATCCAGATAGTAGGTCTAAGCACAGTTCACCAAGATCCAGATATAGTGTGTATCTATTATTTAGAAGGTTGTAGCCTTCACCCCTTTGAGCAGTGAGCTCTCAGACAATGCTTGCTCTCCCCTAGCATGGACAATTGTAAAAGACTCCTAACAGGGTCTGACCCTTGACCAGGTCTATTGTACTAAATATATTGTAAAGAAACTCCTAACAACATTAAGGATCTTCTAACAAGGATCATAATCCACTAGTGCAAAATATTAGTGGGTGTCAATTTCCACTGGGGTTTTTACCTATTTGGGTTTCCCCGCACCCAAAATATTATGTTGTGTTCAAGTGTTCTTTCATTGTGTTTATGCTTTATGTTTAAGTTTTCTTTCTTTCTTGTAGATAACTGATTCACCCCCCCTCCCCCCCCTCTTAGTTATATCTTAGACTATTCCTAACAATTGGTATTAGAGCCAAGTGCCTCAGAGAGAAATTTTAACAGCTTGAGGTTGATCAGATTGCATACTTCAAGAAAGAAAGTCCTAAGTTTGATGGAGAGAATTATCTTAATTGGAAGAACAAGATGGTGACCCATTTGTAGTTCATTGCTTTTGAAGTTTTTGATGTAACTATCAAACTAGTCAAGATCCCTTCCTTGGAAGACCTTGCAAAGGATGATGCTACTAAGAAGAAAAAGAAATTGTTTCATCAGAATGCTATATCTAAAGAAGCTCTTATCAATGCTCTATCTGATGGTGATTTTTCAGAAATAAAAATGGTAGATACAACCCACAAAATATGGAAGCACCTAGAAGATATATTTGAAGGAGACAAACAAGCAAAGGATGCACGTAGAAAGACATAGAAAAAAACATACAATGCATTAGAGATGTTGTCTAAGGAAAATATCAGAGCTTACAATCAAAGGATAAATGAAGCAGTTGCTGGAATAATAAATAATGGTGGAGAGATTTCAGAGGAGGACATTATGGACAAGTTAATGACAACTCTCACTCCTGAATATGAAAGCAAGATCAACATCCTTGATGAGACCATGTAGTTTACATCAAATTTAAAAAGAGAGGCCTTGATTAGCAAAATCTTAGCTTTTGAGATTTCAAGATTGAAGATAGAACCAAAAAGTGAGACAACCTTCAAAGAAATAGTTCATGGTAAGAAATCTGAAAACACTTCTAGTAATTTTGATGATGATGATGAAGAGAAAACACTAGATGATTTCATTGCTATGATTTCCAAAAGAGAAAAGAAATGAAAAGGAAAATATGAAGGTCAATTACCATTTAAGTGCTTTTCATGTAATAAGATCGGTCACTTTGCATCTAAGTGTCCTACTAGAGCTAGGAAGTTCAAAAAGGATTACAAGCCTAAGTATTCTAAGCAATGCTACTATGCTGGAGATGGAGTTTTAGATGATGAATCAGGTGAAGAAGAAATTGGATTCATTTTTATTATATACAAAATGAATAATAAGACAAATCATTAAAATGAGAAAGAGGAACAAGAGCTAGCATTGATTTCCCAAGCTGATATAAGGACATATTGGATTATAGATAGTGGTTGTTCACATCATATGATAGGTGATAAAAATAGATTTGTTCATCTAGACAAATACAATGGTGGTATGGTTAGATTCGGAGATAACACTCCTAAACCAATAGTTGGTAGAGGAGCCATCACCTTGGATGGAAAGAATAGTACTGATGATGTTCTTTATGTTGATGGTTTGAAACATAACCTTCTCAATGTTGGGCAGTTACTTGGAAAAGGCTATCAATTGGAGTTTAAAGATGACAAATGCATTATTAACAACAAGGATGGTGTTATGATTGCATCAGGCTCAAAGACACGAGGAAATGTTTTCCAACTCAATTCAAAAGCAATTTGATTTGTTGCTAAAGTTGATGATAGTTGGTTGTGGCATAAAAGACTATGTCATATCAATTTTGATAATATACAAAAGATAAGCAATGTAAAGGCAGTAAGAGATCCACCTAGCATAGAAAAGCTAGTTGATACTATATGTAGGGAATGTGTAATGGGAAAGCATGTGATAAATTCATTCAGGAGAAAGCACAATTCAACAGAGAACAAGTTGGATTTGATCCATATAGAACTATGTGGTCCAACTCAAACAAGATCATACTATGGTAAAAGGTATTTCATTTTGTTCATTGATGCTTATACTAGGATGATGTGGGTTGCATTATTGAAAGATAAGTCAAAAGCATTTGAGAAGTTTAGAATATTCAAAGCTAAGGTTGAGAATGAATCTGGACTAAAGATAAAATGCTTGAGATCGGATAGAGGAGGAGAATTCACCTCTAATAGATTCTATGAGTACTACAAAGAACATGGACTAAAGAGATAGCTAAGTACACCTAGAACCCCTCAGCAAAATGGAATTGTAGAGAGGAGTAGGATCATCCTTGATACAATGTGCACCATCATGATTGAAGGAAAAGTTTCACACACCTATTGGAGAGATGCAATCAATACAACAGTCTACACCATCAATAGAATTCAATTGAGGCCAAAAACTGACAAAACACCATATGAGGTATGGTTTGCTCATGTTCCCACAGTAAAATACTTCAAAATCTTTGGAAGCAAGTGCTACATCAAGAGGGATGAAGCAGTAGGCAAGTTTGATGCAAGAAGTGATGAAGTTATTTTCCTTGGTTACTCTACTAAAGCTAAAGCTTATAGAGGTTTCAATTTAAGATTGAAAAAGATCATTGAAAGTTCTCATGTTAAGATTGATGAAAATTTTATGGGTCAAGAAAGATATCATGATTACTCACCCATGATTGAAGAAGAACCCAGACCCTCCACTAGTGAGGCAGTTATTGAAGAAATGTTTGACAGTATTGATGTGTTATTCAATGACCCTGAGACAAGTGAAGAAGAAAATCCTAAGGTTGATGAGTCAGCATCACCTAAAGTTCCAAAGTTTACATCTAGAAATCATTCCAAGAAAGACATCATTGGAGATTAGAGCGGCAAAGTCTTAACAAGATCACAAGCAAAGAACTCAGCTAACAGTCAACCAGTATGTTTACTATCTTAGATTGAACTTTTAAGTGTTGAAGATGCATGTAATGGTTTAGATTGGCATGATGCTATGAAAGAAGAACTTGATCAGATTGTTAAGAATGACACTTGGGAATTGGTCCCAAGACCTAGTGATAATAATGTGATTGGAACAAAGTGGATATTCAGAAACAAGATGAATGAAGATGGTACAGTAGTAATAAATAAAGCAAGGTTAGTATGTAGGGGATATGCACAAAGAGAAGGCATTGATTATTCATACACATTTGCACCTGTGAGAAGATTAGAAGCTATTAAGTTTTTTCTAGCCTATGCTACAGTCAAAAAATTCAAAGTATATCAGATGGATGTCAAGTCAACATTCCTAAATGGAGATTTGAAAGAAGAAGTATACATTGAGCAACTAGAAGGATTCACCTTATCAGACAGACCTGATATGGTATGCAAATTGAAGAAGGCCCTCTATGGACTTAAGCAAGTCCCTAGAGCATGGTATGAGAGACTAGATGGATATCTAACAAAGATTGGATTCAAGAAAGGGGTATAAGATTGTAATCTATTCAATAGAGAGAAATTTGAAGGTCTACTACTTATAGCTATATTTGTTGATGACATTATCTTTGGAGGTAATGACAAACTAAGTGTAGAATTTTCCAAAGAAATGCAGAATGAGCTTGAGATGAGTATGATTGGTCCTATCAAATAATTTTTGGGACTAAATGTGCAGCAAATAGAAAAAGGAATTTTTATTAATCAGTCCAAGTATGTGAAAGAGATACTGAAGAAATTCAAAATGGATGATTGCAAGCCAGTAGGAACTCTTATGATCACTAGATGCAAGATTACAAAAGAAGATGACTCACTAGTAGTTGATATAACATTATACAAGTCTATGATTGGCAAACTGATTTATCTTACTCAGACTAGACCTGATATTTCCAATGCAGTTGGCATAGTTGGAAGATTTGAAGTAGAGCCTAAGAAAAGTCACCTCATGGCATTAAAGAGAATATTCAAATACTTGTAGGACACTATACATTATGGTCTATGGTATCCTAATTCAGAAAATGTTGAGCTTCATGTGTACACTGATGCAGATTGGGCAAGATGTGTTGATGACAAAAAGAGTACATTAGGTGGAGCAGTGTTTCTTGGTGATAGACTTGTCACTTGAACAAGCAAGAAACCAAATTGTATTTCTCAATCAACAACAAAAGTGAAGTATGTTGCACCAGCCTTGAATTACTCTACAATTGTTTGGATCAAGCAGATGATAAAGGATTTTGGAATTTAGATTGAATATCCTATTGTTATTCATTGTGATAACACTAGCACTATCAATATGTCGAAGAACCATGTAATGCATACAAAGACAAAGAACATTGAGATCAAGTATCACTTCCTAAGAGAGAAAGTGGCAGAGAAAGAAGTCAAGTTGGACTATGTGAGTACTAAAGAATAGTTGGTAGATATATTCACAAAGCTCTTGCCTAAGGATACTTTTGAGTATCTTAGGGAGAATTTGGGAGTAATTTCATTCCCTAATTCTACTTAGAAGAAAGAAGGAAAGACATCAGTCCTTAGGGACTGATGGAATGTTAACTACTCTACCTCAGGAGTAGTACTAGTGCTTAAAATGAATAGTTCCCTTTGCCATTGATGTCAAAGGGGGAGTAATATAGAGAGTCATAAAAAATAGAAGTAAAAAGGAGTAATATACTAAGTGGGAGTAGCATTCAGTTATGACAGCAGTTCAGTTGAGGAAATGGAGAATATTGGAAAATATTGTAGCAGATGAAGAATTCATATTTGGGGGAGTTTTGAAGAGGAAATGGAGAATGTTATAAAAGAAATGTTCATTTGGGTTGGTGGTGGTTTTTCATTCCACATGTTTCCATCAATGCCAAAGGGGAAGATTGTTGGAGATTTTCCAACAGGCCAGTATTGACTATATGTTTGTCATTGATGACAACATATGGAAAGTAGCATGTGTGGAAGTCTTATGTAGTAAGCTCTTAGTATATGTAGCATGGACATGATATCAGTATGATATCATGGGCACAAAGGTTAACTATTAGTACAAAAAGTTATATAGCAGCTTGTGTCACTAGTGTTCTTGACAGAGTAATAGATAGTGTTCTGTGTATGGTTTTTCATAAAATTATCATGGAGCCATGTGCACTTCGATATATGTTGAAGACATGTTAGTGATGTTTCAGTCATGGACGTATAGTCTGATAATTGGTAGAAGTGAAGTTATGTAGTCGCTATTCACCAGTAGCAGTTTCTTGTGTTTGTTCAAAAGAGCCAACATAGATTATATTGGTTCTGGAGTTGCGCCTATCTTTTGGGTATGCACCCTTGGAGTTAAGCTTAGAGGAGAGTTATTGATGTTCGGTTAAGAGTGCATGAAGTAATTCAGCTTGAGGAGAAAGATCCAGTTATTTTGTGTATAGCCGACAATGTGCAGTGTGCGTCTACAATTATCTTTTTGGACAGGTCGCAAAATGTGTTACGTGCATAGTAGAGCCGAAAAAATGTTTGTCAAAATTTATTATGGTTTCTCTAATATAATTTCAAGGTGGTTCTAATAGGATGAGTTGATTATATCATTTAGAGGAAAGATATTTATAGGTAGTCATTTGTGATTTCTTGAGTGTGGTTCATAGTTGATTAAGCATAGCAGAGCAGAGTGTGTGAAGTGTTGAGCCATCAGAGGAAGGTCTATGTGACCAAGTAAAGTGTTAGTGCTATTCATTGGAACTGATCCAGACAATAGGTCTAAGCACAGTTCACCAAGATCCATATATAGTGTGTATCTGTTATTCAGGAGGTTGTAGCCTTCTCCCCTTTGAGTAGTGAGCTCTTAGATAGTGATTCCTTTCCCTTAACAGGGATAATTTTAAAAGATTCCTAATAGGGTCAGACCCTTAACTAGGTCTACTATACTAAATATATTGTAAAGAAACTCCTAACAGGGTTAAGGATATTCTAACAAGGATCATAATGCACTAGTGCAGAATATTAGTGGGTGTCAATTCTCACTGAGGTTTTTACCTGTTTGGGTTTCCCCGCAACCAAAATATTGTGTTGTGTTCAAGTGTTCTTTCATTATGTTTATGCTTTATGTTTAAGTATACTTAATTGGATAAAGAGTTTAATCTTTTAGATAACTGATTCACCCCCCCCCCCCCTCTTAGTTATCTCTTGGACTATTCCTAACAGATACACTAGTGGACACATGTAGATGATCTAAAAGATCAAACAAACCTAATAGCCCTAAGAAACAAAAGATTGAAGTAGAAGAAAAGAGAAAAGAAGATAACGCAACTGACAATAAAGAAGAGAAAGTAGAACAAAAGAAAGAAAATAACCTTTGGAAAACATACATTAAAACATTGCATAAAAGAATAATAAGATATGGTAACTTAAAGACACTAAATAGATACTATGAGAGGTGTGACTCTGATAATTAGTCAATTATTGAAGATATAGTGATTGAGCATTTATTGGTTTAGAAAAAGAATATATTGAAAATAGAGGGTAGTATTCCTAAAGACTTGTATGGAAAGTTAGAAACCAAAAAAAAAAATGGAACAAATAGAAGATGGGGAAATAAGAAACAAATCTATTGAGGACATGTTTGCAGTAGTCTCTCTACATGAAACATAGAAGATAAATAATGAGCTTAAACCCATACTGAGAACTAAAGGCATAATTGTAAAGATAATGGCTAGAAAATATGATGAAGTCATTGAGGATACACATAAGGCATTGGATCAAATACTCATGAGTGACATTCTTGAGAAAGCTTCACCTCCTAAGGATACAAAGCCCACACCTATAGTAATAGGAGAAAGTTCTAAGTTGGTGAGGAGAGTATGGAAGGAAGCGAAGAAAATATTGACAAGCAACCAAACTTCTTTTTTGGTGGTGTGCTTGTAAATCTTGACACTTCACTGGATAAAAGTGATCCTTTTCAAGGAAACATGGATAGTGCAGTTATAGAAGAAGAAGAAGAATAGAAAGGGGAAGAACATAAAAAGGAAGGACATAAAGAGGAAGGACAGAGAGAAGAGATAGGAACAGGTAAAGGAGAAGAGGCAATAATTGAAGTAAAGCAAGAACCTGATACTTCCACCACTTTATTGTTGTAAATTATGGAAAATCATGTGAGCACTAATGTTGAGAACATGGATAAGGATGAATTGATGAGATTATCCTTCATGACATTTTCTCAGGCAAAAGAAAGGTCGGAACAAAAAGGAGACAAGAAGGTTAAGGTAATTGCTAGGGCAGTTGATACAGTAAACAAAATACTCCCTATACCTCTTTTATTTCAAGTAAAAGATGATGTAGAGAACTTTAACATGGCACAAGACAACTTTGAAATTCACTATGAGTCCCTAGTGAAGATCCCAGAGGAGAAGCCAGAGAAAAGATATCTAGAGAAAAAGTTGAAGGAAGTATGCTATTCTATTTCATGGGACTTGGGAATTTTGAAAACACCTACATCTAAGGCCAAAAGTTGTGTCACACATGGAATGAAGTTGTATAGCTATTGCATTAACCCTCTCAAACACATTCAAAATATTGATGATATAATTGTATGCACCCTAAAATGGTCGCCTAGACTATGGGCCCCCATTCTTCAATTTATCAAATCATGGAATCAATTTATCAATTTCCTGAATCAATGCCTTGCACTATTTTCAATTCAAATCAATTTCCTTGATCAAATCGTAATTAATTAAAATATTTCAATATTTCCTAAGGATTGATCATTTTATCCTAAGTTTTATTTAATTAAGAGAACATGCACCCTTTTAATTAAATAAAAAGTTATTTTAAATAAATAATAAAATCCACCTTATCCTATGTGTGCACATGAAAAAGGAATTTATAAATTTAAAATAAAAATAAAAAGACTTTTTGTCTACACATTGAAGCACACTTTCCAAGGTGAGTGGAATCTTTTTTTGCCTCTTATTCTCTTCCACACATCTTTTTGCCTCTTAACCATGTCCATTGATTTTGCATCTTGAGACTCTTGTGCACCAAAGTCAAAATGAGAATTTTTCTCCACCCTTGGATTTTGCGTCTTAATCTCTACCATTCATTTCTCTTTAAAAGGAGCCCTCTCCTCATTTTAGGCATCCAGATTTTAGAGATCTAGATTTTATGATGCAGGTTTGGAGAGTGATTTTGGAAGAGAGTTTGAGCAATTCAGCTTGAACATTGCAACTTCTTTATTCTTGTCTTCTATTCTGATGCATCCTTGACAATCCATTTAGATTACTCTTGCACTTGCATATTAGATTAGATTCATATTTCACTTCATAGAATAATCTTGCATGCATATTTTCTTTCATAAATTAGTTTGCTTTTATGTATTGTTGTCATATAGAATAAGCTTCCATTTTAATTTGCATGTATATTTGATGATCATGGAGACTAGAACTCTTGCTTTTCCTTTTTGAATCTCTCATTTTATGGTGTACTTTCATGGGCAAAAACTAGGTCTAAACTGAGGGCCTCCATTACAAACCCTTGTGATGGATATTTTTCAACAAGCCAGTGCTCACTGTATGTTTATCATTGATGAAAAAATATGGTAAGAAGGATGCATAGAAGACTTATGCAGTAAGCTTTGAGTATATGTAGCATGGACATGTTATCAACATGATATCATGGATGCAGAGGTTAATTTTTAGTACATACAGTTATGTAACAGCTTGTGTCAGCAGTGTTCTTGACAGAGTTACATGTAGTGTTCTATGTGTGATTGTCTATACAGTTATCATGGAGCCTTGCAACTTTGGATATGTGATGGAGACATGTTAGTATTTCTCCATTCATGGACACAGAGTCTGATGTGCAGTAGAAGTGAAGTTATGCAATTGCTATTCACCAGGTGCAGTTTTATGTGTTTATCCAGAAGAGCCGACATAGATTGTATTGGTATAGGAGTTGCACCTATCATTTCGGTATGTGTGCTTGGATTAGTGATAAGAGAAGAGTTAAAAATATTTGGCTGAGTGCATGATGTAATTTATCTTGAGGAGAAATTTTCAATAAATTTGGTAGAGCCAACAGTGTGTAGCGTGCGTCTACACTTATTGATTTGGACAGGTCCCAGTTTGTGTTGCGTGCTTAGTAGAGCCGACTAAGATATGATTAGAGAGTGTTATTGTTTCTCTAATATGATTTCAAGATGGTTCTAATAGGTTGAGTTGATTATATCATTTAGAGAGAAGATATTTAAAGGCAGTCATTTGTGATTGCTAAGACATGGTTTAGAGTTAAAAGAGAAGAGCAGAGTAGAGAGTGTGAAGTGTTGAGCCATCAGTAGAAGGTCTATGTGACCAAGTAAAGAGTATATGATATTCATTGGAACCGATCAAGATAGCAGGTCTACCTCGTAGTCCCCCAAGATCTAAATATAGTGTGTATCTGTTATCTAGAAGGTTGCATCCTTCACCACTTTGAGCAGTGAGCTCTCAGACAGTGCTTCCTCACCCCTAATAGAGTCAATCATAAAAGACTCCTAATAGGGTCTGACCTTTGACCAGGTCACTGTACTTATTGCATTGTAAAGATCAACTCCTAACATGGCTGTAAGATCTTCCAACAAGGATCATTATACACTAGTGCAGTTTATTAGTGGGTATCAATTCCCAACGGGGTTTTTACCTATTTGGGTTTCCCCACAACCAAAATATTAGTGTTGTGTTCAAGTGTTCTTTCATTGTGTTTATGCTTAATGTTTAAGTATACTTAATTGGATAAAGAATTGAAACTTTTAGATAACTGATTCACCCCCCCCCCCTCTTAGTTATCCCTTGGGACTATTCCTAACAATTGGTATCAGAGCCAAGTGCCTTGGAGAGAAAGTTTAACAGCTTGAGGTTGATCAGATGGCATTCTTTAGAAAAGATAGTCCAAAGTTTGATGGAGAGATCTATCCTAACTGGAAGAAAAAAATGGTGACACATTTGTAGTGCATTGCTTTTGAAGTTTTTGAAGCGGCTATCAAAGATATTAAGATCCCCTCTCTAGAAGATCTTGCAAAAGATGATGCTACTAGAAAGAAAAAGGATTTGTTCCATCAAAATGCAATGGCCAAAGAAGCACTTATCAACACCTTATCTGAAAGTGAGTTTTTAGAGTTAAAGAAAGTAGACACAACCTACAAGATATGGAAGCACCTAGAAGACATGTTTGAAGGAGATACACAAGAAAAGAATGCGCGTAGAAAGACATGGAAGAAAAGATACAATGCAATAGAGATGCTACCTAAAGAAAACATTAGAGCTTACAACAAAAGGATTAATGAAGAAGTTGCTGGAATCAGGAACAATGGTGGAGAGATCTCAAAGAAAGACATTATGGATAAGTTAATGACTACTCTTACAGTAGAGTATGAAAACAAGATCAACATCCTTGATGAGACCATGCAGCTTACAACAAATTTCAAGAGAGAGACCTTGATCAACAAAATTTCAGCTTTTGAGATTTCAAGATTGAAGACAGAGCCTAAAAGTGAGACAGCTTTCAAAGCATCGGTCCATGGTAAGAAATCTTCAAACACTTCTGGTAATTTTGATGATGAATATGAAGACAAGGAGATAGATGATATTATTGCTATGATTTCTAAGAAAGAAAGAAAAGGAAAAGGAAAGTATGAAGGTCAGTTACCATTCAAATGTTTCTCATGTAATAAGATTGGTCACTTTGCATCCAAGTGTCCTACAAGAGTTAAGAAATTCAGAACTAACTACAAGCCTAAGTATACAAAAGAATGTTACTATGTTGGTGATGGAGTTTTTGATGATGATTCAGTTGAAGAAGAAATTGGATTCATTTCCATTATGGATCATGAAGATAAGAAAAAGGAACATGAGCTAGCATTGATTTCACAAGCAGACATAAGGACATATCAGATTATAGATAGTGGTTGTTCACATCACATGACTGACGATAAAGATAGATTTGTTCATTTGGACAAATACAATGGTGGTATGGTCAGATTTGGAGACAACACTCCTAAACCTATCATTGGTAGAGGAGCTATCACATTAGATGGAAAGAACAACACTGATGATGTTCTTTATGTAGATGGTTTGTAGTATAACCTTCTTAGTGTTGGACAGTTGCTTGAAAAAGGTTATAGATTGAAGTTCAAAGACAACAAATGCATCATTAACAAAAAGGATGGTGTAATGACTACATAAGGTTAAAAGACCAAAGGTAATGTTTTTCAACTTAATTCTGAAGCAAGTTATTTTGTTGCTAAAGTAGATGACAGTTGGCTATGGCATAAAAGACTATGTCATATCAATTTGGATAACATAGTAAAGATAATCAATGTAAAGGTAGTAAGAGAGCTACCTAGCATATCAAAGCCAGTTGATACTATTTGTAGGGAATGTAGTGCCTCCCTCATTTACCCCTTTTCACAAACATCCTAATGGTGTTGTTTTGACTATCACTCTTGAAGGGTAAGGTCATGTTGGTCCCATGTGAGGGAGAATCCACCAGGAGGATTGTTTTGGAGCATGTATCAACATTCTATGTGAGCTAGGAGACGTAGTATATGGTCTTGAATGGCATTCTAGAGACCCTTAGAATAGGGATGAGTCATTCACGTGGATGAAATGATTTTTACCTACAATATGCTCAATGGCATCATGCGATGCTCTTTGCCCAGATTTTCCTTATGTTTATCAGGAGTTTATCTTTGGAAGTCATGTCAGGTGTTTTAAGAGATTCTATCTTGGTATTATCTTTCTGCATAATAGACTTAGTAATTAGAAATTTATGTTGTTGCATTATGATTTGTGTCCTGGTGGATAGAGGCTTGATCACCATTTGTGATGTACTCTTTCATGTTACTTATACACTCAAAATCCTAGGATGCTCTATGTTTAAAATAAGATTAATTGAATTCAACTGATCTTTGTGATAATTCTATCAAGTTCTTATTTTATAGATATTATATTGGAATAAGGTATTTTAAATAATAAAAGGGTGATATATATATATATATATATATATATATATATATATATATATATATATATATATATATATATATATATATATATATATATATATATATATATATATATATATATATATATATATATATATATATATATATATATATATATATATATATATATATATATATATATATATATATATATATAGTTAAATATTGTTTCTCGTGTGTATGTAATCTCTAGAAGAAATGCAGTAGGAAAGGTGTGAGTGTACCACTACTGAATGTTGAAATATTTCTATTTGGATATGAATGCTTACATAAAGGACCATTTGAATTTATTTTATGTTGAGACATGTATTAATAGAAAAGTGATTATTAGGTCCTGATGTTGACTGGGGGATTTTGCATAGAGCACTTTAATGTTATAATAATGCAAGAAGAGCGAATCATTTGAAATGTAGCTTGTAAATAATTTAGGACTTATTTTCATGCTGGATTATTAGGTCTTGACTTATGGTATTGATGAATTATTTAATTTAGAATATTATGCCATAATTTCATGTTTATACAAGAAGACTTTATGTGAGATAATCATGGTTACTAAATTAGGCTAATTGATATATTTATGTTCTTGAAATAGCTTGATTTGAAATTAAGAAATGTATATTTGGAAGTAGGTGATTTTCTTGTGGTAAAGTGTGGATGCAGTTGAACTATATGATGTACTTGAGTTTGATTATTTATGATGTACATATATATGTTATTGACATTTCATGAGCTACTGATATTTTGTCAAGTGTGTAGGTAAGACCATGGTTATATCAAGGGAAATTAAAGATGGATACTTGTTAAAATCATGTTAAGCCAAGGTTATCTCCAAGGGGAGAAATTAACCTCATTGTAATGTGTAATTGTTGTAAAATGATGCATGATTGTATTTATTTGAGTATGTTTATTCTATTTTATTTTTATTCCACTTAGCATGCCATGTGTATCGTGATGTGTTGTGATTTATTGTGGTGTCAATTGACACATGTGCTATGTGGTGGCAAGACCGAGTGCTTTATGTGTGTGAGTGGTCTCTATTTTTAAGAGCCTTGAGTGGGAATCTCTTTTATTTTCATATGCAACCTTTATGTGGTCTTTTGAGTGGCATTTAGTGACCATATAGGGTAGTGGAGGTTAAAAATAGACTACCCCATAGTGGTGCCATGTGTTGGGGGTCAAATTTTGACCACTATGATGTATTTTGGCTATTTTTTCCCTTCCAAAAGATACTCTTTTAAAAGGTGACGAAAATTTGAGATGTAAGCCAAGCCCACTTCTCATTTTGAATTTTGAAATTTGAATTTCCCCTCTTGTTTGGAAGGATTAGGGTTTTCCTTCTTAAGGAGATGGAGGGAAAATTTGAGGGCAATTGCCCACTCTCCAATTTTTGGAGACTTGAGGGATTGTGAGATTTTTGGAGGATTTTGGTTGTTGCATAGCAAAGGAGGAGACTTGTAGGAGGAAGCTCATCTCAACCCACATTGCCATTAGCTTGGATTGAGGTTGGATCTTGAAAACTCTTTGTCTTAATGTTATGTACATAATTTACTTTCTTGTGTTATGTGAATGCTAAGTGTTGTAAGTGATTGTTGGCATTTTGATTTATGCATGCATGTGGTGTTTTCATTTCTTTTGTTGCATTGTCTTCTTTGGGGTGTGCAAGGCCAAACTCACCCTTGGGAGGGAAGAGAGCCTTGATGGGTGAAGGGCAAGAGTTGGGACTACTCATCTAGTGTAGAGTCCTTCCTCTAGGAGGAAGGGGATAAGGCATGGATGTATGGGCATCCATGTTGCCATCCTTGTGTATACTATTTGGGGGACATAAGGGTGTTGTTTTGGAGTGGATTTGTGAAGGGTTGATGGTTGTATCTTTGGCCTTGTGAAGGCATTATGATCAAATTTTAGGCCTTGTTGAAGGTAGGTTATTCTTGTATTTTTTTTGGCATTCTCCTATTTGGGTAGCTTCCACCTTCACCCCTACTATGGGTCCAAGGTGACCCATTGTGTGCATAGCCTTGGGAAAGGAAATTTGATGTTCTTATTTATTTGCTGGTTTTGTTTGATTATGTGCTTGATGTATGCATGTTAAATCCCCTATCCATCTTTGTTTCTCCTAGCTCGAGGGTGACCATGAAATGGCTTAGGTTGGGACGTGAGCCTCCATGGTCTATTTGTTTGTTTTTGCAAATTTTTCTCAAGTCATAGCTTACTAGTTTCATGGATTTAAAAGAGAATTTGGATGTAACTACTTCATGGTATTTGAGTTGCATGGCTTGAAGCCCTTTGTAAAAGTTTTTTAATCAAGGCTATGTTAGAAAGCCTAGCACATGACATGCTTGTAAAAGATAGAATGTTAATTTATTTTCTTCCATCTATTGAACTAAAGTGATTATGAGAAAGATGTAATGATTTCCCTTATGATTTGATTATGTAAAAATAGGTTTTGAAAGGACCTGAAACCTTATACAATGAGAAAAAAGATAAGACAATTAGGCTCCAATAGTTCAAGTGCATCAGAACCAAAAAAAGCAACACAAACAAGTCCTTAAACACAAAGACCAACCAAAAGACAAAGGACAACAAAAAAAAGGAAAGCAAGATAGCAAGCTACTGTCTAAACACATTTCATCAGTTCTGCAGCCTGGTCCGCAAGAATTTACATGTTTGCAGCAGATAGCTTCAGCTCTTCCATGTCGTTCTTATTGCCATCTTCCACATTCCTGGACTTGTATCTCATGCACTTACTAATAATTTCCCTTATGTTGTACTAGATAGTTGATTGAGATATACTTATCCTCTTACTCATGTACAAAAAAATGATATGAGAGATGTAATAATTTTCCCTTTATATAGAGTAATAATTTTCCTTCTATGTTACTTAGAAAGAAATTGAGAAATCTCTTTATTTTATTTTCATCAAAAAAAAAATGTCTCCTTTCCCTTTTAAAAAATGTCTCCTTTCCCTTTTTATAAAACATGTTAGTAAATGCAACACTTCTTTATTTTGGTGTTTATATATTTATATAGGCATGTGTGTTAATAAAAGTAAAATTGTCATATTCATATTTATATGTATGATTATACAAATATAAATACATATATACAATCTGTTAAGTACACATTTCTATTTCTTGTTATAGATACAATTACTAAATCTTGTATTTATATATGTAATTGTAATTAGTAAGTTTCCTTTAATAAAAAAGAAAAAAGAAAAGCTATGTATTAGTTATATATTTATATATATATATATATATATATATATATATATATATATATATATATATATATATATATATATATATATATATTCCCTTTTACTTACAAATCTGAGTAGCATTATATCCTGGTACTTGTTTATGCACATATATTATCACATATATGTATAACATTATACATATTCTATTTTTTTTGTTCTTCTATGATATACTTTTATAAAAATCTTTATTAATAAAGTTAGTTTATTTCTTCCATGAAATACTTTCTTAAAATATTTTATAAATAAAGTTATCTTGTTTTACAATAAAGTTTAAACTGTGTACTCATTTTCACATGCATTAAATTAAATTATTTTCTTTTAATACTATGATTTATACTTCAGATTATTAAATTCTTTCTTAAAGCTTAAATAAATAAAAAAATTAAAGTTTAAGTTCTTTTTTATATGCATGTTATCCTGTTAAATTTTTAGAATTTATTTTGTGCTAAAACATGCAAATTGAGCATAGACATTTTGATCTAGTAAACATTAAAGAAAAAAGAACATACATCGATGTCAGATTCAAAGACAAAATGAATACATTTAGACCTGCAACCCTATCAGATTTGTATCACCAGATTTTATATCAAATGGAAAACTTATTCTTATGAATCTGTGACAGAGCTTTTTCCAGTTAAACTTAGAACAATCTTATCCTAATGTAAACCAGTGAGGCATGCAATGGTAACCCAATGACTTTACCTTCTGTCCATGTCTTGTGGATTGTAGATATGGATCTAGCTTTAGCAGAGCCTGAACTCTTTTGACTGTATATGCACAAGTACATATGGAAGTATACACACACTAGGAGTGTGTATACATTCATGTGTACTTGGGTGTATACTCCGTTCTTTCTCCATTCTTTCAATCCTTGGCCAACCTGCAAACCAAGACAACTCAGAGAATATGAATGAAGAAAAAGCTTGAGATTAGGGTTTCAGGCCATGTTTTATTTTGACCCAAACCCTAATTTCATTTAGGGTTTGGTTGACTTTTTGGAGCATGGCTTTTATTTTATTTTTTATTTAACACAATGAAAAATAATCTGCACTAATGAAGAAAGTGGGTTATTTAATTATATGGACTTAATTCTTATATTTTAATTCTTTAAAACATGTAATTTCTATTATTAATAGATTGTCTTTTTTATTTTTTTTAGCCTCCCTATTATTTCAGGATTTGAAATGATTTTTGGATGAGGCCTTATTTAGACTTTTAATTCTTTTAATATGTATTCCTTAATTCTAATTAGAATTGCCCTTTTGATTTTCAAGCCTCCCTATTATTTTGGAATATGATTTGATTTTTGGATCAAGAGGTTATTTAGATATTTTATTACCAGATTATTATTTTAGTGTGTAGATTTTAGATCCTTTCAATTATTTAATTATAAATTTAATTTTGGCTTGTGCTAATGAACCTTTATTAATGTACTTTTTAATTAGTTTAATTATTAAATTAATGGACCCTTATTATTTTATCTTATTATTATTATTATTTTCTCATGGTCATTAATTCTTTTAGGGGGTTAATTAATCTATAATCCTTATGTGGGCCTAGGTATCATAACAACCCCTAACAATTATTATTAAAATTATTAATTGTAACTTCATTTAAATTAATTAAATTATTAATTATGACTTTATTATAGTGTTTTAAATACTACATGTCATGTTTAATTCTTTTATAAATTAATTTGGGCAAGATTAATATTATTTAATTAAATATTTTAATATAGGATTATTGTCTTAATTTTTGAGTGATTTGACTTAGGGAATTTTTCCGTCATGTCCTCATTTGATTAAACCTAGTTAGAGGATTCTTCGGCCTAGTACACTTGACGTATAGGGGATGATGGAAAGCCATCGCATGTCTCGCATATCCCTTGTGAGATGAGTACTTAGGTTGATGTTTTGTTCTCGTGTTTCGGTATGCAACCTTTTCATTAGTGACTTTAGTAAAAAAATTATTGTGTGTTTTGCCCTAATTTTGGGCATGATAAAGATATCATGATTATGCACCTATGATTGAAGTAGAATCCATTCCTTCCACTAGTTAGAAAGTTTTTGAAGAGATGTTTGACAGTATTAATGTAATGTTCAATGACCCTAAAAAAAGTGAAGAAGAAACTTAGAAGAAATATGAGTCAGTATCACCTAAAGCTCCAAAGTATACATCTAGATACCACTCTAAGGATGACATCATTGGAGATCAGAGCGGCAAAGTCACTACAAGATCAAAAGAAAAGAGTTTAGCAAGCAATGAAGTGGTATGTTTACTATCTCATATTGAACCTTTAAGTGTTGAAGATGCATGTAATGATTCAGATTGGCATGATGCTATGAAAGAAGAACTAGATCAAATTATCAAGAATGATACTTGGGAATTGGTCCCAAGACCTAGTGATAAGAATGTTATTGGAACAAAGTGGATATTCAAAAACAAGATGAATGAAGATGGTACAGTAGTAAGGAATAAAGCAAGGTTAGTATGCAAGGGATATGTGCAAAGAGAAGGTATTGATTATTCAGACACATTTGCACTTGTGAGCAGATTAGAAGCTATTAAGTTTTTTCTAGCTAATGCAACTTTCAAAAACTTCAAAGTTTATCAGATGGATGTTAAGTTAGCACTCTTAAATGGAGAGTTAAAGGAAGAAGTATACATTGAATAGCCAGAAGGATTCACCTTATCAGACAAACCTGATATGGTATGTAGATTGAAGAAAGCCCTCTATGGACTTAAGCAAGCCCCTAGAGCTTGGTATGAGAGACTTGATGGATATCTAACAAAAATTGGATTAAAAAAGGGAGCAGCAAATTTTAATTTGTTTATCAGAGAGACATCTGAAGGTTTACTACTTGTAGCTATATTTGTTGATGACATTATCTTTAGAGGTAATGACACACTTAGTGCAAAATTTTCTAAGGAGATGCAGAGTGAGTTTGAGATGAGCATGATTGGACCTATCAAATATTGTTTGAGATTAAATGTGCAGAAAATAGAGAAAGTTATTTTCATTAATCAATCCAAGTATGTGAAAGAAATATTAAAGAAGCTCAAGATGGGTGATTGCAAACTAGTGGGTACACCTATGATAATAGGATGCAAGCTTACAAAAGAAGATGATTCTCCAGTAGTAGATATAACATTGTACAAGTCTATGATTGGTAAACTCATATATCTTACTCAAACTAGACCTGATATTTCTAATGCAGTTGGCATAGTTGGAAGATTTGCAGTAGAGCCTAAACAAAGTCACCTCATGGCAATAAAGATAATATTCAGATATCTATAGGGTACTAAAGATTATGGTCTATGGTATCCTAATTATGAGAATGTTGAGCTTCATGTATATATAGATGCAGATTGGGTAGGATGCATTGATGATAGAAAGAGTACATCAGGAGGAGTAGTATTTCTTGGTGATAGACTTGTCACTTGGACAAGCAAGAAGTAGAATTGTATTTCTTAGTCAACAAAAAAAGAAAAGTATGTTGCAACAACCTTGAATTTCTCTACAATTGTTTGGATTAAATAGATGACAAAGGATTTTGGAATTTAGATTGGTTATCCTATTGCTATTTATTGTGATAACACTAGCACTATCAATATGTCAAAGAATCATGTGATGCATGCAAAGGAAAAACACATAGAGATTAAGTATCACTTCCTAAGAGAGAAAGTATTAGAGAAAGAAATCAAATTGGATTATGTGAGTACAAAGGAACAACTAGCAGACATATTCACAAAGCCCTTACCAAAGGATACTTGTAAGTATCTCAGGGAGAAGCTGGGAGTAATTCCCTTCCCTGATTTTGCCTAGAGAGAGTGAAAAGAGCATCAATGCTTAGTGACTGATGGATGGTTGACTACTCTACTTTAGGAGTAGTACCAGAGCTTAAATGTTTGGAACCATTTTCCATTGATGTCAAAGGGGGAGTAGTATATAGTCATGAAAAATAGT
Source organism: Chamaecyparis obtusa (assembly GCA_027943335.1). Lineage (NCBI taxonomy): Eukaryota > Viridiplantae > Streptophyta > Pinopsida > Cupressales > Cupressaceae > Chamaecyparis > Chamaecyparis obtusa. The sequence continues at coordinate 445,374 of BSBK01004913.1, read as the reverse complement.
ATTAAAGGGGGTGTAGTATTCAGTCATGGAAGTAGTTCAGTTGAGGAAATAGAGAATATTAAAGAATATTGCAGCAGATGGAGGATTCATCCTTGGGGGAGTTTTGATGATGAAAGGGAGAATGTTATAAAATAATTGGTCATTTGGATTGGTGGTGTTTTCATTCCATATGTTTCCATCAATGCCAAAGGGGGAGATTGTTGGAGATTTACCAACAAGCTAATGTTGACTGTATGTTTGTCATTGAAAACAACATATGGTAAGAAGCATGCGTAGAACACTTATGTAGTAAGCTTTGAGTATATGTCGCATGGACATGTTATTAGCATGATATCATGGATGTAGAGGTTAATTATTAGTACAGATAGTTATGTAGCAACTTGTATCAGCAGTGTTTCTGATAGAGTTACATTCAGTGTTCTATGTGTGATTGTCTGTACAGTTATCATGGAGCCTTGCACCTTTGGATATGTGATGGAGACATGTTAGTATTGCTCCATTCATAGACACAAAGTTTGATGTGTAGTATAAGTGAAGTTATGCAGTCGCTATTCACTAGTTGCAGTTTCCTGTGTTTATCCAGAAGAGCCGACAAAGATTGTATTGGTATAGGAGTGCGCCTATCATTTCAGTATGCGTGCTTGGATTAGTGATCAAAGAAGAGTTAAGAATATTTGGATAAGAGCACATGATGTAATTCAGCTTGAGGAGAAAGTTTTAGTAAATTTGGTAGAGCCGACAGTGTGTAGCGTGAGTGTACACTTATTGATTTGGACAGGTCCTAGTTTGTGTTGCGTGCTTAGTAGAGTCAATTGAGATATAATTGGAGAGTATTATTGTTTCTCTAATATGATTTCAAGATGGTTCTAATAGGCTGACTTGATTATATCATTTAGAGAGAAGATATTTATAGGCAGTCATTTGTGATTGCTAAGACATGGTTCAGAGTTAAAAGAGAAGAGTAGAGAAGAGAGTGTGAAGTGTTGAGCCATCAGCAAAAGGTCTATGTGACCAAGTAAAGAGTATATGATATTCATTGGAACTGATCAAGATAGTAGGTCTACCTTGCAGTTACCAAGATCTAGATATAGTGTGTATCTATTATCCTGAAGGTTGCAGCCTTCACCACTTTGAGCAGTGAGCTCTCAGATAGTGTGTCCTCACCCCTAATAGGGTCAATCATAAAAGACTCCTAACAAGGTCCAACCTTTGACTAGGTCACTATACTTATTGCATTGTAAAGATCAACTCCTAATAGGGTTGTAAGATCTTGCAACAAGGATCATTATACAGTAGTGCAGTTTATTAGTGGGTATCAATTCCCACTGGGGTTTTTACCTATTTGGGTTTCTCTGTAACCAAAATATTGGTGTTGTGTTCAAGTTTTCTTTCATTGTGTTTATGCTTAATGTTTAAGTATACTTAATTGAATAAAGAATTGAAACTTGTAGATAACTGATTCACCCACCACCGCCCCCCCCCCCCCCCCCCCCCCCCTCTAAGTTATCTCTTGAGACTATGCCTAACACTTTGCACTCCATGAATAGAGAGCTATGAGTCACCATTTGAGACCTCATTTTTGAGAAATCTTGGATATAATGACTTAGAGAAGTGTGTCAACATTTTAGCACACATTTTTGGTGCCCACCGTTTGGTTGATGCTCTTGATTTTCCTTCATTTTATTCAGATTTTCAGATTTTCTAATCTTTACATGGTTATTTTTATTGAAGTTTTTCAAGCCTAACCCTTGTGCAGGATGAGTTGAAGATAAAACCTAGGGTTTTTTTGGAAGATTTGATCATATCTCACAAACAGCTTGTTGTTTCGGTCTAAAATCTATTTTGCAAGTTGGCAACATATCAGAGAAGCTTCAATAAAAAAATAAAGAATTTTCTGAGGTATTTTGAAATTTTTATATCTTTTTCTTTATTTTTCATAAAAAAATAATTTTCAGCACAAATCAGCATATTTTTTGGAAATTTTTACATTTAAAAAAAAAATTTAAATTCTATAGGGGTTCCATTCATTGTGTTTTAAATTTGGATGCAATATCCTAGCTCATTTGGTCAATTTATGAAAACTAGTCTATTTTGGGAAAACAGCTCCCTAGAGCACAAATGAAAATATCTTTTTAAAATTCTGACATTTTTTAAAAGGTCTCTGTATTTTAATAGGGGTCTCTTTTCTGTATTTAGGGTTTGGGATCTGAATTCATGTCATATAGGTCCAATATTTTTTACTAGGTCAAAAATCAAAATTAACAAAAAAGGGGGCATTTAATAATTAGCTTGCACTTATTTTTCACACAGTTCAATGCATGATATGAGTAGTCATTTGAATTATTTGCTGGTTATTATTGCTCCTAACAATTAATTTTTAGATCTAACCCTAGGTTTCTCTTAAGTTGAATATACGTTGCATATCTTGTTTGCTTGTTTGCTTGTTGGAGAATTTGTGGCTTGCTTGCACAGAAAAGCTTAACAAAAATAAAAATAAGGTAAAATCTACTAAGCGTGTTGCTTATGACTTGAGGTATTTTATTGCATCTCTATAACATTTGGATTTTAGAAATAAAAATGAACCTCTCATGTGTCTGACTTGAGTGTTTCTCACTTTCGTAGATCACATTTCCAATTTTTCTCTAAAGGAAAGAATGAATCTAGATTTTCTTTCTCACATATATGTTTCACATTGTAATTAGGCCTTATGAACACTATTTTTGGTGTTCTTGAGAGTGGGCTTCATTCTCTTGCCTTACATGTGAAGCTCTTCTTGATGATAGATCCCCTTGTAGGTAGGGAAGGACTTGTTATCATCTCATTGTCCCACTTGGTTTAGTCTTCAACATTTGATGGTACATTCTCTCTTGGTCCCATTTAGAGAGATTGGTAGTCATTGTTGTTGGCCTACAAACCTTGGTGAGGTGATTTCAACTTAGCATGTCAATTAATCTACTTGCTATGTCTTGGAGAGGTGAAGTGGCTAGAGGAGTATTCTCTGTTCCCTTTTGGGCACATCCGAAACTTAGAACCCTTGAATCTGAGCTAAGTCCCCATGTGGTCCATATTGTGAGTCTTCTTTGTTAGAGAGGGTTAACCGTAGTGGACACTCCCTTTATTAGATAAACCACGTGGATGGAACCTCAAGTGGTATTAGCCATTCCTATCATGGAGCAACAACCACTATATAAATGTCCTTATGGAAGAAATCTCCATAGGTGTGGTTTCTTGTTGGGCTGTTAGATCTCCTTAGCAACTCCTAATTGATTAAATTCTTAGACTGTGTCAAAACCTCAGTGTGCTGGGATTGGATTTCTCCCACTTGAGATGGCAAGAGTTGCAGAGTTGACCATTACTACAAATGATAGTGCAACCAAAATTTTCTTTTCCAGGACTATATGCATGACTGAAAAATATTTTGAGAGCATACACAAGTAGAGTCCTTAGGTAGTAGAATAATATGTCACTATTCTTGTTCATGTGCAAGGTTGCTTTATCCCTTGCTCATTGTTTGAAGACAATTATTTTCTTAAACTCCCTGATTACTATCTTGCGTGCCTGATTAATGATAAAAATTTGTTAATGCATCTCATTGGTCAATTAAAATGAACAAAAATTGAGTTCCCAAGTCAAAAAACCAACTTTTTACAACTTTCTTGATTTGCTATCCTATCATTTCCAGTCTTCCTCGATCGATCTAGGTTAGATCAAGTCACTTACCTCGCTATTACAAACCTGTTTGCACCTTGGATTCTTGCATTTTGACCTCTTGAACTAGTAATCTTTGATTTTATGAGTTCCCTTGCTTGCAGCTGGTGAGCTAGAAACCATCCTTGTTGAGATGATAAACCTTTGGATCCTTTGATAACATGCTTGGAGAGTTTTAGTAATCTCTTGTCCATTCACTTCTATACAAATTCAAATTCAATCAATATAACTTGGGTAAATCATCCTCCTAATCCATATGTGTTAGGGTATTCACACGTTTAGTGGGCACCTCTATGGAAGTGTTGGTTTATGCCACTTGCAAAATTCTATCTTATCACCTCTCTTTTGGACAAGTCAGTGCTCTTACTATCCTGGTTTGGTACCAACATTTCTTAGGGTCATCCTATCACCTAGTACCTCTTCTTTCATGTTAGTTACAACAAGATATCAACTAAATCAAGGAAAATGACCTCAAGTAGTCTTTAACCAATTACCCTTAGTTCAAACTCACCAAAAATGCAAGGAAAAAGAACCTATATTTGATCAATCACCCAGGAACAAATCATAAGTTTGGTTTGATCCCAAGAGTAACCTTAGTGAGTTGAGTACACCCTTAGCATCTTCTCACTCAGACATGGATATGAGTTACACAATGACTCGATAGGAGAGGGAAGAAATGGATAAAAGCCTTGATGACATATTTTAAAAACATAGAGGTACCCTTTTGTTTGGTAGTTCCTCTCATGAAAATTGACTAGTATCACCCCTTATCTCAACTAGATATCTGGATACACACCAAAGGTCTTAAAGAGATAAGAAGCAAGCCTATCAAGAAGAACAATCACAACATGAAAACCAAGATGATGAACCTTATGAAACTCATGTGAATGCAAGATACACCAATGACTTGTTTAGACATTCAAGACCAAGTTTACCACTCAAAACACCTTCAAGATACATGAGTGAAAGACTCAAGAGAATTAAGCATGAAAAGAAAGTCTTCTTAGATGAACAAGCTGAAAAGGAAGAGTAGTTTAGAGTCCTAGAGTTGGAGAGGCAAACCTTGTTGGAGATAGAAAGAAAAGCCTTCCAGGAAGAGAAAGACAAACTCTTGGCTCAACAACTTAATGATCAATTTAACAACATGCATGTTGGTGGTGGAAACAAATCTCCTGCATCCACTCCTCCTAAGACTCCACAAAGTGGAAGACATTCAAGAAAACCTTCATGATCTCCTAGCCCTAGAGGAAGAAGGGCTTCGTGACATGATCATTATAGGAGACGAACACCTCTTAGGAACTCAAGACAACCTTCACAAGGTTCTCACCATGGTTCACAATATGGGGGTAGTTGTTCGAGTTTTGACCTCAACTCCCAAGACTTCATGAAGATACAACAAGAACCACTCTTCCAGTAGTATGTGGAGAGGTACTTAGAGCAAAACAAAGACAAGTTCCTAGAGATTTTAATCAACAAGGGCACTAGAGTCCCCTACAAATTTGATGTGGACAAGAAGATTAAGAAGCAAGGTCCATCTCAAGAGGAAGAGATCAAAAAAATTAAGAGTATAATGGAAATGATGTTGGCACCCAAGAGTTCATTCTCACTTAATTCAATTTGTCCTAATCCTTTTGACAAAAGTGCTAACATGAAAGACTTTCCTAGAAAGGTTGAGATCCCTCAATATAACAAGTATGATGGGAATGGAGATCCACATGATCACGTGTGTCAATTCTATATAATGAGTTTTGAGTTCCATCAAGATGACTCGTACCTCATGAGATTGTTCCCAAGGAGTCTTAAGGGTTAAGCGATGGTATGGTTCACCAACATAACTCCCCCCATTAAGACTTTCAAAGAGCTCATCCATAGATTTGTCCAAAACTTTGCATACAGCCTTTCACATCTATCACCATGTTGGACTTATGTAACTTAAAGAAAAATCAAGGGGAATCCTTTGTCACTTTCTTGAAAAGGTGGAGATGACAATGCTCTCGCTACTCTAGGACCATCCCTGAAAATGAGAAGATTGACATCCTTGTTAGCAACTTGGTTCCTGAAATGTGGTATGAAGTTAGGAAGATGGTTTTTTATTCCTTTGAAACCATGGTTGAAACAACATGTAGGATTGAGGAGGTTTTGAGAGAACAAGGAATTTTTACCAAACATGGAAACATCAAAAACAATAATGGTCAAAATAAGAACAACCCTAACAAGGATAAAGGAAATAAATCACAATTGAATAGGAACAAATAAGTGGTCAATGATGGAGTTGTGGATTCCTCTAAATCCAAAGATCGAGTTGTTCTCCACTTGTCTAGTGGTGTTCAAGCCATGAAACTCAATGCATCTAATCAATAAGAGCACAAGCCAAGATGCCAAGAGAAGCCTAAGAAAGAGAGAGGCCAGTTTTAAAAACTTGGTGATTCATATGAGGATGTCTTGAAAACACTCATTCCCAAAAACCTTGCACATCCTCAAGACCCCGTAAAGAATTATATACCTAATGTTAAGCCACATTGGTAGGATGAGAAAGCCTTTTGCAAGTTTTACAATGGCATTGGACATGATATTGAAAATTGCTGGAAACTCAAACATATCATCCAAGATCTCATTGAGAATGGAAAACTTAAGGTATATGGATTGAACACCAATGCCGACCATAAGGCATTCAAAGAACCTTTTCCCAAGCATGAGAAGGGGGAAACCTCTAAACCTAGGAATGGCAAGGGTGAATTCAATTACACTTACACAAATGCAGAGAATGTTTTCAACATTCTTGAAGTTGTAGAAGAGGATGTCAACATGATGAGGGATAAAGATCCCTATGGTTATGATCTAGACATGGACTCTTCTCCTATCTTTGATGAAGAACCCATCCTGATGCTGAGGGGTCCTAACTCTAGAGTGTCATCTCAAATCCTCAATTCTATCACATGAAGTCAAGGTCCCCTTGTCATTAGAGGACCCAGTTCAAGTCAACCAAGTAAACCAAAGAAAGTGGCATCCAAGAATGTCACCTCAAAACCAAAAGTCAATCCTAAGTCATGCTATAATCTTGTCGATCAATTGCAAAGAATCCCATCTCAGATTTCAATCTTTGAGCTCTTAGAGTTGTCCCTGAGACACAAGAAAGTCCTTGAGAATGCTTTGCACGCAGCAAACATCCCCAACAACTTAGATGTTGATCAATTCTAGAACATGGTTAACCATATTGCCATCCCTCATTACCTTACCTTTTTAGAGGATGATGATAAATCTCTGAGCCACCCACACAATCTCACTCTTAATATTGAGGTCATGACCCACAAAACCTATGTTAGGCACATGTTGAGAGATGGGGGTGTTGGGCTTAATATTTTTTCCTTGAGTCTTTTGAAGACGTTGGGTTATTCTGAACAAGTTATAGATACCAAAAAAAAGATCACTATCAAAGCCTATGATGAGGCAGAAAGAAGTTCCAAGGGGTTGGACATCCTTCTTGTTAGGATTGGTCCTATTGAAAAAGATATTTTATTCCAAATAGTTGACACTGGCCCCCTTGCATACAATATCTTACTTGGTAGATCATAGATTCATGATATGCAAGTAGTGCCATCTACCTATCATCAGTGTGTTAAGTTCCCTTACAATTGAATAGATATTTGTATACCTAGGGATAACACTTTATCTATTAACTCAATTTCAGTGAGTAATCATGTTCCCCTCAATAGAGAAGTAGAAGACTTCAATGCAACCTTAGCTAAATGTAAAGACAAGATCATGTTAGTAGACCTTGGCATGGGGGGTATCAACTCAACTCCCTCACAACACTAGCAGTTTCACTTAGGTCTTATGGTAAGCCTTCACAAGAAATGAGACCTTCCTCTTCAGCTATGACTTTATTTGGCATTTTTGTAGGGTCCTCAGTGCCTATTTAAGATGAGAAAGAAGAGGTGGCTATTAAAGACTAGATTTAAATACGTGCACAATGAGAACTTCTCTCCCTCTCCTAAGGCTTATGGAAGAGGGTATACTTTTGTCAAATAGATGGGCTATCATAGACATGGCCCTCTTAGTCATAGATAGGATGCTAGAGCCAAACCCCTTGATCATGATCTTTTTAGATGCCAGTCTAAGAAGATGGTGGCCTAGGATTTGTGAATTGAAACAAGAACACTACTCCTATCCTTGATGAGTTAGATAGTAAAGATGAACCACAATACATACCTAATATGACAAATCAGAAAGATATGTGTGAAGATTGGGTCCCTTCCACTAATCTCCTTTGGGGAGATTTAGATAGTCCAGTCACTCATGAGACAGTTACAACCTTAGAAAAAGATGACTTAGATGTATAAGATCCTATCAGAATATCAATGAAAGAATCTTGTTCATTTGATGGAAAGAGAGGGTGTTACCCTTGATGACATTAGAACTTCCACATCAAGACATCCCAAACCTTCATGGTGTAAACATCCTAGTTGAAGTTTAGAAATAATTTCATATGAGTATGAATGGGAATCCTTCTCAGAGCCTTCCACAATTGACATAGATGTTGATTTCATCCATACTTATAGTTCTCAACCTGAGGTAGCCAATGAGTCATGTGTAGGATTAGAGGATTTGAACCCACATGTTTCCTTAGTAGACGATTCTTCACTTGTTAGGACGAATCTTGATTTGGGTAGCTTAGAAGGATACTTGATGAACTCTGACTCTTTAGTCACTAGAGATGATATCATTCACATTCACAACCTTGAACCAGTCATTGACTTACCTCTTGTTCATCCTAACCTCATTGATTGGTCCCAACACTATGAAGAACCTAAAATCTTAACGTTCCAAAATGATTATGAGATAACCTATTACTTGAATGCCATTGAACCTATAGTCTCTTCCACTAGTGAACTGGCTACCAGCATGACACAACCAGACATCAAGTACCTTAGTCACAAAATAAAAAGAAAAAAAAATCAAAAGGATAAGAGTTTTGATGGCGAAAACCACTATGTGGTGGTGTTAGAACCAAAAAAAATTAAAAGAAATGATGTATCCAAAGGTGAAAACCTCTCTAAGGCACCTAAGGATGGGGTACTTGATCATCTCCCTAGCTACTTTCAAGATAGATCTTCAGTTCTTATCGAACCAACACAAACTATCAATTTGGGTGCAGATGAGACTCCACAGATAGTACACTTGGCTCAATCCTTGTCACCACAAGAAAAAGAAGATCAAACTTGCATAGAATTATTTAGATATGCTAGGGTTGGACACTAATCTTATCATGCATCACTTATCCATAGCTCTGTGTGTCAAACTAGGTAAATAGTAATTGAGAAAGATGCATCCTCACATAGCTCTCCTGGTCAAAGAAGAATTAGAGAAACTCCTTGGTGTAGGATTTCATAAGAGCTATTGACTATGCTAAATGGATATCAAACATTGTACCAATTTCCAAACATGACAAATCCATTCAAATTTGCACAGATTTTAGAGATGTCACTAGGGCATGCCCAAAGGATGACTTTTGAATTCCCAATATAGACATGATAGTGGATATAACTGTGGGTTATGAGATTTATTCCTTGATGGATGATTTTTCTAGATATAATCAGATTAAGATAGCTCCTGAAGATCAAGAAAAGACTGCATTTACTTGTGCATGGGGTACCTATTGTTTAAACGTTATGCCTTTTGGATTAAAAAATGCAGGATCCACCCATCAATGAGCTATGACAACCATTTTTCATGATGATGCATAAAAACATGGAAGATTATGTGGATGAAACCTTGGATAAGTGTAAGAAAAGACATAGACACTTAGATGATTTATAAGTCATTCTAGATTGCATGGAACAATTTCAACTAAGGTTAAATCCTAAAAAGTGTGCATTTGGCATCACCTTTGGAAAACTACTAGGATTCATCATTTCAACAAAAGGAATAGAGGTAGACCCTAAAAAAGTCCAAGCAATCATAGATATGCCACATCCTAGAAACATTAGTCAAATGAGGAGTCTTCAAGGGCATCTTCAATCCATAAGGAGATTCATTTCATAGTTGGCAGATAGAGCTCAACCATTCAACAAGAACTTACACAAAGGATTCAAATGTATTTGGAATGAGGATTTTCAAAAGAGCATAGATCAAATCAAGAAATACTTGGAAAATCCTCCCATTTTAATGCCTCCTATCCCAAGGAAGCCACTTATTCTATACATTTCAACAACAAAATCTTCCTTGGGGGAATTACTAGCTCAACTTGATGAACATGGGAAAAAAAGAGAAATATACTACATTAGTCGAACTCTTGTTTCATATGAAGTTAACTACACCAGCATTGAGAAAGCTTTCCTGATAGTTGTGTTTGCTTCCCAAAAGTTGTGACATTACATGCTTGCGCACACTATACACTGTTAGGAATGGGAACACTGAGAGGGGGGGGGGGGGGGGGGGGGTGAATCAGTGTTGACTGTAATTTAACTTTTCACTTTAATCTGAATACTAAATTATAAATGCTTAAGTAATGAATTAAACATTCACATAAACATGAAACATGAAATCAACACATAACACCAATATGGTTACGGGGGAACCCAAATAGGTAAAAACCCTGGTGGGACTTGATACCCACTAATATTCTGCATGAGTGTTTTGTGATCCTTGTTAGAAGATCCTTTACCCTATTAGGAGTAGCTTTACAATGCTTTTTTAGTACAGTAGACTTGGTTAAGAGTCAGACCCTGTTAGGAGTCTTTTACAATGATCCCTATTAGGGGAGTGGACTCACTGTCCTAGAGCTCACTGCTCAAATGATGAAGGCTACAACCTTCTGAGATCAAATACACACTATATCTGCAGGTGAACTGTTGCTATGACACTACTTGTCAGATCAGTTCCTTTGGTGCACTGATGCTTTGACCTCTAGCAAAGATCTAATACATCATATGCTCTCTTTGCATACCTCTAATCTACTTCTCACAATTCTTTTTCGTACTTCCATACCAAACACAATGGGCACACTTTATATTTATCCGCCCTATACAATTATACAATTAGGTCGGCCCTATAACTAATTAAAAATAATGCTTCCAAATGAATTGGCTTAAGCATGATTAAAATTATACATATACATATGTTGGAAACTTAAATACAATGGGCACATAGCCTCTACAACATTAATTTACAATCACAAACCAAAATAGTCACTGTTGGCTCTATGTTCTATTCTCTGCTGGCACACACTAGCTGTGCAACTTCAACTGACTGTAACTTTCACATCTTTGCATATATACTTATGCACTCTTAGACTAAGCATAAGTATAGTCTAACAACCTTAAATTCTAGGGTGCATACCATAATTCATCCGTACGCATGGGCGCAGGTGTTCTGAGCTACAGGAACTCTGTATGCTGTCCAGTCTTCAACACTTAACTGATTTCTGATCTTTACACTTAGTGTGCTGACTCCAAACTACTATATGACTTTGTTTCCATAATGAAAACACTATATCTAGTCATATACTTTAGTATAGACAACTTGCCAACAATCTCCCCCTTTTTCATTGATGGTAACAAAGGAATATGGCCAAGTCTCTATATGATCCTTTACAAAAAGCTTTTGTCTTCTATATATTTTATACATACTCTTATATCTCCTTATACATCTTATATACTCCATATTCTATACAAATCCCCCTTTTACATTAATGAAAAAGGTATATCAAAATATTTATCTATATACACTTACTGAGGGAAAACATCTGGATATGCAATCTTGAGTTTCTAGATCTCCTTCTTCCAAAAGGTTATCAGAGAATTGACTATCTGTAGATGGGTGCATAATGCATATTAAAGCTTCTCCATCTTCTCTAATTCTATGCTCAGACCTTGATCATAGGTTATCATGGTTGCATCAATCTCCTTTATGTTTTGACTGAGAATGTCTAGTGAGGGCACAAGAGCGTTCCTCAACTAAGTTTGTCTAGACCTTATCTTCTCCATTTCTTTCTTTGCCTTCTCAATTATGTCTAACTGACCTTGATAGAAATTGCTACACATGTTCACATCAGTGGAAGTATCTAACACTAATTTCTTTATCTTCTCAATCATTACCTCTGCATCTTTGATCTTCTTCAGATGGGCATCAATGAACTTATCCTAATCCATGGATTCTACAATGACTTTCCTTCCTTGATCTGCAAACTCCTTCAATGATGCCTGACCAGACTTAAGAGAGTTCAATTCTAGTGCAAAATTACTCATTATTTCATCTAGTCTCCTTTTTAAGTACTTCTCCTCTACCACTATGGCCACATATTCTTCTAGGCTTGAGAAATTGACTTTGAACTGAGAGATGACTATGCTCACATCATCAACTAAATGTACATTTACCATTTTCTTATCCTCTGGTAGAAAACTGTTCAAGATATTTACTAATTCCACCAAGAGAGGATTTATCATTACTTGCTTCTCCTTAGCCTTCTCCATAGCTAGGACATTGAACTTAATCAGGTCTTCTTCCTTCCAGGAATCCAAACTGCTAGTGTCAGGTGTGAAACTTGACAACAATGCTGAGGAGGGAGTTATGGGAGTGCTATCCATCACCTCTTGCTTCACCTTGACCAAATCAATAGAAGATTCATCTTTCTTTTCTACCTCTTCTTCTTTCTTTTCTTCTTCTTTCTCATCAGATATATTTTCTATGATTACTTCTTCTTGCTGAGGGGAAGGGGTATTGCTGCATAAGATTTGTGCTTCCTCAGTGCTGAAAAATGCTTCCTCAAACTTGTCCAACTCCTTATCAGTGGCTTCCATGGCTATTTCCACATTATCTATGATAATTGTGCTATCTTTGGGTGATTCTATCATAGGTGTAGATTGATCTACTTCTATTTGAGTTTTTGCTATGGGTGCTAAGTCCTAAGGACTTGTCATTGGTACATTAGTGGGCTCTACCACTTTATCTTCCTTGATGGGTGCATGAGTGATGGGCACAATGGATGGTTTGATCTGTTGCTCCAATAACACCTTTTCAAATGCCTTCTCTATTTCCTTTGTTATCAACTCATAATCTTTGTTCATAATGTGAAGAATTCTCATCTTTGTTCTAAGGTGTGGCTTTACTAAATTAAATATTAGATCTATTTCTTCTTTAGAACATATAGGCAGAGTGTCTTCTAGCACTTTTTCCCTAATCCTTAGGTCTTCTTTACTTGCTTGTCTTTTAAGGTTTCCTAGAATGTCCCATACATTATCTGGTATTTCTATTTTCAATTCAAGAACTGTCTTCTTGAACTTTATCAAATGTTTGATAATCATACCATGAATTTCAGACTTATCAATCTCACTGTATGATTCATAGAACTTCCCTATTTGATCAATCCTACCCTCATCAACAATTCTTGCCTATAGAACTTTGAGGCTAGGTCTGAATCCTACTTGAGGAGGTGTTTGAGTGTTTTTCTTTCTCCTTAATGCTCACAAGGATGGATGACTAGTGATTTCTTCTTTCTTCCTCTTGAATAAAGGCTTATACTTCGAAGGAGTATTGTCTTCTTTATCCTTCTGACTATCATCTTTTTCAATCTTAATCTTCTTCATCTTAGGATCTTCCCATTCTTCCTCTACTACTGTGCTCTTCAATTCTAGGGAAATCTTCTATTCCCTTGCTTTATCAAGGTCTTCTTGTGATACACCATGTATTCTTAGGATCTCTGATGTGACCTTTGCAACCTTTCTTTTTGTTGCAACACTATTAAGCTTAGCATCAACTTCTCTAGTCTTTTCTTCATAGGTTCCCCACCTAGGTTCATTGTCATCTTTGGGAGCTGATAGTAGTACCTGTGCATAGGCTTCAAGAACTTGTTCCTCAACCTCATACCCAAGTGGATGAATCCACTTGGTCCTAGGTTCCACAACTTCCATACATGTAGTATCAATCTCCACCATGAAGCATATTGAATCTTTATACTTCTCCATAATACTTTTAGGAATCTTGTACCTCATCTGCATTCTTGCTCTGAAAGTCTTCAATTCTAGGGTAATGTAATCTCTAAGTGTGCATTCTGTGCATGCTTTGTTTGATATCTATGGCATGGTAGGAATGGACTTATCTAGATACAAGTCTAACACTTTACCAACTTTATGAAGGTACATATAGATGATTAGGGACCCAAACCTGAATACCTTAGTCTTGTCATGTTTGATAGCCCTGATGTTGTCTATCAACTGTGTGCGCAGGATCTCACACAAGTTGAACTCTCCATCTTCTTGCACAAGATAGATGGCTGCTAGAATAGTGCCCACAAACACACTATTCACCCTGCTGGTATGATGAAATCTATAACCCAATATCATTGATATCAACTTGATGTCTAGCTACTCTATAGGCTCAATGGTCATGCCACGCTTGTCACTTCTTGATTTACACACTTGCTCCACCATTTTCTTGACATCCTTACCCATAGGAAGGCTGGTGCCTATCTTAGAAAGGCCTGTCATCTCATGAATTAGGTCTCCTGTGATTCTTACTGGTACATCTCCAATCCAAAATAAGTCATCACGGATTCTATTCAATAATATTTTAATCCATTCTTCCTCATAGAACTCATATGCCATGGCATATTCAACAATGGGGTGATCATTCCATTTTGTGTATTCATCCATGAAGGTTTTGTCTGGTTTTAACATTGTGTCCATGTGCGCCCTTAACCTATCCAATCCAATAGGTTCCTTCTTACAATAAATGTAAGCCCTTATGTCTTCTACATGCATGACACCCATCAGCGTTCGGGAGTATGCTCCCTCTAAATCATCTAGGGTTGATTTAAATGGGTGCCTCTTGAAAACATACCACTTCTTCTCAGAAACATAAAAAACAATAGGAGTGGCCATGACTTACTTGATATTCACTTTCCAAATGATCTCTACAATGTTCTGATGGCTTTCGAACTGACACAACGAGCTAGGGTTTCTTGCAACTGATCAAATGCACCATAATCATTGATAAGTTAATCTCCAAATCTTCACAACAACTTCCAAGGCTTAATCTACTCTCCAATCACTCTGAGTATGAATGCAATGAGTAAAAAAACATCTTTTTGTGTACTTAAAGTAAGAAATTCGCCATTAATGCAACTCGCATAAACTAGGTTGTCACTTCATATTTTCAAACTTGAGTTCCGCTAACAATCAACATGTGTTCTCTTTCACAAAGGTTCCAATACACTCCAATAGCTTAAGTCCAAAGGTGCATACTTTGAGGATGAGTATACCAACCACGTAGGGGTCTAGAGCTAAATTAGCTCCCCTTATGACCCTGAGGGCCATTTATGTAGATGTAGAGGGTGCGTCCACTGGGGATGCATCCAATACATTACCATCAACATTTTATTTCTTTCCATCTGAGAAAATCATGCTCACATCTTTTGATGCCTTCACAAACTTGACTTCTACTTCAGGATCCAAAACTGGTTCTTCGGCCTTTTTAGGGCTTTCCTAACCTTGCATCCTTGATCTACAAAACTTTGAGATATGTCCAGCCTTGTTATAGGTGTGAAAAATCATTGGAGGTCTATTATTCCTTGGTGCATTGACATGAGTCATCATTATACATTATTTTTCTATATGACCATTATAGTTACATATCTGACATGTAACATTTTGAGATCTTGCATTAGTCTAATTTTGATTTCTTTGATCATGCTGAATCCTGTTCTTCTTACTAGTCTTGCAATTTGTTTCTTTATGACCAAATCTATTACATGTATAACAATAACCATTAAAAGGCTTTACCTCTGTATAGTTCCTTGCAATGTGTCCATGCTTGTTACATGCAAAATAGGTGCGTTCAACAGGCTTGCACTCATTTTTAGGAGGACTACCATTGTTGTTGGTTTGATCTTTAGTCTTCTCAGTATTAGTAGATTCCTTTTGAGTCTCCTTTCTTGCTTGCATCTTATCAATCTGATTTTGTGCTTCATTGTATCCAATACAGCTAGTGTCTCCTTTGACTCTTCTTGCATACAATTGAGATTCTATCAAATCAAAAATGGTGTGCAATTTTTCATTGTGGTTCTTTGCATCTTTCAATTCAGACTCCAATCTTTCTTTGCAATTCTTTAGATCCAAGATTTCCAAATTTGCTTCCCTTAACTCTTCATTGAGTTGAAGGTTCTCCTTTACTTGTTCATTGTGGACATCTTGATTGTTCATCAGTTTGTCATCAAGTTCTTCAAGCTAACTCACTAAGGATGCATTTTCTTCATGCAACTTCTTGACTTTTTCTTCAAGATCACTGTTAGAGCGTCCCTTCAAATCCTTTCTTAGTTTCTTGATAACTAATTGAGCATCACTAAATTTTTCTTTTAGTTTTTCAATTTATCTTTATGAGTTGTCTAGGTCTTCAAGAGCTACTTCAAGATTCTTTTTCAAATCTTCTTTGTCCATGATCTCCTCAAGTGGTTAAAATTCTTTGCTGAGGACCAGAGCTCTAATACTAATTGTTAGGAATGGGAACACTGAGGGGGGGGGGGTGAATCAGTGTTCACTGTAATTTAAATTTTCACTTTAATCTAAATACTGAATTATAAATTCTTAAGTACTGAATTAAACATGAAACATTAAATCAATGCATGACACCAATATGGTTATGGGGAAACCCAAATAGGTAAAAAACCCAATGGGACTTGATACCCACTAATATTCTACACTAGTGTTTTGTGAGCCTTGTTAGAAGATCATTTACCTTGTTAGGAGTAGCTTTACAATGCTTTTAGTACAGTAGACCTGGTTAAGGGTTAGACCCTGTTAGGAGTCTTTTACAATGATCCCTGTTAGGGGAGTGGACTCACTGTCCTAGAGCTCATTGTTCAAATGATGAAGGCTACAACCTTCTGAGATCAGATACACACTATATCTACAGGTGAACTATTGTTGTGACACTACTTGTCAGATTAGTTCCTTTGGTGCACTGATGCTTTGACCTCTAGCAAAGCTGTAATACATCATATGCTCTCTTCACATACCTCTGCCCTGCTTCTCACAATTCTTTTTCCTACTTCCATACCGAATACAATGGCTGCACCTTATATTTATGCACTCATACCAATTATACAATTAGGTCAGCCCTATAACTAATTACAAATAATGCTTCCAAATGAATTGGCTTAAGCGTGATTACAATTATACATATACATATGTCATAAACCTAAATAAAATGGGCACATAGCCTCTACAACATTAATTTACAATCGAAAACCAAAATAGTCACTGTCGGCTCTATGCTTTGTTCTCTACTGGCACACACTGGCTGTGCAACTTCAACTGACTGTAACTTTCACATCTTCTCATATCTACTTATGCGCTCTTAGACTAAGCATACGTATAGTATAACAACCTTAACTTCTAGAGCACATACCATAATTCATCTGTACACATGGGCGTAGGTGCTCTGAGCTGCAAGAACTCTGTATGTTGTCCAGTCTTCAACACTTCATTGATTTTTGATCTTTACACTTAGTGTGCTGACTCCAAACTGCTATATGACTTTTTTGCCATAATGAAAATACTATATCTAGTCATATACTTCAATATAGACAACTTGCCAACATACACCTCATAGAAAAAATAGATCCACTCAAGTATTTACTAGGTAAGGCTACCCTCATAGGTAGACTTGGTAAATGGATGATGATCCTTTCAAAGTTTGACATAGAGTACATTGAGTGTAAAGCAATCAAAGGACAAGCCATAGCAGATCAATTGGCTGATTTCCAAATACAAGATAATGCACCTATTCAAGTTGACTTCCCAGATGAACACCTCATGTATATGACTGAAAGGACATGGAAGATATTCTTTGATGAATCCTTTATGCAAAACGTTTCAAGAGCTGGTGTGTTGTTTGTTTCTCCTCATGGGTACATGATTACAAGTTATGGTTCCCATGTACAAACAACATTGCTGAGTATGAATCTTTAGAAAATGGACTTAAGATAGCCATAGAATGGAGAATCACAGAGTTACACATCTATGGGGATTCACAATTGATAATCAACCAAGTCAATGATGAATATCAAACAAAAAATGAGAAACTGGTACTTTATAAGAAAATGGTTTATTCCTTCAAATGATACTTCACATTTGTCATGTTTCAACAAATTCCTAGAGTAGAAAACAAATCAGCTGATGTTATGGCTACACTTGCTTCACTCCTTCAGTTAGAGCAACATGAATCCAAATTTGAATTCCTGGTGGAAGAGCTACATCACCCTATCTATGAATCCCAAGAAACTCATGTCAATTGTACCCTTGTTGGTTGTGAGTCATCCCATTATGGTGTCATTTACTCATATCTTCATGATGGCATTATCCCTAAAACCTTTAACCAATTTGAATGCAGAAACCTTACCCGCAACACCTCTCACCATTCCCTTATCTCTAGTGATTTGTATAGGAGGGGTCTAGATGGAACACTTCTTAGATGCTTAGAAAAGGAAGAATTCAACCAAGTGTTAGTTGACATCCATGAGGGCATCTGTGGGGGAAATTCCAATGGTCTTTCCATGGCCTGAAGGTTTCTTAGGGTGGGGTACTATTGGCCTATGATGTAGATTGATGCAGTAGCTTTTGCAAAGTCATGTGAAAAGTGTCAAAAAAATGGTAACTTGATACATGCTCTAGGTAGGGAGCTCATTCCTTCTATATCTCATTGGCCATTTTATCATTGGGCCTTTGATCTTGTTGGAAAGATTCATCCCAACTCATCAGGTGGACATAAGTTTAAAATCACCACTACTGATTATTTCACTAAATGGGTAGAAGTTGTCCCACTTTCTATTGCCTCAGGCAAGATAGTCTCTCTATTCATTCTGAACCATATCATCTGTCAATATGGAGTGCCTTCTGAGATTATCACTGACAACAGAGGCTAGTTCAAAAACAAAGACCTTAAACAACTCTGCAAGAAATTCAAGATTAAACAAAATTGGTCCTCCATTTACTTCCCACAGGGAAATGGTCAAGCAGAGGCATCAAACAAAACCATTCTTAAAATCCTACATATAATAGTTTGTAAGAGTGGTAGAGATTGCCATTTACAGATAAATCCAGCTTTGTGGGCCTATAGAATGAGCATTTGTACTCCTATTGGGGCTACTCCTTTTTCCCTTACATATGGCGTTGAATTAGTGTTGCCTTTAGAGGTTGAGATTCCTTCACTTAGATTTTCCCTCAAAGGTCTAGTTACAGATGAAGACAACCGTGCCATGAGACTTCAGAGTTAGAACTTATAGATGAGAAATGTCAAGCATCGTTTGACCATATGAGTGTTTATCAAAAGTGCATCTCCAAAGCCTTCAACAAAAAGGTTCACCCTAGAGAATTCCAAGTGGGAGATCTTGTCTTACGTGAAAATCCTAAGAATCAACAACATAGAGATCAAAAGGGAAAATTTGAACCTAATTGGCTTGGACCTTACATCATTACGACAGCTTTTGGGTCAGGTTCTTATTTACTATCTACAGTAGAGGGAGATCAGCTCCCTGATCCTCTCAATGTCTTGCACCTAAAGAAGTTCTATCCATGATGCCCATTCTATATATTGTTAACAATTCTAAAAATCTGAAAATGTCCTAAAAAAATGATCATCTTAGTGAAAACCTAGCAATAGGAGCTTTGATGTATCTCCAAAAAAAAAATTATATATTCCAAAAAAAAAAATATCAAAAAATTTATAAAAAAAAGTGCCTTGGTGAAAACCTGGAAACAGGCGCCTTGGTAGCAAAAAATAAATAAAAATTATAAAAAGTTTTGAAAAAAAAATAAAAAATTGCAATAAAATCCAAGTGGTGAAAATCTAGAAACGAGCACTACTTGAGGCCTTTGCACCCTTGTTTCTTAACATGTGTCCTCGACACTTAGCCTTTATCCATCATGCCTTGTCCTTGTTGCCTTGGTTTGAAATTGGTCTTTGTCTTTGTCTAGGGGGCATAACTGTGTTCGCTTTAGTCTCTTGGATGTGTTATTCTTTAGGACACCTCACAAATGGTGTTTTTCAACACCACCCCAACTGTGTTTTTCAACACAACCCTTCACATCGAGTGTTTTTCAACACTTATCGGTTTGGTCTTACCCATTTTTGCCGTGTGATCTTGCCTACTTGCAAGCATTCGATCCTTATCCTCGGAACTCAGTATCAGTTAACACACTTCAATTTTTAAACACAACACTTAATGCTTGAGCTATGTCATGATCTTTTCTTTGTGTGCTGACTGTTATTGATTTTCATTGAGTGTCCTTGTCTAATAAGTCTCTCTAGTAGGAATATAAGCTAGAAGACTTGGGACATGGGGCATGTTTTTATTTTTTTTCTGCTTGTGGGTGTGGTCTTGAAAGTCCAGAGTGTCTCTTGTTGTCCCCTTGAAACACTTAGGAGATTTGAGGCATCATCCTTGTTTGTTTTTGGCACAACCATTCTTATGGTCATCCCGACATCTGTGCCTTGATGCAAGCATGGTTTTGCTACATTAAATTGGGTAAGCTAACATTGAAGTCATCTTTACCTTTATGTCTTTGATGCTTATGTTACAATATTTCCACATTCCAATCTGATATAAATCAAATTCATAGCTTTATAGTTGCGCTTGTGACTAGTGATGATTGTGTGATTTTCCAATGTCCGTTAATAATGGCCCAATGATGATAATAAGTTCCTTAACATTCTCTAATGAATGATGAACACAAGATCCTATGTTACAGTTTCTCTATTGCAAGTACACCTTTTGTAATTTTCATGTAGCTTGCATTGTTAGACTTCATGTTAATTTTCATTTTTAGGCTGCATTATGAGTTTGAGAGGGTTTTCCTTCATCTTTCTTTTGGACTTTTAATCAACTATGGTCATATTTTGATCTTCATTTCCTTATCTTCTTTCATGATCTCAATCAAAATTTTCTATCTTAAATAGTTGATTGATTTTGGGGCTTTCTCTTTCTTAAGGCAAATTCTCTTTCTTCTCTCCATTTCTTTCCACCTCTTCCAAACTTCTATCTTCTATTCACTTTCACCCCACTTCTTTTCTTCTAATTCAACCTTGGGGCATAATCTTTCATGCTTGATGATCTACCTTTGTTCTATGGTCCTTATATCTTTCATCTTACATCAAGAACCTTATCTTTAGTTCTATTTGATCAAATTTATCAATTCAATATTTCTCCTCTATCTCATTTGAATTTTGATCACGAGGGGGTAGTACCTATCAAACTTCAATCCTTGATTCAACTTTACCAATCCTATCAATTTCTCCACTTGGGGAAACTTTGCTTGATATTTTTATCTTAGACATGTCAATTACCCATTTACATGGGTTTTGACCTTGTCTTTTTCAATCAACTTATCTTTGTCCTAATGTGTTCCCGTCTGTCGATCACACATTTGGGTTGTTTTGTGATCCCAAATTGATCTCACACTTCAACTTCATTTCTTTGACTACATGTATTCTCATAAAGATCACACATTGGTCAAAGAGGGGCAAATGTATGCACCCTAAAATGGTCACCTAGACTATGGGCCCCCATTCTTCAATTTATCAAATGATGGAATCAATTTATCAATTTTCCGAATCAATGCCTTGCAATAAATTCAATTCAAATCAATTTCCTTGATCAAATCCTAATTAATTCAAATATTTCAATATTTCCTAAGGTTTGATCATTTCATCCTAAGTTTTATTAAATTAAGAGAACATGCTCCCTTTTAATTAAATAAAAAATTCTTTTAAAGAAATAATAAAATCCACCTTATCCTATGTGTTCACATGAAAAAGTAATTTCTAAATTTAAAATAAAAAGAAAAAGACTTTTCTCCTTTTTCCCCTTATTCTCTTCCACACATCTTTTTGCCTCTTAACCATGTCCATTGATTTTGCCTCTTGAGAATCTTGTGCACCAAAGTTAAAATGATATTTTTTCTCCACCCTTGGATTTTGCCTCTTAATCTCTACCATTCATTGCTCTTTAAAAGAATCCCTCTCCTTCTCATTTTAGGCATCCAAATTTTAGAGATCCACATTTAATATTATTTTTATGTTGTAGGTTTGGAGAGCAATTTTGGAAGAGATTTTGACCAATTGAGCTTGAAAATTGTAACTTCTTTCTTTTTGTCTTCTTCTCTCATGCATCCATGGAAATCCATTTAGATTACTCTTGCACTTGCATATTAGATTAGATTCATATTTCATTTCATAGAATAATCTTGCATGCATATTTTCTCTCATAGATTAGTTTTCTTTCATGCATTGTTGTCATATAGAAGAAGCTTCCATTTTCATTTGCATGCATATTTGATGATCATGGAGACTATCACTCTTTCTTTTCCTCTTTGAATGTCTCATTTTATGGTGTACTTGCATGGGCACAAACTAGGTCTAAACTAAGGGCCTCCATTACAAACCCTTGCACTCCATGAATAGAGAGCTATGAGTCACCATTTGATACCTCATTCTTGACCAATCTTGGATATAATGAATCATAGAAGTGTGTCAACATTTTAGCACACAATAATAGCTAAGGACAGGGTTACTTTGGATATTATGATGGACAATTGTGAGACCTCCTCACAAACTGTATTAGAGATGAACAAGAAGGAATCTAAGATTACTGATAAGATGAATGTATTAGATATAGAGAAAGGGAGAGTAATGACAATATTTGGTTTTCTGAAGAGTCCAATCACTCCTAAGCTATCAATTCTTGAGGCACATCTTACTGAGATGGAGAAGATTGGGGAGTCAATGACCAACTCTATACCCACATAATTGAAGGCAACCAAGAGTTCATCTTATGCAATGAATGGACTAATACATGTCAGTGATTTGTTGATCAAATCATGGAATGATGAAGTGAAGACTTTGGAAGATTCCTTCCAAGATATTCTAAAACTAGTGAGAAAGCACTAAGTCCTACATTTTTTTAAAAATTTTTCAATTTTGGGTATACCTTTTCCATTGATGTCAAAGGGGGGAAACTCTAATTGGAGGAGGGACACCGCCCATAGCCCTAATTTTCATGAGGGGAGGGCCCATAACCCTACTATTCTAAGGGGTTGAATAGGCCCTACCCCTACCCCTACCCCCTACTATTATAAGGGTAAGGGCAGGTAACTTATTATAAGGGGGCCCTAATTTGAACGCTAAGAGCTATAGTTGGGCTCCTGCCACTCGAAATGAAGAAGAGAAGAAGAAAAATGAGACGAAGAGAAGAAGAAATTTTTTTTTTAAAAAAAAGAGTAAATAAAAAAAACAAAAAGGAAGAAGAGAATATATATATGTATATGGAAAATAAAAAGAAGAGGGAAGAGTACAATTAGTGTTTTGGACACTTAACCATTTTTTGCTAAGTGTTTCCATCAATGCCAAAGGGAGAGATTGTTGGAAAGTGATATTTTATGATTACTATGAAGCACTTGAGGGTTGTTATTTATGAAAACACATCTGATATGGTGATCACATGAAGTAAGTATGAGTGTTGAAGATATAGTCTTGAAAATGACTAAGTATGGAATAGGATTTACAGAGTATTGCAAAACTATTTTGGACATCGAAGACAATATATGATAGATGATAGCCCTTGAGCTTAGAGGAAGACATTTTGGGATGTATATGACCTTTAGTTAAGGTCTCTTGTGATTTGGTATTGATATCAATTAGTTACAACACATATGAAGACATGCGAAGACAAAGGAACAATGAAATGTGGCATATGAATAGTCACAATGATTAAGGGAATGTAAGATGGAATGGTAATGTGCTAATTTAGATAAATATTATGGATTGCCAAAACTTTGGTAATACAAGATTGCCGACTTAGTATTTATGATTCACATTATTAATTATTATGTTTTGTATTATATTTGGGAGCCGGCTGAATAATAGAATTCATTTTATATGAAGAGCTTTTTGAAAAGTGATGAGGAGAATATATGAGATAGTAATGGTTGATGGAAGATGCGAGGTCAGTGATTGATAGAGGCTATTGAGAACTATAACTTGAACTATCAAAGCATAGTAGATGCTTATTTTGCTCACTCTTGAGAACTCTTTGCAACCAAAATATTGTTTGTAAGAGTTGTAAGCTCAGGGTTGATATTACTTTAATATGGAAATGTGTTGTGTAATACTCATCTCCTAATAGGGCTAGATCTCCTAATAGGGATATTATATTTTAGTGCATAGTTGTGGGTTCCATCCCCATTGGGGTTTTCCCTTGGCCAGGGTTTCCTCGAAAATAAATAATGGTGTTATGAGTTGTGTATTATTTATTTATGTTCTTTTCATTTTTGCAATCATATGGTTTATTTGGAATCGGTTAAAGTTTAATATAAATTTTCTTAGTACTAATTCAACCCCCCTCTCATTATTAATCAATCCTAACATTTAGTTCATTAATAATGGGAAAAAGTAGAATTTTTGTGGAAGAGACACATGGAAAAAAATTTAGGACCTATTGTTGGTCATTCCTCAGATGGGGATAGTAGACAACTTATATTGATGGACTATTATTTAGCAGAAGGTATTCTATATAAAATTCCTTAGGAAGGGTGGATACTAAGTGGGTCATGCAATAGTTATCTTGTAACATGATTGCATGACCAAGACTACATCCATAATAACAAAAATCTAGTGAATCCTTTATTTAGCAGTTGATGAGATTTTATTTTAGGAGAAGAGTCAAGATAAGTTTTAATCATGTTAGGAGGGTTTATAATAATTTAAAGTGGATGATCAAAAGCTTAAAAGTGAAGATATATAGAGGATATATTGACATAATTTGGGTTCAACACAACACATTTCTTCAAGGAATTTTCATAGGTATTTGAAAGAGATGAGAAGTGCATCTAGTGGAAGGGTAGAGGGGAAACTAGGAAAATAAATATATCTAATGTTTTTTGCTGACTACTTTGACATCTTTGTGTCTCAGAGTTTGAATCTTTGGGAAAGAGTGTGAAATGCTTCACGAGTTCATCATTTATTGACATTATGGTTATGTTGGCTATGAAAATAATTTAGTAATAATGTCAAAATAAATCTCATCAGCAGAGAGGAATACCAAGATGTCAAAATTTCTTTCACTTTGTAGTTTTGTTATTGAGATTGTTTCAAGATCAATACTCTCACTTTCCATGTGTTTTGCACCTACCTAAGTCGGATGTATGTGAGAATTTATTTATCAAATTTTTTTGGATGGTTTGAGTATAAAGGGCCCATGATTTCATTGCCTTGATTCACACTGTTGGAACCCTTAATAGAGTTGCAGAAGAAGAATCAAATCCCCAAGGGATTCATTTTAATAAATCTCATAAGAAGAAAGAAAGTATCTGGAATAGATTGTACCGAGAAAGGATATAGAACATTAACATATTATCAAAATATGACTCAATATATATAGATGATAAAATTATAGAATCCCTCAAGATGGCATTGAAAGATGCCCACGACATTTTATCAACTCTTTGCATGCGACCAAAGAATCCCACACAATATTCTTGGTGGGTTCAATCATGGACAGAGGACCAAAATTATCCAACATTCCATGATGTGGATGGAGTATCAAATGAATCTCCTCCAACTCACTCCAAATCTATATTCCAATCTATGTCTTTAGTAATACACAATTATGGTGAATTGGAAAGTGAGTGGAGGTATGAGTTGGATGAAATTTTAGATTATGTTGATAAAAATGTAAATAAAAATATAAAACTAATGGTAGAGCTTGATGGTAAGGATTTGTTCAAATCTTGTTTGGTTAGTTAGTTGAATGGAAATCCGATGTTGTCCAAAGATTGGTTGAATACAGTGCGGAGTACGGTCTACTTTAGGAAAGATGAGAGGGCCCCACAATAGGGTATTTCAATTAGCTTTGGTATTGGATTATATTTTGGGGTGTTTTTTGAGAGAAATTTAATACCTTCCACTAAACATACTACAAGAAAAGGTCATTTTTGGAGTACAAGATAAGGTGTTTCTTGTGGAACTTGGTACATCAGAAGAAGGATGGTAATAGGGTGTTTGATTACCATAATGACATTGACCTTTTGGATAGGCTAGAAGGCATCAAGATTTAATTATGTTGGTACAATAGAATAAAGGAGAAATGCATGTACAAGTATATTTTGATAGATCATGCTTTTTTAGAACTTGAATCTCTCATAAAAATAACCAACTTATCTTACAATGCTAGTAATGATACATACAAATTAGAAGAAAGAGGAAACATTTTTTTTTCAAATTTTGATAAAAATTTGAATGAGCTGTATTTTCAAAATATTCTTCTTACATCTTCCTTATGTATTCCCATATGTTACATTGTTTAAAACTATATTAGTTTTATATTTTTTTTGCATAAGGTGCAATGAATAGTCGGTATGGTGAATTTTTTGGATAAATCAACCAATTTGTTGCTACCTACTTCTTAGTGTAAGTTTCTTTCATTGACCATTCATATTTTGTAGTGAAATGAAGTTGGAGAAAATATTAAATATGTTTTAAACAAAATTTTAATACAAATTTGGGTCTCACACGATGATCCAAATGTGTAGGTACATGGGTTGAGGAAAAATCATATGTCAATGGGGTAAAAACAAGATCTAATGGTGATAGAAGGTCATCTATCAAACAACCTGGCACCATGGAAGATGGATAGGTTTCCCTCAACAATATTGATGCTATTGCACAAATGTTAATGGTGCACTTTATAAACTTTATATTTCCATGCATTTAAAATTAGGGTATTTCCCTCTATGAGCTTGAATGAGACTTTATATTTTCATGTATATAAAATCAGGGCAATACCCTTTATGCATTCAAAATCAGGGAAATGCCCATTACAAGTTGATTGTTCTAATTAATAGGAAAATAGGATTTGAAAGGTCATGAACCTTTTACAAAAGGAAATAATAGATAAGCATTAAGAACCTAAGACAAATAACAACTATCAAACTCAAAGGACATCCAGAGGACCAACAAATAGAAAGGACTGCAACACAAAGCCTGCTGGGCAAGGACAAAGGCCAACTTCAAAGGGGAACAACCCAATAAAAAGAAAAAAAGAAAAATAAAGGAATCACCGAATATGTTGAGGATATCTACAACTTTAGAGGCTAGAAGATCCATATTTAAAGCAGAGTCCTTAAGATTATCAATATCTTGGCTAGCACACCCAGAACTAGTAGGGTTCTCAGTGCCAAGAATCACTAGGTCCTTATCTTTGTCAACTATCTTTTCCCATATATTGATGAGGATACTAATTTGATTGGAAGAGGTCCAAAGAATGTTGTAGTCCTAATCCCCAATCCTTTTAAGAGTGGTCTCGATGTGGGAGAGTTTTTGGTCAAAAGCCATAGCTTTAGAATCTAGAGAAACCAAGCCTGCTTCAGATTTGGAAATGTTAACCTTGATATCATCCAATTTGGAATAAAAGGTGTTAACAATGTCATCCTCTTTGTTGATAGCTTCAGTCAGCTCACTCAAAAAGATAGGGAATAGTTTATCACCAAGACCCATCGTTTCAAGAATATTAATTCTTGTTGTGAGTCTATCATTGCTTCTTTTTAGATTACTTAATTCCTTGAAAACCCAATTGATAGCTTCCTTAGCATAGTCATCCTCAGAGGAATGATCAACAGATGGGGTTATTACAACTTGATTGTTGGTTTTAAATTATTCTTGATATTCAAATTGCTATGATAGTTAATAATTTTTAGATATTCATTGTTTCATCAATGAGCCCCCTTTTCAATAAAAGTTAGATCTTATCTTGTTTTGGATTCATCTTTGCAAGTATATTTTCCCCCTTTTCTCTATTTTACAAGCCCATATTATGAGTATTGGAGTTGATGAGTAAACAACCCACAACTCCCAAGAAAACCTGCATGCAAACACCTATCATAAAAAGAGAGAGAAGCGAGAAGCTAGAGAGGCTTGAACACATGGATCCATGAAAGATGAGACATTATTGATGTGCAAAAATGAAAGCTGCAAATCCAATATAATGAATTTTCTCAATAATATTACAAAAGAGGTCAATCCTTATAAAAGGAGATCAAAACCCTAAAAGGGTGGAAAGTCCTAGGTTGCACAATAATAATTAATAAAACAATTAATTAATATATGCCTAAAGTTTAGCTTAAGTAGAAAGAGATAATAAGTGACTTAGTAATTAAATATATATGATTTAATTAATAAGTAAACACTTTATTACTCTAACACCCCCCCTTAAGATGAACTTTGGGAGAAGCTAAAAACCTAGAAAGAACTACTGAAAGCAAATGGGTCCCGAAAATAAAAGACCTAATAAGGTACTAGAGTACAAAAGAGAGTCCCTATAAAGAAGAGAAATAGAGAAAACCACATGGGAAAAAATCTACTCCAAAAAGAGATGAAGAGTAGTCTGAAGGACTGAAGAAGCCTCCAAAAATAGGAATGTTCCAGAAAATAGGAACAAGGATGAACATGTAGAACATCACTGAAGCAAGAAGCTACAAACTCTGTCAAGTAACTGTTGATTTGAAGATCCTCCACTGAAATATGACCAGGTAGAGAAGATTGTAATCTGCATGAGTTCCCTCAAATGACACTACTCGAATCGGGAGGCAAGAAAAGGAAAACAACCCACAGAAGAGTTGATGAGTAAACAATCCACAGCTCCTAAGAACACCTGCATACAAACACCTGTCACAAAAAGGGAGAGAAACAAGAAGTTAGAGAGGCGTGAACACATGGATCCATGAAAGAGGAGACATTCTTGATGTGCAAAAATACAAGTTTCAAATCCAATAAAATGAATGTTCACAATAAGATTACAAGAGAGATAAATCCTAATTATAAAAGGAGATCAAAACCCTAAAAGGGTGGAAAGTCCTAGGTTGCACAATAATAATTAATAAAACAATTAATTAATATATCCCTAAATTTTAGCTTAAGTAGAAAGAGATAATAAATGACTTATTAATTAAATCAATATGATTTAATTAATAAGTAAACACTTTATTAATATAACAATGAGCCCTACAAAATAGCGATGACTTCTCTTCTTCGTGGCTCCTCTTTTTTGTACCTACGAAATATAATTTAAACAAAGGGTTTTGTGATTGTTGGGGTAGCTTCAATATTATTTGGGTATTGAAAACTATAGAAACTAAATATTTATATTATATTTTCATAACTGAGGACATATATTTTATGTATGTATCTCTTATGTTCTAATATATGTCTCCTAATTCCAATTTACTATGGTCTTGGTTTGTCCTTTATAAAAAATGAGGAGAAGTGAAAAACTTCAAATCATTCACATTGTATCCCTTCATTATTATAATTACCATTGTGTGCTATAATTGTGTCACACTTCTATGAATCATTACATTCAAGAACACTCAAGAATGAGGTCTCAAAAATTGATCCATAACTCCCTAGGCATGGAGTGCAAGGGTTTTAAGAATGCTCTCAGCTAGAGCTATTTAGCCTATAACCTTGCTAGTAAACCATGCAATGGGAGATTCAATGAAGTTAAGGGAAAGAATGCCAATATCCTCAAGAATCAAGAATGAAAATGCAATGCAATGCTATGCTAGAAATGGAAATGCAAGCTAAGCTATGAAAATGAAAGATGCAAGTATTACAAAGCCTCCTAGTTAAGCTAGATGAATTAATCTAAAGCATAAAGGAAACTAAGCTAAGTATGAAGATATGAATGCCATGACAATGCAAGAAATGAAACTATGATAACATGTAGATGCAAAAAGTCAAGAATGCTCCAAATCTCCAAAAGCTCCAAAGTGACCTAGAAAACCTGCAGCATAACATTAGCATAAAAAGTTGGGGATCTAGAATGAAGAAGAGAGCTCTCCTTTTATAAGAAATGAGAAGGAATGGACCATGGAGATTAAGAGGCAAAAGATTTAATCAATGGTGGAGCTTGAAGAGGGATCAATCCATGTGCACAAATATCCTCCAATGAGAAAATAAGAGTTGACTTTTGTGTCCATATGAGACAAAAAGTTCTTTTTCTCTTTTTATAAAGTAAGAATAATGATTTATTTGTGCAACTTAGGATAAGAGGAAAAGTGGGGGCTTTTTATTTATTAAAGGGGGAGGAAATATTCCTTTTAATAAATAAAGACTTAGGGTAAGATGGTTAGCCTATAGAAAATAATCGAATAAATGATAGAACTAGGATTTGATCAAGAATAAGCAATTTGATGATTTTAGCAAAAATGCTAGCAAGGGGCTAATAGTCTAGATGACCATTTTTAGGTGTATACATTTGCCCCTTTTTGACTAATGTGTGATCGATCTGGGAACACATGTAGTCAAAGAAATGAAGTTGAAATGTGACATCGATTTGGGATCACAAAACAACTCAGATCAGCCAAGAAGGCAAGCAATAGCGTTTTGACTCCAAAGAATGAAGTGCAAAAAAAATAGAAAATCTTGCATGGTCAGCCTGGTAGCGATAGTACTGAACACTTAGGAAAGAGATAGCCAATAAGATATAATGTGTCTGCCCCCTTGGGATTGAAAGCGAAATCGAGTAGAGGGAAGCAGAAGCAAGGGCAACATGATCAAATCACTAGAAATCATAATCGAAGATGAAAGATGATAGGAGAACCATCAAGCAGTGAAGATATGCCCCACACATGGGACCCGGGGCATGAACCAAGTGGTCCCTCAACCCGAAAACACCACAGAGGAGAGGAATTTGAAAATGAATGAAAGACTAGAAGGTTGAGAGAGATGGGGATGAAGAGGTGAAGAATGCCCCAGCAAAGATCAAAGGATCAGGCCTCAAAAGGTCAGCCAACTGTGCGAAAGAAGGAGAAAGGTGATTTGGATGATCAAGGTGAACTCGGATTTCAATTTCGATCCCGAAATGAAAGGAAAATGATGGGATATGAAAGACAAGAAGCAAAAGACATGATCGGGAAGAAGCGGAAGGGGAGCGCAGTTGATTAACAAGTCTATGTAAGCTAAAAAGAGAGCTCTCTCCATATGCAAGATGCAAAACTAACTAACATGAACATAAGAATGCAAGCTACATGAAAAATGGTTTACTTGCAAGGTTATGAAGCTAATAGACATCTAATAATCATCATCAAGCATTATTGGTAGCGTCGCAAGATCATACAATACACACTAGCATAACTATGTGAATCTGAATATGATCTATATCAGATAGAAATGTGGAAATCCCACCTAGGCATCAAAGACATGTAGGTCAAGATGACTAGTGCAGTGAGATTACCTAAGTTTAATATAGCAAGATTATGCTCACATCGAGACATAAGAAAGTCAAGATGACTATAAGCATGCACTTGCGAAACAGTCAAGGATAATACCTTGTAGATCCCAATGTCAAGTGGAACAAGCATAAATGTTTAATGACAAGTAGGACCAACAAAATATATCCACAAGCAGAAAAAGCAATAAAACATGTTCTCATTCCCTCAGTCTTCTAGCTATGCATCATTGAAAATGATCATAGGGGGAGAACACTCAGCAAAGAAATCATCATAGACAGCACACAAAGAAATAAAGTCAAACAAATCTCAGCGAGTCAAGTGCATGTGTGTAGGTCATAGAGTCAAACTTTGAGTATCGCATCTACCAGTGAGAAATATCGCATCATCTAGACTGTGAGTAGGACATCTGATAAGTGTTAAGAAACATTCGACGCTAGGGTAGTGTTGAAAAAAACCATTGGGGTGGTGTTGAAAAACACCATTTGCGAGGTGCCTAAGAAACTCAGACGTACAAAGAGACCCAAGATAAGCTTAAAACAATGTATGCCCCCTAGACTAAGACAAGAGTCAATTCCAGGCTAGGAGAGGCAAAGCGAGAAGTGGAGCAAATGAGCGCCATGCAAGACTGATAGACATAGGTGCAAGGGTCTCAAGCAGTGCCTGTTTCTAGGTTTTCACCACTTGATAGATTTATTGCAATTTTTTAGGACTTTTTATAATTTTTTTGTATTTTTGCTACCAAGGCGCCTGTTTCCAAGTTTTCACCAAGGCACTTTTTCAATTTTTTTTTATTTTTTTATTTTTTTATTTTTTTGGTGAGACATCAAAGCACCTATTGCTAGGTTTTCACTAGGATGCTCTTTTTTTTGTAGTATTTTTTATGCTTTTTAGGATTTCTTCAGCATCATATATGAATTTTTTTGTAATTTTTTCAAGATCAATAAATATGTACAAAGAATGCCCCAGACAGAAATGGGCATCAAGAATCTACTTCCTCTGATGTAGAGAACTGATAGGCCCCAGGCCCAAATGTTGCAACTGTGATGATAGGAGGTCTCAACCAATTCGACCAATAATAACCAGCCCTAAGCAATGGCTGAGCTAGTGGAGGATCATTAGAATGTGATCCACATATGCCATCATGGATTTCAGCTAGCACTTTTTCTGACTCCTCTATTTCTAAACACTTAAGGAGAGTTCCATCTAGACCCTTCCTATACAAGTCACCAGAGACAAAGGCAAAGTGTAAGGGATGGCAGAAAGAATGGCGTGGTGGATTTTCAGGAGGAATATGAGGTGGAAGACATGAAAAGATGGCAGGATTGTAGGATTTGTAAGCATGATAGTGTAATTCATCCACCAGGAACTTGATGCAAGATTTATGCCTTTTCATTTGTAAGATGGATGTCAAAGTAACTAAGGCATTAGCAACTTTTTTCTCAGCTTTAGGAATGGGCTGAAGTATAACAGATATGAGATCATGCTTGAAGTAGTGCACCATTTTTTTGTAGAGAATCAACTTGTCATCTTTTATTTGAGAATCATTATTTTTGAGCAGATTTTTATTTTTACTTTTCTTGGGTGCGGATACTGCCACAATGTGGTTTTCACCATCTGACCATTGCTCTTTTCTTTTGATTCAATGCTTGTGATAGTTGATTGCTGATTCAGTCCTTTTTGTTGCTAGTTTGTTGGTGGAAGAAGTAACAGGTATTGATGTGAGATGAAATGAAGTGATTGGTTCAATAGCATTTATGTGAGGGGTGTCATCTCTGGTGACAAGAGAAGTTGAGCCTATAGGGTAAGCTCCAAAAGTAGCTAGATCTAGATTCATCAGAGAAGGACCAACATAGTCAACTAAGGCAATACGAGGAACAAACTCATCAGACCCTGCACAAGACTCATCAACTACGTCGGGTGGGTTACAAGAGGTATCAACTACATCAACATCCATATCTATCATGGAAGAATCTTCTGGATGAGGCTTAAGATGTCAAGAAGTAGAGATACTCATGTCATTATTTGAGAGATCACCTCTTTGTAGTAGTCGTGCAATGTTGTGACGTTGTCTATCATAGTGCAATGATTCTTTAGGCACATAGGTTCTAGACATAGAGGCCTCAGCCATATCATCAATAGATATACATGCTTCTCCCCAAAGAAGTGAAGTAGAAGGAAGATCATCTCCCATTTGAGCCATAGTGTGTAGTGGTGACTCATCTGTATCTGTGTCTGAATTACTGAGCATGGGAGTATTTCTGGAATGATCAAGGAGGGCATTTTCCATACTACCCTCATCTTCTCTATAGATCCACTCTTGGACAACTTGTTCTTCTCTTTCTTCCTCTAAAGGAATGGATGAAGGAACAAAAGTATCAAAGATCACCATAGCAGAAGTGGAAGGCTTCATTTGATCAGAAGGTTTCCCATATGACCTAGAAGAAATAGGTATAGAAGCAAAGGAATCTAGCGTATATTCACCCATACCAAGGCTCATCATCTTAAGTGTTTTCTTAGCAGCAACTAGAGATGTACTAGGATCAACAAAAGGTTCATTGTGAGGAACAAATTTTTCAGCAGTAGCAAGAGCATTGATAGCAATAGTATGGTCTCCAGGAATCACAACTTCAGTGCCATTGTATAGAAATTTGACGCACTAATGATAAGTGGAAGGAATAGCTTGCATGTCATGGATCCAAGGATGACCCAAAAGAATGTTATATGTGAGTGGGATGTCCAATACTTGGAAGCTAATATCTTTCATGACAGGGCCTACTCAGATAGGAAGTGTGACAAGACCTTTGGAAGATCTTTCCACTTCATCGTAAGCTTTTATAGTAATCTTCTTCTTAGAATCCACAATGAATTCTAACAAACCCAACTATTGTATGACATTGAAAGAAACAATATTTAACCCTACACCATTGTCTATCAGGACTCGGCGGACACGGGTGTGGTAGACTAGAACTTCGATGTGTAAAGCTAGATTATGTGGGTGAGTAATAGATATGTCATCTTCTGTAGAAAAGGAGAGAGATAGCGGAGATGAAATGTGGTTGACCATAGCCTGAAATTGATCCAGATCAATGTCATTGGGAACACATGTTGTACGTAGAGCCTCATCAAGAATCTCTCTATGCGAAGGGGATAATTGAAGCAACTCAAGGATAGATATCTGGGCTAGTGTCTTTTGAAAATGTTGGACAAGATCATAGCTAGTGGTGGCTGAAGGAGCCGCTTGTTTGGAAGGCAAAGCTTGCTTGGGATCTTGCACAGTTTTAAGGAAAATCTTGGCTTGCCCCCTAGTAACAGCATTCAATGTCTCACTTCGGGAAGATGAACTACCATGTGTTTGCAAGACCAACTTTGGCTTACCATGATTGGCTTTATTATCATCTTGAGACCTCATCATTAGAACACTCTCAATGGGCTCTACCATGTTGATCATAGGTGTATTAGAAGTATATGTATAATTGATCTTAGCATCATGATTCTTCTTATGTGCTTGAGAGGTTTCCCCCTTATCATGCTTAGGTAGAGGATCTTTAAAAGCTGTGTGATCAAAATTTTTAGTTAAGCCATCAATGGAGATTGTGTTGTTATCAATGAGGTCTTGAATATCATCCCTAAGCTTAAAACAATTGTCTGTCAGATGTCCCTTGTTTCTATGATAATGGTAGTAATGATATTCTCTCCACCAATCAGGCCTATTTATTAGATCCTAGTTACCAGGTTTATCAAGAAGTGTAAGATATCCATTGCCAACCAAACTCTTAAGGATCACATCGTAAGGTTCTACCAACTTGGTATAGACTCGCTTTTGAAATGACTTCTTAGGCTTATCTGCATATTGAGGTTTAGGAGCACTATGAGTGTTGCCAGCTTCCTGTTGTTTTTTTGCATAGATAGCATTAGAGAGATTGAAAGTAGGCTCTTTAGCTTTAGGAGCATCAACAACCCCATCATTAATAACATACTTGTTCTTATTCCAAGGTTTGTTCTTATCTTTTCCATTTCCTTTAGCATCTTTATTAATAACAATATCCCCTTTTCTTATAGCTACATCCTCAATTCGATATGCACTTTCAACCATGTCATGGAAGGAGGAGAACAGTTGCTTCCTTAGATCATAAAATAGCTCAGGCACAAGTGTGTTGATGAAAATGTCAATCTTTTCTCTTTTAGGTAGTGGACAAGGATATCTAGAATACAATGATCTCCAACATTGTAAGTAAGTTGCAAATGGCTCACCTTGATGTTGTCTTAGATTACCGAGATCTATCATGGTGACAGGTTGTTGGATGTTGTAAGAATAATGCTGGGTAAATCGCTGAGCCAACTCATCAAAAGTCTTAAGAGGTGGTGTCAATTTCGCAAACCATTCCAAAGCTTGGCCTCTTAAACTTCGAGGGAATAATTGTAGAAGAAATGTGTCTTCATGAAGAAAGTCCATGCTAAGAGCATAAAAGTGATGCACATGGTCATGGGGGTCACCATTTCCATCATACTTGTCATATTTGGGAACCTCAATATCCCTAGGAAATGGGACCATGTATAGAATTTTATCAAAAGGAAGAGCACAAATTGATTCTACAAAAGAGACCTTTGGAGGCTCTCTGTCTATTGCCATTTGGGTAAGGTGTTGATTTGTCCAACGTAGTTCTTCCTGAAGGACTTCCAATTCAGTTGGTACTCTTTGTTGGACAATTTGTCTGACATCATAGTCGGGAGGAAGCTTGTATCCTCTAGAAGTCATATATTGAAAATATTGGTTGCCATTACGCTATAAAAGCTTATGCATCATTCATTGGGAGACCACATCTTGTTCAAATCTCATAAGATCCTCACTAGAAATATTATCATCAGCCTTTGCCTCATGTTGAGAGGGAGGAGGCCTAGGAGGTGAAGAAGGCATACCAAAAGTGGGTCTTGGAGGAGATCTTGGTGGCATGTTGTTGCCATTGTTGCCATTAAAAAGAGGTCTATTCTCATAGTTACTAGTCTTGGGTTGCTCATAAGACATTCCTCTATAATCCATGCGCCTAGCAGCATCCATCCTTTGTTGATTGTGTTCTTTGTCTAAGTGCGCTTGGTTATCCTTATGCTCAAAGTGTTCTTGCAAGCGTTGAAATTTTTCTTGTTCAGTCAAAGTGGGTGAGACATTGTCTGTGTTTTTGGGGGTCTTGAATGCAGAAAAGAGGAAACCTCCTTTGTACCACGGGGTAGCCTTAGAATCCTCAGATTGTTTAGAACTAGAACTATTGTTGCTAATGGGCACTCGTGAGCATCTAGTTGGAGAAGGTAACTGTGTATTATTGAACGGAGGATGACTCTCCTTCTCAAATTGAGACCGAGTTGTAACCGGCATGAAAAGAGATGTTGGTCAACTAATAGAATGAGACAAAGTTTCTTAGATTTGAGATAAGAAAAGCTAATAAAGATCACTTGTCAAAGTAGAACAATAGAGAGATGGCTCATAAAAAGTGCTCAAGCACTTACAGTAATCAATTGACTAAAGTCAAGCAGCTAGCAAGAAGCTCAATAAGCAAGTAGCTAGAGAGGTAACCGTGATGCGACAAGTGATCAAGAGTAGCATTTGTTAAGCTCAAATCCAATAGTTTAGCTCATTTGTTTCAGTCTAGAACAAGTCTGAGCATGCAGATAACAAACCAGCTTCAAGTAAGAACAGAAAAAGACACTCTACGACAGGTTAAAATGCAAGTTTAGTAGCTCCGGATTGCAACAGCAATAAGATAGCAAAAAGGTTCTGGGTGACACTTTCTAGGTAGATAAGGTGACAGTTTATAGCGAGGTGACACTTCACCCTAAGCCAATCGACAGTTTCCAATAAGGTCGGGTGACACTTTCCAAGCAAGCAGAGCGGCAATTGTGCAGGGATGAACTGTCACGTGATATTTCTCAGAACAAGGTGTGACATTGTTCCAGGGTCGTACGATTCGTTGACTGGTGAACATAAAAAATCTTAGTTTTTTATCGATTTCAAAGATTGGATAGTGCAATTTCTTAGTTTGACAAACAGTAACAGCAAGTAAAAGACAAGTTTGCAAACAGTAGGTGATCAAACATGTCATAAAACACTTGGAACAAGGGCAAAAGAAACCTTGCCAAGACAAGCACTTGTGATAATCAAAATAGAAAATCTTATGAATGTTATCATTTGTTTGAATGTTAAGAATGTTTACACTGGTATAGCACAATCAAAGACAATTCAAGAAATTACTACCTAGAAGGACAAGGCTCATTACTTAGCAACGTGGCCCACAACTTGATACTCTCTTGTCTCACACCAAGTGGTTGCCCACAAGAGATATTGGCGTTGTCATGGAAGTGTCAAAAACACAACCAAAGGAACACATATGGTGAGTGTCTTGGGGTGATCCGGGTAAGTCCACTTGGATCAATCCTTGCACCAAGAAGCTAAGCAGCTAAAATAAGGTGGCTTCTAACTAATGGTTCGTAGTAAGGGCTTCTGTTCATAACACCCCTCTTGCTCCTCATAAAGGACTAGGATCTCACGGCCTCAAGAGTACCTTAAGCATTCTTGCTTAATGCTTTCCCCATGGTCACAATCCCATGAGCTACTCACATCAAGTGAAGACAAGTGTTATGTCTACCAAGCTTTTGTGTCCTTGATAGCCTTGAGATTATAGTGGGTTGGAATAGCTCGGTATTAGCTTGTCCCCACTTGGGTCATTCCTCTTGATTGCTCAAGAGCAGGCCCGCTAAAGGATTCTAAATCTAAACAAAGAGTAGATCAAATTTTAAGGTTCAAGGTTTTTGGTTCACCACAAGGGTGAAGAGCATACTCCCCTATCTCAAAAACTTCACCCAAACACACCAAGGAAAGATTTAGTTACCCCCTTGCTTTCAAAATCCCAAGATGGGTCAAGATTTCTGTTTCACCACAAGGGTGAAGAACATACTCTCCTACCACCTCAAAATTTCTACAACAAGGTATTAAGTGCCTATGAAATGAAACAACTAGTATATGCCACACTCAATAAATAAAGCAATTAAACAAGCACTTGATTTGGTTTTTATGCTTAGGGCAGCCCTGCAAAAACCATTAGTAGCCCTCTTTGACATGCGTTTCTTTTGGAAAATTCCAAGCAATGAGAGCACCTACAAGCACAACTTGTTAGCTCCATAATGGTTAGCACATCAAAAATCAGATAATCTACAAGTAAAACAACTAATCAAATGGTAAAATCTGAGAATGAAACTAGCATGGTTGGATTAGGCTCCGAAAGACCTTTCCAATGATATATCACACTTAAACTTTTGATACCATTTGCAAAAAATTCTCAAAAAGATAGCAGAGAACCCAAAACTTGCAAGATAACTAAAATAGCTCAAAAATAGCTCACTGTCGAGTACAGGTGACAGTACAGTCACCAGAAATGTCATGCGACACTTTTCCGTATACAGGTGCGACACTTTATCTTTGGGCGACAGTTCACCCTATATGCAGGCGACATAACTCATCAAACAGTGTGACACTTTCTATCAAATAGGGAAACACTTTTAATTGGTAAAGTGTCGCGCCGCTATACAAAGAACTGTCACACGACACTGGTAAAATGTCACACGTCACTCTGAGATAGAAAAACTAGAGACCGAAAATTAAGCCAAAAATTGATGAATTTTTTTACAGAAATGTAGAAAATAAAGGACAAAATGCTAATGTTCTGCCCCATGGTGGGCGCAAAAAATGTGTGCTATAATTGTGTCACACTTCTATGAATCATTACATTCAAGAACACTCAAGAATGAGGTCTCAAAAATCAATCCATAGCTCCCTAGGCATGGAGTGCAAGGGTTTTAAGAATGCTCTCAGCTAGAGCTATTTAGCCTATAACCTTGCTAGTAAACCATGCAATGGGAGATTCAATGAAGACAAGGGCAAGAATGCCAATATCCTCAAGAATCAAGATTGAAAATGTAATGCAATGCTATGCTAGAAATGGAAATGCAAGCTAAGCTATGAAAATGAAAGATGCAAGTATTACAAAGCCTCCTAGTTAAGCTAGATGAATTAATCTAAAGCATAAAGGAAACTAAGCTAAGTATGAACCTATGAATGCCATGACAATGCAAGAAATGAAACTATGATAACATGTAGATGCAAAAAGCCAAGAATGCTCCAAATCTCCAAAAGCTCCAAAGTGACCTAGAAAACCTGCAGCATAACATTAGCATAAAAAGTTGGGGATCTAGAATGAAGAAGAGAGCTCTCCTTTTATAAGAAATGAGAAGGAATGGACCATGGAGATTAAGAGGCAAAAGATTTAATCAATGGTGGAGCTTGAAGAGGGATCAATCAATGTGCACAAATATCCTCCAATGAGAAAATAAGAGTTGACTTTTGTGTCCATATGAGACAAAAAATGCTTTTTCTCTTTTTATAAAGTAAGAATAATGTTTTATTTGTGCAACTTAGGATAAGAGGAAAAGTGGGGGCTTTTTATTTATTAAAAGGGGAGGAAATATTCCTTTTAATAAATAAAGACTTAGGGTAAGATGGTTAGCCTATAGAAAATAATCGAATAAATGATAGAACTAGGATTTGATCAAGAATAAGCAATTTGATGATTTTAGCAAAAATGCTAGCAAGGGGATAATAGTCTAGATGACCATTTTTAGGTGTATACAACCATCATAATAATTTTTTAACTAAAAAAATGAGAAACATAATGGAATAAGAGAAAAATAAGAAAGGTCATCGATAATCATCACAATAAAATAAAGGAACATGTAACCATTTGGTCTCTCTTAAAGAAAATCATAATCAACCTTATTCTTTCCATCACTTGTCTTTTCTTCCTCTCAAGACTTTCTTTTAATAGGTCTTAGGTACTCCTCGACCCATTCTACAATATGTGCATGCATAGGCCAATCATATAAGAGTATATCTGGGATGATAAGCTCATGATCTTTCTATTTCTTGTTGGCTATGACATGGACTTCTAGCACAAATTTTGAAAACCTATAAATTCAAGAATAATTTCTCTATCTAAGAACATGTTGAAATTATTCTAGGGAACCATTTCCTTATACTTGGTTTTTCACGCTTCAAGGTCTTTAATATGACCTTCCTTGTCAATAAATTCAAGGAGTAACCTGTGTTTTATCGTATGTAAAGTAGATACTTTCTCATTTATCATTTTCTCCCCCACATCTAAGTACTTAAGTTCTTCCAAGATAGAAATAATCATTTCTTCTATTTATTTTATCTTTGCGGGTGCATATTGATCTCTTTGAGTAACTTCACAAGGTCTTGTAAGATCATAATGTGAGGGCCTCCATCTTTTTGCAATATATTCTAATTGTGGCCTATGTTTGTGGAACATGTTGGTTCCCAGAACTATAGATTAGAAAGCCCTAAAATTTTTCCAAGGTTTATCCTTGAGTTTTCCAATGGATTTTGGCCAATTGACAAGATCAATCAAAACTTACTTAAATCCCCTACTCTTTAGGTTCTGCATGACCTAGGCGAGTAAACCTTCTCCCCAACTACCTTCTGAATTAGATATTTTTATAGTAGATGAAATACATAAAATGTCTCTAATCTTCTACTTCAAAATGGAAAAGATTTGAAATACAAGAATATGATCCCTTTGTACTTTCACAGGCAAATACCTTCATGAATTACTTCAAACTAACACCCGATAATCAGGAAACAAAAAAGAACAATGATTAATTTTTAAATATTCCTTACTCCTTTTGATTTATAAAATCTAGTCCCTTATCCAATTGTACACTGAGTCAATATTTGCAAAATTCTTCACATACTTTCCTTGAAAGAAAATACTTTGAACCTTCAACAATATCATCAATCACCCAATCTTATTAATGCACTAAATGGATGCTTCCTATAAATTAATCTGTCTGATTGTATTTAATCCCTTTCAAAGATTCAATTAGATAAGAAACACTTAGACAACACTTCACAATTACTTCTTATTTGCCTCATATTAATATCATAGAAAAATAACCATGATACCCACATTTTCAAGGTGAAAACAAATCTTTAGATTGATTACATCAAGGAGCCCAAATGTAGTAACAACATATGAAATATAACTGAACAAGAAATAGGGTTTATTTTATTGATATCAAGAAAAGTAAGTACAATCGAGAGATATCTCTTCTTTTAGTCGAGACTAATATATATACTAAATGGTTGTGGTTTCCTCAGAAAGGGAAGTGAAAAGCTTCCAACCATTTTACATTTTGTTCCTTTTCATCTACCTAATCCTAATAAACCTAAATAAGAAACAAAAACATTACAAACAAACATAAACTAACAAAAAATAAAAATTGTAATCATCAGTTTGTTGAAGTATCTTTATGTTTTGAGATTGTCTTCAATCCTCTTGAAGTATTGATGATTGGTTCTAGATACTTGTCCACCCATTCTGAAACTTGCACAAGTTATGACCATTGATGGTTTCAGCTACAAATATGTTTTAAAACATACACATGTGCGAACGAGCCCCCAAGATCAATCACCACCTTTCTTTCTACTAACCCTTCATAAATATGCCATCATTTCATAGTACCCTGAAAGCCTTGGTATGATAAATGTAACATTTTTTGCTATCTCACAAACCTCATATTTGTGCCTTTCACGAAATAGAAATGTTTTCTATTTCGCAACCCCTTCACAACCTCTTCATGTGATATAGTGATCATTATTCTCTTTGAATTTTTTGGTGAGTTGGTAAAGAATGAATATTTTATGGTAGGTGTTTATCAATTTTTTAAGGAATTTCTCACCCCAACAGTGTCTCTATCCAGGGGGATGAGGCATTTATTTATGGGTGGCTAAGAGAATCAATGAGATTAATGGGGAAGCATACCATATGCCTACTCCATTGGGATCCACTAAATTACTTCCATTTGTAGAAATTATATCCAATCCAAGATTGGTGGCCCTAGGCCACCCAAAAGAAATATCAATGTTTCCTTGTGTCAAAAAAATGGTTATGATCATGAAGAAACATTAGAAATCTGAAAAATATTCCCATCATAATCATACATATCCTTATAGTATCCTCTATCAAAATTCATATATCTCATCAAATATTTCATTATGTCTAAAAAGAAAGACTTGGCATTCCCTTGGCTTGTTGCAATACCGTACTGACACTTTCTCATGTATTCAAAGTTACTATGTTCAATCCCATATGAAACATATTTAGGGATTTCAATCAAATTTTGTTGTGATCTTTATGAAATGGAAAATTCACATTTCCCTTTTACCCATGCTTCATGCTTGAAAGACAATATATCTGATAACCCTAACCTTTCATGATGATCCACTCCTATTGAAAAATTTATGTTGCCAACTTTAATTCTCTAAGTGGGCTCCATCTCAAATAAAAATTCACAACAACATCTTCTTTCATAAATTTTATTTATATTGTTTTGTATTTCATTTATCAACACCTCCTGATTTTCTGGAGATAATCTTTCCTTTCCATATATAAGATATTTGAGAAAATATAAAAATTATTTTGAAAACTACTTTTCCATGATATTTGGTTTTTCTTTTCACATATTGGGGTTGAGAACATAGGGGAATCAACTTTGAAAATATTATCACAACAATTAGCATGGTCCCTTTCTATTGTCCCATTTGAAAAAAAATTTATAGTATTTTTGAAAATCCACACCTCATCCTGCTGCTCAGAATGCATACCTAGGTTGAATATATCATCTTCCTCAAAAACATTCACCAGTTCTCTTTCATCAGCAAAATCATTAAAAAATCCTCCCATGGGTTGATTTCCTTTCTTTTCATTCCTTCAATCTAAAAAAATCTTAGAGCCACTTTTATGTACATATCTTTGGTATTCTCTGTCCAAAAAATCTGAAATCTCCTCAGTGGTAAGAAAATTTTCCTCCTCCTTTTTGTCACTGGTGCTTGATTCACGTCACTAGTGAACTATCATCATCCCTAATAAACCAAACTTCTTGTTGACCTAAATATTCTTTATTTTCCAAAACTATATCAGACAAATGAAAATCAAGGGAGTCTTTAATGCATTAATTATCGTTATCAACAAATTGGGAAATTCTTGCACATACCTCAACATTAGAATATGTTCCCCAGGCACCATATTGATCACCAAAAAAATCTTCTTCATCACCCAAGTCATTATCCTCAGATGCATGTGCCTCATCATATGAAAAATTTGGTAACCATTTTATGATGTATTTATTTCTATAGGCTAATCATGACATACACCTTCATGAGATACAACATTTTTACAAAGCATATGGAAATAATTTTTATATTTTAGCATGTCTCAGAGTTGTTCTCCAATGTATGCATCAACATTTTCTTGAACCTTTGTAGCTTTATCCGTGCTGAAAATGATCTTGAAGCCTCTAATAGTTTCATTCCTTCTATTAGATTTTCTATTTTGCTGTTCAATTTACTAAGTATCATGGGATCAATATAGTGAGTATTATGATAACTATCTTCTTGGGATTTATTATATTAGTAAAAAATAGAGGAGTCAAAGGTTGGTGCATTGTACTCAATAGTACCATAAAATTTATTCATAAACCACCATTCTAACTCATAAAATTGCTTCATGCGAAATGTCTTTTTGTATTTATGGTAAACAAAATTTGGTGACAAAACATTCCATAAATGTAAAGACATGTCGGTTATTTCCTCAAATGGATAGATTGACTATAATGATGGGATTACCAGTGGTTGAAGGATCTTCAAATGAAAATCCATATCTTGTTATTCAGCCAAATTTAGATGAAGATGAAGAAGAGGAGCAAAATGATATTCTAGTTGGTCTTATGATGACTTCACAAAGTATTTATGCTAATCCTAGAGAGGACATGGTTGTGCTTGAGAAGGAGCAAGAAAAATTAGAGCTTTAGGCTCTCTTCATTGACTTCGAGATGGACCCGACTGAATTTCATGGGCAGATTGAAGATGGGATCAAGAACTGGGACCTTGATGACCTTTGGGTGTTCTAAAAACTAAAATATTATTTTGTAAGAATCAACGGTTGTTGGACTTTTATAATTTTGATATAATTATTGAAAATTAAGATATATAATGGTTGGAATATTTTTGCGTTCTCTTCAAGGAAACCACAACCATTTTTCCATAGATATATATACATAGTGATGTATAAACAAAGGGTGTAGAAAGTAATGAAAAAATTATAATAAAGATATGTCGACATTCTTCAATTTCGGGTGCAATGTGTCTTTTTTCTTTTCAAGTTCAGTCTTTCATAATAATTAAACTGTATGTTTAATTGCTACCTTCAAAACTTATGTAGTAAATTGAATCTTTTACAGGTTAACTTGGATAAATAGGAAATCATTGTGAAGCATTGTCCAACTATTTCTTGTATAATTGTTTTTCTCTGAAGAGGATTAAAGGCAATTAAACTGGTTAATACTGCAGAGTTCAATATATTTGCATTAATAGGATTGGGTGGTTGATAGTTCATAATAAGAACCCTGAACTGTCTTGTGCAAGTACGTGAATCCTTGGGAGGGAGATGACT
The DNA here is from genome assembly GCA_027943335.1 of Chamaecyparis obtusa. Taxonomy (NCBI): domain Eukaryota; kingdom Viridiplantae; phylum Streptophyta; class Pinopsida; order Cupressales; family Cupressaceae; genus Chamaecyparis; species Chamaecyparis obtusa. The sequence continues at coordinate 400,820 of BSBK01004913.1, read as the reverse complement.
CTGTGCCTAGTAGATAAGGGACTAGTCTATGATAGATTTTATTCAAATTTATAAAATAGAATGTAGGGTTTAGTAATATTCTCTTAGTATGTTTTCAGTCATAGAATTATTTTACAAGTTAATTGAATTTACTTAAAATCAATGAAGTAAAAAGGTATGCCTGCCTTGGTATAGTAGAATCTAAAGAGAAGAGGATTTGAACTTATATTGGTTAAACCTGTTCATTGGCCAAGATTGTATGTTTGGGGTCATCAACATTTGGGGATATTTTCCAAGCTACAGTTTTGAGAACCAGCAAAATGCTTGTAGCATATCCAATAATGCTTGATAACCATCATAAACCCTCTCACATTTACTCATCACCAATTCAAACCTATGGGTTAGCACTTGTTCAAGATTATTAAGCACCTATTTTGGAATTTCATGTGTGAGTGTCTGATTGCCATCTTTCAATTCCTTTATTTCTTTATCATATTTCTCTTTTTCTCCTCTCCATTCCTTATCATCTATAGAAATATAAATAGGTTTTGAAGGAGCATCCTTGTTCAATACAAGATCTCTACTGTGATCACCTTTTAATTCCCTTAATTCCTTTCGAATATTAGTCTTTTCTATATACATCTCATTTACAACTCTATCTCCCTTGTGTATGCTTATTCAAGTTGTCCTTGCATGTGTTTTACTTGATCTTTGTTGAACATGGCTCTACGCATGAGCTCTGTTGTTGATACTAATGGGGAAGTATCTTCTATAGTTTGAACCATGACCATTCCATCATTTCCTTTGAAAATATCAAGAAGTTTGGGTTTGTGGGGACCTTTAAAGCTAACCTATGTAGAGAGAACCTCAGTTTTTGGATTTTATCCTGACCCACTTATTTTCTCATATGTATTAAAATTTTCCATAAATGTGGGGTCATCTTTCTTTATAACTTGATCGAGTAAACAAAAATGCTACAAAGATAAACTTGGAACAATTAACATGTTACTTTTCAAAATCATTTGCCTAGCTTCATCAGGAGTAATGTTGACTTCATCTAATTTCATGTCCTTGATGGTTTGGTTGTTAATTCCCTCATGCTAGAACTTATCATCCCCCATTAAATTTAGCTATTTATTTTCCTTTAAATCCACCATTTTCATTTTAATCCCAAAGTCCTTAAATTATGTAGATTCAATGACCTTTTCATCCTATAGGAACCTAGCTGATATAGCCTCTCTTTCATCACCAAATTTATTTTATTATTCCTCCTCCTGGAGGTTATCTTTGTAACCATGCACTTCCTCTTGTAATAATAGGGAAAATTTAGGCTTATTTACTTCTTCATCATTTCCAAGCACCTTGCGTTCACTGGAAACCTCTTCAATATCCCCTTCTCCTTCAAACTCATCATAGGGTACAATAGGTACCGTGTCATCCATTTTCTACTTGTTAGTTGGAGGGGAAGTAGGTGCAACTCCTTCAGAATCATCATAGGGTAAAATAGGTACCCTATGAACCCCCCAGAAGATATGAAGTGATGAACTCCATGTAGTACTAATAGATGCTCAACACTAGATGCTAAATATGATCTATGAGTGTTGAATAACATTCCTCCGCTTAAGAAGAAATAACACCATAAATGTGTGCAATATTATTTCCCATTTTGGGTAGGAATATGTAGGAAGAAAGATGAATGTCTATAAATGTTGCACATAACTCAAAGATTGAAATGATTCCATTGATGCCTTTGAATGATGCTCAAAGATATCCAAGACAATATTGATGTGTGATTGATCTTGTACCATGAAATATTTTGGAACAGGGACCATGGATGTATGGTGATGTCTAGATCAATGTGAATCTGATACTACTGCAGATGAAGATAACTGAGTTGGATATCACAACTCATGAATGTTTGCACAATCTATTACTAGAGGATCCGATGTAGGTGAGGCAAGAGAAATGTCCAAAGATGACAACAGTGATGCAACTTCATTAAATTAATCACCAAATAGAAGATGAATGTCTTAAATGATATGATCCAAATCTGCAAGAAGGGAATCTACAAAAAAGATGCCATGTTTGATAGATATGCATCCCAATATGGTGGATTTGGTATGACAATAGGAAAAACCAGATGCAAAGAATTTTTGGAACTCATAGATAAGTGAACAATAGATTTGGATGTAGCAACAAGTGATGATCTCCCACTAGATGGCCAAGTAAGGAAAGATGGTCTTTCTATATGAGTTGGAGAGTTAGATAAGGAAATACCATGATTGAGAAGAATTTTTTGCATTTCCTTCACTTGAAAAAACCCACATTCTTTTATTGTATACATATATTTTCCATAATATCCACACTTGATTTTCCATTTATTAGGAGGATTATGTAGAATACTCAAATGCAAGGGATTATTTGTGAGAGAAACAATTGATTTGAACCAACAAAATAAAAAATAGAAAAAACAACACCCCCTTGATTATCTTACCCCCCTTATTTTTGGCAGTTTATCAAAGTGCTTTGTAATCAAACCCCCCAAAAAATTGAAAATGACATTTTATAATGATAGTTCATGAGTGTGTTCATTGGATTTGTGACAAAAAAACATACACTTTTGCAAAAAAAAAACTCAATTTCAAGTTAGGGAGCAAAACAATTTTGTCACTTTACAAAATTAATCCTCCTCCGAAAAAATTTATCACAAAATTTTTTTACCTCCATCAAAAAATAATTTTCCACAAATAAATTTTTTTTATAGAAGGCCTAAAGTGAAGTGCCCTGGGGTAGGAAAGAACTAGGGGCTAAAAAACTATGTGACTAGGGGCTACAATTCCAAAAATGTGAGCTCTCAAATGTGCTTGGTGAAGGCATGCTCACTGGGAGCTGACATGGGCCCACTGAATCAAGTCGTGGGTTCAAGACTCATAGCTGGAGAGTAACATATATGCAAAGATGGGGTGTGAAAATGGTTTGCCTCTTGCTATCCTTTTTCGAACCACACACCTACTTAAAACTGAGCTGATGGTTTGACCAGAGACGAGAGGCCACAGATAATAGCTACCTATTAGTGGATGATGTAGAAAATGGTCGACACCCATTTGGGACCACCTTGCATAGGTCAAACAAAACCTAGACCATGCATTGATAAGAGTCAACTATGATCATATAAGCCACCAAAACTCCAAAAACTAGGCTTAAAATTATCTCAATCTTCTATGATACCATGTAAAAACCTGCAAGATCTAAGAGATAAATAAGAATCACAATAATACAAAATGAGCCCAAAGTCGACCTTGCATGGATTGGAGAATCAAAGGAGAAGAAGTGTACATATAGATGTGAGTGATTGGGTCAAATTAGAAGTCAACTGCAACACTCAATGAGTGGTGATGAGTTTCCTCCTGTGAACCTAGGAGGAGTCAAAATGGAATCAACACCTCTCTAAACAACTCCTAAATGATGACAACTTGTGTGAACAAGTGTTAAAAAATGTGGACGACTAAGTAGGATTAATAAACCTAAGTGTAAATTAATTAAGTTAATTAAATGTACTAACATACGCCTTAAGGGCCAGGATTCCTAAGGCAAGGTGAATTTGAACTTTTCTAGAAGATAAATATATTAAAGAGGGGAATGTTGGCATAATTACATTGATATCACTATAGTTCCAATATAGCTATTATTTTGTTACTCAACTACCAACTACATATCGCTTGTATAAAATGCATATTGCTCGTATAAACATGAGCATCATATGAATGAATAGATCAATATTCTATCCTTTTCTCTATCACAAGAATGATACAAGATCATAAATCAGCTTCAAACTACTTTTGATATTGGATGACCTACTATGATAGTCACTCTACCACATAGTAAAAGAAAATGAAATCTCATTACCTCATAGGCATGTACATTTTTTAGGTTGGGAGACACTTGCATTGTAAGTGTATTCATATTATATATATTGATCAGGTTTTGACCAAAACTAATTTGGCTAGAAAGGTTTTGTTCAAAAAAATTTTTGGCGAAAACCCTTGGCCATGCAGATGCCATACAGGTTCAAGCAGAACCCTTCTTTTCAAAATGTTTTGTTTGGACTCATTCTAGTTGAATTTCTTGGCTTAGTCGAGTGTGCGACATAGATCTGTACTTTTGCCCATTGACACCTCTTGATCCCCATTTTCTTATTATATGATAGTATGGGTTTGTATCATTATATTATCATCTTTTTGTGAAGAAACAATAGGTATTGTATGCACATAATGGTCTCGGATTTATTTTTAAGGACACCTAATATCATTTCACATATTCTCATGTAAATTATACAAGTCACATAGATAATAGATAATTAACAATTTTCTCTCCTTGTTTTAGCCCAATTCCAAGGTGTAGTAAGAAGCAATCTAATATTGCTTTATCAACTAAACAAATGGAGCACACCTAGGAAATAATTTGGTTATGGCCTATTCTTTTAACATTCAAACAACATCAAGAAGGTTCTTTACTCCACTTAAATAATCACAATTTTATTTTTGTCCAACAATCAAGTGTCCAAAGTATTCTATCACTATTTATATTAGGCATATCATCCAAAAATAAGTACAATGCAATTTTTGTTGGAAAGTTAAGGTGCTGAGAGGGGGGGTGAATCAGAACCTTATAAAATTTTTAACCTTCAATAATTTCTTTATCCCTTTTTCTTTGCATGCATAAAACTTAACAAACTATTTCTTGAATGTAAGTAAACTAAAGTAAACTCATTCATCCATAAACACAACACACATGAACACATTTGATAGATAATTTTGGTCATGTGAAAACCCTTGGTTAGAGGGGAAAATGGTGGTGAGGATGACACCCACAATCCTTCACTACAACAACATAAAGGTTTCTCAGTTAGAGCATACAAAAGTATCATTTCTGGTGATTTACATGTTAGGAGTAATACAAAAATAAGACATGATAAAGTCTACTTAGTTAAAGGATTTTGCAACACTCATTAAGTGTTCACTCTGTTAAGAGATTTATAATAAAAAGCTTGTTAAATCCTACCCAATATATGGGATTTGAGAGTACAAAAATAATAATGTATCATTTTGATAACTGATCTGTAATAATCTACCTATATGCTAGGTTAGATCATTTGTGATCTTTGCAATATCATTACCTTTCTCTCACCGATTTCACCAAAATCTTCCACTTTTTCTACTTGGCACCCTTAACTTCTTTGTCTTTTATTTTCTTTTTTCTCTCTCTGTGTCTTTTTTCGATCCATCCTTATGCATTAATTTTGTAGCTTCCTAGAATTACTTGACCTAATTAGGGTTTGGATCCATCTAGAAATATCAAAAAATAGATCAACAATCCATGTTCATTTCATTTTTTCAAGTAATATATGCTTTCTTTTCATTGCATCAATGTGTTCCTTGGGATCATTTAAAATCAAGTTTCATTCCCAATAAATCTTATCTAACATTTACCGCGATCTTCATAAACCATTTTTTTGCTCTGTAGAATCTGATAAAACTTTTATATTCATCCTATATCACTCGATAGTATTTCTTGATTTCCTTGGTTATCATGTTGTTCTTGTTGGGTAATTCCCTTCCTCGGTTAACATACTTTCTTGGTACTCTTCATGTTCGGTAACCATTGTTCTCAGTTAAGTTTATTTGTTCGGTGTCCATTTTTCTCGATATACATTGTTAGTTAAATGATTTTCTTTGTGCTCATTAATTGTTTTGGCTTTTCTTTACTGATTGCCTTGCTCTTTCACCGAATGACTCTTCACTCATCATAATGTTAGAATAAAAATGTCCTAATCAAGTGAGAGGGGGGGGCGTGAATTAGTTGATGCCAATATAGAATACTTTAACTTCAACTCCAAACTTATTACTTAAAATAAATATTGAATTTGAAAAGTAAATGCAACAATAACACACATACACATGAACACCAATATTTGTTCTCAAGGAAAACCCCGTTAAGGGAAAACCCCCAGTGGGGATGGTACCCACAAATATCTACACTATGAGTATAATAACCCTGTTAAGAGCTGAGCATTACAATAGGCAGGTCCTAGTTAAAGGACAAAACTTGTTAGGAGCCTTTTACAATAATGATCCATGTTAAGGAATCAACCCTACTAAGATTCCATCCCTACTAGAAGAAATAACCCTATTAGGGGTGTACAATAGATCAACTTGATCAAGAGATTTGAGAGTTAAAGCCACCCTTAGGTTCTCCAAACCTCACAACTTGAACGGTAAGATGATTATGATCTGAAACTCCTTCCAACATTCAACCACTACCAAGAAAGCTCCACCTTGTGCCCAAATGCATAACTATTGTTCTCCAAACAAAAAACAATGCAGCCGCAAGCTCACATTCTCCTCTGCAATTCGCATATACAGTTTCTCAATATATTACTTGCATATAAATCAAGGATTTCAATCCTTATATACAAGTTACAATAATTAAATCTGGATCGACCTACATAGGATAAATCTTATTTAAAAAATAAAAATAGACCCATGCAAAGATGCACACGACACCTCTTACAATGTTACAACATAAAAATTACATCAATTTATCATTGAGATCTATAAATCAAGCTCGCTCATCAAATTACTTGAAACTTGTTCCAAGTCGTCCCCCAAATAGGTCTTTGCTAATACACACGTCATAGCTGACATCACTTGTACGATCAGAACTCCATATGATTGAAATAATATCTCCAGTTAATTTACAACATGAACCTATGTTTGATCATCATGACTTAAACAACCATGAATGCTATCCACAAAGTTTTGTAATCAACTATGTGAATAGTTTCTGTCTCTAGAAAACATTGTCATCAATAAATCAACCATAACTCTCTCAGATCAATTCATAAGCATGTGAAATCACATCTAGTGACCCAAGACATTATATATATTCTCCATCTAAGTTCACATGTGATAATTCACTATACTTTGTCCGTATAATTCTCTGCAGCCTATCTACAAGCTTCTCTGAATAACCAGTCAGTAACATATGTTGACATCAATGACAAACTCTGACATAAATGCAACAAACAATCATTGTAACATGTCTTAAACACTACTAGGATACTCCTCCACAGGAGTACCATCAACATTCATGCTAACAATCTCCCCCTTTAGAACTGATGGCAACATAGATGAAAAACATCTAAGTTCCATAAATATCAAACATATCTCTATTGCATCTGCTCTTCCACCATGCATAAGGAAGGTGTTAATCTCCCCAATATATCAACATCTTTTCAAATCCTCTTCATCAATCAATATGAATCTTTTGAACATTTTTCTCCGATAGGATTATCTTCTCATACTCTTCTCTCCCATTGATATTAATCCATACATATCAAAGGATTTTTTTCATGTTTTTTCTCTCCCCCATTGACATCAATGTCAAAGGTATCATTATGTTTGTCCATCTCCAAAGACACTATTAAATATCAGTACCAAGAGTCCTCAGTGACTCAGCTCAAATAAAGATACTCTGCCATAGGAGAAGCACAAAGCATTCAGTCCAAATAATGAAATAGTGCTTTGATATTTTTGGACTAATGCAATTTCTACATCAATTATTCAAAAGTAGGCTGGGGTATAACCCCTAGCATACCTCACAAATACTCAAATATATCCTTTGACAAAGGTTTTGTAAAAATGTCTTCTATTTTCTCCTTTGTATTCACATATTCTAACTTCACTTCTTTCTCTACTACCTTATCTCTCAAGAAATGATACTTTATTGCTATATGTTTCATCTTCAAATGCATAACAGGATTCTTTGACATATTTACCATGCTAGTATTGTCACAATGGATAGTAACTATATCCTCAAGACACACTCTAATCTCTTTCAACATTTTCTTCATCCATATGATTTGTGTATAATTTATTGTTGCTACAACATACTCTGATTCTGCTAAAGAGTGAGAAATGCAGTCCTGCTTCTTGCTAAGCCAATAAATCAGCCTTTTACCAAGGAATAATACTCCTCCACTTGTACTCTTTTTATCATCTACATTCCCAACCCAATCAGCATCACTGAAAGCATGAAATATAAAGTACTTTAATCTATCAAACCATAGACAAAACTCAATTGTACCCTTTAGATATCTGAATATCCTTTTCACTGCCATAAAGTGAGACTCTTTAGGATCTTCTTGAAATCTTGCAACTATTCCAACTACATTAGAAATATCAGGTCTAGTATGTGTTAGATATAGAAGATCTCCAATCATTGATCTATACTTTGTCTGTGGTACATTATTTTCTTCATCCTCTAAAGATAACTTAGTCCCAGTTACCATAGGAGTTCCAATAGGTTTACTGTCATCCATGCCAAAAAATTTCAACAACTCTTTGAGGTATTTGGTTTGAGATATGAATATCCCTTATTTACTTTGATTGATCTATAATCCAAGGAAGAATTTCATCTCCCCAATCATAGACATTTCAAATTCACTTTTCATCTCATCTACAAACTTATTACTCATTTCATCATTTCATTCAAAGATAATATCATCAACAAAAACTTCAACAATCAAGATACCTTATTCATTGATTCTTAAGTATAGATTGTTGTCAGCATTACCTTTTTTGAATCCCAAATGAATTAGATACTTATTTAATATTTCATACCAAGCTCTTGGTGCTTGTTTCAATCCATACAAAACCTTCTTCAATCTGCAAACTAGATCTTCATTTCCTGATAAAGGAAATCCATCGGGTTGCTCAATTTATACTTCCTCTTCCAAGTATCCATTAAGAAAAGATGATTTCACATCCATCTGATATACTTTGAAATTATTATGAGAAACATAAGCTAAGAATAACCTTACTACCTCAATCCTAGCAATAGGTGCAAAGGTTACTTCAAAATCAATTCCTTCTTGTTATGAATACCTTTTACACACCAATATGGATTTGTTTCTAACAAAAAATCCTTCTTCATTCATCTTGTTTCTAATAGCCACTTAGTACCAATAATATTTTTTTCTTTAGGCCTTGGAACCAGTTCCCATGTGTTGTTTTTCTAAATTTTCTTCATTTCTTCCTTCATGGCTTTGATCCATGATTCATCTTTGCAAGCCACATTTTTGGATTGTGGTTCTACTTGCGAGATCAAGAAAATGGCATTTGTAGTTTGTGACCTCTCCTCTCTTTTCTGTAATCTTGTTCTAGTTCCCTTACTGCTGTCACCAATGATCTAATCCTTAGGATGATTTCTTAAAACATATTTGGGTGTGGTCTTCTCCTTTAACTCCACGCTTATGCCATTGTCAGTCATCAAAATATCCTGAGATGCTTCATTTTATTAATTCTCATTATCATTCTCTATTATCTTCATATTATTCTAACTTGCATTCACATTATCAAATGTAATCTCATAGGGGTTAATGTCACATTATCTTTCTATAACATGAAACCTTTTATTAACTCTCATATTAGCACTTTCAATCAGCTTCCTAGTTCTCAAATTGTAACATCTATAAGCTTTTCTTCTAGTGGAATAGCCAAGGAATATACCTTCATCACTTCTAGCATCAAATTTTTCTATGCATTCATCTCTCTTAATGTAGCATTTACTTCAAAATATTCTGAAATAAATAACAATAGGTGTCTTATCATGCGATAGCTCAAATGGTGTCTTGCATGTACCTTTTCTAATTTTTACTCTATTCATTATGTATACTATTGTATTAATTTCTTCTCTCCAATGCATATGTGGAACTTTTCCTTCTATCAACATGGTTCTTGCCACATCAAGAACTATTTTGTCTCTTCCTTCAACAACTCCATTTTTTTATGGTGTCCTAGGTGCAGAAGTCTGCCTCATAATACCATGATTCTCACAAAAGGTATTGAATTCATGTGAAGTGAACTCTTCACCTCTGTCTGATCTCAAACACTTTATATTCAAGCCTGTCTCATTCTCAACTTCTTCCTTATAAAACTTAAAAGTCTCAAATGCTTCTGATTTTTCTCTAAAAAATCCAACCTACATCATTCTAGAGTAATCATTAGTGAATATGATAAAGTACCTATCTCCAAAGTATGACTTGGTTTGAGTAGGTCCACAAAGATCTGTATGAATCAGCTCCAAATTTTTTCTTGCTGAATATCCTTTGCTTGTAAAACTGCTTCTTGTCTGCTTTCCCAAAACACATTCTCTACATGTAATGTTAGTAGGTTTCACAATCTTAGGTAGATCTATGATAGTATTATTGTTAGATAACTTTACCATGTTATCAAAATTGATATGAAAAAACCTTCTATACCATAACCAATTTTCATCAATCTTTTCAACAAAACAACTGACCTCGGTAGTGTTCAACTGGAATATATTACCTCTGGTCTTAGTACCAGATGTGATCAACTCTCCATTAGCTCCTCTAATAGAGAAATGACCATCCTTGAATTCTAGATGATAAATCTTATCCACAAGATGTCCAACACTCAATAAGTTATGTTTTAAACCATCCATAAATAGTACATCATTAGTGTTAGTCTTTCCATCCAAAAAAATTGATCCTTTACAAAAAATCATCCAAGGAGTATAATCACCAAACCTTACAAATCCACCATCAAACTTCTTCAATTGAATAAATCTATCCTTGTCACCAGTCATATGGTGTGAACATCCACTATCAATCATCAAATCAGTTTTCCTATCAACATGAGAAACTAAAGCTTTTTATTCATGGACATGATCCTCTTCTTTGATAGCAAAAAAACCCAAAAAATCATTGAATTCATCATCTAAATCTTCAGATCCATCACTTGCATTGTAGCATTCCTTATCATTATTGTAATTTCCATATTTAGGCCTATTCTTAGGTACTTAGACATCTAGATGAAAAATGACCAACCTTACTATAATTAAAATATTTCAAATGTAATTTTCCTTCAAACTTACCTTTACCTTTCCTTTCTCTCCTGGTGATCAGGGCCATGATTTTCTCATCCACTTGGTTGTCTAGCCTTTGAATCTCTTCCCATTCTTCAACATATTATCCAAGATCTTCATTGTACTTGTTTGTTCTGCTAGATCCAACACCAACAGATCCATTTCTCTAAATAGTAGTATTAAATGCTATCTCCACCTTAGGTAGTGCATTCTTTAGCTCCACGGTCTCAAATACAGTCAACTTAGCCACAAGAATTTATATGGTGAAATCTGTGTATTATGGTATTGTATCCTCCAAAGAAAGAAATTTAAATGTGGGAGTCACAGATCTCAAAATATTTTCTATGACTTCATCTTCTGTTTAAGTACCTCCATTATTTTTTATTCCAATCACACATTCATATACTCTCTGAACATACATCCTTACTATTTCATCATCCTTCATTTGCACTGTCTCTATCTTTGTTCTCCAATTATACAACTTTTCTCAGTTAGTGTATTCATCTCCTTCATGTTCAGTGAAATTAGTCTTTTCTACATCTCAATTGACCTTGTTAGATCTTTGGTCTCTGTAAATTCACCATCAGATAATGCATTAACCAAAGCTTCCTTTGTAACAACATTACACATAAACCTTTTTCTTTCCTGTTCAGTATTAGTAAGTGTCTCAAGGTCTTCATCCTTTATGATAGGCACATCTTTCCAAGAAATGAGCCAATATTCCAATCCCATGCACATTAGATGATTCTTCATATCCTCCTTCCACATCAAAATAATGTGCATCAAACTTAGGACTCTCCTTCCTGAATAAGGCCATCTCGATCTTTACCTCAAACTGTTAAGCTTCTTGACTGAGGACCAAAAGTTCTGATACAATTTGTTAGAATAGAAATATCCTAATCAACTGAGAGTTGGGGGGGGGGGTGAATTAGTTGATGCCAATATAGAATACTTTAACTTCAACTCCAAGCTTATTACCTAAAACAAAATATTGAACTGAAAAGTAAATACAACAATAACACATACACATGAACACCAAGATTTGTTCTTGAGGAAAACCTTGTTAAGAGAAAAACCCCGGTGGGGATGGTACCCACAAATATCTTCAATATGAGTATAATAACCCTATTAAGAATTCTGACCCTATTAAGAGTTGAGCATTACAATAGGAAGGTTTTGGTTAAAGGAAAAACCCTGTTAGGAGCCTTTTACAATGATGATCCATATTAAGGAATCAAACTTGCTAAGATTCCAGCCCCGCTAGAGGCAATAACCATGTTAGGGGTGTGCAATAGATCAACCTGATCAAGATATTTAAGAGTTAAAGCCACCCTCAGGTTCTCCAAACCTCACAACTTCAAGGGTAAGACAATTCTTGTCTGAAACTACCTACAACATTCAATCATTGCCAAGAAAGCTCCACCTTGTGTCCAAATGCACAACTATGATTCTCCAAACAAAAACCAATGCAACCTCAAGCTCACATTCTGCTTTGTAATTTTCATATGCATTTCTTAGTATATTACTTGCATATAATCCAAGGATTTCAATCCTTATATACAAGTGACAATAATTAAATCTGGGTCAGCCTACATAGAATAAATACTATTTATACAATACAAATAGACCCATATGAAGATGCACACAACACCTCTTACAATGTTACAACATAAAAACTACATCAATTTATCATCCAGATCCCTAAATCAAGCCTGCTTATCAAATTACTTGAAACGTGTTCCAAGTCATCCTCCAAATAGGTCTTCACCAATACACACGTAATAGCTGACGTCACCTATAAAATCATAAATCCACATGATCACAATAAGCTCTCCAGCTAGTGTCCAACACAAAACTATGTTCATTCATCATGAATCAAACAACCATGAATGCTATCTAAAAAGTTCTACAATCGACTCTGTGAAAATCATAATTTCTATCTCTAGAAAAAATAGTCATTAGTAAATCAACTATAACTATGTCGGATCAATTCATAAGAATGTGTGATCATAGCCAGTGACTCAAGACATTATCTAGATTCTCCATCTAAGTTCACACGTGCTAATTCTCTATACTGTGTTCATACAATTTTCTGTAACCTGTCTGCAAGCTTTTCTGAATAACCAGTTAGTAACATATGTTGACATCAATGAAAATTTTTGTCATGATTGCAACACACAATCACTGTAACATGTCTTCAACACTACTAGGATACTCCCTCACGGGAATACCATCAGCATTCATGCTAAAACATAATATTGGAAACTGCAATTGAAATAATTGTTGTATTGTCATTGATATCAAACCTTAAGTGGTAAGACAGTTGCTATCAAAGAAACTACTATATCTATTGATTTATGAAAAGGATTAGGGCAAGGGAGATAACAAAAAAACCTAAGGAAAGGTTGAGTTATTTGATACTTCAATGGGTACTTGATTATTTGGCACATTGATAAGATAATGTATTGTTTATCTAAGTAAGAAGAAAGACTGAAGAAGTAGGCTTAGCCGAGCAAAAGTGAAGAAATCTAGTTTAAACTAAGAAATGTTAGTGTTGACCGGGTGCCAATATATGCTGAGTAAATTTAGTATTGACCAAACATTAGTTTATATCGAGCAACAGTAAATTACTGAGCAAGACAGTGTTAGCCGAGGAAGAAAATTTATACAGATGACCAAGTTACGCAGTGATGACCGAGGAGATGAACACAGTATTGACCGAGTGTCAGTAATTTACATTTGGAGAAAAAATTTAGATACCTAGCCGACATGGTTGAATTCTTGGGTTATGTAAATCGTGTTGACTTTATTAATTGATTGTATGGAGAATTTAATGCATGGTAAATAGTTTTACTATGGATTCAATGAGAAGTTTGAAGATGTATCTAGAAGGAAGGATGAAGAACTTAAATGTTTGAAGGATTCGATGAATCTGACCTAAACCTAAGATCTATGGAGGAGATTAAGCGGAAAAGGATGGATCTACCTAATTAAAGATGTATAAAGAAAAACCTAATTGTGAGGTTACATCGTGTGCTGAAGTTGTTGATGTTATTGACTGACAAGGGTAAGAAGAAGGCTGAAGGTGAAATTGTGAAGGAGTTGATCAAAGTTGTGATTGCTTGAAGCAAATTCTGAGCAGATCAGTGATGAAGATGGAAATGGAACTCAGTCAGTAAATCAACATATATGTGTGAATTGGATCTGTTATTTGCAAAGTGAGTTGTATGTTTTTCAAATCAGAAACTACTGCTACTTTATAATCATTGTATCAGTCTAAATCCTTTAATCAAGGTTGACCTAATAGTCATTGTTTAAATCCTTTAATCAAGGTGGCATTCTAATGGAATGTACTTAAATCCTTTAACTAGGTCACTTTTGACAAAGTGTTTAAATGCTTTAAAAGGGTCACAACTAGCAGTGTGTCTATAAACCTTTAACAAGGTTGGCTTTTCATAGAGCTCACTTTAGAAGAGTGAAAATATCAGTAACATGTTACAAAGTGGTTTTTCCCACGTTGGGTTTCCACTATAAATCATGGTGTTATACTTGTGTGATTGTTTTGATGTGAATGTTTCTATATTCTTCAAGTTAATTACTTTTGGATAGTGGACTGCATGTTATATGTTTCTGATATATATACTTTAGAGACCTAGTTATGTTGGTGATTAGATCTGAGATTGTTGAAGTGTTTAAAAGTTTAATTGGTACATCTGGACCTGAGAACAGCTGATTCACCCCCCCTCTCTATTGTTCTAAATAATATTAACAATTGGTATTAGAGATGTTGGTGCTTACAGAGAAAATTTAAAAGGTACTTGAAGCTAATGATCAAGATGTATAAAAAGGAGGTACCGAAGTTGAATGAGAACTTTCCTACATGGAAGAGTCTGATGAAACTACATCTAGTTGGTATTGGTGATTGGATGAAGTACTATTTTGAACATGACTATGTTATACCTACTACACCTTTGACTACCGAGGAGATGAAAGAAAAATAGGAACACAATCAAGAAATGTTGGAGATTGCATCTGGCTTAAGCTATCCTGAATTTGAAGATATCAAAGATTGCACCACTGCAAAGAAAATGTGGGATACTCTTGCAACCATCTATGGTGGTGATACAAATGTATTGAGAGAAAAAGTTGAAAGCTTGAGAGGTAAGTTTGATGAAATGAAAATGCAAGAAGGTGAAAATATTGCTTAGTACTGTGGTAGAATTAAGGAGATAGTGAATTCTATTAGAGGGGCTAATGGAATCATTGATGTTGAGACTATTATTGGTAAGGTATTGAGAACTTTGCTTCCTATCTATGCTATTAGAATTTCTACAATTCAAGAATCAAGATGTAACCCTGGTAATGTTCTAACTCTAGAAAGTCTTTTTGGTAAGTTTAATGCTTTTGATCTATCTAACTATGATAACTACACTATTCCTAATGTTGAATCTACACTCAAGTCACAAATGGTTTTTCATAAATATAAGAGAGAACAAGAAAAATGTGTGAAAAGTGAAAGTGATGGTGAAAGTGACAGTGATACTTCTGATGAGGAACTAGATGATCTTGAAGCACTCATGGCTAGAAGATTAAAAAGAGGAAAAGGAAAATATAAGGGTAAACTTACTATAATCTATTTTTCATGTAACAAAGTTGGCCATATTGTAGCAAGATGTCCTGACAAGAATGACAAGGATGAGGAAAGAGAAAGCAAGTACAAGGATAAGAGAGATAAAAAAGATCATCAAAGGTATAGAGACTACAAGGACAAAGGTAAGAATTCCTATTATATATCTCAAGAGGAAACTGATAGTGACAGTGATGATTTTGAGATTGAAGTAGTTTATGTTGCTATGAAAGATGATTCTAATGAAGATGAGAAAATTGCACTTATTTCTTATGTGAGTAAAGGTGGAAAATGGATTATTGATAGTGGTTTCTCACATCACATGACTGGTGATAAAAGAAAATTTGAAACCCTAGATCATTACAAAGGTAGAAGTGTTAAGTTTGGTAGTGATGCACCATGTCCTGTGAGAGGAAAAGGAGCAATTAAGCTAACTGATAAGATCACATGTGAAAATTCCTATTGGGTTAAAGGTCTTAACTATAATTTGTTGACTGTTGCACAACTTAACAACATTGGTTACCGAGTGCAGTTTCATCACAGAAAGGCTAAAATATTTGATGCCACTGGATAACTAATTGGAAGTGGAGAACATACTAGAGGTAACTTTTTCTATCTAGATCTATCTGAAGAGACATGTTTTTTTGCACAATTTGATGATGTATGGTTATGGGATAAGAGGCTATGTCATGTAAACTTTGAAAATATGGTAAATATTAGTAAAAATAAGAAATTTAGAGGTTTGTTGAGATTAAAGAAACCTGATAATGTGATGTGTAAACAATGTCGGTTGGGTAAAATGTAAAAGCCTAGTTTCAAGAGCAAGACATTTACTTCTAAAAATATTTTGGATTTGGTTCATACTGACCTTTGTGGACCTATGGGTATACCAAGTTATTGTGGTGCTAAATATTTTATTTTGTTTGTTGATGACTACACTAGGATGATGACTATAATATTTTTGAAAGAATAATCTAATGCATTTCATTTGTTTAAGTGGTATTTTGAAAAAGTTGAAAAGGAAACAGGTAAAAGCTTGAAATGTCTAAGATCTAATTGAGGTGGAGAGTTTATATCAAATGGGTATAATCTATTATGCAATGATAGAGGAATCAAGAGACACATGTTTGCACCTAGAACACCTCCACAAAATGGTATAGCTAAGAGGAGAAATAGGTTAATTATGGATTATGCAAGAACACTAATGATTGAGAAGAATGTTGCACAAAAATACTAGAGAGAAGTTGTGAGTATAGCTTTTTATACTTTAAACTAAGTACAAATCAAGAAAGGTACAAATGCTACACCTTATGAATTATGGCATGGATATGCACCTAATGTGAAATATTTTAGAATATTTGGGGGTAAATGCTATATACTGAAAGATAATAGGAATGGAAAGTTTGATACAAAAAGTGATGAAGGCATATTCCTAGGTTATTCCACTAAGATAAAAGCTTATAAGTGTTTGAATTCTAACACTAACAAAGTTGTGGAAAGTGCAAATGTGGGAGTTGATGAATATGCAAAGAAGAATGAACAAGAAGGTAAACAAGAGCCTGAAGATTATAGATCTTTTGTCTACATGGAAGAAGGAGAGACAAGTAACACACTTACACCAGATGCAGAGTCATGTGTAAGAAATGTCAAGCATCAGGAGGATGTTGCCGAGCAATCAAAAGAAGAAACTGAAAATTTTCATAATGAACCTGAAGATTAAGAAGAAAAGAAATCTGAACCTACATTGGCATAGTATGTCAGAAGACATCATAAGCCAAGAAAATCATTGGAGATAAGGAATCTAGAGTCTCGACAAGAAGTTGAAAGACCCTACATGTTTATTATGTGAGTTTGAGCCTAAGATAGTAAAAGATACTTTAGAGAATGAATACTGGATTCAAGCTATGAATGAAGAAATAGATCAAATAGAAAATAATGATACCTGGACTCTGGTGTCGAGACTAGAAAACAAGAATGTTATTGGAACAAAATGGGTATTCAAAAAGAAGCTTAATGAACATGGAGAAGTCACAAGGAACAAGGCAATATTGGTATGCAAGGGTTATGCACAAGAAGAAGGAATAGACTATGGGGAAACATTTTCCCCTATAGCAAGATTAGAAGGAGTGAGAACTCTACTTGCATATGCTGCATACAAAGATTTCAAATTATATCAAATGGATGTAAAATCTGCATTTTTGAACGGTATATTAAAAGAAGCATACATTGAACAACCTGAAGGATTTGTTGATCCAAACAAAAAAAATATGGTTTGCAAATTGAACAAGGCATTGTATGGATTGAAACAAGTCCCCAGAGCATGGTATGAGAGGCTGCACAATTGTTTGATAAAGATTGGATTTACAAGGACAAATGACAACAACAATCTGTACATGAAAGCTAAAGAAGGTAAAGGGATTTTGTTAGCTGAAATTTTTTTGGATGGTATCATATTTGGAAGACAAGATGCCATATGTCAGAAATTTTCAAATGAGATGAAAACTAAGTTTGAGATGTCTATGTTTGGTGAGATACAATTCTTTGTTGGTTTGCAAGTCTATCAGATGGAGAAAGGTATCTTTATCACACAATCTAAATATGTCAAAGAGATACTGAAAACTTTTGGTATGGAGGATTCTAGACCAGTAAGTACTCCTATGGCTACTAGGTAGAAACTATCTAAAACTGATGATACTACTGAAGTGAATCAAACCCTGTATAGATCCATGATTGGAAAGCTACAATATGTTGTCCATAATAGACCAAATATAGTCCTAACACAAAATTTACTCGGCATATATTGGTGCTCGGCCGACACTAACATTGCTCGGCTTAAACTAGATTTCTTCACTTTTGCTCGGTTAAGCCTACTTATTTAGTCTTTCTTCTTACTTAGATAAATAATACATTATCTTATCAATGTGCCAAATAATCAAGTACCCTTTGAAGTATCAAATAAATCAAACTTTCCTTAGGTTATCTTGTTATCTCCCTTTCCCTAATCGTTTTCATCAATCAATAGATATAGTACTTTCTTAGATAGCAACTGTCTTCCCAGTTAAGGTTTGACATCAATGACAATACAACAATTGTTTCAATTGTAGTTTCCAACAATCTCCCTCTTTGGCATTGATGGAAACACCACATGAATAACACATGATTTACCAACCAATCCAAAAATGTCAGTGCATCAGAAAGATTTATAATATCCTTAGCTTCATTACGATTCAAAACAACTTAGTCTTGCTTGACCGTTCACACAGTTACTCCCTCTAAATCTTTTCTGTATCTCTCTCCCTCTGATTCTCCGAATCTCAGAACATATACCTCAGTGTTCTTTATTTCTTTGTTTTCATCTGAATCTTTCCCTCTTTGACAATAATGCCAAAGCAATATCTAGCACTTACATCTTTCATATGTAAATGTCATCCTGTCAATTCAGTATTAGTAGTCCTAGTAAATTTAGCCAAGGAAGACAATTTATACAGATGACCAAGTTACGCAGTGATGATCGAGGAGATGAACACAGTATTGATCGAGTGTTAGTAATTTACATTTGGAGAAAGAATTCAGATTCTCAACTGACATGTATAGTTGAATTCTTGGGTTATGTAAATCGTGTTGACTTTATTAATGGAAAATCATTTTATTATGGATTCAATAAGAAGTTTGAAGATGTATCTAGAAGAAAGGATGAAGAAATTAAATGTTGGAAGGATTCAATGAATTTGACCTAAACCTAAGATCTACATAGGAGATTAAGCAGAAAAAGATGGATCTAATTAATTGTGACGTTACAACATGTGTTGAAGTTGTTGAAGTTGTTGATGTTATTGACTTACAAGTCTAAGCAGAAGGATGAAGATGAAATTGTGAAGGAGTTGATCGGAGTTGTGATTTCTTGAAGTGAATTCTGAGCATATCAGTGATTGAGATGGAAATTGAACTTAGTCAGTAAATCAACATATATGTGTGAATTGGATCTGTTATTTGCAAAGTGAGTTGTATGTTTTTTAGATCAGAAACTACTGCTACTTTCTAATCATTGTATCAGTCTAAATCCTTTAATCAAGGTGGCATTCTAATGGAATGTACTTAAATCTTTTAACTAGGTCACTTTTTCCAGAGTGTTTAAATCCTTTAACAAGGTCACACCTAGCAGTGTGTTTGTAAACCTTTAACAAGGTTGGCTTTTCACAGAGCTCACTTCAGAAGAGTGAAAATATCAGTAACATGTTACAAAGTGGTTTTTCCCAAGTTGGTTTTCCACTATAAATCCTGGTGTTATACTTGTGTGAATGTTTCTACATTCTGCAAGTTAATTACTTTTGGATAGTGGACTGCATGTTATATATTTCTAATATATATAATTTAGAGACCTAGTTGTGTTGGTGATTAGATCTGAGATTGTTGAAGTATTTAAAAGTTCAATTGGTACATCTGGACTTGAGAACAACTGATTTAGCCCCCCTCTCTATTGTTCTAATTAATATTAAGACATAACTCATCTTTTCTTCACTAATGACAACAATTAATGCATTTAGGAGTAACATTCTCCACCTTTGGTATTAGTGACAAATTATTTCATATCTTAGTCAAAATTTGATATCTTCAATATATGATAATGTAGTGATAACTCCCCTCAACATATACTTCTCCTTGTTCAAAATATCCCTTATTTCTCCCATATATATATACAAAGATAACTTTATCTATCTACTATCTACATATTTGCTATCCCCTGTTTGTATAGTCTATTATCCCACTTTTTGACAATAATGCCAAAAAAAAAATGTAATGTACAAAGAATACTCACAGTTTATCAAACAATCCTTTGTAAGATAACTTAGCACTGTGATAGGTTGTGTCCCATGTTTCCTTTAGAGCCTCAAGTTTTGAAAGGTGTGCTTGTAGTTGTGATAAAAGATCTTCCGTATGATCCATGACTTACATTTCAGGTGTAGCAATTAGTTCCTTGTCTTTCTTTATATTTTCCTAAATGACCTCCAAATGAAGAATGATTTGTGCTTGAATTTAAAGTATTTCTCCTCTAATTTTCTCCTCTTCCTTCCTCAAATCTAGTTTTAAACCCATAAGATGCTTAATCTTTGAATAATGGGCTTGTAATGTCTAAGGATCATCAGCCAAATTATCTGCATTGTCCATTACTTCTTCATCTATCTTCTTCATCTTATTTAGGACATGTTGGATAAAGTGAAAAAAATTGCATAGTTGTTGGAGTAATTGAATTATTACCTTGATGGTGTCCTCCAACTTAGTAGCAGTGATAGAAAGTGCAACTTTTTGTTCAACAATCTTTTGCATCAGTTTTTCAATTATCTTTTGTTCAGCCCTCTACTTGTCTATCTTCAACATTCTCTCTTCAATGTCAACATCAGATTCATTAACTTGACTTACAAGTGAGACTAACTGATCAATTATGGGTGCATTCGCATTAATTTGAGTCTCACATGAAATTTGTAATAAGATGTCTTTCACATCTGATAGTAGTTGTTTCTATTTTCTTTCTTGTTTAAGTTTTTCCTGTGCTTCTTTCCTCTGCAACAATTCACCATATTTCATCATTTCATCAGGATTCATTTTGGTTGGATCACAAATGGCGATTACTATTTGTTCATCTAGTGATGGGTGAACCCACAATAGTGGGTTACACTTTTTTGCCTGAATGGACACTGAATTCTACATTTTGAAAAAAAAAATCAGATTCAGATGCATATTGTTGTTAAACCATTTAAAATCAGAAGATGAAGTAAATTAGAGTCTTTTAGGATTTTTTGTCTAGATTCTAAATATATTTTTTATTTTTATTTTTCAATTGATTTGAATGGGTTTTTCTTTCTCCCACGAAAACTAGTATGTTGTTGAAAACGTCATTTTCAAAGAGTTACATTGTTTTCATAAAGCATAACTTTTTTGCTAAAATAGATATCAATGTGATTCTTTTGAAATTCATTTTTTAACATCCATATGAAGGACATGCAATTGGTTTGATGATATTATCATGATTATTTCATATTTTATTAACGTTTGAAGTTGACTAAACCGTAATTTTGACATCCCTTGACTACATAGCTTATAACTTGTCGTGTATTTGTCCAATTTCATTTTTTTTTATAGAAAGAGAACTTAAATACCTAGGGCATAGATATTTTTTATAATTGTTTTTCTCTCATTTACTATTTTTCCATAAGCATCAAACATAGAGGTAGACATACGATGAAATATCTATGTTTTGTAAAACTAAAAATACAAAGTCATAATAAATTTAATGTATATTAACATTATAATAATTGGAAAGATTTTTATCAGTAGTACCTTACTACATAAATAGGTTTTTCAAATGGATTCATTTGATCTCCCAAAAGATGAAGTCAAAGTGATTTTTTGTTAGCATTTTAATAGGTGCGAAGGAGACTCCATTGCAGGTATGAATGTGGAGTATAGATGTTATATCAATAGTTTTTCTATCCAAGAGGCTTTGATCTAACCATTTGTAATTAATTCCTTCAAATGGAATCTCTCAAGGCTTAAATAATCATATTTTATTAAAAATGTGTCATTTCAGCAAAAATCAGCATGTCTAAAAAAGTGTAACCCACTATTGTGGGGTCACCCTGATATCTTCTCCTTTCTATTTTTATTCTTCTTCTTAGTATATAAAATAAGTACATTTCCACTAGGTGAAATTTTCTTTTCTTCCTTTTCAGTATCTTTTTCTTTGTCTTATGCATTTGTTTTCATGCTTGTAGCAGTCGTATGTGATGTTTCTGTAGTAGTAGCCTCTTTTCCTTGCTCGATGGTTGTGGGTTCATCACCCTTATCTATTTCTTTTTGCTATTTCAGTTTCTTTAGTGTCTTTGGGTACATTTGTGTCAATTATAACATTTTTTACCTTAGTATATGTAGGATTTGTATATTCATGCACTTATTCCAAAATTGTTGCATCCTTCATTAGTTGTGCTATAGAATGCTCAGAAATGGATGTATCTTCAAGGTGTTCCTTGGTAGTGTCCATGATATCTTGATCCTTATTTATAGTTTCATCTGGATCCTATCCAATGATGTCCTCAATTATAACCTCTTCTTTTGTGTTACTAACCATGTGAGGAATATCATCAATTACTTTATTTATAGTGTCCTCGAGGTCTTCTGCTAGATTTTCAACTTGTGCATCGGTAGGCGGCTGGGTATCTGAAATTTCTACTTTTTCAGATCATCAATTTAAAATAGTTTCTTCCATTTCGTGTGGGTTTCATCTTCCACTTCTTGTATTATTCCTATCAACATGCTTAGTGATCTCTTCTTAATCATGAATCTCTTCTTGTGATATATTAGGGCTTCATCAATTTCTTGTACTAATAGTGATTTACTGATATGACCAGTGATCTCTCCCTTATTTTTATTTCACTGTCTAGTGCATATCTCCATCTTGCACTTATTCTGTCATATAGCTCCTCAGGAATTTTCACTGCAAGTTCCATAGTTATAATTCTGAATTCGTACATTACATCAATAGTTTCTTCTTCAATTTTCAACTTGCCCTCATCATTTAACTTGTGAAATTTTACTATATATGTGCATAGAACCAAAGTGTTCATTTTATCTTAGAGCTTCATCATGCTCATCAATTGTTTTCGGTATAAAATTATTGACAAATCTGAATTGATCTTCATTATCTGGCTCTTTCCTTTCACTATCATCATTCTTTTGTTTCTTCATTATTTTAGGTGCTGACTTTTGTGTGTACTTCCTCTTTTGATATGTCTTTGTTTTAGGTTGATTCTCCTCAAGTACAATGGTTTTACTTCTACATCTCTTTGTAGGTGGTATGGGGGTTGATGTAGCTTTAGTCTATGACATAGTAGCCTTTAGACTAACATTTTATTCTGCTAGGGCCTTCCTACCCCTCTTTGGTTTCAAATTTTCTACTTTAATTTCTTCTTCCTCGGCTTCTTCTCCAATCTCCTCTCCCTCGGTTTTTTCATCAACTGAATCATCCTTATCTTCAAAGAATTTCTCTTCTTTAATGTGTTTAACATTTTCCTTAATTTCTTTTGAATTTTAAGACCTAGGATTTCAAGTCTTATCCTCTTCTTAGCTTCTTCAAATGTTCCAAATATTTTTTCTATCTTGTATACTGGTTGTTTCAACAAATTTTCAATGGCCAATGTTTCTCATTCAATATCAATTTCATAACCCATCAGTTTTAGCGATGAAGTTCTTAGTTCTACAACTTTGATTAAATATGTGTCGGTATCATCTAGGAAACAAATTGTGTCTTTGTAGTTCTCAACTAGCTGTGGGGGAATCTTATATCTTTGATGCATTCTAGTCTTAAATTTCTCAAAATATTCACTCATTACTTTATCAAAATTCTCACCTAGACCATTGATATAATCACTAATCTGATAAAAAATAGGCCTATCTGTATTCCAGTTCACATCACCGATTGTTGGAAATAAATTTTGCAAGTAGAAGAAAATACATACAAATAATGATCCATACTTCAAAGTATTGGTCTTGGAAACTCGGATAGTATGCATGTTGTCTTCTAGTTGCTTCAAAAGTATCTCGGGGGTATGTACAGGATCTTGGTATGCCAAACTAGGCCCTTAAGTGGCAATGAAAATTAAGAAATTCAGGTTTAGGTAAGTTGACATAAAAATTTGAATAAGTTATAAATATTATATCAAAAATATGTAAGAAGAGAATCTGTAGAAAATTGAATTTAATTTCTAAGATACTAGGCTTTTTTTGAAAAATAGTTATTCTATATGTTGAAAATTTCAAATTTCAATGTAATAGTACGAAAATTTCAGGAAAAAAATAAGAAGTAGGTGTATGTTTGACCGCCTTAAACACAATCAAATAATAAATTTTTTTTACAAGATTCAAGAAATAAGTATTAGATTCATGTCCGGATGTGACACATATTTTTTTGTAATTTTTTTCCAACTAAATAATTAATTATGATTTTTCTTCTACAACTTTTCTAGAATACAAAAACTCTCATGTCTGACCATGTTAACTTAGTTTAAACTTTATCAAATTGAATTTTTATTTTATTTTTCTTGTAGGAGGAAAATCATAGAATGTGACACATATTTTGGATTTCAAAAATGTTATACAGTTTTAAAGTTCTAGCTATTTTTCAATATGTTTATCAATTAGGACTAAAAAGATAACAAGTAGGTGTATGTCTGACCACATTAAACAAAATCAAATGATAATATTTTTTTATAAGATTCTAGATAAAATTAGTAGACTCATGCTCAGATGTGATGTATTTTTTTATATTTTTTTCCAAGTAAATAATTAATTATGATTTTTCTGCTACAAATTTTCTTGAATACAAAAACTCTCATGTTTGACCACCTTAACTTAGTCTAAACTTCATCAAATTGAAAGAATTGTGTATTATTATTGTATTAAGTGAAGCATAGAATGTGATGTATATTTCAGATTTCAAAAATGTTATATTGTTTGAAAGTTATAGTTATTTTTCAAAGATTCTATCAATCGGGACTTCTTTTTCACATTGCCACTTTTCAGCATACCATGATCCTGCACATACCCTCGGCTAGGTCCACTTTGAAACCTTTCTTCACAATTTTGAATGCTAAGTCAATGGATCCAAATGGTACACTTTTCGGTCTTCTAGATTGATAGATAATGTAGGTAATAACATATGTGGCGAACTTAGTTTCTGCATCATTGATTGTAGACACTCAAAGACCTCAATCGTCCCATGTTGCTCTGGTATGTTTTTCTATTTTTGCGTTTGGTTCTGCTCTTACTATTTTTTCTTTCTCGACAATTGGATATCTAGTGACCATATGCATAAGATCCTTCATGATATTAATACGTCCATCAAGCCACATTGATTATTCATGCACTCAACTAAGAACAATTCTTATCCATTCAGCTTTAAATTTTTTTGGGGAAATGGAGGGCATGGGTCAAACCCTTCATTTCCAAATGTCTATGCTCATCTTTCAATAGTCTATTCACACACAATGCCTTATATTCATCTTGAATCTCATTCTCACATATCTCACCAATCTTGCAGTTAATATATGATCTAGTATCTCAATTGTTCATTCAGTTTCCTTATACTTTTCTTATATCTCTTCAGTATTTCATTGGTTTATTTTTCATTTTTTAGCTCATTCTTTAGATGTTCATTTTATGATCTTAGTCGAGAATTCTCTTCCATCTTCCTTGGAATATCATGATTAACACCGAGTAACTGATCTGTCATATTATAATGATTTTGTGTCAACCTCTATATTTCCACATCTTTCTCATCTAGTCTTGCACTCATTTTCCTCTTCTCATCTTCTATCACTCTCTTATCATCTTCAACTTTTCTCTTTTGTTCCAGGACTTCACACATTCTTGCCTATTGAGCTTCTCATTCCCTCTTTAATGATTTTACCATCTTGATTAGGGTTTTGTTTTTTTCAGTCAAATCTAATATAGAAGCTTCAAATTCATCAAACACTTGATTCCCTCTTATTGTTCTTCAAGTTCTTCAACCTGATCTTGAGTATCTTTCAGTTGATGAGCTAACTCCTTTATCTTGCTTAGTGAATGATTTAGCTTCCTTCTTAGTTCATGGAATCAATCTGATTATTTGCAATTTTTAGTTCCATGTTCATATTATCAATCACCTTTT
Source organism: Chamaecyparis obtusa (assembly GCA_027943335.1). Taxonomy (NCBI): domain Eukaryota; kingdom Viridiplantae; phylum Streptophyta; class Pinopsida; order Cupressales; family Cupressaceae; genus Chamaecyparis; species Chamaecyparis obtusa. Next base: position 374,565 of record BSBK01004913.1, on the reverse strand, counting down.
CATGTCTATAGATTTCCATCTCTTCAAATCTTCCCTCTCAAGTGGTTAAACTTATAAATAAGAGACTCAACTCTGATACCAATTGTGGGAAAGTTAAGGTGCTGAGAGGGGGGGGGGGGGGGGGGTGAATTCGAACCTTATAAAACTTTTAACCTTCAATAACTGCTTTATCCATTTTTCTTTGCATGCATAAATCTTAACAAACTATTTTCTTAATGTAAGTAAACTAAAGTAAACTCATTCATCCATAAAAACATTCGACACATGATTTTGGTCATGCAGAAACCCTTGGTTAGAGGGGAAAACTCTGGTTGGGATGACACCCAGAATCCTTCACTACTACATCATAAAGGTTTCTCGGTTAGAGCATACAAAAGTATCACTTAAGATGATTTACCCTATTAGGAGTAATACAAAAATATGACCTACTAAAGTCTACCTAGTTAAAGGATTTTTTAACACTCATTAAGTGTGCACTCTGTTAAGATATTTATAATAAAAAGCTTGTTAAAGCCTACCCAATATTTCAGATTTGAAAATACAAAAATAAAAATGTATCCCTTTGATAACTGGTCTCTAATAACACATCTACCTTTATGCTAGGTCAGATCCTTTGTGCTCTTTGCAGTATCATTACCTTTATTTGATTGATTTCACCAAAGTCATCCACTTCTTCTGCTCAATAGCCTTAACTGCTTTGTCTCTGCTTTGCGTTCTCTACTTTTCTCTGTTCTCTTTGTATGTCTTTTTTTATCCATCCTTATGTATTAATTATTTAGCTTCCTAATTACTTGACCTAATTAGGGTTTGGATCCTTCTAGAAATCTTAGACAAATAGATCAATGATCCATGTTCATTTCCTTTTTCCAAGAAATATCTTCTTTCTTTTCATAGATGAATTTGTGCCTTGGGATCATTTACAATCATGTTTCATTCCCAATAAATCTTACCTAACATTTACCTCAATCTTCGTAAACCATTTTCTTGCTCGATAGAATCTAATCAAACTTTTATATTCATCTTGTATCACTTTGTAGTCTTTCCTGATTTTCTCAATTATCATGTTGTTCTTTCTTAGTAATTCCCTTCCTCGCTTAACATATTTGCTCGGTACTCTTCATGCTTGATAACCATTGTGTTCGGTTAAGTTTATTTATTCAGTGTCCATTATGCTCAGTATACACTATTAGTTAAATGTTTTATTTTGAGCTCGGTAATTGTTATGCCTTGTCTTTACCAATTGACTTTCTCTTTCACCACTGACTCTTCACTCATCATAACTCATCTTTTCTTCACTAATGACAACACTTAATTAACTTAGGAGTAACAAGTTTAATATTATTGAATATAGGAGAAAATAGTTGATCTTTTCACCAAGGCTTTATTTATGTGAGATTAGGTTTTCTTATCTTAGAGGTCTTTTGAGATTAAGAGAAGACGTGTGAATATTTGATCATTTTCATGCATGAGAATTTTTATGAATTTTAATATTTCTGAGTGAAATTATTGTGTTTTCTTAGTCGTCTTTTATAACCCCTAGCATTAAAGATGGATGCCAGCATATTTAATGTCTATATGTATATGATGTTTTTTTTTTCTATTTTGATATTTTTTGTCCTCTACCCCTCTTTAAAATATTGTAATAAAAATTACACTCTAATACCAAAATAAAAATAGATCACAAATATGTGAGCTATAACTAGCTTCTCTTTATATAAATATTTCCAATCTTTATTGCAAAAGCCATAATGATCATGTGCTTCTTTATATAAATGTTTATAATCTTTAATGCACAAGCAATAGTGATCATGTGCTTATAAGGTATGACTTTAATCTAGGGAAAATATATACATTTTGAAATACATACAAATAAACACAATTTATTATAGATAATAGAAAATTTGAAAAAAAATAGTTTGGTTCCACACACAAAAAAAAGTCTTTTATTCATTAAAAATAGTTACATCATGTTTAGATATAGATATCCTCCTCATTTATCACAGATTTGAAAACTTGACAACAAGAGGAACTTTTTATAGAGATTACAACCCTTAAAATAGGCAATATAAATAGAATTGTGGTGATTTATACATACCTTTTAAAATAACTAAAATATTTAAAAACATAGAATTTACGATCTATTAAAAAATATATTATAAATACTAAAAACTAATTTACAATGTTTTCCATTGACAAATCACTTATTTTATTGTCAATTGAATTCTTGACATCATTATACATTGTAATCCCAATTTTGTATTACACAATTTATGCATTTATATATATGTGATTGTAGAAACTACAAATTTAGAAGGTGAGTTGCACTTGAGTAGGTGAGGTGTTGAAGAGAAGAAAGCCATGTTTAAGTTCAGCTTCCCACACTTTTTTCATGTCTGTAGTATTTATTGTTTTCCCACACTCGTGGTGATTCCATCCTTCTAATGCATGCACCATTCCTCCCACCCTCCATGCACTCATTACTCTCCTTGGCAACCAGTTCTGAATTCCCACCATATCAAAATTGAAGTTATTAGGATTAAAGAGCATATATTGCATCTTAAACCCAAAAAAATCATTATTATATAAATGAAATGAAATATTTTAATATTATTTGTGAGATCAAACACTCAAAATAAAAATCTAAGAATGAAATATTTTAACAAGTTTAGTAGACCAAATTGTCAAAGAGATAAAAAACTGAGCTCTAGAGTTTAAAAATGAACATATGAATGAAAGATATCAATGACAATCATGAGTTCAAACAATGCAAAATGTATGAATGAAAGAATTTGATAAGGTTCACCATATCAAATTGTCAAAAAATCAAGAATAAGAGCTTTAGATTTCAATGATCTCACAAAATCAAACAATCAAAATAATGAATGTATGAATGAAAGATTTTAATAGCATTGACCATACACTACTGTCAAAGAGATCAAGAACAACAACTTAACAATTTTATGAGATCCAAAATGTTTACAAAGGAAGGGCATTCATTGTATCATTTAACCTAAAAATAGAGTGCTATATAATAGTAAAATGATGAATGCATGAATGAAAGATTTTAAGGATGTTCACATGACCAAACAATCAAAGAGATCAAGAACCACAACTTTAGATTTTAATGACATTCATGATATCAAATTGTCAAAATAATGAATGTCTGGATAAGATATTTCGATGACATTCACGAGACCAAACTATCAAGAATATCAAGAACACCAACTTAGATTTTAATGACATCCAAAAAAATTAGAATTGAAAAACATTTATTGCACTCTTTAATCAAAAAAATAAAATATTATATAAACAATAAAAATATTAAAAAGATTTTAATGACTCTATCAAATATTAAAAACAATAAATAAATGAAATAAATATTTTAATAACATTCACAAGACCCATCAACAAAGCGATCAAGAATGGAAGATTAGCAGATGTTCACAAGATCATAAATTATCATAAAACTTCTTTTTAAATTGAATCACCTACTATGGCATTCATTCTCTCACATAGTAAATGCAAATGCAAGCTCATTACCTCGCAAGCATGTACATTTTCTAGGTTGGCAGGCACTCTCATTGCAGGTGTGTGTGGTAGATGCAATCCTTACGAGTCCTATGCATTGGAAATGGCAAAATGGGAATGAAGACGACTCCCTTGGGTGCCTTCATCTGATCTTCCCCACTTACCGTTCTTCCAACAATCCATATCTACATTATATCATTGTCAAGATTTTAAAAAAAAAAATTCTCTTTTCACTCTTATTTTGTTCAATTCAATCTAGAAGCAAAACGAGTATGCAAAAAACAGAAGCTTCAACCTTGCAGTTCTTGCCCTCCTGATAGCTGTTTACATGAATGATGTTATGCTGGAATTGGGATGGGACATTTGATTTCATTTGATCCAACTGTTCTCTTGATTTTGTAAGGAGCTGTCATTCGGTATAATGTAAGCATTAAGTGTACGGGGAGAACAACAATTGAGTCTATTCCTAAACTAAACTGAAACAAATTCAAAAAAATATGAATTGGGTCTTTTCCGAAACTAAATAAATAAATTAGTACCTGAATAGTGACTCCCCTTTGAGAAAGTAGGCATACAATTGCAGATCCAATCTTTGACCTACCCACACACATGAACACTTCACTTGCCTCCAATGGGATGGAATTCAGTACTACTGCTGCTGCAAGAGTGCTCCCATCTACCATACGAACTTTTAAGTTCTTAGGCTTCTTCAAAAACAGCTCCCCTCCTCCATTAAGATCCTCACTCTGTCTCATTATTATTATTTTAATTAATATGTCTGTTAGTTATTATTAATTAAAAATATTTATATATATTTAACAAAAAAATAGGACGGCTCCTTAGAATCAACATAGTCTGAAAAAGTTAAATAACAGAAATACCAACAAAAGTGTTAAGCAATATATTACTACTTTTAATTATTGAATTATCTTATTAATAACTCCTTACTTTCTATCTCGAGATGTATATTTTATTACTTTCAATCTCTAGATGTATATTTGATCTATTTATTAAAATTCAAAATCATGTTTTATTTAGATTTCTATTTAGTTACTTAATATTTAAATATATTTTGGTAATAATAATTAGGAGGAATATAATAGTGTGTATTAAAAAAAGATTACTTTTATCTCAAATATGACATCCATTTAAATCATGATATCGTTATGAGGATTTAACTCTTTACTTTTGAATCAAACTTATTGACCCATGTTTCATGAGTAGTGGTTCACTAGAATCCATATCTCGTTGTAAATGGGGTGGACTTAACCTTGAAGAAACTCCATGATTAAGCATGCTTAAGCGTACCACAATGAGAGATTGATTGTTATGAACCACTACTCGTAAAACTTTAGAAAAGTTATTTATGTTGATTTTTTATGTAGAATATCTTCCTCCACACAAATAGAGAGATGTTCCTATTAATTGATTTGCTCAACCGATTATTTATGCCTAAACAATTAGTAAAAGATACCTGGTTGAGGAGGCATAAATTGATAACTTTGACTTCTTTCTTATTTGCCTCCAAAATAGAATCCTCAATAAACTTATTTATCCTCGCTCGTTCAGAATGTATAAAATACTGCATCCACGTCCATAACCACAATGTTGAAAACTAAATAATATGTAATAGGCATGAAAATTTTCAATGAAGAAAATTAATTAGAGAGATCTTGGATTTGATTGTATAAATGTTTTAAATCAATATTTTAGATTGCATTCACTAGTCTATTATTAAGATGAGGAAAAGCTTGTACATTATAAAATCTCATAATCCTAATAATCTGATTTGAAAAACTTAAAACAATAAAAGTGAAGAAATGAGCACCTGAAATGTGTATCATGGAATAACCCATGTTTGCAAATGCAAATTATTTAATCTATTTTTCTCAGCTATAAAAGTTGTTCCAAAGAGCCAAAGAATGAGCATGATTGCATTGCTAATTGGACATAAAATCCACAAATACCATTTGGTAGAGTATGGTTTAGCAGCAAATGAAGCAAACCCAAATCTTAAATGGAAAAATGAGAGCAAACTTGTTGCATGAGTCAGATACACCAAATCCACCTTTTCTTGTCATCCTAATCACATAACAATATTGTCCATCAAAGATAATTACACTTATTTGTAAACAAGGTGTCATTTAAATGCTAAATATATTCTCTTTCAAGATTTAAAAAAAAAAGGTTTAGTAGATAATATTGAAGATAAAATTATTATTTAAATAGATCTTAATATAAAAAATTCACAAAATTAAGATTGCAATATGAGTGAAAGATAGATTATTTTAATAGATTATATAACATAAAAAGATACATAAAATTAACATCAAAATATGTAAGATAAAAGAGAATCATAAAAAAATAGATTAATATTCTTTAATATAATATGAAAATTTGTAACCATCTCCATTATAACTTGACAGTTGTAATGTTGCAGGGGGTTGTGATTATAACTTATTTTTCACATTAAATTAAAGTAGAATAGATGAGGCCACAAATGTTCAACACCCTCCAATCCATATATGTCCCATTTTTTTTGTCGAACATCATTAGTGAAACTGCACCTTCCAATCCATATATGCCCATTTTTTTGGCCTAGCATATGATTGAAGATCAATAATGACCAATGTTCAATGCCTTCTAATCCATATATGTCTCATACTTTGTCCAACATTATTACTAAAGATTAAAAGTGACACCCAACACCCTCCAATCTATATATGTTAAAAGATTAATTATGAGAAACACTCAACACCTTCCAATCTATGATGAATAATGACAAACGCTCAACACCCTCCATCCTAGATACATCCCACTTTCTCATCTAACATCATTAATGAAGATTAATAAAAACAACCGCTCAACACCTTCCAGTTCATATATGTCCCATTTTTATCTAACATCATAACTGATTCAACGATTTCCAATTCATGTATGCTCTTGTTTTATTCTAAAATACAATTAAAAAATAATAATGACAAATGCTTAACACTCATATGCTCCATTTATATAAAAATGTCTCAAGACTAATATATAAATATTGAACAGTTACATCTTAAAACAATTCTAGAAAGACTACCACAAACAAAGAATTAACACTGCCTATCATTTTCTTCTCCTTACACACTTTTTCACCTTTATCATAGATACAAAATATGATCCCAAACATCATGAAAAAATTATCACACAATGGAGTAATATGAATTATAGAGCAATGAAACAAACTTTTTCCACTTACCTTTCCTGGCAGTTTCATAGAGAGTGTCGGTCGACTTATCGGCCGTTCCATAAAGATAATCATAGAGAGGCACGAACAGACTGAAGTTGGTATGAACTTGCGAATGGTGAAGAGAGTGATACCTGTGGAATATTAAGCATGTCTCATCAAATTAATTCACAATAGATTTTTCATATAGAAATTGGAACTTTTGGGTCCATAAGTGAGAAAACTTACGAGGGTGTGTACATTAGGTATTTGAGAGGGGGGAAGTTCTTAAATGCCCATTTGGGAACGAATTCAAAATTCCAGTGTCCCTCTCTATCAACCTGCTCGAACTGGATACCTTTAGATTGTATTTGATGCTTGGTCCGTGCATTCTGATAGCGGCAAATACTAATCCAAAGTTGGTTATGCAGGTATCTTGCTGCCGCCAAAAGAAGCAACACCAAACTAAAGTTGTCTGCTTCATATCCTCCTAGAAAATTGGTATGTGCTGCTTTGACAACCAGAGGAGCGAGAAGCAGATACTACATGCATAACATACGTTATCCTTTACAGTCACTAAAAGCTCTACTTTCATATTTATTTTCTCACATTAGATTTTGGAGTATGATCTCAAAGAAGAAAAAAGAATACACAGAGCTTACCTTGAAGTTACCAAGTTTCTCCCATGGCCATTGTGTAAGTGGCCCAGGCTTAGATGCCATTCTTTTCACCTTAGAATTCAGTTTAGAAAAGCTCAATAACCATTGATCTCTGCAGAAATGTTTGGTGCTTCACTTAGTATATATAGAATTCTTAGCTCTGAGTTCATTTGCCATTCATGTTGGAACTTAGTTTTCTATGCTTATTTACTTCTGCATTTATGGGTTTACCTATAAAATCATGTGTATCAAGAAGAGCTAATGCTGCAACTTCGGCAGAAAGTCCACCGTATCGCGAGCACGTGTCTTTCATCTTTAAGTTAGCTGGCCGAAGTAGTCAATTTGTACTCATTCTCTTTAGTTACCTGTCCATTGTCATCATTTTGCTGTCCACCATAGAACAGATCGCGGTCAGTTTGTTCAGAAACTTATTGGAACTTCATTAATAAAAAGTACGGATCAATTTTTTTGTTCTCTGTTTTTTCATTCATCACTGGTCATCTGATTATCCTAATATCCTAATTTAAATGCATTGAGTTGAGACTAGTCTTCTAAGAAGAATTCAAAACCTTAGTACAATCTTACCAAACTAATTTTATTGCTACTAGTGCTTTAAATGTTGACTTCTAACATCCTTTAATGCTGTCAGTGCTGCAATAAGCTTATAATTCCATTGAATTTTAGAATTGACAAATAACCCACTCTAATACCAAATGAAGAAATTACATGATTCTAAAATTAAAAAAATGACAACAGAATCGCTTTATACATAAAACATAAAGAAATTAAAATAAACTCACAGCACAATCTATATTTATACGCACCACTTTTACTATTATTAGTTCCTGCCATGGGCAGAAATACTTATGCATTCATGTCTTTTTTTTTATCCTATTAATTCTACCAATCAGCATGTTGAATTTAATATTTTTCAGAAAAAGTATGTAGTTTATATTTATCTTTTATTTTCAATATTTCTATATATATCATTTTGCAAACATGTGATTGGTTCAGAGAGTGAATAGTCACTACTCAAAATCAAAATAATACATTTTTTTTTTCAAGTCATATTTATATATGTTATAAAAAATACACATGGAAGTCAAACTACCCATGCTTATTAAAGAGACCCCCTACCCATTTATTGCACCTAGAAAATCTATCCCATACTCATTTATTTAAAACACCATACCCATTTATTGCACCCAAAAAATCTATCCCATACTCATTTATTTAAAACACCATACCCATTTATTTTTGAATACTATTCTATCTATTAAACATAAAAAAATAAAATAAAATCAAGAAAAAAATACACATGAGAATCAATATTTTAATTCATTAGATAAAATGTCAAATATATTAATTTTTTGGATGGCAAGTCCACTATTGCATATGTCATAGATTTTGACATATGCCACACCCACCTTTAATAGAGTGGACTACTATATTTGATTGAGATCTCAATCTTAAAATAAAAAGATATATTTATGTTTGTATATTTTATCTTATTGTCTATTTGTTTATTTATATTTCATAAATGCATATCAAATATTTTGATAGATATTGATTAATACATTGATATTAATATTCTTTTATTTCTTTTTAATATTTAAAAAATTTATATGTATACTTCATAAATAGATATCTGATTTGTTTCTTATTTTAATAATTTTCAATGTTTACTTCTCATGAACGCTTAACATCCTATTTAAATAATTATTTGTATAGAATTTCAAAAGTTCTTTTGATATATTTTGCTACATGCTTCATAGATATCTAATCTAATTGAATACAATATATTATTATTAATGCTAAATTGTACTATTTGCTAGTATGTAACTTATCTTTTGTCCAAAACAAAAACATTAACTTCTACAATTTCTCACTCATAAGTTTGTAACAAATTACACTAAACTTTGGCAACAACTTTAATGCTAAATATATATTATACCTAATCTATCTTGGAGAATTTGTTGTACATGCTTCATAAACATTTAATGTTATTTAATGTCATATTGTCACATTTGTTATATAATTAACCTACACACAACAACATAACTTTTTTCTTCTAATTTATAAATTTGTGTATCCTTAGCTTGAAGTTTATCATTTCTACTAATTAGCTTTTAACAAATTAAATTTAACTTGGGCAGGAACTTTGACGCTTTGCATCCTTGTTTATTATGCTATTCAACCATCTACCGGGAGCAATTCATTTCAAGGACCGACCTGTCAATTCATTAAAGTCTCCCATAAGGAGGAAATAAATTTTGTACAAAATACAGCTGTACATTGTTGTACATTGTTGTAATGTGTATTCATTCACTCAGTATTCATCAATGTTAATAATACTAACACTTGTACCGAAAGAAGGTGCAACGGATACGCCGATAGGTCTTTGATGCGAAAGCATAATTGAAATTTTATATAATAAAAGGAAATGTATTAAAGTGTTGTTATACAAACATGTTTGATTATGGTAGGAAGTCTTGTACGCAACATCCACTATGGATGAATTAAATATAAAAGATGTTACCAAAGATACAACAATGAATAGTAACCTCATATACAGATGAACTCATTCCCTTGTAGAAACCCATTAATATAGATCCAACTAAGTTAATCTATTGTTATTTATCTGGCCTGCTACTTACATGTATAGTTGATTGATCACTACTATTCTATTCTATGATTTTCTATTGTTACATTGATGTAATTTATTTTCTTAAGTATTTAAGAGAGCATATGTACATCTACAATGAAGAAAATGCATTGGAATGAAGACGAACAAGTTCTAACTTCTCAGATATATCAAATGTATCTCAATTTTGGGATCCTATTTGAGCAGAAAATGGGCTTTTCAGTTGAGCAACTAGAGAGATGTGGATGAAACATAATCAAAAAACATATGTCAACTACAATATATTCTTTCAAGCTATGATAAAGAGTAATATATTGGATTTACAAAGGCCTTGTGATCTACTTAAGAAATGTCATGGATGCCACACGTGAAATAGATTACATTCAACTAATATTGGATGACAAATATTTTAGAAAATTTGTACCAACATTGAAATGTGACAGTGAAAACACCATCAAGCAGGCCAAGAATCCAATCCCTTCTTAGTTAATGCAATTGTAACCTAGGTTCATGAGATTTTTTGGCTAGTTTAAAAACCTACAGGCTATGCATAATGTCCAGCCATCCCTTCGACAATCAAGGGACTTCAGGGACATCCCTAGCTATCCAAGTTGTCTTGCCCCCTCCTGACTATATCTGAAACATTTTTGGTCTGCCTAGGTGGTGAGGGAGAGTCCTAGGGACATTTATGAGGCATGCCCCATTCCCCAATACATGATGAAATGGGGACACCCATAAAATTATCAAGGATACATATTCGTATACACTGATATTATAAATGGAAAAATTTAAGAGTTGAATCCCAAATAACAGTTCACAATTTGCACTTAAAGCATAGATTGTGAATATATATGTTATCACAATGTGTGTAAAGTTTCACTTCCATTATAACAAAGAAATCATCCACAAAAATAAATAAACTTTAAAAAAATAGAATAAGGAGCAACATATTGAATATAAATTGGTGCATTGTAGTTTCTGTAATTGAAAAGGAGATTACAGAGTACTAAGATTACACTACAACCATTACATGAACTTATTGTCACATTCTAAGAGTACATAATTTTTACTTTTACAATCCATGCACTACTTCTGCACTCCAATTCTATATGAATCGTTGAGTGTGATCAAAAATGTCGAGCATATAAATTACATACACAACTTGAATCAAAGGATCACATATCTACCCAATAAACTGGGGAAAAATCATACCAACTACTTTAACAATCATCATGTTTAGGTTTAAAAATTACTTTGGAGGAACCTAAGAGTACACCCATGCACAAACCTAAAGAATAAGATATCAAATACATGAGCATCTCTTCTACTGTTGTAGTCTTTATTTTTTAGATTTTGGCAATGTATCAAGTAGAGTTTGTTGTCATTATCTTGTTTATTGGTTTTGTGAGTGGATTTTGGTAGCATTCATCCGCCTCTCCTGAGAGCATGTAGTGGTTGATGCTTTTGTGCTCTCAAATATTGCAAAGGAGACTGTCATAGGTAGGTATCAAAATTCTTACCATTGAAGAAAGGTGTTTGATCACCAAATGTACAAATTATTTCACTGCACTAATGGCATTTCCCTGAATTTAGTCAATGGATTCTTAGACTAGAAATTATGATAGATAGTTGCTTTCTTTATCATGAGAATCAATTCTAGGAGTATTTTGGGGGAGAGAAGAGCCAACAATTCTATCAGGAAAGGTGCATAAGTGGGAGTAAGACATAGAGACCATAGAACGCTATGTAGTGCATTGGTTTTCCCAGTTATTTGTTGATTCCATTAACAGTGGATAAAAATGAAGAGTAAATGAAAAATGTAAGATATGTAAAGAAGTAGTGGATTTTTAAAAAAAGGAAAAACTTGCAGGTTATTCAATGAACCAAAAGTTCTTATCAGGTTCTTCATAATGCACAACTTTTCCCAATTATTTAATAAAGTGAGGGATTTGAAGACAAAAACTAGTTTTCAAAAGATTTAGGACAATATTTCAAATGGTGAACTCCATTTTTATACTAGGTTTTATCACTTTGAATTGTGTTTAATGAGTGAACAAACCACACAACTCATAAAAGAAGATTTCAAGACAATTTAATAGACAAATATTTGGATTTATTGAAAACAAGCCCATGTGAGGCAATGATTCAAAACTATGGATATGATATTGTATTACAGGATAAAACTTAGTTACCCAAAGCTTTGGTTATTGGAAAATGCAGTGTCACACAAAACATTGAGTTTAGAAACAATGAGAAAATTACTTCTAGGACCCTACAATCCATGTTTAACATTTTTTTTAGTCAGCCTAGCAAAACGTAAGTGCAATTTCACACAATGGCTTTCCAAGAAGTTGTGTCCACTATATGAATTTTACTATTGAAACAAATCCCTAAACTATTTAACAGTAATAAAACACATAATTTTTAATTCCTTATTTTTTGGGGCAGAGCACACTTTATTTTTATGATATCTAATTCATATAAGAATACAATCAATGTAATATGTAGTGTTTTTATGATATCTAATTCAGATAAGAATACAATCAATTTTTATGATTTTTTTAGATTCTTAATGATGGAATGGACTAAAACCACATACCCAACATAAGCACATCAAACCATATCTATGAAAATCTAGGTTTTCAATATAATTAGGGAGCTAAGAATCAAACACCCAACATGAATACTCTTCTAGATGACCACAAAATGAATGAAAACCACCATGCATGAGGGTTATCATACTACTTGTTTTATCACAGAAAAACTTGATCGACTACAAAACTTCCACTCAAGAAAGGATTAGTAATCAACTAATTCCTTAAAACATATGCCCTCCACCTTGTCTGACTAAGAAATCACATGAAATCTTTAGATAAGAAGATTAAAGAAGTATTGATTGACTTCATGAAATTTGTAGATATTGGTTGATTTCATGAAATTTGTAGATATTGGTTGATTTCAAGAAATTTGTAGATAAGGAGATTAAAGACCTTGAATTTTGACTACAGATGGTGAGGATATATGGGAGACAGGGAAAACTATTTATAGGTATCATAATTCTTGTATCAATTCAAATATTATTGTTGGAATTTGGTTATATGTAAATGATAAGTGGAATGTGATTGAGATGTCTTTGTCTGTGACGGCTAGGTCTTTTCCATTACTTGACAATATCAATAATTACTTGTACTCAATAAATATATATAGACATAAAACTTAATGTTCAATGAAACATTTTCTTAATTTTAAATTCTATTTTATAGTTTATGATTTATTAGGTCATATTATTCAACTTACCATATTTTTATCTAACCATATATGCTTTATGTATGCCACCCCTTAATAGGTGTAGACAATTAAATCTCACTAATTATATTATAGCACTTAACAAATAATTGTTGAATTAGTATAATTAATTGATTAAATAATTAAAGCTCAATAAATTAAATTAATTAGGTTAGTAATTAGTTAATCATAGTAATGAAATTAAACTAATTAAGTGATTAGTATCTAATTAATCAAAATGATTGCTTTTTCCATAAATATCCAAATCAACAATTAAAGTCTATTTTTAGATCATAAATTTAATCATTAATTTAGAAAGCATAAAGAATCAAATATTTTCCTTAAGCAATTGATCAAATTTCACAATAAATCTTTGAGAAAGGAAAAAGATTAAAAATAAATTGTTAACTAATTATAAAAAAATTAAAGAACTGAACTAGGTAAATTGACTAATTATAGCCATCTCATCTTCACCATTTCATCTCATCCACGTCTACATCGACAAAATCTATAAATTAGAATCAATTGTCAATTTTTAACAATCTTTAATTTTGGTTGATAAGTAAAGGTTGTTGCAATGAGAAATAAACAACCATATCAAGATCTTATGGACAATGCTCTAAGGTATTCTTGAATGTTATAATAATTTGGTTAATTTAGTTTTAATTCTCATTTGTGTTATATTTACATTACATGCATATAATTGAATTGTAGTCATGTTCATAAAAAATTGGGAAGGTCACACGTTAAACTCTTCATAATGCATTTAGGAAATTTCTAGTGTGTGGTAAAAGTCTACCTCATTAGATAGAGTTCATAATCTTTCTAGTGTGTGGTAAAAGTGTACCTCACTAGATAGAGTTCATAAGCTTTATGGTATACTTCTTTGTTAAGTACATAAATTATTTTTATTTGCATGGTGACTATAGACCTAGTAAGCATAGTAACACTTTTCATGATATGATTAAGAATAATTATGTGTGGCTTATTATCTAGTCATGACCAATAATTTTGTCAAAATATGTTATATATGATCAAGTTTTTATTGATCTTCAATGTACTTTCAATTGTTTGACTCTCAAAATAAATTATTTAAATCTCTAATGTTACTACTTTTGCATTTATTTGTTAAATGTAAAGATTATTAATCATTGAGAACTTATAAGATATTTGATCTTAATAACAAATTGACATTAGAAAAATATCTCATAAATATTAGTAAATTATTTAAATTTCTAATATGACTACTTTTATATTATAATATTAAATATTAAAATAACCAATCATTAATAACTTAAAAGATTTTTTATATTAATATCAAAATAACCCAAGATATTAAGAAAATAAATTTCATAGATTTTTAAATTGGGACTTCAATTACCCCCAAGTCACGTATCAAAGAATAAACAATTAAATTATATATTTTGAAAGACTTTGTTGTACACACTGGATATGTCCACTTCCTACCTGCACTTAGTCCCACAAGTGATTGACTAATAAATTATTTACATAAAAAAATATAATAAAAAATTAAAGAATAAATTTCTAAGGATTTGTCGCACCCAATTGTATATATGTCCACATGCTTGCTTCCTATACTTAGTCTCCATATTTTCATACTAGTTTTGAATCTTCAGAGTTGCTACACCACCGCAAAATCACAATCAAACTTAGGGAATTTAGTACTAGACGTGATTCCCAGTGGAAAGCTTCTCACACTCCCATATCTCAATTCTATAGGAAACTTTGGTAGCCAATTCCAAGAACTCGTGCTTACATCATAAACAAGTATCTCCATACTCTCGTGGGCTCTGAAACATATCTTATTTCTCACTCCCACGCATTCAAACCAATTCTAATTTGAGCTCTTCCTAAATTTCTCACACACCAACCTGGGCATTTTCCCAATCTCTTCCCACTTATAGTCTTCCTTCCCCGTCTTCTCAAAAACCAACTCCCACATAACTTTGCCTTTTAAACTGTGATTTTCTTTGATTTCCCCAATCGCAAACACACCACTCTTACAACAAACAAGTTGAACCCACAAATTGTGGGCATCTGCTGTCATGGGCATGGCCACAACTCTGTTGGTTCCATGTTCAATGTTGTAGGTCATATTCATTCCACCATTAGAAATTATACCCAACAAACACCCCTTGAAGAAGAACATGTTTTCATTTCTAATAACCACATTAGGAATGTTGTCTGTAACTTTCCATACCTTGGTCGCGGAGTTATATGCTTCTACTAAAACTGTACTAGTGCGCCTGCTCATGCCCACCACCATGATTGTATATTCCTCCATCTTATTCCCTCCTGGTAAAATTTCCTTGGCAATAATTCTACTCACACAACCTATTTGTGGAAGCGTAAAGTATGTTTGGGTAAGAGGATTGCAAACACATAGCATTGTAGAGGTACAACTAAACCAAGGATTGGCGCTGATGTCCACCAAGAGCAACCCAGAAGAAGATCCTCTGAAAGTGATGGGGCAATTAGGAGGTATGAAAGATAGAGAAATGGGTCTCAGAAAATGATTTAATGGAAACCAAACTTATTTACAACTTGCTTGTTTCCCAGTTTCCCAATTCTGTATCAGAAAAATTGGATTTTTGTTGGTTTTAGGCATGAGACAAGTTTTCTTTAGTACGGACACAAGCGATCTCACAGGGAGTCTATCGGCTAATTAATATTTTTATTATATTTTGTCTTTTATTTATTTATTTTATAATCATTTTCATTAGCTCATTGTTTATAGAATAACATAAACAATATGTCTTTTTTTGTTGATAGTTGAATATATATATATATATATATATATATATATATATATATATATATATATATATATATATATATATATATATATATATATATATATATATATATATATATATATATATATATATATATATATATATATATATATATATATATATATATATATATATATATATATATATATATATATATATATATATAATTTTATTAACAATTAGTTTGAGAGATTTATTTTGATACTAAGACTCATTCATTCTCTATCTTAATATTAAATTTACTATTGTACAAATGACCTAGGTTAGATGTATGATTATAAAATTGATCTTTAAATTTTTAAATTTGAATTTGAATTTAAGATTCAACTTACCTTTACTATTTGTTGTTGTGTATCAATTTGACACAAAAAATATTTTGTGCAACCCTGAGATTTGCACTTCAACTAGTGATCATAATTAATTTGAAGACATTTAGATTTACAAAGATTAGACTTGTACTTGTGACACAATTGATCCTTCAATTGCTAAAGCACTCTCAAAATGCCCCCCTAAATTGACACAAATTTTATTGACTCTAAAACATTCTTAAGAACTTTAATAAATTTTTTACACCTAAAAAAACACATCCTAACACATATTGCACAGTATCTACATAATTCTAAGTATCACTATTATATTAATCTAATTTGCACTCACCTAGTTTTGTTCTATTTATTAAATCTAAACAAGATTCAACTGTGTAGTTTCTTGAGTCAAACTCATTGACCCACATTTCATGAGTATGGGTGTTTGACAAATTTATATATTCTTATACATGCTTTTCTAATATTTAAAAAGGATTTTGACTATGCGTATTTTTTAATTTTTTCTTGGAGACCTAACACTCATAGTTTGTATTCTCATTTAAATTGTACAAGTCATGCAAATAATAGATAATTAACAAGTTTCTCTCTTTGTTTCAGCCCAATTTCAAGGTGTAGTAAGAAGCAATATATTATTTTTTTATCAACTAAAAAATTGGAGCACACCTTGGAAGAAAATAATTTGGTTATGACATATTCTTTTAACATTCAAACAATAGCAAGAAGGGTTTTCTTTACTCTAATAAGACAATAAAGGTGTTATTTTTGTTGTCCAACAACCTGGTGTTCCATGTTTCTTGTTATACCAAAGCATTCTACCACCATTTACATTTGGTTGTCTCGTCCAAAAATGAGTATTTGAGTTTTGTTAGAGTTTTAGGTGACTCTATAACACCCTCAGGATCAAATGAAAGACCTCTATGCACCCTAAAATGGTCGCCTAGACTTTGGGCCGCATTCTTCAATTTATCAATTTCCTGAATCAATATTTGCAATATTTTTAAATTAAATCAATTTCCTTGATCAAATCCTAATTCTATCATTTATTCGATTATATTCTATGGGCTAACCATTTTATCCTAAGTCTTTATTTAATTAAAAAGAATTCCCTCCTCTTTTATTAAATAAAAAGCCCCCACTTTCCTCTTATCCTAAGTTGCACAAATAAAACATTATTCTTATTTTATAAAAAGGAGAAAAGGCCTTTGTGTCTCACATGAGGCTAAAAAGTCAACACTTCTTTCTCATTGGAGGAGACTTGTGCACATGGATTGATCCCTCTTTAAAACTCCACCCTTGATCAAATCTTTTGCCTCTTAATCTCCATCGTCCATTGATTCTCACTTTCTATTAAAGAAGAGCTCTCTTCTCATTCTAGGATCCCATTCTTTCATACTAATCTTATGCTGCAGAATTTCTTGGTGACATTGGAGCTTTGGAGATCTTCTTGCATTCTAGCTTTCATTCTTGCATTTAGCTTAGCTTTCATGGCATTTTAGTTTACTTTCCTTTCACGTTTCTAGCTTAATTAGCAAAGGCTTGTAATACTCTCGTGTTCATAGCTTAGTTGCATAGTTGCATCTTCATTTCTAGCATAGAATTGCATTGCATTTCTATTTTGATTCTTGAGGATATTGGCATTCTTGCCCTTGTCTCTTTGAATCTCCCATTGCATGGTTTACAAGCAAGATTATAGGCTTAATAGTTCTAGCTAAGAGCATTCTAAACACCCTTGTGACTCCATGCTTAGGGAGCTCTAGGTCGCTTTCTCAAGGTTTCCAATCTATGGATTCTCTTGGAAGTAATGACTTAGAGAAGTGCACATTTTGAGTGTACATTTTTGGCACCCACCGTGGGGCAGAACAACTTTGTTTTGTCTCTCTTTTCTTGCATTTTCATTAATTTTTTGTCACTGTTTTTCTTGTTGTTTCAGCTATTTTTCTGTTCTTTCTGACAGAGTATCGTATGATAGTCTTCCAGTATCGTACGATAGTTCTTTAAATATCTATGCGATACTTTTCCAGTAAAAGTATCGTATGCCCATATAGAACTCTGTTGCACGGATATATAACATTCTGTCGCATGGAAGTGGTGCTAAGTGTAGCATGGAATAGAAGTGTAGCACCACTATACTGTGAAGTGTTGTATGAACTTCTACTGACAAAAACTGTCGTACTACCATATAGAAACTGTCACATGGCTATATAACATTTTTTCACATGGAAGTAGTGCTAAGTGTACAACACAAAACAAAAGTGTAGCACCACTATACTGCGAAGTGTAGTACAAAACTTTTTCTAACAGAATTGTCATTCGGGCCTGGCAGTGACTAATTTTGATGCTTTCTTTGCAAGATTTGGTTTGTTTGCTTACTGGTTTTGATTTGTTGTGTTAGGACAGAGATTCATTTACAAATTTTACTTGGTTTTTGTTGTACTAACCTTTGAGGGCCTAACAAGTTATGTTTGTACGTGTGCCCTAGTTGCTTGCATAAATTGCTAAAAAGAACGCATGTCAAAGCTTCAAATGCACAAGGGCTACTAATAATTTTTGCAAGGCTACCCAAAGCATAAAAACAATCAAGTGTTTGTTCATTTTTTTCATTTTAAGTGCAGCATATACTAGTTCATCTTTCCTAGGCACTTAATATCTTGTCCTAGGAGTCTTTTGGTGGTAGGAGAGTATGCTCTTCATCCTTGAGGTGAACTAGAAATCTTGACCCACCTTTAGATTTTGAAAGCAAGAGGGCTAATTGAACTTTACTTGTTGTGTTTGGAAAAGATTTTTGAGATAGGAGAGTATGCTCTTCACCCTTGTGGTGAACCAGAAATCCTAACCCTCAAAGGTTGATCCACTTCTTATTTAGTTTAGAATCTTTTAGCGAGCCTGCTCTTGAGCAATCAAGAGGAGCGACCCAAGTGGGGACAAGCTAATACTGAGCTATTCTGACCCACTATAAAATCAAGGCTATCAAGGACACAAAACCTTGGTAGACGTAGTACTTGTCTTCGCTTGGTGTGAGTACTTGTGGGATTGTGACCATAAGTAAAATGCTTAAGGTACTCTTGTGGTCGCGAGGTCCTTTACTTGCCTCAAGGTAAGGAGTCCCTTTGGGGAGCAAGAGGGGTATTATGAATGGAAGCCCTTATTACGAACCATAGATAGAAGCTACCCAATTTTGCCGCTTAACATCTTGGTGCAAGGATTGATCCTAGTGGACTAACCTGGATCACCCCAAGACTACTCACCATTTGTGTTCCTTTGGCTGTGTCATTGGAACTTCCACGACAAAGCCAACATCTATTGTGGGAAACCACTTTGTGTGAGGCGATGGGACATCAAGTGTGGGCCAAGTTGTTAAGTATTGAGCCTTTGTCTTTCTAGGCGAGCAAGTGTTTGAATTGTTTTCGCTGTAATATACCCATGTAAACGTTCTCGAATATCAAACATCACGGTAGTGCTCATAGGATTTTTCACTTTGATATCCCAATTGCATGTCTTGACAAGGTTGCTTTTGCCCTTGTTCAAGTGTTTGATGACACATTTGATCACTTACTTTTTGCAAACCTGTCTATTTTTTGCTATTACTGTGTTTGGAATCGAGAAATTGAAATCATCAAACTAAAACTTTAGTCAAATTACCTTCAAAATAGAGATTTACACACTCACTGGTTAAATATCGTACGATACTGCACGACTGTCACACGACCTGCTTGGATTTTATCGCATCAGCTGCCTGAAAACTATCACACTACTTTGTGCGAACTATCATCTAGACAAATTGTATCGTCCCAATACCCTGTGAATTGTCACACAAAGTCATCTGGCTGTCTTACTGATTTGTTGTAAGGCCCACCCCGTTTCCACCTTTTCCTTGACACTTCAATGTCGGAGGATTAAGGGGTTTTGTAGTATCTGGATGATTGGTAAATCCCTAACGGAATTGTACCCCAGGATAGACCTATATATCGTACCTTCATATTAGTACCTATCAATTAAGTGTCGCTATGACAGAGGAGATATCTCTAGGTTATTAATTGTGTAAGTGAATCTTGGATGCAGTATGTTACCCTACAGATCACAGATCCAACTAGACTATTAAGGTTCCTTTGAGTAATGCTTTGATGATGTATTATATGGCTATACCATAGTGATGTTTTGGTGATATTATTAGAACATTGATCAAGGATTTGTTAGATCCTAGACTAATAGGATTATTCTGCATTTTGTTTTCCTAGATTAGGAAATTTAATCATACTTGTGATAAGAATTTTATAGGACCTGACGGATATGGTTACCCCTTACCAATATTGAACCATCGATTTATCTTAAATACTATGCTAAGGAAAATTGAGAATCTTTGGGATTAGGAGTACTATGGAGTTATGCAATTGAATTATTGAATTGAATTGAAATAATGAATGTATTCTATATGTTTGCAAGCCTGCATTTGGATTATGATCTATATGAGGGCACTGTACTTTATGTGACTTTGATTACGTAGTAGAAATAATAACTTGTGTGTATAAAATTATATGCATTTGAATTATGCACTATATGAAAGTGATTAGACATATGCATTGAATTATGAATTATGAGAAAGTGATTGTAAGAATGCAATTGAATTCTATGTTGCAAATGAATATCATGTTAGACATCTTCACTGCATTGAGGTTATGAGTAATTGATGATTACCTTATGAAGGTGTTAGATTATTGATGATCATGATTTCAATTGAATTATGAGATTAGTATGCATTAGAAATGCAATTGAAAGTGTATGGATTTGATTATTGTACCCTATATGATCATATGCAGTTGGATTGGGATTATAGTAGGGATGTTGTATTTGTATATTTAATTATATTGGTTTCTTCCTTGAATTACTGATGCTGCATTGAGGTGTTGTAGGTGGAAGGACCATGGAAATATATTCGGGGAAATCATATTGAATGTATGTGCTATCAGTAAAGCCAAGGCCCCATCTATTGAAGAGACCAGGGCCTCGTTGTGAAGTGTTTAATTCGTAACCATAATGTGAATGTATGCGAAGGAATGTTAAGTATTGTAATATTGTGGACATACTTTAATTGTGATGTTAATTATGTGAGTGTCACTTGACACTAGAGCTATATGTTAACTAAGGTATGTCATGTGGTTAGAGTGTGAGAGCTAGTTCTAGAAGCTTCTTCGGGGGGGAATTCAAAGCGCATCCACTTGTCATAGGACCCCAAAGTGAAGTCACATCTTACTTTTTCGTGCATACACTGAACCATGGTTTTTGGAGGGTTAAATGGGACCCTAGGGGGTGGTTTCATGCATTTTGAGGTAGCCCATTCCTTGTACCCATGGGTTAGGGGTATTTTTAGCATGGGAGAAGCCATATATTGACTTTTTGTCCCCTCCAATAGTGCTTATTTAACCTTGAACGAAATTGCAATTTGTGGTATGGCCCAAGATACTTTTGACCCCTTACCTTGCTTAGAGGAGTGCTAGGTCACCACTTGGTAGGACCATCTTTATGAGGTTTGTGGGGGTAGGTTTAGAGGCCCTTTTTAGAGGAATTTTGGGGAAGGATGGGGGTTGTTCACACATTCTCTATCTTTAAAGAGTACCAAAAGTTAGACGAGGAAAAATCTTAGAGATTTGGATAAGGGCTCAACACTCCTTCAATTAGCATTTGGACTTGAGGTCGGAATTTTTGCTCTCATTTTTTGTTGTAGTAGATTGTATGTGTTGTGCATTTGTTCTTTGGCTCCCCATGGTTGGTCATGGAGGAAGCTTGCATTGCTTATTTGTTGTGTTTTGGCTCCCCATGGTTGGTCATGGTGAGAGCAAGAATGTATTGTGTTTTTCTTGTAATTGGATTTGGGGTTGTTTACTCTTGGATTCACTCACCCTTGGGAGGGAAGAGCAATCAAGAGGGGGTGTGGGAAATGGAGGCAAATCGATGTGTAGAGTCTCCTCCATGTGTGGGGAAGGATGAAGCTTGGGTGAGTGATTTTTCCCAAGTAACCTTGCAATTAGCCCATGAGGCATTGGGGGTATAAGGAGGGAAGATTGGCCATGTGAGCCTTGTTATGAAATTGTGATATTTGGGTCCATGTGTGGCCTTGTTTATGTTTATGCAATGGTTGTCTCCATGGGTTGTCCACCCACACCCCACAAAAGAAGTTCTTGGAATTTCTTAGTTTTACCTTTGAGGGAATTTTGGGTTTTTGCAATTGTATGTTTCTTGTGAGTTTTTGTATATGAGTGTATGTATCCCATTTGATGTGGTTTCCCCAAGCTCGGGGGTGGCCTCATGAGAGGCCTAGGATGGGAGGTGAGCTTCCCATGGTCTTTCCTTTGCCTTGTTTCTTGCAGATTTGTGGAAACTCAATGAAGGTGCTATCTTGGAGGTTTCTTCTTTTGGGTGGTTGTGTGAAGACAACCCTATTATTCCTTTGTGAATCTCTTTGTATTTAGACTTATCTTTTGATGTAAGAGATATTGTAATGCTTTTTCTTTGGGCCATTGTGAAGATGAAATGGAGAGAAGTCTGTTATCTTCTTGAACCCTCATTGTGTGGCATTATCCATTTGCATTGCCTTGTTGTAACTATATATGAAGTCTTAACTTTATTTGATGTATATGTAAATGTATTGAAGTGGCTTTCATAATGTATATGATGAATCCTTGCATACATAATTAGAGTCCTCTATCTCTCACTATAGTTGAAGTTATTCTTCTTTTGCAAATGAGTTCTCAAAGTTGATAGAATAGATATTGCATCAATTTCATTAAGAATACATAGTTTGGTTGATGTATGAAATTAGTAGTCTCTTATATGATGAATTTATTGTTCATATTCGTTGAAAATAATCTCTATTTGATCAATATCACACTTCTAGTCCTATAAATTGAAATAAAATAACTGTGAACAAATGATCATATTAGTTTACTATGTTGAAATCTCATACGATTAACATTCAAACTATATTCATCATTGTATGATACACTATCAAATTTAATTTCATAGACTTCTCAATACATTAAAGAAATGATCAAATTTACGATGTTTTACTACTCATAACTAGCAAGAAGTTGTAAAAATAGTGCTATAGCAAAATAGCACTCTCCAGCTTTTTAGAAAGCAAAATGCTCTCTAGATTTTGTATGAGATAAAAATCCCATACAAAATCCATACCACAATCAATATAAAACAATATATTTTACCCACTATTTTCCCTTAACAATAAAATATTTATTATATTCTTCACCCTCATAACTCCCCCAAAAGTGGCGCAGATTATAGTGGCCTTCACCTTGCAATAAATCATTATGGGTCTGCATGTGAATTAAATGCCCCTGTCTAGCTATGTCATTCGTTGTATTATCCATTGGGTAGCGTGGGTTATGGGCTAGCATGGTTTGAATTGAGGTGGGTTCACAACCCATGCCCTCTTCAATATGCGCCAGCCCTTGTTGACTACCTTTTCCCCTAGCTGACTTCATTATTTCCTAAGTATATGCACTGCTTTTTGGCTTTGTAATCTTCCTTTGGTTTGAAAAATTGTTTGGTGGGTCCCAAGTCTTATAAAGGCCTGTCCCAACTTAATGCAGCCCCTTTATACTCCATTTTGGCGCTCCTTTTTGGAGACTATCCCATCTCCCCTTTACTAGGCGCCCCCAAAGTCTTCATGACGTTGACTCCCTTCCTTGGGGCACGTGGATGGAGGGAGAGTACTAGGAAGCTAGAATGTTAGATAGGGAGTAGCTTAGGTTATTTGGTAGTTTAGTTTATTGTTAAGATAGTTTAGGATGTTAATTATATATTGTTCACCCTCTTTACTTCACCATATAGGGCGCAGATGAAGGAAGACCATACTTGGCAATAAATACTCTTTTGACCTTTTTCTCAAATCCCTTCCAATATCACGTACTTGCTGACATGGAATACTTTATGTTTCTCCTCCTTTGTAAAGCTCTTTAATTTCACCTTACGTGAGTCTTGACTTAGCCTTTTGTTTGGTATGTGGTGGGACCCAACACCCATACTCCTCTCAACTCCCCTTTCCATGAAAGACTACGCTGATATTTAAGTGTGAATTAAATTCATTTCTTTTGAAACTTAGCCTTGTCTTAGGATTTGGTGGACCCCACCTTACTTCCCCTTTTATTAATGCAAAATCACCTCTCCTCATAAACTAGCGCTAGCTTTTGGGGGCTGAATTAATACATTAGGGGATTTTGTTTTAGTTTGGTGGTCCCCTCTCTTGGCACGTGAACCAAGTGGGGGAAGATAGGATGTAAGATAGAGAGCTAGGTAGAGTGTTTATAGGTAATTATTTTATTTTAACTTTGTTTTTATTTATTATTTTGTCATTTATAATTTGTTCAATGTTATTAATTATATAGTATGTATATATTATTAATTAGTATATTATAGTTTATTAATTAATTAATAACTATGTTAATTAATTAATATATTATAATTATTAATTAATTATATATATATATTATTTAATTATAATCATTGATTATTTATCATTAATTAATATTTTATAATTTATTAATTAGTTAATAAATGTATTAATTAATTAATATATTATAATTATTAATTGAATTAATATATGTTCATTTAATATGGTTATTGGTTAATTGAATTATTTATTTATTTTTATATACAATATTTATATTGGCGATCTAATTATAATAATCTATTTGACATTATTTTATATATATATATATAAATTATTAATCTATATATATAAAAATTATTAATCTATATATATAAGAATATCATTTAATGAATACCCTAGGAATATTCTTTTACTCTTGATAATCTATACGATTAATAGATTAACGTTCAACGAATTGTTCGTAAACTTGATTAACGAAACCTTTTAAGATCGAATTTCCACTTAGTGTCTTAATTAAAATAACTATGCTAATACGTCCTTTCCTGAAGAAATTCTTGATGTAACTAGTAGGGTGATCTATCATGATTGATCATCCTAACCTTTTTTTGAAAACTTAGTTACAACTTCTCACCCTCGTTTGGATTTCTCGCTAGAACTTCTTAGCTAGTAACCTTGGAGAACAACTTGTAGAGGTGTTGTCCTCCTGACAATTTTGAACTTTGTCATAGACACCTTTTAACCCGCATCATCAAACTTGGTACTTTATATCCTGTTTTTTAAAAAAATTTGTTGGTTGTGTTTTGCCTGAACTTTTGGGCATTACATTTGTGTCCTATTTCCAATCTTCCTTGGTTGGTCTGGGTCAGATCTTAAGTGCTATGACATGTTGCTCAACATCCAAATGAACTTCAATGGTATCAAGTTGCACACAATGACTCTTGGTCTTCTTTCTTCCACATCTCCCATGTCTTCCTAAGTCTCCCATTTCCATCATTTCTCTTCTTCCTTCACACTTCTTCCTCTTCTTCCTAACTCTTCATGTCTTCTTGATTCTTTTCCTCTTATTATCTAGTCTACCTTCTTCTATTTATCTCTTCTGTCACTTCCATGCTTGATTCCTCCTTTTCTAGAACCATGAATTTCAACTATCTTGTTATGGAACCTCTCTTGAAAATAGATGATCTCGAACTCATTGCTCAATTCAAAGAATTTTATTCCTCCAATAGTCCTTCTAGATATGGCATGGGTGATAAACTTAAGACATAAATAAAAGAAAAGATGAATGAATCAGACGCCTTTGCTAGGATCATAGACATGATCATGTCACAACCTCCTTCTTCCAAACATTTTTCATCTTCTCAGTTTTCTCATCCTTACTCATCTTCCAAGTCTTACCATGACTCTTCTAGACATTATTCGCATTCTTCATTATCCAAGTCTTCTTCCTCCACTAGGTCTTCACTTTCCTCTTCTTCACGA
Organism: Chamaecyparis obtusa; assembly: GCA_027943335.1. Taxonomy (NCBI): domain Eukaryota; kingdom Viridiplantae; phylum Streptophyta; class Pinopsida; order Cupressales; family Cupressaceae; genus Chamaecyparis; species Chamaecyparis obtusa. Next base: position 348,219 of record BSBK01004913.1, on the reverse strand, counting down.
TCTCGTTCCTCTTCTACTTCTCCCAAGAGTCTTATCTCGTTCCTCTTCTACTTCTCCCAAGAGTCTTACTTCTCTTCTCAAGACATACCATGATGAACAATATCATAGTCCTTGTGATACCTCTTCCATGAAGAGTGAAACACCCATCTTTGATGACTATGATGATGAACAATGTAGTGATACCTATGACACCTATGTTCCTAAGAGTCCTCCTAGTCGTGTGCTCGTGCTTACTAAAAATGGGTCATCACATTGGATAGATTGTGATGGTGATCCATATGATTCTAATTTTGAAAGAGACTTTGATAATTTTTGTGAACAATACCTAGATGATACATCCACTTCTATTGAGGAAGAGGAAGCTCAGCGTGCTGATTATAAACGTAAATACTATAAGAATCTTTCCTCTAAGAACTCCCATGCTGAAAATAAAGATTACACTCTCGAGCAAGATTATGTTGATGATGGACCTTTGTCTTGTGATGGTTCCCTTCCATCCCCTACTTCCTCCAATACCCATACATTTCCTAAAGCTTCCAAGTCTTTCAAATCTTTCACAAATCCTTCATCCAACAAAAATCCTAATAATTTTCATGCGGTTCCCTATAGTTATCCTCAAGGGCTACCTCTTAAAGAAACTCAAGTTAACCTTCACTTGGTTGCAAATACTTTCAATAATGCTAAACCTAAAGAGCCTAAGCCTTTATACACTATAATGCCTACTTCAGCTAGTCCTTCACTATCTCTTCCAAAGTCTTCCATACAATTCCAACATGCTTCCTTGTCCTTAAAAGTGGCTCCATGTCAAGAGGAATCTAAAAATGATAAATAAAAGAACATAAAGAAAGATCAAGATCAAGAACCCTCCATGTCATCCAATTCTTTTCATGATGTATCTTATCTGTTTCATGGTTCTTTTGATCCTTTATGCCCTTTCTCATTCATTCCACCATGTCTTAAGTCTTCTCCTAAGAAAGATCAAGCTACTACTTACACCGTTGAGCTTACTGACAATCAAAATAACCTTACTACACTTGCGCTTTGCAAAGATGATACTTCCATTAAGGTTATTAAAAATAGTGTTGTTACTTCCAATGTTAAGCCTATTGAAAATCAAGAGAAAAATTATACGCTTATGGTATCCAAAGCTCCTTGTCAAGATCAAAGTCTTCCGTCTTCTTGTTCTACCACTCCATGTTCGCTTCCACTTTCTACTCTTCCTAAATCTTTTCAAGCTCCAAAAAATCCTATCAAAGAAGTTGCTCCTATTTAGGATGTTCATGATCCTATTGAAAATCCTAATGCTCACTCTAAAGATGTTGATGTCCTTGGTTGTCATATAGATGTTGATGAACTTAGTGATTATCCTTTTGTATCTTCCATGTCCATCCTTGGACCTCCTCCACCAATACTAAGGGCTTCACGTCTTCCTTCCATCTTGGGCCCTTATGTACCTTCATTTTCCCCTCCTAACTCTCCTAATTCATCATCCATCTTGGGTCCTTACATCCCTCCATCTCTTATCTTTCCTCAAGATCAACATAGATGCATACCTTTGAATCCTTTTCATCCACCCACCCATCTAAACCAGCCATATCCTTCTTCCACAAGTCCCAAGTCTTTTGGAAGTAACTTGAATGTTCAATACAAGAAAAAGAATAAATACAAGAATTCATCAAAAAAAGAAGATCACCATGTCTCCTCTAATCGACATGGAGGCATAAAGTCAAAAGAGACATCTAAGAGGAAAACTACAAGACAAGTATGGGTTCCAAAATCCATCACTGAAGATATTCTCTCTAAATCATCAAAAAGAAATAAAAAGCCTACGGCTATATGGATTCCAAAGTCTCTCTTGAAAGAGTCTAATGTTGAGCAACAAGTGAAGTTGACATTAAAGCTTCCAAAGGCTTCCACTTCATCTTCTTCCAAAAAAATTCTTCCATTCCATGTGCCTAAACCACAACCTCTGTTATCCATTCACCATATTCTTTCATTCACATTTCCTCCATCCTCTCACCACCCTTCAAGGTGTGTGTTGATGTTGATCTTACCTTCCTTTTGATCTACCCTTTCACAATCCTTCCATTCATTATCCTTCTACCTTCTATCCCTTTTCCTCATTTGCCTATTCCTCCTATCTTCCAACCTCACTCGCTTTACATAAAACCTTATCCTCTATTTTTCTCTTCCATCTTCCTTTCCCTATCAACATCTTTGAGTATATCATTTTGAATCCTTGGCATATCATGGTTTATCCTTTCAAGGAAGCATTATCTAAAAAGCTTGCCTTCTTCCAAAAAAAAAATGAAAAAAAATTAAAAATGTGCCTTGGTGGAAACCTGGAAACAGGCATCTTGGTAGAAAAATTAAAGAGAAATAAATTCATCCTATGGTGAAAAGCACTCCCTTGTGGCGCCTTGGATAAGTACCGTGATGAAGACTTGGCAATCAGGCATCATGCGTATTTTTTCTACATATTTCATCCATTTCGTCTTCTCTCTTTGATCTTGACAATGTTGACCTATACACAAACATTTGGCTATCTTGTGAGCTATCTTACAATGATCTTACTTTCATTTCATTCATGTTTAGCCTTCATATTTATTTTCCTCCATTCATTCTAGCCTTTCACTATCCTTTTTCCCTTTGCTCTTGATATAATAAAAAAGAGTAAAACACGATGTTATGAAGCCTCTTGACATGTCTACTCTTTTGGAGTGCATCCTTTCCTTCTTTTACATTACGCTTTTGTGACTTATCATATGCTGGTCTTTCATTGCTTGTCCAAATGTGCTTTACATGACAATTTTTCCCTAGCTTGGGCACTCTTGAGGAGTTTGCCCTTGAGCATTTCTTCCCTTCATTCTCTTTCATTCTCTTGTCTTCCATCTCTTCCACCAGCTTGCTAATCCCTCTTATTCTCCACCTTGCTAGACATTGGGACTACACGATTTGATCTTGCTTGGGAGTTTTATGCCCATTATGTTTGGGAGCATCATTTGTACATACTTATTGATCTTGAAAAAATCCAAAAAAAATGGTATATTGTCAAAAATTCTAAAAATCTGAAAATGTCCTAAAAAATGATCATCTTAGCAAAAACCTAGCAATAGGCGCTTTGATGTATCTCCAAAAAAATTATATATTCCAAAAATACCAAAAAAATTTAAAAAATAGAAAGCGTACCACCCCAACTGTGTTTTTCAACACTTTCCTAACGTTAAAGTGTTTCTCAACACTTATCAGATATCCTACCCGCAGTCTAGACTAATACAATATTTCTCACCAGGGCAGATGCGATACTTAAAGTTTGACTCTATGACCTACACACATGCACTTACACACTTGACTGGCTGAGACTTGTTTGACTTTATTTCTTTGTGTGTTGTCTATGATGATTTCTTTGATGAGTGTTCTTTCCCTAATAGTTTTCGATGATGCATGGCTAGAAGACTAGGGGCACGAGGACATGTTTTATTTATTTTCTGCCAGTGGGTATATTTTGTTGATCCCAATTGTCATGAACATTCATGCTTGTTCCACTTGACAGTGAGCAGGTAGGATCTACACTATATTATCCTTGACTGTTTTCCACAAGTGCATGCTTATAGTCATCTTGAATTTCTTGTATCTCAATGCGAGAATAATCCTTCTATACTAAACTTAGGGAACTTCACTACACTAGTCATCTTGACCTACATGTCTCTGGTGCCTAGGTGGGATTTCCACATACCTATTTGATACAGATCATATTCATATACCCATAGTCATACTAGTGTGTATTGTATGATCTTGCGACGCTACCAATAAAGCTCGATGATGATTATTAGAGTCTAATGGCTTTGTGACCTTGCAAGTAAACCACTTTTCATGTAGCTTGCATTGTTAGACTTCATGTTAATCTACATTTTTAGGCTGCATTATGAGTTTGAGAAGGTTTTTCTTCGGCTTTCTTTTGGAATTTTAATCAAATGTGGTCATGTTTTGATCTTCATTTCCTTATCTTCTTTCGTGATCTCAATTGAAATTCTCTATCTTAAATAGTTGATTAATTTTGGGGCATTCTCTTTCTTGAAGAAAATTCTCTTTCTTCTCTCCAGTTCTTTTCACCTCTTCCAAACTTCTATCTTCCATTCACGTTCATCCCACTTCTTTTCTTCTAATTCAACCTTGGGGCATAATCTTTCATGCTTTATGATCTACCTTGGTTCTGTGATCCTTATATCTTTCATCTTACATCAAGAACCTTATCTTTAGTTTGATTTGATCAAATTTATCAATTTACTATTTCTCCTCTATCTCATTTCAATTTTGATCACAAGGGGGCAGTACCTATCAAACTTCAATCCTTGATTTAGCTTTATCAATCCTATCAATCAAACCTTGCTTGATATTCTTATCTCTTATCTTAGACTTGACAATTACCTATTTACAGGGGTGTTGGCCTTATCTTTTTCAATTAGCTTATCTTTGTCCTGATGTGTTCCCATCCGTCGAACACACATCTGGGTTGTTTTGTGATCCCAAATCGATCTCACATTTCAACTTCATTCTTTGACTACATGTGATCCCAAATCGATCTCACATTAGTCAAAGAGGGGCAAATTTATGCACCCTAAAATGGTCACCTAGACCTTGGGCCCCATTCTTCAATTTATCAATTTCCTGAATCAATATTTGCAATATTTTCAAATTAAATCAATTTTCTTGATCAAATCCTAATTCTATCATTTATTCGATTATATTCTATGGGCTAACCATTTTATCCTAAGTCTTTATTTAATTAAAAGAAATTCCCTCCCTTTTTATTAAATAAAAAGCCCCCACTTTCCTCTTAAACTAAGTTGCACAAATAAAGCATTATTCTTATTTAATAAAAAGGAGAAAAGACCTTTTTGTCTCACATGAGGCTCAAAAGTCAACACTTCTTTCTCATTGGAGGAGACTTGTGCACATAGATTGATCCCTCTTTCAAACTCCACCCTTGATTAAATTTTTTGCCTCTTAATCTCCATCGTCCATTGATTCTCACTTTCTATAAAAGATGAGCTCTCTTCTCATTCTAGGATCCCATTCTTTCATACTAATCTTATGCTACAGGATTTCTTGGTGACTTTGGAGCTTTGGAGATCTTCTTACATTCTAGCTTTCATTCTTGCATTTAGCTTAGCTTTCATGGCATTTTAGTTTACTTTCCTTTCATGTTTCTAGCTTAATTAGCAAAGGCTTGTAATACTCTCATATTCATAGCTTAGTTGCATAGTTGCATCTTCATTTCTAGCATAGCATTGCATTGCATTTCTATTTTGATTCTTGAGGATATTGGCATTATTTCCCTTGTCTCTTTGAATCTCTCATTGCATGGTTTACTAGCAAGGTTATAGGCTTAATAGCTCTAGTTGAGATCATTCTAAACACCCTTGTGACTCCATGCCTAGGGAGCTCTAGGTCACTTTCTCTCAAGATTTTCAATCCATGAATTCTCTTGAAAGTAATGACTTAGAGAAGTGCACATTTTGAGTGTACAAGACCAAGATAACTTACACAAGAGAATGGATAGACAATTGCAATAGGATGCAATAATGATTTATTGATAATGAATATAATGAAAATGTACATAATAGGCTTACTTATATAGGCAAAGTAATGAGATACTATGATAAGGAGTAGATAAGTTATCACCCATACAAGGTGGAATCCCATGTCCACAAAGGTGGATCATCCTCCATTATGCAATGAAGTATGTGCAGCATGTGGAGGATGATAATGTGATATGTGCACTAAAGGTGGATCTCACACATAAAGTAGAATGTGATAACAACTATCACCACCTAAAGTATAATTTTTCCTACACCATGTGCAAATATAGGTACAAAATCTTAGGTGTCTTGTATGCAAAGTACTATGTATCCATTATCCAAAATAATCTTAACTGTAATCGATGAATTTGTAATTACACTATCACCCTCCTTAAGTGCAACTTAGGGGAATGAAATTAAAATGACAATGCAAGATGGGTCCTGGGTACTAGGCCATGCCAGACAACCATTTTCAATGCAAATACAATGGAAGAAATCTCACATAAAGTGGAGAAAGGGAGAAAATCTCATGGGAAAAAACTCCCCTCCAAAAAAAGAGATACAAATAAACAAGATGCATGTATGGATGAATTAAGACCCCCTAAGTACTAAATACAACATGTATATACAAGAAATTATCACTCCATAGGAATGAAAGTAGGAGACATGATATCCCCACCATAATGAAGAATCTTTTGCAAAAATGGTGAGTTCTTGAAGACAAAACATAGTCCAATGCCTACAAACAACATTTCTCCCCTTGGGAAGAAGATAAACCAAGTATAAATGCAATTATGCTTCCCATTCTGGATGGGATTGAGGAAGTGGAATCCAAATGTATTATGGTGATGTTGTCTCTAAAATCTACTCGCGTGTCACCATGTCCTTGGATGATGATGATGGTATGAACCAATAAAAAATTTCTCAATCAAAATAAAAGGCACCAAGAAAGTAACCAATGGAAATTGATTTGAACAGGCTCTAAAGAAAAAGATGAATTGACAACATTGCTTCTACAACTATCATCAAATATGAATGGTGTCTTTGAAAACTAAATGAGAGTCTCCAAGCTCAAATAATTCATTACATAACCATGATCAACCTGAACCAAGTAATGTGACATATCAAGTGAAAGAAGAGACTCATAAATATCAATCTTCAAAAATAATGAAGAAGGTTGTCCAACTATGATGAAGTTGTCATCAAATAGAAGAGAAATCCCCTCAAATGTATCTCCCAAATCAGAAATGTGAGACTCCACAAACAATGAACCAATATTTGACAATTAGGAATCGCAATCAAGAAGACAAACATATATATCTTGCAATGAATCACTAGAATCACCAACAAGAAATGAATGTTTGATCTCAACTAGAGAAGTAAGAGCTACAAATATAGTCATTAAATCATCCTTACTCTCAATTAATGCATTCTATTCAATTTCCTCTAAGGTTTCATCATTATATAGAATGTTATCTAAATCATCAAGTGGAAAGATACAATATACAATAGATCATTTGGGCATAAAGGAACGCATGGATCTCCAAAATGCTCCCAAACAATTGTCCAAACTATGAGTGGTCATTGAATACATAGGATCTTGGAGTAGATATCATAATGGAAATCTAAACCAAGACTCTTGAATCAATCAATCCTCTAATATGACCACTCTTATCTTCCCAAAATATTTTCTTGCAATGTGTCATTGGCTTAGGGATGAGTCCATAATGATGAGGCAAAAGCATAAGCCGTCACAAAGTGTGATGATTTCTATTTCCCATGACTCATAATTAACCTTAGTTAAAGTTATGACAAAAGGATGTGCTCCATATACTATGATTACATAAATGATACACTTCTTACATTACAAATTGAGATCAACAGTTGACTACACCCCATAATCAAGCTATAATAGACTTAGATCACTATGCAAAAGACCAAACTAAGGTCTATGCATTGCAATTGAAAATTTAAGATAAATTATGAAAGTAGAATTTTTATTTTATTTTATCATAATCACTATAATATGATAGCATCACTATAAAATATAGAAAAAACTATACACTTTCAAAACAAATTGCACCTAAAAAGGAGTCTGTATGAGCCCTAACAAGGCCTTGGAAGTTGCAAAAAATGAGATTAATGATTTTTAGAAAAATTATGGAATAGAGATAAAAAAAAAACACCTATACTATTGTGTAGAGCACAAAATTCTACCCCAAATAAGAAAAAAGTGCTCGAAAAAATGATTTCAGATGACTAAGATATCATTGTTTAAAAATCATCTCTATAATTTCTTTTTTGAATTACCATCGTCACACCTCCAAACTTCAAATGGCTCTAGATTTGGCCTCATATTTCCACTTTGGATGAAACAAAAGTTAATTTTGGAGTTTTTGGACCTCCTTAATACAATGCCAACCTTTGATTTGTACCAACAAGCTCTAATATTGACTTGTAATAGAAAGCCAAAAAATGCAAAACCCCAAATTGTACCAAAATTTTCTCCAAATAGGTTACATGATGGCAATGCCCGAACAACCTTATTTTGCACCCGTGTAATCAAATAAAGCCAAGTTTTTTACTCTTCAGAAGAAGTCTTCACACCTTAAGAGCTCTGATATAATGTTAGAGTTTTAGGTGACTCTACAACACCCTCAGGATCAAATGAAAGACCAAGATAACTTTCACAAGAGAATAACAAGACAATTGCAACAAGATGCAAAAATGATTTATTGATAATTGACATAATGAAAATGTACATACTAGGCCTTCTTATTTAGGCAAGGAAATGAGAGACTATGATAAGGGCTAGATAAGTTATCACCCTTACAAGGTGGAATCACATGTCTACTAAAGGTGGATCATCCTCCATTATGCAATAAAATATGTGCAATATGTCGAGGATGATAACATTTGTGATATGTGCACTAAAGGTGGATCTCAGTGGATTGTGATAACAACTATCACCATCTAAAGTAGAATTTATCCTACACCATGTACAAATATAGGTGCAAACTCCTAGGTGTCTTGTATGCAAACTAGTATGTATGCATTATCCTAAGTAAGCTTAAGTAAAGTTTAATTCATTAGTATTTAATTACACAAACAAGTTTCAAGATAAAGTTTGCCTATCTTAGAGGTCCTTTTGGGATTAAGAGAAGCCACATGAATATTTTATCATTATCGTGCATGAGAATTTTTGTGAATGTCTACATTTCTATGAGTGAAATAATTATTTTGTGTTAGTCATCTTATATGACCCTCAACATTAAAGATGAATGCCAACATATTTATTGTCTACATGTATATTATGATTTTTTTCTCTTGATATTTTTTCTCCTCTACCCCCTTTTAATTTTTTTTAATAAAAAATACACTCTAATATCAATATAGAAATAGCTCACAAATATGTCAATTATAACTAGCTTCTCTATACAAATGTTTATAATCTTTATTGCACAAGCTATAATGATCATGTGCTCCTTAATATAAATCTTCACAATCTTAATTGCACAAACCATAATGATCATGTTCTTCAGTATATAAATCTTAACAATCTTTATTACACAAGCCATAATGATTGCATGCTTACATAGAAGGTATAACTATAATAGGACATTATTAAATGAAATATGATGTATATGTAGATTTTGAAATTCATAAAAATAAATAATTAAGCTATTACAATTAGCAAAAAATTTACAAAAGTGAAGAGATTTGATTTTACATACAAATAAAAAATCTTTTATTCATTAAAAATAATTGTACATCATGTCTAGATATAGAGGTCTTCCTCTTTAATCACAATAAGAGTATTGAAGTCTTACAATAAGAGGAACTCTAGACTTGTAGTGTTTATTACATATCTTTTAAAACAACTGTAAGACTTAAAAACATAGAATTTACAATCTATCAAAAACTATAAAAATATTTAAAACTAATTCAAAGAATATCTACTAAGAAACTCAGTTGCATTGACATCACTTATTATATTGTCAATTGCATGCTTGCCATCCTTATCTTGTAATCCCAATTGTGTACTACATAATTTATGAATTTCTAACTATGTATTTGTAGATAGATTGAGCTATGAATTTAGAAGGAAAGCTATAGTTGAGTTGGTGAGGTGTTGAAGGGATGAAAGCCATGTTTAAGTGCAACTTGCCACACTTTGTTGATGTCGGCAGTATTCATAGTTTGTCCACACTCGTGGTGATTCCACCCTTCTAATGCATGCACCATTCCTCCTACTCTCCATGCGCTCATTACTCTTCTTGGCAACCAGTTCTGAATTTCCATCATATGGAAACTGAAATTACTACTAGTAATTCAAAAAAAAGGGTTGAAGAGCATCTTTTGCATTTCAAATAAATTAAAATAATTATTATATAAAAGATTAAATAATGAATGAAGGATTTTAATAATATTTACAAGATTAAAGAGATAAAACAATAAATATATGAATAAAATATTTTAATGAATTTATTAGACTAAATTGTTAAAGAGATTAAGAAATGAGCTTTATATTTTAATAATGTTCAAAAAGTTTTGGATCCAAAAACATTTATTGCACCCTTAAACTCAAAAGGTCAAACAATGATTATATTAATGAAATATTAAACAATCAAAACAATGAATGTATAAATAAAATATTTTAATGACTTCACCATATTAAATTGTCAAAAGATGAAGAACAAAAACTTTAGATTTTAATGACCTCACAAGATTAAAAAATCAAAATGATGAATGCATGAGTGAAAGATTTTAGTGACATTCACTCTACCAAACTATCAAAGAGATCAAGAAGAACAACTTAAGAATTTTATGAAATCCATAAAGTTTATGAATGAAGAGCATTTATTTCACCCTTTACAAGAAATGAAGTACCATATTTAAACATTGAATGCATGAATGAAAGGTTTTAATGACACCGGTGAGATCAAACAATCAAAGAGATCAAGAACTGCAACCTTAAATTTTAACAACGTTCATAAGATCAAATAATCAAAACAATGAATATATGAATGTAACATTTTGACGTCGTGTAGAAATCATACTATCAAAGAAATCAAGAACAACAATTTAGATTTTAATGACATCCAAACAATTTAAGATTGAAGAATATTTATTGCACTCTTTAACCAAAAATGATAAACAATAAAATTGTGAAAAAAAAATTTAATAACAAAATCAAAAACTCAAAACAATGAATAAATGAAATAAATATTTTAATGACATTCAAAAGACCCAACAACAAAGAGATCAAGAATAGCAAATTGGCACATGTTCACAAGATCATTCGTTATCTTCAAACTACTTTTCATATCAAATTCACCTACAATGATAGTCATTCTCTCACATAGTAAATGCAAATGCAAGCTCATTACCTCACAAGCATGTACATTTTCCAAGTTGGCAGGCACTCGCATTGCAGGTGTGCTATGGTAAATGCAGTCCTTACGAGTCCTATGTATTGGAAATGGTAGAATGGGAATAAAGACGGCTCCCTTGGGTGCCTTCATCTGATCTTCCCCACTTACCATTCTCCCCACAATCCATATCTGCATCATATCATCATCAACATCAAATACAAGTCTTTTTTGCGCTCTTATTTTGTTCAATCTAGTCAACCAGCAAAACGAGCATGTGAAAAAAATAAACAGATTCATTTATACAAAAGTTTTAACCTTGCAGTTCTTGCCCTCCTGATAGCTATGCACAGGGATGATGTTGTGCTGGAATTGGGATGGGATATTTGATTTCATTTGATCCAACTGTTCTCTTGATTCTGTAAGGAGCTGTCATTCGGGATAATGTAAGTATTAAATGTATAGGGTAAATGAATGAATGAAGGTAGATAGATTGAAAAGTGTCTATGAGACTAAATAGTCTGTAAAATTTTTTAAAAAATCCATGATCTATCTTCATATAAAATGAAACTTGAATGGAAATCATTCCTAAACTAAATTGGTACCTGAATGATGACTCCCCTTTGAGAAAGAAGGCATACAATTGCAGATCCAATCTTTGTCCTACCCACACACATGAACACTTCCCGTGTCTCCAATGGGATCGAATTCAATACTACTGCTACTGCAAGAGTGCTCCCATTTACCATACGAACTTTTAAATTCTTGTTCTTTTTCAAAAATAGCTCCCCTGCTCCATTAAGATCCTCACTCTGCCACATTATTATTATTATTTTGATGAACTTATGTTAATTAAAAGTATTTACACAAATTTAAAAAGAGTAGGAGGACACAAGATTATTTTTCAAATCATAGTGCATTATCTAAAAAGTTAAATAATAGAAACAACATTCTATTACACATTACATTATTATTTTTTAATTATTGGACTACTTTATTAATACCCATCGCTTTCTATCTCTAGATGTATATGTGATCTATTTATAAGAATTCAAAATCATGTTTTATTTTGAATTCATTTATTTCATTAATTTTTAAAAATATTTTATAATGATAATTACGAGAACTTAATGGTTAATGTATTAAAAAAACTTAATTTTATCTTAAAAAAGACATTCATTTAAGATATTTATATTAATAAATATAATTAGTCTGTTGTGATTTAGACAAGTTGTTTATGTTGATTATTTTTTGGAAAATCTTTCTCCACATAAATATAGAGGTATTTCTCTTAACTGATTTGTTCAAGTAACTATTTATATCTAAAAAGTCAGTAAACTATACTTGGTTAAAAATTTAATATATTACACACAATATTTCTAAAATGAACAACCCATAAAGATTTATGTCTTCATGTAGGCAATGAATAAAAGAGTTTTAGGAGAAAAAAAAATGAAATAGTTCAAAATTAACATCTTTTAGCTCTTTTTAGATTAAAAAAATATGTATAGTGTGATTTAGACAAGTTGTTTATGTAGAAAGTTGTCCTCCACATAAATATGGAGGTGTTCCTATTTATTGGTTTGCTCAACTAATTGATTATATCTAAAATGTTGGTAAAAGGTACCTGGTTGAGGAGTCCTAAATTGATAACTTTGACTTCTTTCTTCTCTGCCTCCAAAATAGAATCCTCAATAAGCTTATTTATCTTTTCTCCTTCAGAAAGGATAAAATACTGCATCCACATCCATAACCACAATATTTAAAATTAAATAATAGGTGATAGACAATAATTTTTCAATGTTAGAGATATTTTAGATTTGATTGTATAAGTTTCTTATATCAATGTTTTAGATTACATTCACTTTTCTATTATGAGAATGATGTGAAACTTTTATGTTATAAAATTTTGTCATCCTAGTAATAGATAATAAAATATGATGTGAAATTAAAATAATCAAATATAGAAGCTCTTGATTATAATATATTGATAGAATGTGAAGAAATGATCACCTGAAATGTATATCGTGGAATAACCCATGTTTGCAAATGCAAATCATTTAATCGATTTTTCTCAGCAGTAAAGGTTTTTCCAAAGAGCCAAAGAAAGAGCATGATGGCATTGCTAATCGGCCATAAAATCCACAAATACCATTTGGTAGAGTATGGTTTAGCAGCAAATGAGGCAAACCCAAATCTTAAATGGAAAAATGAGAGCAAACTCGTTGCATGAGTTAGATACACCAAATCCAACTTTTCTTGTCGTCCTGTTCACATAACAATACCACCTATCAAAGTCTAGTTATCATAAAGTTTTTTTTTTTGTTTTGATTATATATTTAAAAGTGCCATACAAATGCTAAACATATTCTCTTTTAAAGTTTAATTGTATTTTAAATAGATCATAACATAAAAAGATAGAATAAAATAACATTGAAATGAAAAAGATATTTTTTTAATAGACCATATTATATAAAAAGTCACATTAAATTAACATTACCATATTTAAGATAAATTTAAAATAATAATTTGATAGATAAAAGATAAAATTATTATTTAAATAGATCATAATATTAAAAAAAATCATAAAACTAACACTAAAATATATAAGATAAGAGAGTTTATTAGTCACATTTGATTTTTTTATAAAGTATTTCTTAATATAAGAACATAATTTGCAACTTAGAACATATGAGGTCACATATGTTCAACACCCTCCTATTCATATATGTCCCATTTTTTTTTTGTCTATAACCCCTTTTTCCACATTAAATTAAAGTGGAATAAACGAGGTCACAAATGTCCAACACCCTCTATCCTATTTGATTGTCTAATTTCATTACTCAATATAAATATTGACAAACACCCAGCACCCTCCAAACCATATCTATTTTTGTCTAACATGAATAAAGCTTAATTATGACAAATAATCAACCATTACCAATCTATTTATTCCTTTTTTTCTAACACATGATTGAAAATTAATAATGACAAATGCTCAATACCCTTCCGTCCAATCTATATATATTCCATATATATATATATATAACATCATTATTTAATATTAATAATGATAAATGTTCAACATCCTCCTATCGTGTTGTATATACACGTCCCATTGCAAATATGGAACCCTCTTTCTTTTTCAATTTTTAGTTAAATGTTTGGCTTAGGTGTCCTTTGGGTGACAACATTTTTCTTAGGTTTCTTAGTCGCCTAGCTCTTAGGGAATGGGTGAGTAAAGTCAGGAGACCCTATGTCGAGATGTCGAGTGAGTATATTTTGTAAGGATTGAATATTAAATTGCATAATCCATGTTTGAGGAGGAGAAATCTACCTCTAGGTCAAGGTCCTTCAGTCCTTACATAAGTTGAGTCGATGATGAAAAGTTGAAAATCCATAGCACCTCAAAAGGAATAAGGAATCAAAAGTTGTCCTTAATAGAATAGGGAAATTTCTAAATGAGAATTGAAAAATCCTTAAATGGAGAAGGGAAGTCCAAAGTCAAATGATGAAACCTTGAAAATCTAAACTGAAGAAATTTAAAGGAATTCCAAAGATAAAGAAAGAAAAATCCTTGGTTGAAGAATGAAACTCTCAAAAGCTAATATGCAAGCATTGAACACAGTTGCTTCCTGAACAACTCTAGAAATGCTACCCATATCAACGAATTTAACATTAGCCTATAAATCAAACAGTTTTTGCTACTGACCTTTCCATGCAGTTTCGTAGAGAGTGTCGGACGATTTATCGGCCGTTCCATAAAGGTAATCATAGAGAGGCGTGAACAGACAGAAGTTGGTATGAACTTGCGAATGGTGAAGAGAGTGGAACCTGTGGAACATTATCCATGTCACATCAAATTAATTCACAATGGTTTTTTTTGCCTTCGAAATTGGAACTTTTGGACACATCAAGAAAACTTACGAGGGTGTGTACATTAGGTATTTGAGAGGAGGGAATATCTGAAATGCCCAGTTGGGAACAAATTCAAAATTGCAGTGGCCCATATTGTTCATGAAATCAAACCACATCATGTAACCAACTACTAGACCAATAGAATGAGTTTTGATAATAACAGCAGCCAGTGGAGCAATTGAGAAAATTGCAATATACATCAAATGCTCTGCAAACGGATGCACTACAGCTGAACAGAAAAAAGATTCAAACTTTCAGTACTCAGTTTTCGTCAAAAAGCACAAGATTCACAAGATCCAAAGGAAAACTTTCAAGATTCAAAATTTCACTACTCAGTACTCATTAAAAAGGACAAGATTCACAAGACCTAAAGGAAAACTTTCTAAGATTCAAAATTTCAGTTCTGAGTTCATCAATATATGTGTAATTAATCTGCATACAATGTTTCCTAGATTATCCATTCCACTCCACTCTCTCTATATCAACAAGTATTCATTAAAAAACATAAGATTTACAACCACCGAAGGATTAAGTTTCTTACATGTGATGGGTTCTGTGACAAAAGAGGAGTGATGATGAGAATGGTAACGATTATACAGGAAGTGGTGATGGAGAGCTCTGTGTGCCCAGTAATATATGAATTCAGTTGGTCCAAGATGAGCCAAAATAGTAACAAAGAGGCCTTTTGTGTTCCAGAGAGGAATGTTGGAGGCGCCTGGAACGAATGCATGCATGATTGCAAACATGAAGGTGTAGAGGAGAATATAGTCGTCCCTGTACCACATTGTAGAAAGTAAATTTAGAATCTTCAAACTTTAAATAAACACCAATCTCTACAACTTTTGTTGTCACGAAAAGTTACTATTTTAGATCCATATTTGTAAATAGGCAGTTGATGTTTTTCGATCTGTTTGTGTTGTTGAGAGAGATTTTTTATTAATGTTTCAGATTATTTTTCGATTTTTCTTTTTCTTAAGTTCTGTAATATTCTGATGATAGATCATGAAGTGTAATCTACAAACTTTATATAAACATCAATCTTTAGAACTTTTATGGTCATTTGAAAACCACCTCTTTAGATTTACATCTGTAAATGGGCAGATGCTGTTTCTGGATTTGAGCGTAAACATTGATGAAAAACTCAGACACTCAAATTCAAAAACAACACTTGATATTATAGATTGTTGAAATCTAATATTATTAATGATTAATGTAACTGGACACTTGTATGCGAAATAAACACTTATTATCTCTAAGAAACTTTACATAAACATCAATTTTCACAACTTTCATGGCCATGAAAAAGCCACCACTTTAGATCTACAACTGTAAATGAGCTTTCTGGATTTGATTATGTGTAAGTTTTTGGATCATTTTCCTTTTTTTCTTCTCCTCAAGCTCTCTAATGCTCTGATGATAGATTATAAAGTGTGATCGCAAATGTTGATGAAAAACCCACATGTAATGGATATTATATATTGTGAAAATATAATACCATTAATGATTATTATAAAGAAACATACAGTTTTTTCTTTTAAGAAGGATCTCGAAAATTCTCTTTCTGACATCATATAATAGATCATATAGAATAACCTGAAATATTAATTAAAAAACTCACACACAATCCTAATTTAAAAATACCAACACTTACATTACAGATTGTGGAAAATGTAAATAGACATTCAATTATTTTTTCCCTCTTTGAAAGGAAGAGCTTACCAGTGTCCTTCTCTATCAACTTGCTCGAAGTGTATACTTCTAGATTGTATTTGATGCTTGCTGCGTGCATTCTGATAGCGAGAAATACTAATCCACAGTTGATTATGAAGGTATCTGCCTGCCGCCAAAAGAAGCAACACAAGACTAAAGTTGTCTGCTTCATGTCCTCCTAGAAAATTGGTATGTATTGCTTTGATCACCAAAGGGGCCAGAAGCATATACTAGATTTTCATTACATAACAACATCCTTTACAATCAGTAACAACTCTACTTTCATATTTGTTTACTCCCATAGATTTTGGAGTATGATCCTTTAAAAAAGAAAAGAAAGAAAGAAAAAGAATACACAGCTGACCTTGAAGTTGCCAAGTTTCTCCCATGGCCATTGTGTAAGTGGCCCCGGCTTAGATGCCATTCTCTTCACCTTGGAGTTCAGTCTAGGAAAGCTCAATAATCATTAATCTCCGCAGAAACGTTTGGTCCTTCCCTTTCTATATATAGAAGTTCGTAGCTCTGAGTTGAATTGCCATCCACGTTGTTGAAACTTTGTTTGCTATGATTATTTACTTCTGCATTTATGGGTTTACCTATAAATTTCTGTCCAATTACTTAAAGCTGGCCTACCAAACAAACCCAATTTCATACATCTTTCATTATCATAAAAATATTTTTCTATCAAAGTTAATAGTAACCCTAATCTCAATTTAAGATTTTTATATTAATGTTTATACTAACTCTAATATCAATATAAAACTTTATTAAAATTATTATATCAATGTTTATTCTAACTCTAATCTCAATTTAAAACTTTATTAATGATGTACGAATACCAGTTGGAAGCAGTGGCCTTCATTTGAGCGTAGAAAATGGAGACGTGTGTAGATTCATGTACCACATATTTCCAAATGGGTTGATCGTTGAGCTTTAATATGCCATTAACAACCTTCTTAATTGGACTGCTTCATTTGGAAAAACATTAAACAATTGAGGTGATCTCTACCAATTCTTTAAGCAAATATATAAATGCTATCTAGCCATCTACCGGAAGCGGTTGATTTGGAGGACTTCCTTACCAATCATCTACGTGGAGCAATTGATCTCGAGGATTTCCTTATCAATTTAATCAATTAGGGCTGTAATTAATATCTTAATCAATGCAAAAGCCAAAAGCCTTACTTCCTATTGAGGGCTGCTAGGTACGTGGTATTTACTGCTCTACCATTTATATTATCAAAATTAGTCATGGGGGGATGGGAATTTTGTACAATATATATATATAGTTTTAGATTCTTGTAATGTTTATTCATTCATTTAGTATGCACGTTTTTATTGTATTTATTAATTAACACATGTATGTTTTTTTAGAAAGTCAAGAAGATATTAAATAAATATATTAATTAAACAATATTAAATTTAAATATATTATAATATTGTATAATTAATTATAGAATAATTAAAATCTATATATGTTTTGACATATTATTTTTTATTAAGGGTAAATAAGTTTTGGTGGGGTTCTGAAAGTCATTACAAATAGATTTTGGCAGAATCTCAAATCCAAAACCAACTAATTGCAATTACTAGAACTCAAACAACAACAATTAAACTATATGGGGCCTTCACTATCTAGGCAATATTATATAACGTGCATTTGACAGAGGACTATGAATATTCACATGTATTTTTTATTCAACAATATCGAGAAGCACGTAAGAAGTAGCGGGAAAAGTCATTGGCTTTCTAAAATTTGAAAACAATTTTCCTAGGAAATGGCTAAGCAACTAGTTGGAAAAACAATTTTGATTTTTCAAATATTAAAAACACGCGAAAAGCAACATCGAAGTGGAATGACTTGCAACTTCAAGCTATTTATAGTTTCAAGAGCCACACATAGATTTTAATCACATGTGCATAGCATTATATCTATTCCTTTTCCACTTCCAATTTTTAGTTCTTAGATTGTTGTAATAGGCATTTTTAGATTAAAGCTCTAAACCCTAGCCTTTCATATCATTCAACTCATTTTTTATATGTATACCCTGCTAGAATTCGTAATAGACTCATTTTCATATGTAACTTGTTTTCTTATGCAATATAAGACAACTCGTGTGCTATACATTATCTTATGCATATGGATCATGGACTATTTTTATTATTTTCAATGCATTCAAAGGGGTTTTAGAAGCAAGATTATCCACTATTGATGAGAATCTGGGTAATTTTTTATTTTTATATAGATAAGTACTAAAGGAGGTAGCTCCCTTACAAGATGACTAAGCTCTCTTGCTGACCAAGCCCCTTATTGGTTTGATGAACAAGCCTCCTTAATACCTTCTATAAGGAGATTCACAGTCTGTATCATATTCTCCTTCCTATATGTCTGAGGTTTCATCTAATTGTCTAATATCCAAATTTGAAAAAATAGTATCAATTGATGGTTGAGGTGAGTACATCCATTTGGCTATGGTAAGGTAACAATCAGATAGTAATTTTGACTTTCTTTGTATTGTACTTTTGTGAATTTGCTAATGTGAGTTATGCACCAAATGATAATATAACGAAATGATGATATGCACCTTTCGTCATATCGCAACCTTCATTCCTCTTTTATTTTCACTTTGAGAAAACTAGAGGTATATGATATTCTAGCGAAATTGCCATTTCAAAGCCATTCTTTTAAGTTGTATATGCTCTCTTGTGAAATAGCGATGTCTTCACTATTTCACAAATCTTCTACTACAGTGAAACATACATCCTATGAAATCTCTATTTCTCAAGAGAGCATATACAACTTAATAGAAAGACTATGAAATGGAAATTTCGCTAGAATATCATATACCACTAGTTCAAAACCCCTTGGTTTAAACAAAATTTTCATTTTGCAAATGTGGTTTGAATTTTTTATTATAATTTTATCCATTACTTAGCCAACTAATAGGTACATGTGTATTGAAATGTATATAGATCCTATGGTGAATATGGAATATGTAATTGTCACTGATGAAGAAAATTCTTTTGTTGGCACATTCATTTATCAAAAAGCTTGTACACATGCTAACATCTTTCATGAAATTATGGATAATGAACTCATTGAATATCCATTTGATTTTATCAGTGGCCTTGGGCATCCTTTAAATATAAAGGAAGAATGAAAAAGGAAATTTACAACACAACTTATAGGCATTAAGAGGAAGCATGACATAGTGGATGTTGGAATGCTAAAGTCAAATATGGTGGGAAGTACACCAAACCATAAAAAAAATAGAGAGATTGTGGAGGAAGGTGTTGGAGATTTGCTAGCATGCCAGTACCGACTGTATGTTTGTCATTGATGACAACATATGGAAAGTAGCATGCATGAAAGTCTTATTCAATAAGCTCTTTGTATATGTAGCATGGACATGATATTAGCATGATATCATGGGTGCAGAGGTTAACTATTAGTACATACAATTATATAGTAGTTGGTGTTAGTAGTGTTCTTGACAGAGTAACAGACAATGTTCTGTGTATGGTTGTCTGTACAGTTATCATGGAGCCTTGCACACTTGGATATATGTTGAAGACATGTTAGTGATGTTTTAGTTATGGACACATAGTCTGATGTTGAACGCAACTGAAGTTATGTAGTCGTTATTCGCCAGTAGCAGTTTCCTGTGTTTGTTCAGAAGAGCCGACAAAGATTTTATTGGTTCTTGAGTTGCGCCTATCTTGAGGGTATGTGCCCTTGGAGTTAAGCTTGGAGAAGTGTTATTGATGTTCGGTTAAGAGTGCATAAGTTAATTCAGCTTACATAGAAAGTTCCAGTTATTTTGGTAGAGCTGACAGTGTGTAGCGTGCATCTACATTTATTTTATTAGGCAGGTCCTAGATTGTGTTGCGTGCATAATAGAGCCAAAAAAATGTTTGTTGGAGTTTATTATGGTTTCTCTAATATGATTTAAAGGTGGTTCTAACAGACCAACTTGATTATATCATTTGGAGGAAAGATATTTATAGGCAGTCATTTGTGATTGCTTGTAAGTGGTTCATGGTTGATGAAGTAGAGCAGAGTAGAGTGTGCAAAATGTTGAGCCATTAGAAGAAGGTCTATGTGACCAAGTAAAGTACTTGTGCTATTCATTAGAACTGATCTAGACAGCAGGTCAAAGCGCAATTCCCCAAGATCTAGATATAGTGTGTATCTATTATTCAGAAGGTTGTAGCCTTAGCCCATTTGAGCAGTGAGTTCTCAGACAGTGCATCCTCTCCCGTAAGAGGGACAATTATAAAAGAATCCTAATAGGGTCCAACCCTTGACCAGGTCTACTGTACTTAATATATTGTAAAGCTACTCTAATAGGGTAAAGGATCTTCTAACAAGGATCATTATATAGTAGTACAAAATATTAGTGGGTGTCAAGTCCCACCAAGGTTTTTACCTATTTGGGTTTCCCTGTAACCAAAATATTGGTGTTGTGTTCATGTTTTCTTTCATTGTGTTTATGTATTATGTTTAAGTATACTTAATTGGATAAAGAATTGAAACTTATAGATAACTGATTCACCCCCCCCCCTCTCAGTTATCTCTTGGGACTATTCTTAACAATTGGTATCAGAGCCAAGTGCCTTGGAGAGAAAGTTTAATAGCTTGAGGTTGATCAGATGGCGTACTTCAGGAAAGAAATTCCTAAGTTCGATGGAGAGAATTATCTTGATTGGAAGAACAAGATGGTGACTCATTTGCAGTGCATTACTTTTGAAGTTTTTAATGTAACCATCAAAGCAGCCAAGATTCCTACCTTAGAAGACCTTGCAAAAGATAATGCTACTGACATACAAAAGGAATTGTTTCATCATAATGCTATTGCTAAAGAAGCCATTATCAATGCCCTATCTGATGGTGAATTTTTAGAAGTAAAAAAGGTAAATACAACCCACAAAATATGGAAGCACCTAGAAGACACATTTGAAGGAGATCAACAAGCAAAGGATGCACGCAGAAAGACATGGAAGAAAAGATACAATGCATTAGAGATGCTGCCTAAAGAAAACATCAGAGCTTACAATTAGAGGATTAATGAAGCAGTTGCTGGAATCAGGAACAATGGTGGAGAGATTTCAGAGGACATTATGGATAAGTTGATGACTACTCTTACTCCAGAATATTAAAGCAAGATCAACGTCCTTGATGAGACCATGCAACTTACATCAAATTTCAAGAGAGAGACCTTGATCAACAAGATCTTAGCTTTTGAGATTTCAAGATTGAAGACAGAACCAAAGAGTGAAACAACTTTCAAAGCAACAGTTCATGGTAAGAAATCTGTAAACACTTTTGGTAATTTTGAAGATGATGATGAAGAGAAAATATTAGATGATTTTATTGCTATGATTGCTAAAAGAGAAAAGAAAGGAAAAGGAAAATATGAAGGTCAATTACCATTTAAGTGCTTTTCATGTAATAAGATTGGTCACTTTGCATCTAAATGTCCCACTAGAGCTAAAAAAATTCAAAAAGGATTACAAGCCTAAGTATTCTAAGGAATGCTACTATGTTGGAGATGGAGTTTCAGATGAAGAATCTGGTGAAGAAGAAATTGGATTCATTGCTATTGTAGATAAAATGAATAACAAGACAATTCATGTAGACAAGAAAGAGAATCAAGAGCTAGCATTGATTTCACAAGCTAACATAATGACAGACTGGATTATAGACAGTGGTTGTTCACATCACATGACAGGTGATAAAGGTAGG
This sequence comes from Chamaecyparis obtusa, assembly GCA_027943335.1. Lineage (NCBI taxonomy): Eukaryota > Viridiplantae > Streptophyta > Pinopsida > Cupressales > Cupressaceae > Chamaecyparis > Chamaecyparis obtusa. Next base: position 325,891 of record BSBK01004913.1, on the reverse strand, counting down.
TTTGTTCATTTGGACAAATACAATGGAGGTATGGCCAGATTTGGAGACAACACTCCTAAACCTATAGTTGGTAGAGGAGCCATCAATTTGGATGGAAAGAATAGTACTGATGATGTTCTTTATGTTGATGGTTTGAAACATAACCTTCTCAGTGTTGGCCAGTTACTTGGAAAAGGCTATCAATTGGAGTTCAAAGATGACAAATGCATCATTAACAACAAAGATGGTGTTATGATTACATCAGGCACAAAGACAAGAGGTAATGTTTTTCAACTCAATTCAGAAGCAAGTTGTTTTGTTGCTAAAGTTTATGACAGTTGGTTGTGGCATAAAAGACTATGTCATATCAATGATAACATAGTGAAGATAAGCAATTGTATGCAAATTAGATGTCTAACTACTAGAGATGATAAATTAACTATTAAAGGCCAATAAATCTATCTAATGCAAACACAATGAAGAATGCAAAGTAACTATGAAATGATGAAACTAAATTAATTACCTTCACCTACCATGCAACTTGTCTCCATTGTCCTCCTAGCCTTGATTTCTTGAAGATGTTGAGCTCTCAGATTTCCAAATGAAGCCCTTTCCCAAGATGATCACCAAAGTGTGGAGATTGAATGAAATGAGTGCACAATAGCTTATGCAAACTAATGGATGAAATGCAAATGAAATGGTGATAGTATGAATTGATTGCTCTTAGAATGCTTGGATGCTTGATTTCTTGAATGCCTATTATCAAAATACCTATTAGCTCTCAAATGGGAAATGTGGCTCCTTTTATAGAGTTTTGGAGGATCTAGGCCTAGGTGGCGCAATCCTACAGTTGAGAATGAAAGGTGGAAGATCCCAGGGCTAGGATTGACTTGGTTGAAGGAGTTGAGAAAAAAGGGGATGTAGTTGGAATGTGAGAGGAAGAATAGGGATGATGTTCTTCTCACATTGACATGGAGGAGAAGAAGGTGGAAGGGAAAGACACATGTCAAGTGTCTCACAAAGACCAAAGAGAGAAAGAGGGAGAGACACTTTCCTCATGAGGACTCTTTGCACAAGTGTCCTATGAGTCACCTTTGACCCTTAGAGGTGGTTTGAGAAGCCCCTTAGGAATAGGGCATGTCTCTTGACTTGGTTGTTGAGAGGACATGTGGTCATGAGACTAAGTCCTATGAGGCCACATAGCTCTTGAGAATAGGACATGTGTGGGTGAGGATAATTGTAAATAAATAATTAATAATAATTATTTATCTTAGCCAAAGTGATGTGTTAGGTGACTAAGTAGGTGAGGTGGACTAGGAAACTTAGTCATATTTAGGTGATTTTGTATTTAATTAAATCACTTTAATAAGACTAATTAGAAGACTTAGGATAGAAGAATAGACTATAGAGAATTCACTAAATAAATTGAATAATTTATTTAATAAATAGAGGACTAATTATTAATTAAATAATAAATATTTAATTAATTTATCAAGTCAATAGTAATTAAATAATAAATATTTAATTAATTAATGAAGCCATTTTTAGGTGTATACAACAATGTAAAGGTAGTAAGAGATCTACCTAGCATAGAAAAGTGAGTTGATACTATATGCAGGGAATGTGTGATGGGGAAGCATGTGAGAAATTCATTCAGGAGAAAGCAAAATTCAGCAGAGAACAAGTTGGATCTAATTCATGCAGACCTATATGGTCCAACTCAAACAAGATCATACTATGGTGAATGGTATTTCATTTTGTTTGTTGATGATTATACTAGGATGATGTGGGTTGCGTTCTTGAAAGATAAGTCAGAAGCTTTTGAGAAGTTCAAAATATTCAAAGCTAAGGTTGAGAATGAATCTGGACTAAAGATAAAATGTTTGAGATCGGATAGAGGAGGATAATTCACCTCTGAAAGATTTTATGAGTACTGCGAAGAACATGGCATAAAGAGACAATTAAGTGCACCTAGAACCCCTCAGTAGAATGGAATTGCAGAGAGAAGGAATAGGATCATTCTTGATACAGTGTGCACCATTATGATAGAAGGAAAAGTTACACACACCTATTGGAGAGATGCGGTCAATACAACAGTTTATACCATCAATAGAATTCAATTGAGGCCAGGAATTGACAAAACACCATATGAGCTATCGTTTGGTAATGTTCCCATAGTAAAATACTTCAGAATCTTTGGAAGCAAGTGCTACATCAAGAGGGATGAAGTAGTAAGCAAGTTTGATGCAAGAAGTGATGAAGGTATTTTTCTTGGTTACTCTACTAAAAGTAAAGCTTATAGATGTTTCAATTTAAGATTGAAGAAGATCATTGAAAGTGCTCATGTAAAGATTGATGAAAAGTTTATGATTCAAGAAAGATATCATGATTACTCACCCATGATTGAAGAAGAACCTAGACCCTCTACTAGTGAGATAGTTATTGAAGAAATGTTTGACAGTATTGATGTGTTATCAAATGACCCTACGGCAAATGAAGAAAATACTCCTAAGGCTGATGAATCAGCATCACCTAAAGTTCCAAAGTTTACATCAAGAAATCATTCCAAGGCAGACATCATTGGAGATTAGAGCGGCAAAGTCTTAACGAGATCACAAGCAAAGAACACAGATAGCAATGAAGTGATATGTTTACTATCTCAAATTGAGCCTTTAAGTTTTTAATATGCTTATAATGATTTAGATTGGCATGATGCTATGAAAGAAGAACTTGATCAAATTATTAAGAATGACACTTGGGAACTGGTCCCAAGACCTAGTGATAAGAATGTGATTGGAACAAAATGGATATTCAGAAATAAGATGAATGAAGATGGTACAGTAGTAAGAAATAAAGCAAGATTAGTATGTAAAGGATATGCACAAAGAGAAGGCATTGATTATTTAGACACATTTGTACCTATGAGTAGATTAGAAGCCATTAAGTTGTTTTTAGCTTAGCTATAGTAAAAAAATTCAAAGTTTATCAAACGGATGTCAAGTCAGAATTCCTGAATGGAGACTTAAAAGAAGTATACATTGAGTAGCCAAAAGGATTCACCTTATTAGACAGACTTGATATGGTATGCAGATTGAAGAAGGCCCTCTACGGACTTAAGCAAGCCCCTAGAGCATGGTATGAGAGACTAGATGGATACTTAACAAAGATTGGATTTAAGAAAGGAGCAATAGATTGTAATCTATTCATTAGAGAGACATTTGAAGGTTTACTACTTGTAGCTATATTTGTTGATGACATTATCTTTGGAGGTAATGACAAACTCAGTGCTGAATTTGCCAAAGAAATGCTGAATGAGTTTGAGATGAGTATGATTGGTCCTATCAAGTACTTTTTGGGACTAAATGTACAATAGATAGAAAAAGGGATTTTCATAAATCAATCAAAGTATGTAAAAGAGATACTGAAGAAATTCAAGATGGATGATTGCAAGCTAGTAGGAACCCCTATGATCATTGGATGAAAACTTACAAAAGAAGATGACTCACCAATAGTAGATATAAAATTGTATAAGTCTATGATTGGTAAACTCATATATCTTACTCAGACTAGACCTGATATTTCCAATGTAGTTGGCATAGTTGGAAGATTTGCAGCAGAGCCTAAACAAAGTCACCTCATGGTAGTAAAGAGAATATTCAGATACTTGTAGGGCACTATAGATTATGGTCTATGGTATCCTAATTCAGAAAATGTTGAGCTTCATGTGTACACTGATGCATATTGGGCAGGATGTGTTGATGACAGAAAGAGTACTTCAAGTGGAGTAGTGTTTCTTGGTGATAGACTTGTCACTTGGACAAGCAAGAAACAAAATTGTATTTCTCAGTCAACAATAGAAGTGGAGTATGTTGCAACAACCTTGAATTGTTCTACAATTGTTTGGATCAAATAGATGATAAAGGATTTTGGAATTCAGATTGATTATCCTATTGTTATTCACTGTGATAACACTAGCTCTATCAATATGTCAAAGAACCATGTGATGCATGCAAAGATAAAGCACATCGAGATTAAGTATCACTTCCTAAGAGAGAAAGTGGTAGAGAAAGAAGTCAAGTTGGACTATGTGAGTATTAAAGATCATTTGGCAGATATATTCACAAAGCCCTTGCCTAAGGATACTTTTGAGTATCTTAGGGAGAAGTTGGGAGTCATTCCCTTCCCTGTTTCTACTTAGAAGAAAGAAGGAAAGGCATCAGTCCTCTGGGACTGGTGGTAGGTTGACTACTCTACCTTAGGAGTAGTACTAGTGATTAAAATAAATGGTGCCCTTTTCCATTTATGTCAAAGGGGGAGTATATGTATTAAGTCATGAAAAACAAAAGTAAAAAGAGGAGTGATATACTAAGGGGAAGCAACATTTAGTTGTGACAGCAGTACAGTTGAGGAAATGGAGAATATTAGAAAATATTGCAGCAGATGGAGGATTCATCTTTGGGGGAGTTTTGAAGAGGAAATGGAGAATGTTATAAAAGAAATGTTCATTTGGGTTGGTGGTAGTTTTTCATTCCACATGTTGCCATCAATGCCAAAGGGGGAGATTGTTGGAGATTTGCCAGTAGGCTAGTACTGACTATATGTTTTTCATTGATGACAACATATGGAGTAGCATGTGTGGAAGTCTAATTTAGTAAGCTCTCTATATATGTGGCATGTACATGATATTAGCATGATATCATGGGCATAGAGGTTAACTGTTAGTACAGAAAGTTATATAAGTTGGTGTTAGCAGTGTTCCTGACAGAGTAATATATAGTGTTATGTGTATGGTTGTCCGTATAGTTATCATGGAGCCTTGCACACTTGGATATATGTTGAAGACATGTTAGTGATGTTTTAGTTATGGACACATAGTCTGATGTTTTAACACAAGTGAAGTTATGCAATCGTTATTTGCCAGTAGCAGTTTCCTATGTTTGTTCAGAAGAGCCAACAAATATTTTATTGGTTCTTGAGTTGCACCTATGTTGAGGGTATGTGCCCTTAGAGTTAAGCTTGGAGAAGTGTTATTGATGTTTGGTTAAGAGCGCATAAGTTAATTTAGCTTACAGAGAAAGTTCTAGTTGTTTTGGTAGAGCCGATAGTGTGTAGCGTGCGTCTACATTTATTTTATTAGATAGGTCCTAGATTGTGTTGCGTGCATAATAGATCTAACAGAATGTTAGTTGGAGCTTATTATGGTTTCTCTAATATGATTTCAAGGTGGTTCTAACAGGCCAACTTGATTATATCATTTGGAGGAAAGATATTTATAGGAAATCATTTGTGATTTCTTGTAAGTGGTTGATGGTTGATGAAGTAGAGCAGAGAAGAGTGTACGAAGTGTTGAGCCATCAGAAGAAGGTCTATGTGATCAAGTAAACTACTTGTGCTATTCATTGGAACCGATCCAGATAGCAGGTCAAAGCACAGTTCACCAAGATCCAGATATAGTGTGTATCTGTTATTTAGAAGGTTGTAGCCTTTGCCCATTTGAGCAGTGAGCTCTCGGACAGTGCGTCCTCTCCCCTAATAGGGATAATTATAAAAGACTCCTAACAGGTTTTGACCCTTGACCAGGTCTACTATACTTAATATATTGTAAAGCTACTCCTAACAGGGTAAATGATCTTCTAACAAGGATCATTATACAGTAGTACATAATATTAGTGGGTATCAAGTCCCACTGGGGTTTTTACCTATTTGGGTTTCCCCATAACCAAAATATTGGTGTTGTGTTCATGTGTTCTTTCATTGTGTTTATGCTTTATGTTTAAGTATACCTAATTGGATAAAGAATTGAAACTTGTAGATAACTGATTCACCCCCCCCCCCCCCCCCTCAGTTATCTCTTGGGACTATTCCTAATAGAAGGTATGCATAAACATCCAAGAGTTGTAGATGGATCTGAGTCAGTGGAACAAATCATAGTTGTTTATCCTAATGTATTGATATCTTGGAATCAGAGAATGAATAGTTTTATGGAAGAATTTGTGGAGGAGAAACATACTCTCAAATTATATTTAGAAAAGGGAGAAACTAAAATAAATATCTAATGTGAAAGTTGTGGCACTGATTATGGAATAGGGGAAGTATCCATGGTGGCACGAACAATTCATAACTTTAGACACAATCATATGAAAACAATGTACCATCAATGTCACATTTTAAGGGAGGAAAATGGTGAAGATCATTCAAGTAGCATAGAAAATAAGACAAAAGTGATTAGAGATCAATTTGAGATTGATCAAGCAATTAAGCATCTAGATGATTTCAACAAGACACATGAGCCTAATTTGTTGAAGGTGGTGGAATAAACACTTGCTGGCTATTAGGATAAGAAAAAAGTGTGGAAGATACATGATGCAATAAATGGTTTCTTTTTGGTGCCAACAAGTGGTAATATTGTTAGTTCTCTAAATGAACACATGAAATCAAAGAAGCATAGCACTACTATAGATGAGGCTTCACTTGATACAATTGATTTAAGGAGTGGAAAAATTGAGAGACCAAAGAATCCTACCAATGACAAGGCCCAACAAAGTTTGACAAGGTTCTTGGCCCCATCATCACCATCTATACTACAGAGGGGTTCTACAAGTGTAGATCCTTCTAGTTCAGGTGTGTCAACTAGATAAGTTTAAATTTATTTTAAATATAATGTTTTGGAATGTGTACATTATTTATTTTATCATATTATTTAAGTTCATTCATTCCCATTGATGTTGCAATGTTGGAGGTATTGGTATTCCCATATAAATAGAAATGGGGAGAGATTAGACACAAAGGTCCTAATGGATGATCAATGGGATGGAAAATTATGGGCCATAGAGAAGCATACCAAGATGATCCTATGTTATGAGGGTAATAAATATCATATTGATGGAACATATAGGCATATTCATTGCAAGAGGGCTCTTGAGATGGGGATCCCATTTGAATAACTGACATGCAACTTTTGTAAGATGATTCTGGAATGTGTTGACTGTAGGATGCATTTATATTTTAAATCAAGGTGTGCCACTAAAATACATGAGAAGGATATAGGGAGATGGAGAAGACTAGACTATTTGACTCAAAATAAACTTAGAATAGCTTCTAGGGATTCAAATTCTAGCCAAAGATCAACAATGAGTGCTCTTTGGTGGGAAAAGAAAAAGGTTTCTATACTCTCTATCAAAATGTGATCCCTAAAGGAGAATATTTTTGAATTGACAAAAAGGAAGGATGTCTTTAGGTTTTGCAAGGATGTGTGTGAGACACATAGAAAAGGAAAATTGCAAGGTAAAGATGCATTTTGGGATTTTGTCAAGGGTATATTTCACAAATTGATGCATTTGAAGGGAGGGGAAAGGTATAGTACATCGACTAAATCCCTTTATGAGATGATCAAGTTATGAGGAGGTCCTAGATTACATATCTTTATTATCTTGAATGTAGATGGTCCTTCAATTTCTACAACTTTGAGGGAAGTTAGAAATTCATTGTCATACATCTTGGGGGACCACAACTACATTTTTAAGGCTGTAGGAAAAGTGTATACTTCTTATAAAACCAAACATGGTATAGATGGCCTAATTCTTGTGTACCTTGTTGAAGATGAATTTTTGTAAAAAAGTATGCTAGGTGGGTAGAAAAAAGTGATACATTGGTTAGTTTTTGTGGTAATAAACATGAACGGTTAGGATAATAAGCAGAAAATGCAAATATTAACAAACAAGAGAGAACACAATAACACAGAATTTAACATGGTTCACCCAATCCCTGGGCTACGTCTACCAACAATGAGTCCAATATCTTTATTATTATCCAGTGATTACAATCTGAAACCTGCAACTCAATACCACCGCAAGAAGCTACAATAATCCCTCATACATTCAATCTCAAACCCTAAGCCCTTTTTACAAGTATTTTTGACATAATGAAATTAGGGCAAAAATTCTCTGACTAATAGAAAATAGATGGCCGACACTTTACAATATTATTAAGTCATTCTTAGCATCGAGGGGCACTACCCCTTGACCCCATGGAAAAGTCTGATTAGGCTCCACATACATAACATGAACATCGGTGTTAGTCACATTTCTTGTTGATAGTTGGTGAGAGAGTTGCAAGTTATGATATCATAATAGATTCTTTCAAGAACAATGTTATTGGCCACTATGCACATGTTATTATTGGAAACCTTTTACATGAAAAACTTCTTTTTTTGGTTGTGGTTTATCACCCAACATGCAATAGGTTTGATGCAAATTTTGTTTGTTGACAATGGAAAAAATAGAATTTTTGTGGAAGAGACATGTGGAAAATAATTTGGGACCTATTGTTGGTCATTCTTCAGATGTGGATAGTAGAAAAAGATAACTTATGTTGATGGACTATTATTCAGTAGAAGGTATTCTATATCAAATTCAGGTTTGGAAGGGTTGAGACTAAGTGGGTCGTACAATGGTTTTCATGTGACATGATTGCATGACTAGGACTATATCCACAATGGTAAAAATCTAGTGAATCCTTTATTTACTAGGTGATGAGATTTGATTTTAGGAGAAGAGTTGATAAGTTTTAGTCATGTTAGGATGGTTTATAACACTTTGAAATGGATAATCACAATCTTAAAAGTGAAGCTATAGAGAGGATAGATCGATAGAATTGGGGTTTAACACAACACATTGCTTCAAGGCATGTTCAAAGGTGTTTGAAAGAGATGAGAATTACATCTAGTGGAAGGGTAGAGAGGAAACTAGGCACAAAGACATCTAATGATTTTTTTTTTACTACATTAACATCTTTATGTCTCAGAGTTTGATTCCTTGGGAAAGAGTGTGAAATGCTTCATGAGTTCATAATTTTATTAAATTATTGTTATGTTGGCTACAAAGAGAATCTAATAATAATGTCAACTTAAATTTTATCAATAGAGAGGCATATTAAGATGTCAAAATTTCTTGTCACTTTATAGTTTTGTTGAGATTTTGTTGAGATCAATACTCTCACTTGCCATGTGTTTTGCACATGACTAGCTTAGATTTATGTGAGAAATTCTTTAGTAAAGTTGGTGGGATGGTTAAAGAAAAAAGGGACTATGATTTCACTAATTTGCTTCATTCTTTTGAAACCCTTAATAGAGTTGAAAAAGAAGAATCAAATCCCCAAGGGATTAATTTTAATTAATATCATAAGAAGAAAGAAAGTATCTAGGATAGATTACACCAAGAAAGGATAAAATATGTTAACATATTATTAGAATATGATTCAATATCTATAGATGATAAAATTATAGAAGCCATCAAGATAGGATTTAAGGATGCACAAGACATTTTATCAACTCTTTGCATGCAACCAGAGAGTCCCACACAATCTTCTTGGTGGGTTAAACCATGGACAAAGGACCAAAATTATCCAACATTCCAAGCTGTGGATGAAGTAGCTGATGAGTCTCCACCAACTCATTCTAACTCTATATTCTAATCTATGTCTTCAGTAGTATACAATCATGGTGAATTGTAAATAATGGAAAGTAAGTGGAGACATGAGTTGGATAAAATTTTAGATTTTGTTGATAAAAATGTAAATAAAACTATAAAACCAATGGAAGACCTTGATGACAAGTTTAAGAATTTTCAAATAGAAAAGAATGAACCAAGGATCTAGAGGTTAAAGAATAGAAAAAATACAAGAGAGATAATATGAACAAGAATAGACTTGTATTAATGATGCAATGATTGAATAAAATATACATATTAGGCCACCTTATATAGGAAAGGTGATAAGAGACAATGATAAGAAGCTGATAAGCTATCACCTATGCAAGGTGTAATCACATGTCCACCAAATGTGGATCATCCTCCATTATCCAATGAAGTATGTGCCATGGGATGAGGATGATAATGTGATATGTGCACTAAAGTGGATCTCGCACCTAAAGTGGAATTTCTCCTACACCATGTGCTTAATTAAGGTGCAAAATCCTAGGTGTCTCAATGAAAAACTACAACACAATGCATTATCCTAAGTAGGATTAAGTAAAGTGTAATTAGGAATATTTAATTAGACCAACACCCCCCTTAAGTGAAACATAGGGGAATGCACTTAAACTCACAATGAAAGATGGTCATGACTACTAGGCCATGTTAGGTACCCTTGTATAATATGCAATGCAATACATGAAATGCAAACTCTCATAAAGTGGAGAAAGAGGGAAAACCTCATGGTAAAAACCCTGCCCCAAAAAGAGAGAAGAAAACAAAAGATGCATGGATGGATGAGCTACTCAAGACCCCCCAAGAAATACATACATCATGTATATACAAAGAATTATCCCCCCATAAGAAGGATAGTTGGAGACATGATATCTCCTCAATAATGAAGAAGCTCCCATGTTGATGAAGAGTAACTGCAAACAAAAGATAATCCAATGCCTACAAGAAAGATGTCTCCCCTTAGGAAGAAATAAATACATCAAATGAAGAAGAATCCAATCCATAGGCAAATGGAAGGATGAAGAAGATGAAGGTCTCCATGTATGCATCTCTAAAGACTGAATAGGTCTCTCTGAGCTCAAAGAATTTATCACATCATGTGACAAACCAAGTGAAGGAGATGAATCATGAATACAAATCTCCAAATAAGGTGGAGAAGTATCTCCAATAGTGATGCTATCATCAGAGAGAACATAAACCCCCTCAACTATGTCTCCCAAATCTGCATTATGAGAATCATCAACAAATTTTAAATAGGCATCCAAGCAGTCATCACATTCTGCAAGATTTGAAGCACGAAGATCATCCTGTTGAATAGTAGAGCCCATGTCTAAAGAAGCAGGAGGTGGAGGAGTAGGAAGCTCAACACTTGTCTCAACAAAAGAATTATTCAAGTGTCCAAAGTTCTCCTCACATACACAATTATCCATTGGTAAAGGGATTTTACATCATGAATATCATTATCATCATCAAAAAAATATGAAAAAGAATACAAGCATGATGTATGATAAAAAAATCACATAACTATGACAGCTCTAGTCTCCATGTCCCTAATGTAGACATAATTAGGAGTGAACTCAATAATTTTACCTTGTGCCCCATGAGTAATTTGATAAATAGAAAGAATATTAATGGTCAAGGATGGTACATAGAGAACATCATTAAATGTCCCATCTCCCATAGGAGCATAACCTTTCCCACAAACCCTCATGTATGTGTTGTTACCTATCAATATATTAGGATAATTACAAGGATCAATAGAATAAAACATATCCATAGAAGATACCATATAATGTGATGCACTTGAATCAAAAATCCATTTACCTTGCTCAGGATGTATGGAAGCCAAAAGTTCTTGTCCTTTACCTTTATCTTTGGATGATGATAAAGATGTAGAAGCTGTTAAAATGTGCAGAAGGAGTAGACACTGATGGGGGAAAATTAATATTGTTCTTTTGAAGAATGTGAGTGAGCACATCAATCTTCTTGTGAAAAAATTTATGCTCATCATGTCCTATCTTTTTACAATATGCACATTTTTCCCTCTTTCTTCCCAGATTATTCCTCTCTTGAAGAAGACTTGGATTCAAAAGTATTTTGTGAAGGAGATTCATTACCTTTTCCATGAGGCTTAGGATCCTTATGTTTCTTCTTTCCTTTTCCATTAGAAGCCTTTGAAGTGGATTCATTTGCAATCAATGCATGATGTGTTGAAGAATTCAATTGACCCATGTGTGCTAACTTTTCTTGTTCCCTGAATAGAAGTAAAAATGGATTCACCTCTATTCAAATATGTGTAAGTGTGGATAGATAGATGTGTGGGGAAATATGAGATATATTCCCAAAAGAGAGATCCAATTTGATCAACCAAGAGGTTAATGCACAATCAAAACAATCTATAAAGAATATGAAAGAGAGAGAGAATCCAATGTTTCCCTATAAAGGAATTATGCTTGAAATCTAAAATAATTCAAATACAAATACTAGCCTCAAATTATGGTAGATCTAGAAAATGTCAATTTCTGATGTCTGTGTGTACTTTCGAGCAATTCTGCAACTTGTTCTAGACTGGAAATGCCGAGATAGAGAAAACCCAGAAATTTTTCTCCAAGATGAGCTCAGGTCGACTTTGACCCTCATAAAAGGTCAAATACTACATTCTTTATTTGAAGGCTGATTCTGATTTTGTTTGCAAACCTTGGAAGTTCGCCGAAAAGGGTATCCAAATTCTCTCAGATCTAAAATCCCGCACCTGTACTTGCAATAAAATGGGGGTTTTTGTTGTATGGGGGGTTTGTCTTGGTCAAACCCCAATTTAGGAATTAACCTTGAAATTGAATTGAAATATAGTGTGCATAAACAAAGTAATTGAAATAAATTACCTTGCTTATGTTGAAGTCCTTGTAGAGGATTTGAATCCTCAAATCCACAAGTAGGAATGCTTCAATGGATGTAGAATGAATGTAGGATGTCTCCAATCAATGGCATTTGATCTTCAACACCAATATTGACTTGATCTTTGCATACAAGAAGGCTTGAATGAATGTAGAAGGATGGATCATCAAAGGGGGCTCCAAAGAGATTGAATCCTTCAATAACTAACAATGGATCTCCTTGATGGATGGATGCTTGAAAACTTGAGTTCTTGAAGAATTTCTTGAATGCTTGAAGACTTGCTTGATTGTGGATATCTTCTCACAAAACTTGATGAAGAGATGTGAATAATGGATGTGAAAAGTGAGAGAGGAAGGCCTCCTTTTATAGTGAACTAGGCCACAATCCTCTAGATGGGCCACCTTGGAGAATTAAATACCAATTAGGTCCTAACCTTTAGAAAATATACCTATATTAAATGCAATTAGAGGATTTACCATCTCGAAACTTGAAATGGCCAACCCAGAGGCAGGAAAACAAATATCCTGAAAGCCCGATGCCCGGAAATCAAGGATTCTAGAAATTTGAAGGAAGGGGGAAAAATTGAGGTTGGGACTGACCTAGTCAGGTATGACCTCAATCTTGACCTAGTCAGGTTTGAGCTCGATCCTGACCTACTCAGGATCAACCTCAAATTTGACCCTGGGCCCAGATTCAGTCAAAACTAGGACAGGAGGTCCCGGGGATGCCCAGAGACCTAGAAATGATATCAGAGAGGGACATAATGCTAGGGATAAGCATAAAATCCTATGATAACTATGATAAAGACTAGGAGGACCTATTTCTAAGTCCTACCTATAAAATAGAGCCACAAAAGAGGGAAATTCAGGAGAATCCTTGAGATCCTATCCCTAATTTCACCTAGAATGAAGAAATCAAGTGTTGGAAAGAAGTGGAAAGCGGGGAGAAAGCCAAATACATGGAAAGACCTGATCAAGGCACTTAACATGACCCCAGACCACTTACTTGAAGGGCTAAATGCTCTTATCATGGAAGTGCTTCCATTTGAAGATGATCCATTAAGCCCCCACTTTAGCAAGAGTATGGACTTGATGCAAACTCTTGGTAAAGGAGATCAGAATGAAAAGATAATCTTATTGTAATCCAAGGGACAAAGGGAAACCTTAAGCCCCTAGGGACTCAAGTCTTCATCAACTCCTAGATCACAATAAGAGAGACATCTCTAGAGAAAGAAGGTGTGATTACCTCACCCAATGAGAACTTATGTCCCATTATGAACCACAAAGGAAAATAGCACAACTGGAAAGATGGAATTGAACCACGTAGTGAATGTGGCTACTCACTAGTCAACCCATCAAGGATTCATTCTTAGGAATATTCTATTCCATAAGAATAAAAACAAAAACAAAAGAGATCTAGTCTTAAGGACACCTCTGACCTTAAGGGATTAAAATATGTGTGTATTTGAAACTGGAGGGATCAAGAGATCCTAAAATATAAATCCATGCTTTAAGGATTAGTTACTAATCCAAAAAGGGAAAAAAAGTATCTTGAAACATAATATGTGTGTATCAAAAAGTACGTGTGTGCAACAGGTGAGCAAAGCGTATGCCCCCATGTTAAAGTCATTGCTGACACTTTAACAGGAGCAATGACTTTAACAGAAATATAAACAACTCCACTTATTACATTTCCATGTCGAGATGCCCCCAGATGAAAACAAATCATGAGAAATTTCACAGAAATATACAAAGAACACAAAAGGGATCTACCTACCATGGGGTCAGTATGATCATAAGATAATATATATATGATATTATTGCAAATGAATTGACATCATTCCCCAAAGAAAGTAGAACTACAATCACAAAGGAGGAAAGATCACATAAGATATACGAAGGAAAATCTTTTCAGACCATGACATGGAGACCAAAAAGAATTAGTGCTACCATATCTCGAATCCAAGTAGATTTCAAAAGGAAACATTTACGAACAATAGCACAATTATGACATAACATTGAACAATGCATAGAAGAATAAAGATACATATAGAAGAATTTGAACAACAGTTTCAATTCCCATCACCATGCACCAATTGAGTAACAAGGATCATATAAAAGAGTCTAACAACATTTAGCAAACACATTATGGGAGAAGCACAGTACAACAGGAAAACACACAACAAAGCTACCATGAAGGACAAGCCAATCAAGTGTGCCACCTACTCTCCCCATCTCATTGTATATCATTTAGGGAAGATGGGTAACTCACAAGAGGGGCTATATCCAACATAGTAGGAATGATAGCTAGTTCCAAACAAGGATCCTCTTGAGAATCACTATGGTTGACACTAGGTGTAAGAGTCAATTATGATGAAAGCATATTAGGTAAATCAATGTCAATGTCAATAGTTTCATATTCATCATTAACATCATCAGTATCATTAAGAGTATCTTCTTCATCCAAATTAATCAAAATATGATCTAAGATACAAGTAGAATCATCATAATCATGCATGTGAACATCATTATTAGTAACAATTTTTTCTACCACATTATGCATAGGTTCATCCAAGGAAAGTAAAGATCTTTGAGCTTTAGCATGAGCACGACACTTTTTACGACATTCATTAGTAGATTGATTACATTTTGATTTATTTGAAATAAGTTGAGAGCTAGGAGGAACAATCATAGGATCCTTCATAGGTTCTTTAGGAAGATCAATAGGATTATTAACCATAGGAGAAACAATCACAAGATCTTTGATAGGTTCGGTAGAAGGAACTTGATTAACAAAGCTAGAAGTCATAGTTAAAGGAGGTATAGAAGGTGTAGGTAAAAGACCATGATTAAGATCCATAGGAGGTATGCTTAATTCAAGAATCTTACGATGTTTATAAGATTGATATGATCGAAAAATATTATTAGGTCGAGGAGGACATGAATTAGGTAATGAAGGCCAAAAGAAATCTAGAGCAGCACAATCTCTAGGCCTAGAAGGTTGATATAAACTATGATTAATCATCTTCAATTCTTCATCATGAATGAAATTAAGACACTTATGGATAGGTGAAGCAATAGCATGCATGGCATTCAACCAAGGAAAAACTAGTTTAACTTGAAATTGATCAGAAGTAGGAACAACAACAAAGGTAGTGTTCACAATTTTTCCACAAAGTTCAACTGGTAAAGTAATAGAACCAAAGGATGGATAAAGAAAACCATTTCAAGTTTGAATCCACACATCTGATGTATCATAAAATTAACATTGTACGCTTTTCATAAAAATATTTTCTTCAGTGATAATATTGACTAAGGATGTAGGATCAACAAGACAACCATGAGTAGGTTTCTGAGAAATCCTAGTAGCAATGTAAAGGGGACCATTAGGAGCTTTAATAGTCTCAGAGTCATAAAAGGTAATCAAAAGTTCCTGAGGTATTTTATTCTTAAATTATTGTCGAGGTTTAGGTTGAGTTTCCATTTTAAGTTTAGTTTTTGGTCGAGTTTGAGATTGAACTTGAGGTTGAATCTAAGGTTGAGATTGAAGTTGAGGTTGAGGTGGAGATACAGATTGAATAGCATGCTCCACTTGATTAACAAAATGATTGAGATCATCCATCTTTGAATCATACAATTTCTATAGCAGATGGCTGAGCAATAGTATTAGTATCATGCGTAGGTAAAGGGTTCGTATAGATTTGAAGGTTCTGATTAGGAGGAGAGACAGACTTGTTCCCACCACCATCAAGATTATCAACAGATAAAGCCTTAGAATCAATTAAGTCTTGAACCTTATGTTTTAAAGAATAGCATTTCTCAGTATCATGACCATTCTGATGATGATATTGACAAAAAGCATTTTGATCAAAAGATTTAGATGCAATCGTGATAGGTAAAAGAGGTCGAATAGGAGGTAAAGTAATCATATTAGTAGTTAACAACCTATTCATAATAGCATGTAAAGATTTAGAAAGAGGAGTAAACGTACAATTTAATCAAAAAGCAGTGGATGCAGAAGTGGCATTGTGAGATGCAAAAACAACTTGATCAACAATTGCATTCATTTGTTTGTTTATCTTGACATAGTTGTTAAATTTTTGAAATTTGTTTAGATTAGGAGCAACATCACTCTTATCAATTGGAACAGGAGCCATTGGAGTGTTTCTCTCAAATTGACTCACTTGTAATTGATAATAATGAAGCGCTGCACAAAGTTGTTGAAAAGAGGTAAATTCAGTAAGCAGAATCTTATCTCTAATATCCTTTTGCAAATTTGAAATAAACATATGTTGAATATCCATATTAGGAACATGATACGAAATCTAAGCATACAAATGCTTAAATCTACCAATAAATCTAGCTAATTTTTCTTTAGCACTTTGTTTACAATGCATCAAATTAGTCAAAGACACTTGTGGGCCAATGTTGTTTTGAAATTGTTGAATTAAGGCATTATCAAGTTGCAAAAAGGAATCAATAGAATAAGGAGGCAAGGAACCATACCATTGTAAGGCCTTGTCATGGAAGGTTCTAGCAAATAGTTTGGCTAAAATCCTATGGTCGTGAGCATAATCACTACAAAGGATTTGAAATGTTTTAACATGATGAACATGATCTCCTTTTCCATTATAATTCTCAAGACGACGCATCTCACCTTGCTGAGGAACAGGAGTACAAATAATGTCTCAGGACAAGGGACTTCCCATGTCACATGTAGGAATACTAAACTTGTTTTGAGTTAAGGAAGCAAGTTGTTGTTGTAAGGATGACACAGCCTGAGCCAAATTGATGATTTTTGAATCATTAGAGGAAATGGGAGGAGTAGCAACATTAGACACACTAGGTAAAGTGTAAGAAGCTGCAGGAATATAAGACACAACTGGAGGAATACTAGGAACTGTAGTTGGAAGCGGATTGGAATAAGTAAAAGGAGCATTATGATATGAAGGTTGTGATGTAGGAAGGGACACAGGAGGAAAACTCATAGGAGAAAAGGGAACCATCATAGTCACCAAAGAAGGAGTATAGGTAGGAATATTAGGTAAAGGATTAGAAGGAGGATTAACACTAGTGATAGGAGGAATCAACCCTAAATCTAGAGCTTCTTGAACTAAAGGTTTAACATTTGAATGCACAAGGTGAGTAATACCATGCAAAAGGTTAACACCTTGATTAGTATCATAGAGAAATTTCTTAAGAGCCTCTATAGCTTGAATGGAGTCTTGATTATGGTTCTCTTGAATAAGCCAATTACCCATTTTATCAAGTTCAGTGGAAATTTTTTGGACTTGTTTAGGAGGAACTCTTAAAGCGTCATCCTCATCATGAGATGAGTGAGAAGAGTTTTGCTCCATAGTGGGATTGGAATCATGAAGAATCAAGTTATCATTTGGGATCCTAAGGAAATGAGAGGAAGATTCAGGATCAAAAGCACCCATGAGTCTACAACTTCTTCTAACCAGAATGTTATAAGTAGGACTAGTGGTAGTAAAGCTCATAAACCGATGTAATGTAAATGAACTAAACTAAGAACATATAAAGCATGAATATGAAATCTAATTAGCATGCAAGATCTAACACAAAGAAAAAATCTAATACTAACAAGATAAAAGGATAGCACACTAAGGCATCCAATTTCATAAGAAGAATAGAGAGGAATCTAATGCCAAAAAAGAAAGAGAGTAAGCTAGTCGGGTTCACCAAAATGAATAGAAGTAAAAATGGATTCACCTCTATTCAAATATGTGTAAGTGTGGATAGATAGATGTGTGGGGAAATATGAGATCTATTCCCAAAAGAGAGATCCAATTTGATCAACCAGGAGGTTAAAGCACAATCGAAACAATCTATAAAGAATATGAAAGAGAGAGAGAATCCAATGCTTCCCTATAAAGGAATTATGCTTGAATTCTGAAATAATTGAAATACAAATACCAACCTCAAATTAGGGCAGATCTAGAAAATGTCAATTTTTGATGTCTATGTGTACTTTCAAGCAATTCTGCAACTTGTTCTGGATTGGAAATGCCGAGATAGAGAAAACCCAGAAATCTTTCTCCAAGATGAGCTCAGGTCAACTTTGACCCTCATAAAAGGTCAAATACTACTTTATTTGAAGGCCGATTTTGATTCTGTTCACAAATCTCATAAATTCACTAAAAAGGGTATCCAAATTTGCTCTCATATCCAAAATCTTGCACCTGTATTTGCAAGAAAATGGGGTTTTTTGTTGTATGGGGGGTTTGCCTTGGTCAAACCCCAATTTAGGAATTAACCTTGAAATTGAATTGAAATATAGTGTGCATAAACAAAGTAATTGAAACAAATCACCTCGCTTATGTTGAAGTCCTTGTAGAGGATTCGAATCCTCAAATCCACAAGTAGGAATGCTTCAATAGATGTAGAATGAATGTAGGATGTCTCCAATCAATGGAATTTGATCTTCAACACCAATCTTGACTTGATCTTTGCATATGAGAAGGCTTGAATGAATGTAGAAGGATGGATCATCAAAGGGGGATCCAAAGAGATTGAATCCTTCAATAGCTAACAATGGATCTCCTTGATGGATGGATTGTTGAACACTTGAATGATTGAAGAATTGCTTGAATTCTTGAAGATTTGCTTGATTGTGGATATCTTCTCACAAAACTTGATGAAGAGATGTGAATAATGGATGTGAAAAATGAGAGAGGAAGGTCTCCTTTTATAGTGAACTAGGGCACAATCCTCTAGAGGGGCCACCTTGGAGAATTAAATCCCAATTAGGTCCTAACCTTTAGAAAATATACCTAGATTAAATGCAATTAGAGGATTTACCATCCTGAAACCTGAAATGGCCAACACGGAGGTGGGAAAACAAATATCTCGAAAGTCCGATGCCTGGAAATCAAGGATTCTAGAAATTTGAAGGGGGAAAAATTGAGGTTGGGACTGACCTAGTTAGGTACAACCTCGATCCTAACCTAGTCAAGTTTGAGCTTGATCCTGACCTAGTCAGGATCAACCTTGAATTTGACCTTGGGCCCAGATTCAGTCAGAACTAGGATAGGAGGTCCCGAGAATGCCCAGAGACCTAGAAATGATATTAGACAGGGATAGAATGCCAAGGATAAGCATAAAATCCTATGATAACTATGATGAAAACCAGGAGGACCTATTTCTAAGTCCTACCTAGCAAATAGAACCACGAAAGAGGAAAATTTAGGAGAATCCTTGAGATCCTATCCCTAATTTCACCTAGAATGAAGAAATCAAGTGTAGGAAAGAAGTGGAAAGTAGGGAGAAAGCCAAATACATGCAAAGACCTGGTCAAGGTGCTTAACATGACCCCAGACCACTTACTGAGAGGGCTAAATGCTCTTATCATGGAAGTGCTTCCATTTTAAGAAGATACATTCCCTTGTGATTTGAGCTGTAAATTCATCAAGAGAAGGCAATTTGTATGTAATACCAAGGGCATCCATAGTAGCCTAGAATGTAGAAACAAAGATTGAATATTTAGGACCTAGCTTGGAAAGTATAAAAAATATCAATTGTTAATCCTCTTTAGTAATGCCACAAGTAGAAAGATCCAATCTAATAGAATTGAACTTAGATAAAAAGTCTTGAATATTGTCAAAATCACTAGGATTTAGACCTATGAGCTCATTCTATAATCTGAATTTTCTCATTCTATCAGGTTTACCAAAGAGTCCCTCCAAGATTACCCAAGCATCACGAGGAGGATGTGTGCAAGATGCAATATGAAATAGAAAATCATGAGAGATAGATGATCTAAGAGAGCCAAGTGCTTTATCCCTCTTATCAAATCATTTTCTCATTTGTGCAACACCTGTAACTGGTTCTTGATCCTACCCAAGAATCATTCTAAGCAATCCAATACTTAACAAGTGATCACATAAATATTATTTCCATTCATGGTAGCAATATGGAGTGAGGATTTTGACCTTTGAAAAATCTATAATGTACAACCAAATAATGAATGATAACAATTGATAAATCCTTAAAATTACTGATGCAAATTATAAAATTGAAATCCAAGGATTAACCTAGAGCAAATATAGTCCCAAAATGACCTATTTATGAAAGTGATATTTCCACCCAAAACCAATGAAATCTGATTGTAGATCTATAAATTAGATGAAAAACCATGCACTTTCAAAAATAAATTCACCTCAAAATGTTACTGTATGTTCCCAAACGAAGCCCTAGAAGTTGCAAAAATTAGGAACAAACATGAATAGTCATGAAAATATGCAATTTCTAATTAATCTAGCCACCAAAATACAAAAATAATGTCACCGTTGGAAACTTCAGGAAATTATACCCCAAATCAAAAAACAATGCTTGAAAAAAGGATCAAAATTGAGCAAGATATGGGAGTTTGAAGTTAGGCTGCAAAACCAAAAAAACCAATAGTGAAGGTAGGAAATTTCAAACCCATGATGACATCAACAAACCACTAGGTTAAATTTGATGATTGTATGGCCATCACTACAAATAGCCAATCTTCCCCATTTTACGTCTAAATGGGTGTCAAATTTGATCTCATGAAACTGTCTGTGTGGCCAAAAAATGTCGACCTGATTGACCTGTTTGATGATTATATCATCCGTATAGATGTGACTGGTAGGGTGACATGGCCTCCTGCCACATGTTGGTCATTGATTGGGTCTGTTGATGTGGCGATGTTGCCACGTGTCCATTTTGATTGGTTGTGCGAAGGGCTGACAAGACAGGACACATGTCCTTTTTTTTCTGCGTGGTTATCTATGTTTGTGCTGTGTGGGTGGCTGACATGGTGGCACATAGAAGAGGGGCTGCAGAGGAGCAACTGCGAGGAGGTGGCTTGCAGGCTGTGGAGGAGCAACAATTTGGTGGATTACTCAGGGAATTTAGTCCCACATTTGTTGTGCTATGAAAAAAATCTTTGTTTTTATACAAAGCTCAACACCAATTAAACAAACAAAGAGCCATAGACTAGGTGGTCAGTGTTGGAATGACCATTGATCAAGCTAAGGGTTTGGTGCCCAGTCTTTGACCGATGATGTTGAATTCCCTTTGGATGACTTTGATGACATAATGCTTGTCCTATTTGAAAAAGAAAAATGGGGGTCGTACAAACCCCAAATTTTGTAAAAAATAAATTCAAACAGAAAATTATGAAAATAAAATATAATTTTTTTTACCCAAATCGTACTGTGCTTGTGTAGATTGGGTCGTACAACTCAATTTGTAAAATAATTTTTCTCCAATTTTGACTTTTGTCAAATATGGGCAAATTTATAGTCGATTTTCCTTGAAACAACCTCCTCAATGCAATGGTGAGGTCAGATCTAACCCAAAATGCTTCCATAAGATGTTGGTCTTCAGATCTAAAATATGGACCTCCAATGCTTGCACCAAGGTCTCTCCAAATAGGCTAATCAAAATACTCTAATGGCTCTGATAATATGTAAGAATTTGGAAATAGTAAAGAATGAACCACTGATTTAGAGGTTAAAGAATAGCACAAATACAAAAGATATTATATGAACAAGAATAGACTTGTATTAATGATACAATGGTTGAATTATTAAATAAAATATACATAATAGGCCTCCTTATATAGGAAAGGTGATAAGAGACAATGATAAGAAGATGATAAGCTATCACATATGCAAGGTGTAATCACATGTCCACCAAATTTAGATCATCCTCCATTATGCAATGAAGTATGTGCCATGGGATGATGATGATAATGTGATACGTACACTAAAGGTGGAGGGTATGTGCAAGATCATGAGGGGCCAAAAAGTGGCGATGTGAAAAATATTCACTTTTCACTCGTCCAAAAGTGCATGAAAATGCTTGTTGACTTTTTAGTAGACTTGGGTGTTAGTACACCTAGGCAAACCTGACACCAAAGCACAGGCTTAATCGAGTACCCGAAACCTGTGGCATAAATCAAAACCCGTGAGCCATTTTCCTCATTTCTCCTCATGTTTTGGGTTTGGAAAATGGCTGTAAATATCATATACATGATATTTTTGGGTATCTAATTTCCGCAATAACAAATTCATTCTCCGCAGTATACGGTAAGTAAATTCTTTGTATATTTTGATTATTTTATTTTATTTTGATGCTAAATGTTGTTTTTTTGGTTGAAATAGGGTTTTGTATTTATTTTTGTAATAATATATGAAATCAAATTTGATATTTAGTTTTTCTTTTTATTTAATCAGGCATGGCTGACAAAAATGAAGAAAATAACCCTCCTGCACCAAATAACAATCCCCAAAACAATCCCTCGTCTCAAAAACCTCAATCTTTAGAAGATTTGATACAAGATAATCTGAACACAATTCAAGGTTTCCAAAACACATATTAGAATATACCTACATTAGGTCCCATGCTTGCCACATTAAATACTATTGTTGAAAATATTGACACACTCATGTAACAACATAATGCTGCTCTTCATTGGCATGATGATATGCATGCCCAATTTGATGACATACTTGACCATGATGGGATTGCGGCCCTTAATATAAGTAAGGAATATATAGCCTCTCTTTTTGTGAATCCTAAAACTAGATTACAAGTTGACCCCCAAAAGCCCAAATTATCAATAAAATGGTGCACAAATGAAGCAATGCGCACACACTTTTGGGATCGCTAGTGGATGGTTTTTGATAAACCACCCCATAGAAACTTGGAGCTCCCTTTCTATTTCATAAAACAATTGTATGTCAAGTTTTTTCTTGGTTACAATGTTAATTATTGGAGTATGAGGCCCAACATGGGCGTAGGTGGAGGAGCTCCTCAGACTAGGCCATTTGCCCAGTGCAAAAAGGCCACTACCTTTGTCCCCCCATTGATGTCGCACCCCTCCTTAAGAGCAGCATCCCGATATCATTGCAAAGGCTACCTCATAAACTATTAGGGCCATTCATTTGTTGAGTGATCAGTTGATCACATAGACCAGGTCAGTGTTGCCTCCTGGTGTGGATGATGCTGGCGCATCGACATCTTGTCGGAGTTCACATGTATGCAAGCCCCATATTTGCATTATATGAAAGAATATGTGCCTCAGACCGCTTACTGATGTTGATACATATTAGTATGTTATGTTAGGAATGAATGCTAAAGTGTTTGGCACCCATTCTATAGCAGTTGTTGTTGCATTCATGACTATGATTGTCATTGATGTCAACATAGTGTTTTACCGAAGACTTGCAGAGAAGCAGACAATGTTTTGATTAGCGCACATGGGATATTGTAGTTGGAGCTATGTGACATTGAGGATATACTCTTTGATATGTTATATGTCTATGGTTAAGAGTGCAGACAATAATTATTTTATTCATGAAAGTTATGATCATTTTGGTGGAAGCAGTATTAAGGCAGTGTTCCTGAGTAGCAGTTTTTGGCAATCGGATGATATATCCTAATCAGGATGGAATCTAGCTTTGCACAGTTAAAGGGAAGTTAGAGACACATTGAAAGTGATGTGGATGATAGTGCAAACTTTGAAGTCACATGAGTGAAGATTTATTGTATTTGGAAGCCGACAGTTTTATGTAATTTTGGTGTAGCATGTGGAATATTTTATTTTGTAATTGAGTGCCAACTCATTTGTAATTATTTGAGTGTGGTATAAAGGAAGGAATGTTTTTCCTTGTTTTAATGAGAGTATGTGATGCGGTATGCATAAAGTGAAGAAAAGAGCTAAGTATGAGAGCAAAATTGTGAAGGAAGACATGCGAAGTACAAAGATCTAAAATTGAGATCTGATGTAGCAGTGAGTGTGGTTTGGAATAGTCAGAAATGAGGTAACATATTATTCTATTGAATAATGCAAAGATTATTTGGACAGTGAGTTCAGTGATCTTACCCTAAAGCTTTTTGGGCAGTGGGTCCTTCTGTCTTCCATAACTCTTAACAGGGTTAGAATTTTTTAATAGGGATTCAAAATCTCCTAGCAAGGATTTATATGTACTGAATGTATTTCATAAGAATCCTAACATAGTCCACCCTTTCACAAGGAATATTCATATTAGTGCATCTTTTGTGGGCATCATTCCCACCGGGGTTTACTCTTTGATCAAGAGGTTCCCTAGTCAACATATCTTGTGTTATTGTGTAATTGTGTATGAATATCTTTCTATGGTTGGTAATTATATTGCTTATATGGTTTAATGTTGTTGAAGATGATAAAAGTTATAATTATTTGATAACTAATTCACCCCCCCCCCCACCTCTTAGTTATCTTGGTGGACTTTACTTTCTAACAATTGGTATCAGAGCAGTAGGTCCTTGAAAGAGAAGTTTAACAGCTTAAGGAGATCCATGGAGAATTTCAGGAAAGAAAGCTCTAAGTTTGATGGAGTAAATTTTGATAGCTAGAAAGAAAAGATGAAGACACATCTACTATGTTTAGGACTAGGTTATTGGTTGATTACAAAGAATGATAAGACTTTCATTGAAGAAGATAACCTTGAGACATGCTCTAATGATGAGAGAGATCTATTCATGTGTAACATACTTGCAAGAGAAGCACTTTTGACAGCACTTCCAAAGAATGAATATAGTCAGGTAAAATGTTTGAAAAAGTCTCATGAAATTTGGAAATCTTTGCACTCTACTTTTAAAGGTGATGAACATGCAAAAAGAGTTAGATTACATAATTGGATATGTGCATTTGAAGATATAAGAATGTTGGAAGATGAATATGTTAGAAGCTATATTGGTAGAATGTCATAAATTATTGTAGGGATAAAATCTTGTGGAGGAACAAAGATAGAGAATGAAGTGATATGGAAAATTCTGAGGACATTGAATCCTGTATTTAAGTAGACAACACAGATGATTAAACAAGTTATACCTTGTACTACAAACTTTACAAGAGAGACTCTTCTTGGAATATTAGAAGCAGCAAAGATGAACCTGAGGTTATCAGGAGACTTACCTAGAATGGAGACAACATTCAGTGCTCTTAGTGTTCACCCTACATTATCAAGAAGCATCAGTGTGAGCGGAGATTATGCTGGCAGTAGTAGATCTAGAAATGAAGAAGACAAGAAGATTGAAGAAGGTATTGCCTTGCTTGTGAAAAGAGAGCCAGATGGTAAGAAAATTTTTAAATGTTGGACTTGTCAAGAATATGGTCATTTTGCATCTAAATGTCCTAAGAGAGTTAAAAAGTACAGAAAAAATTTCAAGCCTAAAAGATCTAAGGAATGTTATTATGCTAATGATGAAGACCTTGAAGCTAGTATTGAAAGAACTTTAAGTGAAAGTGATACTGAGAATAATGATGAAATATGATTTGTAGCAATTAAAGAAGAAAATTCTCAAAATAATGTTAAGGAAGAAAAAGTCTTAGTTTCCCAAGTTGAAAAGAAAGCTAATTGGATTATAGACAGTGGTTGTTCACATCATATGTCTAGTGATATGAAAAAGTTCATAAAGTTTAACAATTATGATGGAGTTGTCAGAGTTGGTAACAATGCACCTTGTTTGATTAAAGGTATAGGATCTATTACTCTTGATGGAAAGACTAATACTGATGATGTTTACTTTGTGGATGGATTGAAACATAATCTTTTGAGTGTTGGATAGTTAGTTGATAAGGGATATCAAGTTTGGTTTACTGAGAAAACTTGTGTGATAAAGGATAAAGATGGAAATCTGATTGGAATCGGATCTAGAACCAGATGTAATGTATTTCAGTTGAATCCTATTGAGATGACATGTTTGATTACTAAGATTGATGAAAATTGGTTATGACATAGAAGGTTTTGTCATATAAACTTTGATAACATTGTGAAAGTAAGTACTACACTTGCGGTAAGGGATTTGCCTAAAATTATGAAGCCTACTAACACGATTTGCAAAGAATGTGTGATGGCTAAGCAGAAGAGAAGTTCATTTCCTAGTAAGAAGTTCACATCGGCAGAGAAGTTGGAGATTGTTCATACAGATTTGAGCGGTCGTACCAGGACTAGAGGATTCTATGGAGAAAGGCATTTTATGATTCTTGTTGATGATTTTACAAGAATGATGTGGATTGCATTTTTGAAAGAAAAATCTGAAGCATTTGATAAGTTTAAGATTATTAAGAACAAAGTTGAGAATGAATCTGGAACGAAGATTAAATGTTTGAGATCTGATAGAGGTGGTGAATTTACTTCTAGAGAGTTTAACACTTTTTGTGAAGTGAATGGTATTAAGAGACAATTTTCAGCCCCTAGAACACCTGAACAAAATGGTATTACAGAAAGAAGAAACAGATCAGTGACTGAAGTAGCAAGAGCTATGTTATTTGAGAATGATTTAGCAAAGACATTTTGGAGAGAAGCAGTGAATACATTAGTATATACAATGAACAGAGTACAGATCAGAGTAGACACATACAAGACACCTTATGAATTATGGTTTGGACATGCACCCTCAGTTAAGTATTTTAGAATTTTTGGAAGCAAATGTTATATAAAGAGAGATGATGACATTGGAAAGTTTGATCCTAGAAGTGATGAAGGTATTTTTCTTGGATATTCTTTGAAGAGCAAAGCATATAGATGTTACAATAAGAGAACTAAAACTATTGTTGAGAGCACAAATGTTAAAGTTGATGAAAAGTTCAAAATTCAGGAAAGAATACTTGATTATGAATCTAATGAAGAAGCTCATCCTAAGCCTAACACTGAAACTACTGAATTATTCTATGAAACTTATGGTGAATTGTTGAATGAAAGTCATGCTGAAGAAACCAGAGAGGAATCTAGAGAAGAATCTATAGTTGAAGCAAGATTTGAGACTATGACACCAAATAGGTATTTATCAAGACATCATCCTATTGAACAAGTTATTGGAAGTTTGAACAGAGGAGTTTTGACTCAGAATAAGGTACATTTATGTTTGATTTCTCAAATTGAACCTAAATCTACTAGTGAAGCTTGTGAAGATGAACATTGGATTAATGCTATGAAAGAAGAACTAGATTAGATAGAAAAGAAAAAGACATGGGAATTGGTCCCTAGACCTAAAGATAAGAATGTGATTGGAACTAAATGGGTATTCAGTTTCAAGATGAATGAACAAGGAGAAGTTGTAAGAAACAAAACAAGATTGGTATGTAAGGGATACTCATAGAAAGAAGGAATTGACTATGAAGAAACTTTTGCACTTGTAGCAAGAATTGAAGTAGTAAGAATGTTTTAGGCCTATGCAACTTTTAAGAAATTCAAAGTGTATCAGATGGATGTGAAGTCAACATTTCTGAATGGAGAATTAAAAGAAGAAGTCTACATTGAGCAGCCTGAAGGTTTTCCTTTGACTCAAGAAGGAGACATGGTATGTAAACTAAAGAAAGCATTGTATGGACTAAAGCAAGCACCTAGAAATTGGTATGAAAGAATGGATAAGTATTTGTTAAAGTTGGGATTTGCTAAAGGAACATATGATAGCAATCTATACACAAAAGAAATTAAAAATAGTTTGTTGATTATAGTTATTTTTGTTGATGACATTATTTTTGGAGGAGAAAATGATGCTAGTGATAAATTTGCTGATGAAATGAAGACTGAATTTGAAATGAGTATGATTGGTGAGATGAAATACTTTTTGGGATTACAGATAACACAAAACAATGATGGTATCTTTGTAAGTCAGACAAAGTACTTGAATGATTTGCTGAAAAGATTTGGAATGGAGGACTGTAAACTAGTTGGAACACCTATGGTAACCAGACATAAGTTATCTAGCACAGATGAAACATCGGCAGTTGAGCAGAAGAAATATAGATCCATGATTGGAGGATTGTAGTATTTGACACACACAAGACCAGATATAGCACATTTAGTTAGAATTGTGGCAAGATTTCAAGCTGAACCTAGAGAATCACATTATGCAGCAGTAAAGAGGATACTGAGATATTTAAGAGGCACAATGGACTATGGATTGTGGTATGAAAAATCTGATGATTTTACCCTATGTGCATATATAGATGCTGATTGGGGAAGCAGTATTGATGATAAGAAAAGCACCAGTGGAGGAGCATTTTTCCTTGGAGGAAGATTAGTTTCTTGGCTAAGCAAGAAGAAAAATTGTATTTCACAAAGCACATCAAAAGAAGAGTATGTAGCAGTAGCAAACAATTGTAACCAAATAATTTGGATGAAGCAGATGCTGAAGGATATTTGAATTAAATTTTTTGAACCTGTTGTTATACATTGTGACAACACCAGTACAGTCAGTATGTCTAAGAATCCTATACTACATTCTAAGACAAAACATATAGAGATCAAGTATCATGTTGTAAGAGAGAAAGTTGCTAAGAAAGAAGTCAGACTGGAGTAAATAAGCACAAAGGAATAGATAGCAGGCATATTTACAAAGCCTTTGCCTAAGGATACATTTGAGTATCTGAGAGGTATGCTCGGGGTTATGCCCCAGCCTACTTTTGAGTAATGATGTAGTTGGTTGCATCCGTCCAGTAATATATGAGCCCTATCTTTCTTGTGGACTGGATGTTGGTACTTCCTCTATGGGAGAGTATGTGTATCTGAGCTGAGTCATGAGGACTCTAGTAAATGTATTTTCTAAAAAATGTCTTTTGACATTGAGTTTTTGTTGACATAGTGATGAATTTTATATCATTGATTTCAATGGGGGAGAAGTATGCATGAAAAACAATATGAGAAAAACAATATGAGAGAACTGAATAGGATAACGAAGCAAGATTTGATTGATGAAGAGGATTTGAAGAAGCAGTGTTGCAGTATTAGATTTTTGGAACATTGGATGTTTTTCATCTATGTTACCATCAATGCCAATGGGGAGATTGTTAGGAATGAATGATAAAGTGTTTGGCACCTATTCTGTAGTAGTTGTTGTTACATTCATGACTATGACTGTCATTGATGTCAACACAGTGTTTTACCAAAGACTTGCAGAGAAGAAAACAATATTTTGATTAGCGCACATGGGATATTGTAGTTGGAGCTATCTGAAGTTGAGGATATACTCTTTGATATGTTATATGTCTATGGTTAAGAGTGTAGATAGTAATTATTTTATTCATGAAAGTTATGATCATTTTGGTGGAAGTAGTATTCAGGCAGTGTTCCTGAGTAGCAGTTTTTGGCAATTGGATGATATCTCCTAATAGGGATGGAATCTGGCTTTGTGTAGTTAAAGGGAAGTTAGAGACACATTGATAGTGACGTAGATGACAGTGCAAACTTTGAAGTCACCGTGAAGATTTATTGTATTTGGAAGCCGACAGTTTTATGTAATTTTGGTGTAGTGTGTGAAATATTTTATTTTGTAATTGAATGCCAACTCATTTGTAATTATTTGAGTGTGGTATAAAGGAAGGAATGTTTTTCCTTGTTGTAATGAGAGTATGTGATGTGGTATGCATGAAGTGAAGAAAAGAGCTAAGTATGAGAGTGAAATTGTGAAGGAAGACATGCGAAGTACAAAGATCTAAAATTGAGATCTGATGTAGCAGTGAATGCAGTTTGGCACAGTAAAAAAAGAGGTAACATATTATTCTATTGAATAATGCAAAGATTATTTGGACAGCGAGTTCAGTGATCTTACCCTGAAGCTGTTTGGGTAGTGGGTCCTTCTGTCTTCCATAACTCTTAACAGGGTTAGAATCTTTTAATAGAGATTCAAAATCTCCTAATAGGGATTTATATGTACTGAATATATTTCATAAGACTCCTAACATAGTCCACCTTTTCACAAGGAATATTCATATTAGTGCACCTTTTGTGGGCATCATTCCCACTGGGGTTTACTCTTTGATCAAGAGGTTCCCTACTCAACATATCTTGTGTTATTGTGTAATTATGTATGAATATCTTTCTATGGTTGGTAATTATATTGCTTATATGGTTTAATGTTGTTGAAGATGATAAAAGTTATAATTATCTGATAACTAATTCACCCCCCCTCTCAGTTATCTTGGTGGACTTTACTTTCTAACATGTTATTGATGAGGAGGATGTAGGAGATGCAGCTGCAGAGGTTGCAACACCTCATGGAGCATCTACATCTCATGAGAGTTCCCAATAGGTGTACGCAGAGCCATGGACTCCTATTGATATGGTAAGAGTAAACATTATAAATAAATTTATCACATGACTTAGTTAATTTATTTATTTAGATTAGTTTTAATGATTGCATGCACTTATGTATATATATTTTTTCCATTTATGTTCAGTCGATGACACAAGAGGAGTTGAGATAGGTGGATGAGTCCATAACTTTGGCCATTTTATTTGGCCTTGATGCCTATACGATATATTATAAATTATGTACCCATTAGTTTTTTTTATATCATTTGGTGTACATGCTTAAATCTCTATCAATTAGAGCAATACAATTCATACATTTACTAATATATTGTCATCTTATTGTACTCTTCCAGGCTAAAACCGATGTCAGTGGGGGGCACAAGGGGGTTCCTTCATTAGGTGTTGACAAAGGAAAGGTAATTAATTGTTTAAGATTAATTATGCATGCATATGTATGCCACTTGTGTGTAGTAATAAATATTTTACTTGAATTTATTTTATAGGGTGTGTCTATCGATCATGTTCCGACATGGGTTCAGGAGCCTAGGCTGACGAGCATCTCAATTTAGAGTGACATCCTGATTGTACATAGACTTTTACATATTGTTATTTGTATTTTGTAACCAAAGTTGTTATGATGAAGTGCATTTATATATAATTGACAATCTTTTTACTCTCATAGGTTACTCGTAGTGTGAGGGAGGGCCCACGAGAATCTTTCATATCTTTGTTGACCCAGCCCACTATTCCAAAGGAGGGATCATCAGATGTAAGTTTTAATTTTAGTTCAAATAATCTTATTTTGTAGATTTATTACTCTATGTTGCACCACTCTACTAATCTCATTATTGCAAATATATATTTATAGGTCAGAGTTGGTATTGTTGGCATGGTCCCTTCGCTACCAAGGACTTATGCTAGGACACCTGATTGTGGTAGGTGACCGAGAGGCCAAGTACATATATTTATATTCAGTTATAATTTTAATTAAATTAGTGTTTGAATTATATATATATATATATATATATATATATATATATATATATATATATATATATATATATATATATATATATATATATATATATCTGTGTGTGTGTGTGTGTGTACAAATCATATAAAGTAAGCAATCTAACTTGGGTTTGAACTCATTTTCGATGCAGGATCAATTAGAGCCAAACACTTCTTCAAAGAGGCTACATTTTGATGATCCCCCTACGACATAGGATGTAGTTTTAGTTTTGTGGTCATTTAGAGATGCCACTTGGCACATTTTCAGATGGCATATATGCCACATTGTACAACTTGAAACATTGATTTTATAGACATTTTAAAATGGCATGTGCCATATTTGTATATGGAGATAGTTTTGATACATTTGATACTTTCTATATATAGAACATGTTCATTTTTATGTTATATTTATGTCATCTTTTGTATACATATTTACTATTCATGTTTATGGAATTGAATGGTGAAGTTATATCTTGAATATGATTATCATTATGATTTAAATTATATATTGTTGAAGTTACATTTGTTTTTCTTTACTCTGGAATATCCTGTTCATGGAGCTTATTATGTTTGAGGTTTAACTTCTATAGAATATCCTGTTTCATACCATTATATATACTCACTTGAGCCACTTAGTACTACATTGTTTCAATACTATGTATATACTCACTATGTATATAACTCATCATATTGGGGTTTACTAAATCCATAGAGAAATGTAGCACTTGTGCTGTTAGGTCACTTGGGTCGAGCGTGGTTGCGAGCATTCCAGTGAATCCATGGGTGGAATGGGGTTGTCAGTGGTGTTTACCCAGCCAACTAGAGCTGATGGAGTAGATAGTTTGATACCAGGATGGACAGTTTAAAATATACACTGCTGAGCTACTTTCAACTAACCCTCACTGCAAGTTTTGGCATCAATTGAGATCACCTTGCCAAATGTAAACGAAGTCGAATCACCCAAAACTAAGAGAGGTTATTGTAGACCTTGGAAACAAGATCTTGTAGCCCCTAATGATTTTTTGATACCTCTCACGAGGTCTGAGATATGAGCCTTGGAAGATCGATGCCCAATCATGCTTAGTGCACCTTGGGGTCACTTGGGTCGAGCGTGGTCAAGAGCATTCCAGTGACTCTGTGGGAAGAATGGGGTTGTAAGTGGCATTTAACCAGCTAAATAAAGCTAATGGAGCAGACAGTTCAATGCCAGGATGGACGGTTTGAAAGATACACTGCTGAGCTACTTTCAATTGACCCTCACTATAATTTTTGGCATTGATTGAGATCGCCTTGCCAAATGCAAACAAATTCGAATCACCCAAAATCAAGAGAGGTTATTATAGACCTTAGAAACATGATCTTGTAGCCCCTAATGGTTTGTTGATACCTCTCACGAGGTCTAAGATACAAGCCTCAGAAGATCACTGCCCAATCATGCTTAGTGCACCTTGGGGTCACTTGGGTCAAGCGTGGTCGCGAGCATTCCAATGACTCCATGGGAAGAATGAGGTTGTCACTAGAGTTTACCCAACCAACTAGAGTCAATGGAGGAGATGGTTCGATCCCAGGATGGACGGTTTGAAAGATACACTACAGAGCTACTTTCAACTGACCCTCACTGCAAGTTTTGGCATCGCCTTGCCAAATGCAAAAAAATTCAAATCACCCAAAACCAAGAGAGGTTATTGTAGAACTCTAAATCATGATCCCATAGCCACTGATAGTTTGTCAATACCTCTCATGAGGTCTGAGATATGAGCCTTGAAAGATTGCTGCCCAATCGTGCTTAGTGCACCTTGGGGTCACTTGGGTCGAGCGTGGTCGTGAGCATTCTAGTGAATCTATGAGTAGAAAAGGGTTGTCACTAGAATTTACCTGGCCAACTAGAGCTAATGGAGTAGATGGTTTGATGCCAGGACAGACAGTTTGAAAGATACACTGCTGAGCTACTTTTAACTGACCCTCACTGCAAATTTTGGCATCAAATGAGATCGCCTTGCCAAATGCAAATGAAGTCGAATCACCCAAAAATGAGAGAGGCTATTGTAGACCTCAAAATCATGATCTCATAGCCCCTGATATTTTATTGATACCTATCATGAGGTCTGAGATACAAGCCTTGGAAGATCACTACCCAATCGTGCTTAGTGCACCTTGGGGTCACTTGGGTTAAGCGTGGTCGCGAGCATTCCAGTGACTTCATGGGTGGAATGGGGTTGTCAGTGTCATTTACCCAGCCAATTGAAGCTGATGGAGTAGAAGGTTCGATGCTAGGATGGACGGTTTGAAAGATACATTGCTGAGCTACTTTCAACTAACCCTCACTGCAAGTTTTGGCAACAACTGAGATCACCTTGCCAAATGTAAATGAAGTTGAATCACCCAAAACTGAGAGAGGTTATTGTAGAAATTGAAAACACAATCCCATAGCCCCTAATGATTTGTCTATACCTCTCATGAGGTCTAAGATACGAGCCTTGGAAGATCGCTTCCCAATCATGCTTAGTGCACCTTGGGGTCACTTAGGTCGAGCTTGGTCACGAGCGTTCCAATGACTTCCTGGGTAGAATGGGTTTTTCATTGGTGTTTACCTAACACATCAGAGCTAATGGAGTAGATGGTTTGATGCCAGGATAGATGGTTTGAAAGAGACACTACTAAGCTACTTTCAACTAACCCTCACTGCAAGTTTTGGCATCGACTGAGATCGCCTTTCCAAATGCAAATGAAGTCGAATCACCCAAAACCAAGAGAGGTTATTGTAGAAATTGAAAACATGATCCCATAGCCCCTAATAGTTTGTCAATACCTATCACAAGGTCTGAGATATGAGCCTCAGAATATCCTTGCCCAATCGTGCTTAATGCATCTTGGGGTCACTTGGGTCGAGCGTGGTCTCGATTGTTCTAGTGACTCTATGGGTGGAATGGGGTTGTCACTAGTGTTTACCTAACCAACTAGAGTTGATGGAGTAGATGGTTCAATCCTAGGATAGATGGTTTGAAAGATACACTTTAGAGCTACTTTCAACTGACCCTCATACAAGTTTTGGCATCGATTGAGATCACCTTGCCAAATCCAAACAAAGTCGAATCACCCAAAATCGAGAGAGGTTACTATAGTCCTCAAAATCATGATCTTGTAGCCCTTGATAGTTTGTCAATACTTCTCATGAAGTCCAAGATACAAGCCTTGAAAGATCCTTGTCCAATCGTGCTTAGTGCACCTTAGGGTCACTTGGGTCGAGCGTGGTCGCGAGTGTTCCAGTGACTCCATGGGTGGAACTGGGTTGTCACTTGCATTTACTTGGCCAACTAGAGCTAATGGAGTAGACAGTTTGATGTGAGGATGGATGGTTTGAAAGATACACTACTGAGCTACTTTCAACTGATCTTCACTGCATGTTTTGGCATCGACTGAGATCACCTTGCCAAATGCAAATGAATTCAAATCGCCCAAAAATGAGAGAGGTTATTTTAGACCTTAGAAACACAATCTAGTAACCCTTGACAATTTTTTGATACCTCTCATGAGGTCTGAGATATGAGCCTCTAAAGATCGCTGCCCAATCGTACTTAGTGCACCTTGGGGTCACTTGGGTCAAGCGTGGTCGCGAGCATTCCAGTGACTCCGTGGGCAGAACGGGGTTGTCACTGGCATTTACTTGGCCAACTAGAGCTGATGGAGTAGATAGTTTGATGCTAGGATGGATAGTTTGAAAGATACACTACTGAGCTACTTTGAACTGACCCTCACTACAAGTTTTGGCATCGACTGAGATCGCCTTTCCAAATGCAAATGAAGTTGAATCACCCAAAATCGAGAGAGGTTATTGTAGACCTCATAATCAAAATTTCATATCCCCTAACATTTGTTCCATATCTCTCATGAGGTCCAAGATACAAGCCTCAGAAGATCACTTCCCAATCATACTTAGTGCACCTTGGGGTCACTTGGGTCGAGCGAGGTTGCAAGTGTTCCAGTGACTCTGTGGGTGGAACGGGGTTGTCACTCACATTTACAATGTCAGGAAAGTGAACCACCAACTTATAGTCCACACCATTTTTAGTAACAAAAAATTTAACCCTTTTAATCTCCCATGCAAACTCAGAAAGCACGTCACTTGCAGACCACAAAACAAACAATGCATTATGGTACACTGGGCAGCTTGCAAGCAGTTGTGTTTTACAAATTGAGTAAGTAGTCCTTGGGAACATGTCCTTGTCTACAGTGGAAACAATTAGGTTTTCATTTTGAAATAAGAGAAGACATAAATGGGAAAGCATGCAAACTTCTTTTCTTGACCTAGTTCCGTTGCAATGACTGTTAGTGGTATGTTTGAAATTTGAACTATGAAACTAATCATGATTAAGCCAGTCAGCACTCTACTAAAATTCAATTATTTTTAATATTCTTCCACCCCTCCCAAAACCCAATAATAAAGATTGAATATTAGGACATTTGTTTTTCTTTACTCTAGAATACCCTGTTCATGAAGCTTATTATGTTTGAGCTTTAACTTCTATAGATTGTTTGAAATGATAAAAAATAATATCCTTAAAGCATTAGAAACAACAATCAAACATGTAAGAATTCAAACCATGCGAATGACATAAGTAAATGACATGTAAGATCCCTTGTTGGCACTATTGGCCACCCATACATGATTTTGGTCATAAGTCCTTATCAAGACTTCTAGGACGTTTAACTTTTAAATCAAATTGATTGTTACAAATTGCCATTATAGGCTTCAAAAGATCTCAATTAACCATTAAGGATCCTTTTGTCCTTCTATCTATGATTGGATCCATGGTGACCGTATGAGTCTTCATAGGTGCTCTTGCACAAGTTACAATCCACATACAAAACCAAGTTTATTGACTCAAAATACAATCTAAGAAAGGTGAAATTAATGTATTGAAATTAAGCTTAACGAACTTAGAAAACAATGCACTAAATTAACTTATTACCTAATCAAGTGTTCCTGAAGGGTCATATCTTTTCTTTAGGGTCTCCAACAGTGCTTCATGATCAATAGTACTAATAGTCCAAATTTATTTTGTCTTTGGTCTTCCTTGATGCTTTGAAAACTTGACATTTGTTTCTATAACAAGGTGTGAATACATGATAATAGTTTTGTGCTTCTTAGAGTCTTCAAATGTGGGAATTCCATTCTTTCTAATCATGTATGTTCACAGCCATGTTCCTGCAACAAGAAATGAACCAATAGGATATGTGAGCCCATCACCATCTGTTATCAGTTGTACAAGCTTCTGTTTACCTCGTACACAACATGCTAACCAATAATATGACCTCTCATCATTCCCCTACAGTGCAACCAATGCAAAAACATCTCCTGGTTTTAGAAGATCTGAAAGATGGTCATACTCAACTGAAGTGTCCATGTCATCATTTCTTATAGAGAGTGTCAAACATAAAGGAGTTAGATACTATGGAACCCATGTATCCACCCACTCACTTGACTGACAATGATCCCAATCATACAAAAAACACATGGGGAAAAAACAAGCCAACTCTCATGTCTAAATGGTCCATGTACTACTATTGGAGCTTCAGAATGAATGCATTTTTGAAGAGTCTTTCACTATTTGACAATCCAATCTATCTCCTATAGTTCCCTCCTCAACCAACCAAAAGAATCTACGCACTATAGAATCAAGAGTCCCCCCCCTTTGACAATGCTAAAGTACACCAATCAACAATAGATTGATCATTAAGAAGTAAAACACCTGAAAAACTCAGTTTCTCCTTAACTAGAGCTCTCTTCACACACACACTTGCTCCATCATGCACCCTTTCCCATTCCCTAACTCAAAAAAAATACAAATATGAGGCACACCTCTCTCCACATGCATTCTACACAACCAATAAAACATTTTGGCATTCTTAAATTGGCTGGTGCAATTATCCAACCAAATGAGATGCCTATCCATAACAATACCATTTTCCTACAAGAAGTCAAAATAGTTTTGGAAATAATGTTTAACAAAATCATGAGAGTGAGACCTATTGTCGCTCATATAAAAATGGTACTCTCTGATTATCTTTCGGTCATCTTTTGTGCTATTAGGGGAATGTCTATATGTGATGTGTACAAAAATAGCAACCTGAATGGAATTGTAATATTGAGCTTGAGTCTCATTTTGGGGCTGCAATGTATAGTTCTCTGCAAAGTCCACAATGAATATAATAGCTCCAATGGGGAAAGTTTCCTTACACATCCTGAATTGTTGATCCAACCATTGAGACCTGTGACTATGCCTTGCATACTTGTAAAAAATATTTGTCTTGAAATCTGAGATAAAATCAACAACATTGTATTCTTTTGCAACTAAATCACATCTAGAGCCTTCACCTCCACTCTTCAATGTATATTTCACTATTTCATATACATTTTTTTGGACGAGTGTCTTTCCAAAATTGTGTTCCAAACCCTCATGAAAACATGTTCTAAACTTGGACAAGCCACCACATTCTGAGCACTTGGCATTTAAGAAATCTTTTT
This sequence comes from Chamaecyparis obtusa, assembly GCA_027943335.1. Taxonomy (NCBI): domain Eukaryota; kingdom Viridiplantae; phylum Streptophyta; class Pinopsida; order Cupressales; family Cupressaceae; genus Chamaecyparis; species Chamaecyparis obtusa. The sequence continues at coordinate 287,919 of BSBK01004913.1, read as the reverse complement.
TATAAAATAAAAAACCATCATCTCTATGACATAAAAATTGACCTAGAAAGTCTCTCGATGATTGGGGAAGACCACTTACACCACAATGCTCTAGCATTTCTTTAGTATGAAAAGTAGAACGAATGGACCTTAATAATTCATGATGCATTGAAAACTCAACATGATATTTGCAACAACATGTATTCCAAATCTTAAGGGGTACACAATAAAATGGCTTCACGGATTCAAAAGACCTTTGTGATATTTTCAATGTTGGATGTGTCTCACAAATTTTTTTATACAACATTGTTTGACTTACCTCCACATAATGTTTAGGATGTGGAGTGCGGTCTTAATTTGCAACTCTCAACTTCAAGACATCCTTCACATTTGGTGACACTCTTGAGTTAGCATCACAAAATTATTGAATTTAATCCTTGACAACATCTGTTAGCTTCTTATCGAAGCATGGAAGTCTCCCACCACAAGCCCATGTATCAATTTGAAGCGGATCATCAAGTCTTTCTCTTCTTGCAAGTGCTCTACCCAAAGTTTTATGGTCTATATTGAAGTCAATAGAAGTTTTTCTCATCAAACGAGCCTTTCTCAACTGATGACTTACTAAGGAGGTTGTAATAACCATCTGAGAAACTCTCTTGTCTTTTTCTCTACTAGTCTTCCCAATGCTATTGGTAGAATTGAAAAGATTCTTCAGAACAATGGAATTTATCTCTATTTTCTTGTTCACAGGAATCTTCAATTTTACAAGTACAGGTCTCATCTTTTGCATCTTTAACAACTACACAAATTTGGCATTGCTCAACCAATGTCTTGTTTCCAAAAAATTGATCATAAAGTCTTGAAGTTGACAACCTAATGGTTCTATGTGACCTCTATCCTTCCCAATTATTCATAATGTTCTCCTCAATTTCAATTAACCATTTAGGTGTTCTTTCAAGCCCCAAATTTGAAGATTGATTATCTTTATTTTAAGGGACTTCATTTCACATATAATTTGGAGATGTGTAACATGTTAGGGATTTTTCTTGCAGGGTCAGACTTGGCAATAATTGGGCTTGATTCTCAGTTAAAAGGGGCTCCAAGTTTGCAAGAAAAGCCTAATTGATGAGGATTGGATAAGATCCTCCTTCTTCTTTGAGTTCCACAGGACTCAAGTAGGTATTGCCTATTAATGATTTACTATGCTTCAAGTAAACGTTGAAATGGTGGATTAAGTCTTCACTTATTATGCTATTATTTGTTTAAATTACTTCAATAAAACATTATTACTCTGTAGACAACCCAAATTATCCTGATACAAAGTACTATAATGAAAATTATAATTTTAATAGCATGAAATAGTGGCATAAGGACATTCATCCTTCTTATTTTTCTGAGTTCAACTCAAGGAAGGATAACCTCTTGATTCTCTCTTTAAGGAATCACTAAATATATATTGTATCACTTTGACACAACCCTATTAAAATATAAACACAATTCTTGAAAATAAAAGTACTGGTAATGAAATGAATTTTGATTCCTCTAAGGATTGCAAAAGATAAATTTAAGAAAAACAAACTTTAGACTAGTGCCTAAATGCAAAGGGAAAAATAGTCCTAAATGTAAATCGACAAGTCCATTTAAAGAAATATGATAGTATGCCTTAGATACAACCTGCAATCCAAATAGGATGCCTTAAAAACTATTCAGTCAGTCTAATATTATTACTATCAATATCCCTACAGATATATTTACAACCTAAAATTGATGTCAAGGATTTTAATTCTCTCCTTGAGAGAAACTCATAATCAATTTCTTAAGTTGCTTAACTTAGTATATTTTAAATTCCTTACACATAAAACATACAAGAGTAAATACAAAAATAGAGAGACAATAACAATGAGAGACAGAAATTGTAGTATATTTGTATTAAAGAAGACTAGCAATTTACATAAGAAAACTGATGCTCAAAAATTTAGACACAAAATCTAGAAGTTTGTTCTATAGCAATTGTACTTGGTTTTTTCTATTATCTTCCATCCACCTTCAAAATAAGATTACAATTCTATTTATCTATGTTCAACCATCTTGGAATTCCCTTATCAATGGGAATGCGACAAGCTTCAGATGGTTGAAACCCTAACCCTAAAGAGCATAAAGGACAAATCATAAAAGACAAGATACAATACGGCCTCAGGCGGTGGAAAGACAAACTTATTTTGGCTTGTTCTCCACCCTAGATCGCTGATAACTGAAACCTTTGTCTACAAGTATTCATGATAGCTTCTTAAGTTTTAATGAGATATGGTGACCACCATTTTAGGCTTACCTACACCATTCTTAAATGATATCTTATCATCCCTATGCTCTGAGATCAAGTGTCAGGTCCTCCAGGTGCCTTTTCTATTCATCATCCAAGATGTCAAAGTCAACTGTAGTAGATTTTATCTTCTTGGGCTTTGTAAGCTCATCCCATGCAGTGACCTCTTCCTTTCTTGGCTATTTATAATTCTATGTATGTTGTAGTTGAGCTTTCTGTCACTCCCATCTAGCATCTATTATGGATTTGACATCGGCAACAAATCTTATCAACTCCATCTCTACTTTTATGGCTTCATCCAGGGTCTTGTTGAATCTTTCCACATCCACCTCACTACTTTCATCTAAAAATGCCTCTTTCCTTGTCAAAATAAGATCAAAATCTGATCTCCATTAATCCAAGCTTTTAATGGCACCATCTACACACTTAATGGGAAGAATAAATTTATTGGAGTTTAAATTAAGCAAGGCTATCTTAGCCTCTATCTGATTTGCCTTGCCTTTAAAAAGTGGCAATATGGCTTTAATTCTATTGATCCGCTCTCTCACTTGCAAAACCATCTCTAGAATATCATTTCTCAAAGATTGAAGAACTACCAATCTCTCAAAAAGTGGTGCCCTAGTAGACCAAGTTTCATAATATCCATTCAAAATTTGAACATAATTATTAACCTCTAATTGCAATCCAGGCAACTTATTGTAAGCATTAAAAACTAGATCAGATTTATCCTTCAACATATCAATTATGTGCTATAAAATCTTTAATAAAGCCTACAAAATAGCCTCATTTTTCTCCATAATTATTTTCTCTAAATCTGTGGCAACTTCCTCTTGTATCATTCCTTTTGCCTCAGTTAATGTAGGTTGCTTAGGAGGTGCAGGAGCTAGTACATAGGTGTTTATGATTTGAAGCTTTAAGTCTACTAGAGTTTTTTCCAATGCCTTCTCCTTTATTATCTGGAGATCCCTGTCCTTCAATAATGCACTGTAGTCCTCTAGAAGGGAGCCATACCTTTCTGATAGTTGCCTTGTCTTATCCTCATTTAATCTGGAAAAATGGGTTAATACTTGAGAAATATCAAGGTCCCCTGTGTTGTGGATGGACCACACAATATTATCTCCCTCCATCTTCTCCTTCACATTCAAAATTGAAGGCTTTTTATCCTTAGGATAAACCCTCCACAGAGCTAATGCTTGATTTTTTGGGTTGTACCCAAATCTTCTAATGATATCTCCCACTTGGGTTTCTGAAGACAAAGTTGTGTCTTCTTGCCTTTTGATTTGATCAATAATGAAATCTAAATACAAGTTCCACCTAGGCACAAGTAGCATATTGCTCTTTTTCACTAGTTGCATAGCCTCATCTGGGGTGAGTTTTTTAGCTTTAGGGTCATATTCTCTCAATTGTTACACTGCCTCCTCTGGCACTTGACCCTCTTCAGTGATTTGCACACTAGATGCAACCTATTATTGTTTGTGCCAAATCAAGAAGCTCTTGAATTCTTCTGACTCTATGAAACTATCATCCTTTAAAAAGGCATCTTGTTCAATCATGCTCTCATCTTGGCATAAAGCCAAGGGAAACTCAACATTTTTTGGTTCAAGCTTTCACTTCCTATTTTCTTCCCTTATTCTCTTTGTTAATTGGTGATCATGGACATGAGTTCCAAGGAACATGGCTTTTATCTTGTCCTTTTTCTTTACCTGAGAAGATTCACCGACCAATAATTTCTACTTCTTTTCAGGTGGCTCAATTGTATCTTGAGTGCTATGGAGCTCTGTTATGTCAACAACATTCTCCCCAACCTGATGCCTTTCTACCATTATTATTTCGAGTGGAGGAATGCTATGCACAGAGTAGCCATCATCACTATCCTCATCACACTTAGATTTAGAATGGACATCCCCTTTCTTGTCAGTATCATCAATTTGATCCTCAAATGTTCTCATCAAAGTGTTAAATTGAGACATCATCTGTTCGAGTCTTTGAAGATAAGGAAATTCAAGGAAAAAACCACTAAATGCCAATCCTTTTTGTCTCACTTGTTTCTCTATAGCATACAATTCATGTATTTGATCAGCTCTTCTAACTACTTCTATTATATTTCTCAATACATCCTCTTCAAGGTACTCCTCATGTCTTTTATTGAATGGAATGCTGGGCATGTAATTTTGCCTGCCGGCAACTATAAATCCTTTTGTATCCACATACCTATGTGGGGCAACATGCATTCTAAACTGTCCCTACCAAACCTTGCTAAAGGCATTCTTTCCTATTGTGATACTATGCACTTTAAAGTGCCTAGGAGTAAAGGTTCCCTTCCTATGTAAAGCCAGATGCTCCTTCTCAGTCAGCATAAGCTGCCAGATAAAATCTAAATATGCCACCCTTGGTGGAACAAAAAATGGTAGCAAGTGAGGAGGCTGAGGGCATCCATATACTCTAATCATAGTATATCCTTTTTCATAGTATATATCTCCCCAATTATGTCCCTTATTCCATTTATCAACAAACTATTTAGGCCTCACCAGCTGCAAACAATTTGGTAGACAACCTAGAAATATCAACCCCTAAGCTGAGGAGGATCGAATGAACCATCCAATTCTTGAATACACACAAAGTGCTCCTTGAGGAAGGACTCCAAGACCTTATCCAGTATTGCACTGGGTTAGATTGTCCTTGATACATTATCTGTGGCTCAAGCCTATCCATGTTCATGATGTTATAATTGAAATACAAAATAGGATGCATTAGCAAGGAATAATGCATGAAGCTCGGTGTAGAACCAGAACTAGACACGTGGTTCTTCAAAGCCAGCAAACCCTCATGCATTCTTTCTATTATAAAACTGATATAATCATATCCCTTGGCCACATGAAGACTCTAGGAATCCAAAACCATCATCAACAAGTCCATGTTGATTCTCTCCCCACCATATATCCCTAGAACTTTGCATAATCTGTATGCAATATATTTCACATATAATTTGAGATCATTATAAAAAAAGGGGGTTGTTGACCCAGCAATTGGCGCGATGTAATTTTTGTTTCCTCGTGGCACATGGGCTTCAATTTATTTGGCCAACACAGCTGACTCCCTAGTATACCTATTGGCCAAGGCCTATAAATTAATCTCAGTAGCAATGGGGACTTGGATACCAAAGGCCCTTATAAATGAACTATGATCAAGAGTGACCAGAGGAGAACCATCAGCTTTCCTAATTGTTTTAGAAAGAGGGTCATAGCTGTGGGATAGAAAAATTAAAACATCTACATCCAGGAAAACCTCAGGAACTATCAATTTTCCTAATCCCAACGTCCAAGGGTTCGAGACAGGGAGTGGACTCTCAACATTTTTATAAAAATATTTAAATAAGAACATTCTAGTAACATCTAGTGTCCTGGCATCTCTACAATAATTAAGCTCGTCAACAAAACATTCATCACTCACCTTCTTATTCTATGATTATCCCGGTAGCAGAGCGAGGAATTCATTTGAAAAACTTTCCTTAACTTTCTCTTTTCCTCAGATGGCAGAGGCCCCACTAACTGATGGTTTTCTCATTTTTTTTATAATTTGAAATTTCTCTGCAAATTCTAGACACTCTGAACCTTGCAATTACTCCAAAAAATCTATCGCTCTGGTCTTCTGAATGCTTGGTAATTTGAAATGAATAGAGAACAATCATACTTATTGAGCTGAATTGAATGCAACAATCCATTAGAGATAAAAAATCTATAATCATATCACTTCCGCCATTACTTGGCATGCTTTAGGACTTCAATTCACTAGCCATGGCCAAGAAAATGACAGGTAATCAAATTTAATTTTTTGGTGATCTAGTGACTACAACACTCTCGTAACCGCTAAAGAATTTGGTGCCTTTTAAACAGTTATGGAGATCTAGTGACTATAGAAAATTTAGTCATATAACAACTTTCATTTTATCTGGAGATCAAGCGACAAAGAGGGAAAGTCATAGTCGCTGAAAGATTTAAGACCTTCTGAGCTTATCTAGAGATTAAGCAACCAAGTTCACTTATACTTTCTATCCTAAGACTTAGCAACTATAGTCATTATTTCAGTTGCTGCAAAAATATTTTCTTTTGAATTCATCTTGAGACCTGGTGACAAAGAGCCATCAAGAGATCTGGTGACAATAGTGTATCTCTTAGTCACTAAAGCTTGTTGAATTTTCAAACTTCTTCTTGAGACCTTTCGACTCAACTATCTGGAGATTCAGCGACTAAAGACATGAAAACTTCAATTTATCCCTTCCAAAGATTTGGTGACTATAGTCAAGCCCGCTTTGTTGTTCATATTTTTCATTTTAATCAACCAATCATGAAGAGACATGTCACAAATTCTGCCAAGCAAAAATTCATATTTTCTTCAATCCCTTGACCTCGGTTAACACTTAACTTTGGATTGTCTGGAGATCACCTGACTAAAGACAATCTCATAATTGCTGAACAAAATTCTTAACTAGAGTTTGATCCAGAGATCGAGTGACTATGCTAATCTCAAGGTCGCCAGATCACTTCTTAATCCTTGGCTTAACTTTGAGATTACAGGACCATCATTCAATCAAGACTAAATCAATGGTCAAAAACTATTTTGAAAACTCCATTTTTTACTCATCCTTATCTGGCATCCTTGCGACTGAAGACTTCTCATCATCGCCCAATATCCTTTTCAAATACGGTTAAATCTAGAGATTGGGTGAGCATTTACATTCTCCAAGTCATGAGAAGAATCACTTAACCTCGATCAAGTGATGAGAATAAACACCAACCATCGATTTAGAACTTGATCCAACAGTCCTCGCCAAGTCGCTGTAACTATTGTAACTTTACCACTTCATTAAGAGATCTAGAGATAACTATGTCGCTGAATGGCTGACCACCAGAGACATAATCGCCAGGATGATGAGAATGCACGACTAATGAAATCACCAAGTCACAGGATAAAAAGACTTAACTGCTCAATAACCGGAGACCTTCCGACTCAAAAAATAGACTGTCACTTTATATTTAGAGATTCAACGACTAACTGCAAGTCTCAATATTGCTGAATATTATATTAGTTTCCTATTTCTTTCAAAGATCACCCGACTGAAAGCATTTTGATTTGGCGATAAAGAGACAATAGCAATCCTACAAATACTTATCATAGCAGTTGGTAAATCTCACAATAGTGATTCAGAGACCTGGTGACTAAGGAAGACCGCTAAGTCATTTGAAGAGAAAGGATATTCCCTCAACCTAAGGAGATTGCACGACAAGGGGTTATTGGGTAATCACTAAATAAAAAGTAATATACCAATTTTCTCGAGAGATTAAGGGACTAATTGGGGAGACAAAAGTGCACATGCTTTAAAGGACTTTTAAGTTATTGAAAAATGGTAACGACCAAATAGACTTAGGTGAGCAATTTTAGGGTTTCTTGGATTTTCAAAGGCAATGAGACTTGAAACCTAGATTTTTCCTTTAAATGAAAATCGAAACTTCTAGTGCTAGAAAAACTGGAACATGAACCACAAGGAACAAGGATAGAGACCAAGAATCCAAAATTTCAAAAGACAAAATACCAAAACTAGAAAGACTGCCAACAGTGGCTCTAATTGAGGATGTTTAAACAAGAGTTTAAGAAAGAACCATAGATCTCTAGGAAAGTAGACCAAAAAATGCCTAACCTAAAGTAGGAAACAAAACACACGACTGAAAGGAAACAAAATGATATAAATTTACAAGAAACTTACATGTGCATAAGGACCAGAATCTTTAGTTGAAAAAGGGCTTTAAGAATTTCCCATGCACTGGCAACTCAAAGGCTTCTCCATCCATATTTTTTAATAACTAAGAATCTTTCCCAAAACCTTCATGAACTAGATAGGGGTCAAGCCATAGTGATTCAAACTTCTTATGCTTTCCCTTATCCTCTACTCTCACATTCCATTGAAGCACTAGGTCATCTATTTTGAATTTTTTTGTAGTGGCTCTTTTCTCAAAGAGGTACTTCATTTTTTGTTGTAACTTGATATTACTCTTTTGACTTTCTCTTCTTATTTCATCTAATTCAATTAACTACATGATTTTGTCTTGCATTGGCTCTAATATATCCAATTCCTCATTTTGAATAAACTTATAAATAGGAAGAAAAATATTTATGGGTAACCTTGACTGTAAATGATACACAAGTTCAAATGGAGACTTCTCGGTAGCCTTTTTTACTATAATCATATTTTCCCATAGGGAAAGCCTCAACTTTGAGTGCCAAGCTCTCTTATTTTTCTCTAGTGTTTTCTTCATAATTGTCAAAATGCTTTTGTTATTGGATTCGGCCTGTCCATTTTCTTGAGGGTGATAGGGAGATGAATAAGATATCATGATTCCATTGTCTTTACAAAAAACCTTGAATTCATTTGACCTAAAACACATTGCATTATCAGTTATCAACTTCATGGGGACACCAAATCTGGTCAGAATATTGTCTAGTAAGAAATCAATCACTATTTTACTTGTTGCCTTTTTTGTGGGAATAACTTCTATCCATTTTGTAAAATAATTAGTTGCAACAAGTATCCAACTATGTCCCCCACTTGATTTCTCAGCAAACTCGCCTATGAAATCCATTCCCCACATTGTAAATGGTGCTTCTGCAACTATTGGTTTTAACAACAATGCTCCTGAGTACTTCAACTTAGAAGCAAATTTCTGAAAGGCCTCACATTTCTTAATAAATTGGAAAGAGTCTTTGAATAATGTGGGCTAGAAATAACTAGCCCTCAAAATCTTATCGGTAGTAGTTTTTGCAGAATAATGCCCCCCACATACACTAGCATGCATTTCATTTAAGATCCTCTCTGCTTGATATTTGTCAAGGCAAAATAGAAAAACTCCATCTCTATTTTTCCAGTATAAATCTCCTTGTATCAATGTGTACTTTTGAGCTTGTAACCTTAAGGCTCTCTTTTGATTATCACTCATATGCTCTGGACATCTGGCATTCTTAAGGAAATAAACAATATCAGCATACCATGGTTGCACTTCAATACTTGTTATTATCATCTGTGATGTTCCTTCATTATTAATCTGGACCAAATCCATGTTCTCTTTAGTCATTAGTTTTTCCAAACCTAACCCTCTTACTAACTTGGTAATATGGATTTCTATGTTGAATTCCTGGATCCTAGTAATCCATTTGCATCTTTTACCAGTAACCTCAGATTGTGTGAGAGCATCCTTCACTACTACATGTGGAAAATATGCAATAACCTTCACACATACTAGATAGGGTCTAAAAGATTTTATAGCTTTTACCAATGCGTAGGCCTACTTCTCCATCATTTCATAATTTAATTTAGTAGCTTGCAAAGACTTACTAAAAAATGCAATTGGGTGTTCAAAATTTTCTTCATCCTTTTGCAATAATACAACAGCAATAGTGTGAAATGATGCAAAGGAGAAAAGTGAGAAAGGCTTGCTGTAGTCAGGAGACTTCAACACAGGTGCCTCTTGGAAAACCTCTTTAATTTTGTCAAAGGCATTTTGAGCTTCAATAGTCCACTGGAATTTAACATCCTTTTTTAGTAACTTAACTATTGGTTTGAAAATTTTAGTGAAGTTGGCAATGAACATGCTAACATAATTGATTTTTCCCAAATAAGATTGCACACCCTTGAGATTTTTGGGTGCGGTGACCTTCTTGATTGCTTCCACTCTTTTTGGATCAATTCTTATTCCTTCTTTTGACACAATGTGACCCAGTAATTTTCCTTCTCTGACTACAAAGTTACACTTCTTTGGATTCAAGGACACACCATATTTGAGAGATTTGTTAAAAATATTTTCAAGATGTGAGCAATGATCCTCGGCCCTTTTGGAATAAGTAGTCATGTCATCCTAGTACACAACCATAAACAAGTCTATATATTCTTTCAAAGCAACATCCATGGCTCTTTGAAAAGTTGCTCCAATATTCCTAAGGCCGAAAGGCATTCTAACACACACATAGGTTTCCCAAGGTGTTGTGAATGTTGTTTTAAATTGTTCATATTCTTTCACCAACACTTGGTTATATCTAGAGAAACCATCCATCATAGACAGTAATTCACATCCAGTTACTTTATGCAACATTGCTTCCATATTGGGCAGAGAATAGTTTTCTTTTAATGATGCAACATTTAGGTTTCTAAAGTCCACACATAACCTAATATCACCATTTTTCTTTTTGACCAGGACCAGGTTAGATACTGAAGTCGAATGCCTGATAGGCTGAATTATTCCTACATCACTCAACTTAACCAATTCCTACTCCATTTTGGGAGCCAATACTGGATTAATAGGTCTTTGCTTCTGTATAAATGGCTTAGCATCTTGTTTTAATGGGATCTCATGTTGGAAAAGGTCCTCTCTATAGGCCTTTAGGTCATCATAAGACCATGCAAATACATGTTTGTGTTTACTTAATAATTTAATCAGATTATATCTCAGTTGAGGATCTAACCCTTTTCCAATATAAATTATTTGAGGTGTGTTATGTGATCCCAAGTTTACTTCCTCTAAATCCTCTATCTTAGCATTACTAATTTTTAGCATGTGATCATCCTGACTACTATATAATGCTTTTAGCCTAGTTAGACACTTAGGAATATGATTTGTACTCAACTGGATTACCTCATTCCCCAAGACCATATCCTTACCATCAATTTCTTTAACCAAAGTGTTACAGTCTATGAGTTGATCTTCATACATGTCAAAGGATTGAATAAACTTTAGAATGTCCTGATCATCTTCAAAGACCTATTAGTTATAAATATTATTTGGGATTACTGGCATACATTTTATTTCCACTATTGCCACTCTGAACAAGGTTACATCATCTCCTTTTAAGGCAATTTTAGCTAAAAAATCAGCCATTATATTTTTAGACCTTTCTACCCAACATATGTTGAAGGCATCAAATAACTCTATCTAATCCAAAATAGCATGTTTATATAACTTCAATCTATCATTTTTGACAGCATATTTGGATCTAACTTGTGCCACCACAAGCTCAAAGTCACCAAAAACTTTTAAACATCTTATCCCATGTTTTATGGAAATTTTTAATCCTAAAGATAATGCTTCATACTCAGCAATGTTATTTGTACATTGAAAAGTCAATAGGTAAGAATATTTGAAAGTGGTACCTGATGGAGATATAAATAGGACTCTAGCTCTTGATCCTTCCTTTGAACAAGCTCTATCAAAATCCATTTGCCATATTCCATTTTTTTGTTCTTTCAGTTCTTCAATCAATGGGTCTGCATCTTCCTCATGAGGAATGAGCTTTTCCACTGTAAAGTTTCCCATATCAACATCCACACAACAATTCAAATCATCAGCATCAGTTAATTCAATCATGTGTGGGGTTCTAGTTTCTCTGGATATTTTTACATTGTTCCTATTAATGTTAAAAGTTGCAAAAGACAAGTCACATTGGATACTTCTGCCCATTGATACACTCCACTTTCTAGACAATAACATCCCATATTGAGGTGGGATATCAACCACCAAAACACTTATAGTTAGCAACTTGTTTGGGTAAGCTGCTAACCTGGAAGGTAATGCTTTTATAGTACCGATAACTAGTACTTGTCTTGAATCCATGGATTGACATCTCCCATGAGGTGTATCTACTTTCAATCCCATAGACCTCATAACTTCTATAGGCATAACAATATTACAAGCTCCTAAATCAATCATATAGTTCTTCAAAAACTTCCCATTTACAATCAAAGACAAAAAGAAAGGATCAACGGTTCCTTTCATAGTGTTGATAACATTTGTATTCTAGTAAATTTGAGGAATTTCAAAAATAATTTCCCCACAATGGTTTTCATTCGAGTTAGTTATTGAGGCAATCTCTTTATCAGTCTTAGTGATATTTTGGGTATCAGTAGGTGCAACTCCATTTACCCAACTTAAAGATTTCTCTTTATGCTCATCAATCCTCATCATTTCTAACAAAGGGACTTTGACAGTAATTTGTGAAAACAACTTACTCATGTCAACATGAATATACTTTGGGTCAACTATATATTTTTCAATAAACATGACCTTGTTTTCTTCATATTCAGTAGGACCAGGATGATCCTTGTTTTGATTTTTGACTTCCTTTTGGAAAGAAATGGCAGTTTCCTCAAGAGGTTTAGCCTTTACTCTATAAGTCATATTAGGAGTAGCAAATGTGACATTCTTCTTGATCTTAGTCTTTCTAACAACTTCTACAACCTTATGTTTATCTTGAGCTTGTGTCATATCCCTATCTAACTTCTTGATGAATATACCAGATGGCTTTTGATTTGAATCAACCACTACCCTATTTCTTAAATTATAGTTACTTTTGGCTTGGGTAACCATATCTGCTATGATTTGTGCAATTTCCTCATTAGAGAGCCTTCTCAACACAACCGATTCATCATCTGTTAGAGTGTTACACTGGACTCTATCCAACTGACTATCTTCTTCATCAGAAAAAACTTGTTGATGGTAGACTTGATTTCTGAATTGGGAAGTAGAAACATCTTGACCCTCATCTTCTTCAGTGGAATCCATTTTATCATACATACATGAAGAGGTCAAGGCACATCCTTGATCATCATAAGACTCTTCATCATTACATTCTTGTTCTCCATCTACAGAGACACTTCGGGCAACTACACAATAATAAGAATCATGAGGTGATTGACAAGCAATGCACTAGGGAACATCATCATTCATGTTCACTGAACTCTTGTGTAATGGGTCAGGGGTTTTTTCATTGGGTTTATCCTTTCTTTCAGGAAGCACTAGTTTCCCATCCTTCCACTGAGTGTTATAAGGATAGTTCTACATCCTTGGTAACTTATTAAAATTATTGAAGGATGGCCTGTCATTTCCTTGTACTCTATTATTTCTACTTTCACCAGGCTTCAAATCTTTTATTGCTCTTAAGATTTTCTTCAAACTGTCATCATCTTTTGGTTTTGTGTTAGATTTCTGTAGTTCTTTTCTATTTAGAACTGGAGGTTTATAATCATCCCTTCTTCCCATCTTCCCTGATATTCTTCTATTGCTTTCTATGTTAATCGCTAATTTGTAAGCCTCTGCAAGGTTTCTAGGATTTTTATCTCTGAAAAGATATCCCATCTTTGAATCAAAATTATTTAGGCAAGTGACCAAACATATTTTGTCATCTAACCTAATAACTTGTAACAATTTATGCATAGCTTTTTGGAATCTGAAATTAAACTCAACAAGACCCTCATTTTGGTTTTTCTTGATGTTATTGAACTCATTGAACATGAAACCTTCATTGGTCTTATCACCATATTGCTCTTTGAAATAATGCTTAAACTATTCCCATTAACTTATGCTAGCATGAGGTAAATTCTTGAACCAATCTCTAGCATCTTCAGTCAGAGATTGAACAAAAAGCTTCATAATCACATCATCAGGGTCAATGTTGTGGTCATATATTACATCAATAAATCTTTTCAAGTGTTCCTCACAGGTGATTGCATTGATTCTAGTGAATTTTGGAAGTTTCTTCCTAATTTCATTAGGGATAGGGTTAGGGTACCCAGGGATCCCAATAAAAACCAATTGTTTGTGTCTCTCATGGATGGACCCTATTTGAGATGGGCCAGCTCCTAAATTTGTGGATGTTTGGATACTGGACATAGGGTTAGTTTTGGTAGTATTCAAAACATTTTCACCTTGTACCTGGGAGGTGGATACTATATTGGTAGGTCCTGAAGATTGTTGAAGGAACTCAATCTTTCTTTTCATCTCAGCTGCAGTAGCTTCTAGTTCTACCTTTTCTAATTCTTTAGCCAACAATTCTTGCTTTCTTTTTTCTTTTTCCAGGTCAACATCTAGTCTTGGTACTTGATCTAAAGCTTTCTTGATAGGATTTGGTTTATTAATTGATAGTCCTACAACCTTTTCCTTACCCTTATCCCTAGGGTTTCTAATTTCATGTATCTCTTGGAAAATAGGTTGTTCTTCTATTTGTTCTATTATAGGAACATAATTTATGGCTTCAAAATCCAAAAGTTGCCTCTTCAATTGTTCAACTCTTATCATAGCATGCCTAATCTTTTCTTTCTTTTCTTTCTCTCTTTTTTGCATTAGTGCATCTTGCTCTCGGATCTTTCTTTCTATTTCAAACACTTCTTCAAAGATTTCTTTAGAATCTGGGAGGGTTGTTTCTGATGAAGAATTTTGGGCAAGGATTTCTTCTTGGTGGTCATTAGGTATTTGGTGGCCTTATAAAGAGGAACCAAGGGGAAAAGAAGGAACAAAGTCTTGTCTATTCCTACTTTGGCTTCTAGATCTTCTATTATTTCTAGGAATTCCTCTTATGTGGGGTTGAGTTCTCCCTCCATCTTTTTGAGAGGGTGAATAGTAGACATCGTATTGATTCAGACCTAAATCAACTAATTCCTCATATTTTGAAGTATTTCCCTCCTGGTTTTTTTGAATAGGATCCTTTCTCCTGACATTTCCCTTTTATTTCCATGTGAAGGAGATGTCATTATTATTTCTCTCCCTCCTCATTTGATTTCATCTTGAGGTAGCTAGAAGTTTTCCTTCTACATTTTCAACTGGATTTTTTTTTCTCCAAGACTTTGTATTCTTATGGGTCATTATGAAACATAAGACTTCTTATGGAATACTGGCACAAAGATTTTGTAGAGATTCGCCACCCAATTTATTTGGGGATTTGGAGATACTAACCTGGGAGAAAATAGAAGCAAGGATCCTAAAGAGACAAGACACTGAAAGATGGAAGGACAACTTTGACTTTTAATGGTGACTGACTAGTATGAAATGAGTAGGCTAGGAGTCAAACTCAACTTGAAGCCTGCATCACTTATAACTTTGTAAAATATTTTGATTGTCCCCAGTAGATTCACCAATTTGTTAGAGATTTTTCTTGCAGGGTCAAACTTGGCAATAATTGGGCTTGATTTGCAGTTAAAAGGGGCTCCAAGTTTGCAAGAAAAGCCTAATTGATGAGGATTGGATAAGATCCTCCTTCTGCTTTGATCTCCATAGGACTCTGGAAAGTATTTCCTATTAATGATTTACTATGCTTCAAGTAAACATTGAAATGGTGGATTAAGTCTTCACTTATTATGCTATTATTGCTTCAAATTACTTCAATAAAACATTATTACTCTGCAGATAGCCAAAATTATCCTGATACAGAGTACTATAATGAAAATTATAATTGTAATAGCATGAAATAGTGGCATAAGGACATTCATCCTTCTTCTTTTTCTAAGTTCAACTCAAGGAAGGATAACCTCTTGATTCTCTCTTTAAGGAATCACTAAATATATATTGTATCACTCTGACACAGCCCTATCAAAATATAAACACAATTCTTGAAAATAAAAGTACTGGTAATGAAATGAATTTTGATTCCTCTAAGGATTGCAAAAGATAACTATAAGAAAAAAAAACTTCAGTCCAGTGCCTAAATCCAAAGGGAAAAAGAGTCCTAAATGCAAATCCACAAGTCCATTTAAAGAAATATGATAGTATGCCTTACATACAACCTGTAATCCGAATAGGATTCCTTACAAACTATTCAGTTAGTCTAATATTATTACTATCAATATCTCTACATATATATTTACTCCCTAAAATTGATGTCAAGGATTTTAATTCTCTCCTTGAGAGAAACTCATAATCAATTTCAGAAGTTCCTTAATTTAGCATATTTTAAATTCCTTACACATAAAACATACAAGAGTAAATACAAAACTAGAGAGACAATAACAACAAGAGATAGAAATTGTAGTATATTTGTATTAAAGAAGACTTGCAATTTACATAAGAAAACTCATGCTCAAAAATTCAAACACAAAATCCAGAAGTCTGTTCTATAGAAATTGTACTTGTTTTTTTCTATTATCTTCCCTCCACCTTCAAAATAAGATTACAATTCTATTTATATATGTTCAACCATCTTGGAATTCCCTTATCAATGGGAATGCAACAAGCTTTTGATGGTTGAAACTCTATGATAAAAAATAATATCCTTAAAGCATTAGAAACAACAATCAAACATGTAAGAATTCAAACCATGCGAATGACATAAGTAAATGACATGTAAGATCCCTTGTTGGCACTATTGGCCACCCATACATGATTTTGGTCATAAGTCCTTATCAAGACTTCTAGGACATTTAACTTTTAAATCAAATTGATTGTTACAAATTGCCATTATAGACTTCAAAAGATCTCAATTAACCATTAAGGATCCTTTTGTCCTTCTATCTCTGATTGGATCCATGGTGACTATAGGAGTCTTCATAGGTGCTCCTGCACAAGTTACAATCCACATACAAAACCAAGTTTATTGACTCAAAATACAATCTAAGAAATGTGAAATTAATGTATTGAAATTAAGCTTAACGAACTTAGAAAACAATGCACTAAATTAACTTATTAGCTAGTCAACTGTTCTTGAAGGGTCATCTCTTTTCTTCAGGGTCTCCAATAGTGCTTCATGATTAGTATTACTAATAGTCCAAAGTTCTTTCTTGATTCTTTGACAACTTGACATTTGTTGCTATAACAAGGTGTTAAAACATGAGAATAGTTTTGTGCTTCTCATAGTCTTCAAATGTAGGAATTCCATTCTTTCTAATCATGTATGTTCGTAGCCATGTTCCTGCAACAAAAATTGAACCAGTAGGATATGTGAACCCATCACGATCTGTCATCGGTTGTACAAGCTTATGTTTACCTCGTACAAAATGTTCTAACCAATAATATGACCTCTCATCATTCCCTTGCGGTGTAACCAATGCAAAAACATCTCCTGGCTTTAGAAGATTTGAAAGATGGTTATACTCTACTGAAGTGTCCATGTCATCATTTCTTATAGAGAGTGTCAAAGATAAAGGAGTTAGATACTCTGGAACCCATGTATCCACCCACTCACTTGACTAACAATGATCCCAATCATACTAAAAAAACATGGGGAAAAAACAAGCCAACTCTCATGTCCAAATGGTCCATGTACTACAATTGGAGCTTCAGAATGAATGCATTTTTGAAGAGTCTTTCACTATTTGACAATCCAATCTATCTCCTATAGTTCCCTCCTCAACCAACCAAAAGAATCTATGCACTGTAGAATCAAGATTCCCCCCTGTGACATTGCTAAATTACACCAATCAACAATAGAACAAGCATCAAGAAGTACAACACCTGAAATCATCAATTGCTCCTGAACTAGAGCTCTCTTCATACATGCACTTGCTCCATCATGCTCCCCTTTCCCATGCCATGACTCAAGAAAAATCCAAATATGAGGTACACCTCTCTCCACATGCATTCTACACAACCAATAAAACATTATGGCATTCTTAAATTGGCCGCTGCAATTATCCAACCAAATGAGATGCCTATCCATAACAATACCATTTTCCTGCAAGAAGTCAGAATAGTTCTGGAAAAAATGTTGAACAAACTCATGGGAGTGAGACCTATTGTCGCTCATATAAAAATGGTACTCTCTGATTATCTTTTGGTCATCTTTTGAGCTATTATGGGAATGTCTATATGTGATGTGTACAAAAATAGCAACCTAAATGGAATTGTAATATTGAGATTGAGTCTCATTTTGGGGCTGCAATGTATAGTTCTCCACAAAGTCTACAATGAATATAATAGTTCCAATGGGGAAAGTGTCCTTACATGTCCTGAATTGTTGATCCAACCATTGATACCTGTGATTATGCCTTGCATACTTGTAAAAAATATTTGTCTTGAAATCTGAGATAAAATCAGCAACATTGTATTCTTTTGCACCTAACTCACATCTAGAGCCTTCACCTCCACTCTTCAATGTATATTTCACTATTTCATATACCTTTTTTTGGATGAGTGTCTTTCCAAAATTGTGCTCCAAACCCTCATGAAAATATGTTCTAAACTTGGACAAGCCACCACATTTTGAGCACTTGGCATTTAAGAAATCTTTTTTATAAAATAAACAACCATCATCTCTATGACATAAAAATTGATCTAGCAAGTCTCTCGATTATTTGGGAAGACCACTTGTACCAAAATCCTCTAGAATTTCATTAGTATGCAAAGTAGAACAAATGGTCTATAATAATTCATGATGCATTAAAAACTCAACATGATATTTGCAACAACATGTATTCTGAATCTTAAGGGGTACACAATAAAATGGCTTCACGGATTCAAAAGACCTTTATGATATTTTCAATGTTGGATGTTTCTCACAAATTTTTTTATACAACATTGTTTGACTTACCTCCACATAATGTTTACGATGTGGAGTGCGGTCTCGATTGCCAACTCTCAACTTCAAGACATCCTTCACATTTGGTGACACTCTTGAGTTAGCATCCCAAAATTGTTGAATTTCATCCTTGACAACATATGTTAGCTTCTTATCGAAACATGGAAGTCTCCCACCACAAGCCCATGTATCAATTTGAAGTGGATCATCAAGTATTTCACTTCTTGCAAGTGCTCTACCCAAAGTTTTATGGTCTATATTGAAGTCAACACAAGTTTTTCTCATCAAACGAGCCTTTCTCAATTGGTGACTTACTAAGGAGGTTGTAATAACCCTCTGAGAAACTCTCACATATTTTTCCCTGCTAGTCTTCCCAATGCTATTGAGAGCATTGAAAAGATTCTTCACAACAATGGCATTTCTCTCCATTTTCTTGTTCACATGAATCTTCAATTTCACAAGCACAAGTCTCATCTTTTTCATCTTTAACAACTGCACACAAATTTGACATTGCTCAACCAATGTCTTATTTCCAAAAAATTCATCATAAAGTCTTGAAGCCCACAACCTAACGGTTCTATGTGACCTCTTTCCTTCCCAATTATTCATAATGTTCTCCTCAATTTCAATTAACCATTTAGGTGTTCTTTCAAGCCCTGAATTTGGAGATTGATTATCTTTATTGCAAGGGACTTCATTTCACATATAATTTGGAGATGTGTAATGTGTTAGGGATTTTTCTTGCAAGGTCAAACTTGGCAATAATTGGGCTTGATTCTTAGTTAAAAGGGGCTCCAAGTTTGCAAGAAAAACCTAATTGATGAGGATTCAATAAGATCCTCCTTCTGCATTGAGCTCCACAGGACTCAAGCGGGTATTTCCTATTAATGATTTACTATGCTTCAAGTAAATGTTGAAATGATGGATTAAGTCTTCACTTATTATGCTATTATTTGTTTAAATTACTTCAATAAAACATTATTACTCTATAGATAGCCCAAATTATCCTGATACAGAGTACTATAATGAAAATTAAAATTGTAATAGCATGAAATAGTGGCATAAGGACATTCATCCTTTTTCTTTTTCTGAGTTCAACTCAAGGAAGGATAACCTCTTGATTCTCTCTTTAAGGAATCACTAAATATATACTGTATCACTCAGACATAGCCCTATCAAAATATAAACACAATTCTTGAAAATAAAAGTACTGGTAATGAAATGAATTTTGATTCCTCTAAGGATTGCAAAAGATAACTTTAAGAAAAAAAAACTTTAGACCAATGCCTCAATCCAAAGGGCAAAAGAGTCCTAAATGAAAATCCACAAGTCCATTTAAAGAAATATTATAGTATGCCTTACATACAACCTGCAATCCGAATAGGATGCCTTACAAACTATTCAGTCAGTCTAATATTATTACTATCAATATCCCTATAGATATATTTACTCCCTAAAATTGATGTCAAGGATTTTAATTCTCTCCTTGAGAGAAACTCATAATCAATTTCAGAAGTTGCTTAGCTTAGTATATTTTAAATGCCTTACACATAAAACATACAAGAGTAAATACAAAACTAGAGAGACAATAACAACAAGAGATAGAAATTGTAGTATATTTGTATTAAAGAAGACTAGCAATTTACATAAGAAAACTCATGCTCATAAATTCAGACACAAAATCTTGAAGTCTGTTCTATAGTAATTGTACTTGGTTTTTTCTATTATCTTCCTTCCACCTTCAAAATAAGATTACAATTCTATTTATATATGTTCAACCATCTTGGAATTTCCTTATCAATGGGAATGCAACAAGCTTTGGATGGTTGAAATCCTAACCCTAAAGAGCATAAAAGACATAGCATAAAAGACAAGATACAATAAGCCCTCAGGTGGTGGAAAGACAAAATTATTTTGGCTTGTTCTGCACACCAGATCGCTGATAACTGACACCTTTGTCTCCAAGTATTCATGACAGCTTCTTAAGTTTTAATGAGATATGGTGACCGCCATTTCAGGCTAACCTACACCATTCTTAAATGATAGCTTATCATCCCTATGCTCTGAGATCAGGTGTTAGGTCCTCCAGGTGCCTTTTCTATTCATCATCCAAGATATCAAAGTCAACTACAATAATTTTTTATTTTCTTGGGCTTTGTAAGCTCATCCCATGCAGTGACCTCTTCCTTTGTCTACCATTTATAATTATGTGTATGTTGTAGTTGAGCTTTTTGTCACTCCCATCTAGCAGCTGTTATGGATTTGACATCTACAACAATTCTGATCAGCTCCATCTCTACTTTTATGGCTTCATCTAGGGTCTTGTTGAATCTTTCCACATCCACCTCACTACTTTCATCTAAAAATGCCTCTTTCCTTGTCAAAATAAGATCAAAATCTAATCTCCATTGATCCAAGCTTTTAATGGCACCATCTGCACACTTAATGGGAAAAATAAATTTATTGGAGTCTAAATTGAGAAAGGCTATCTTAGCCTCTATCGAATTTGCCTTGCCTTTAAAAAGTGGCAATATGGCTTTAATTCTATTGATCTCCTCTCCCACTTGCAAAA
Organism: Chamaecyparis obtusa; assembly: GCA_027943335.1. Classification (NCBI taxonomy): domain Eukaryota; kingdom Viridiplantae; phylum Streptophyta; class Pinopsida; order Cupressales; family Cupressaceae; genus Chamaecyparis; species Chamaecyparis obtusa. The sequence continues at coordinate 266,728 of BSBK01004913.1, read as the reverse complement.
CCATCTCTAGAATATCATTTCTCAAAGATTGAACAACTGCTAATCTCTCAAAAACTGGTGCCCTAATAGACCAAGTTGCATAAAATCCATTCAAAATTTGAACATAATTATTAAGCTCTACTTGCAACCCAAGAAACTTATTGTAAGCATTAAAAACTAGATCAGATTTGTCGTTCAACTTATCAATTCTGTGCTATAAAATCTTTAATAAAGCCTGCAAAATAGCCTCATTTTTCTCCATATTTATTTTCTCTAACTCTGCAACAACTTCCTCTTCTGTCATTCCTTTTGCCTCAGTTAATGCAGTTTGCTCAGGAGGTGCAACAGCTACTACATGGGTGTTTATGATTTGAAGCTCTAAGTTTGCTGGAGATTTTTCCAATGCCTTCTCCTTTATTATCTGAAGATCTGTATCCTTCAATAATGCATTGTAGTCCTCTAGAAGGGAGCCATACCTTTCTGATAGCTACTTTGTCTTATCCACATTTAATCTAGAAAAATGGGTTAATACCTGAGAAATCTCAAGGTCCCCTTTGTTGTGGATGGACCAGACAATCTTGTTTCCCTCCATCTTCTCCTTCACAATCAAAATTGAAGGCTTTTGATCGTTAGGATAAAGTCACCATAGAGCTAATGCTTGATTTTTTGGGTTGTACCCAAATCCTCTAATGATATCCCCCACTTGGGTTTTTGAAGACAAAGTTATGTCTTCTTGCCTTTTGATTTGATCAATAATGAAGGTTGAATAAAAGTTCCACCTAGGCACAAGTAGCATATTGCTCTTTTTCACTAGTTGCCTAGCCTCTTCTAGGTTGAGTTTTTTACCTTTAGGGTCATATTCTCTCAATTATTGCACTACCTCCTTTGGCACATGACCCTCTTCAGTGATTTGTACACTAGATGCAACCTGGTTTTTTTTGTGCCAAATCAATAAGCTCTTGAATTCTTCTGACTCTATGAAACTATCATCCTTTAAAAAGGCATCGTGTTCAATCATTCTCTCATCTTGGCATAAAGCCAAGGGCAACTCAAAAATTTTTGCTTCAAGATTTCACTTCCTCTTTTCTTCCCTTATTCTCTTTCTTAATTGGTGATCATGGACACGAGTTCTAGGGAATGGGGCTTTTATATTTTCCTTCTTCTTTACCTTAGAAGATTCACCGACAAATAATTTTTTCTTCATTAGAGTGGCTCACTTGTATCTTCAGTGCTATGGAGCTCTATTATGTCAACAACATTCTCCCCAACCCGATGCCTTTCTGCCATTATTGTTTGAAGTGGAGGAATGCTATGCATAGAGTAGCCATCATCACTAACCTCATCACACTCAAATTCAGAATGGACATCCCCTTTCTTGTCAGTATCATCGATTTGATCCTCAAATGTTCTCATCAAAGTGTTAAATTGAGACATCATTTGTTTGAGTCTTTGAAGATAAGGAAATTCAGGGAGAAAACCACTAAATGCCAATCATTTTTGTTTCACTTGTTTCTCCATAGCATAAAATTCATGTATTTGATCAGCTCTTCTGACCACTTCTTCTTCTTCTATTATATTTCTCAATGCATCCTCTTCAGGTTACTCCTCATGTCTTTTATTGAATGGAGTGCTGGACATGTAATATTGCCTAGAAGAAACTATAAATCCTTCTGTATCCACATACCTGTGTGGGGTAGCATGCATTCTAAACTATCCCTGCCACTCATCAACCTTGATGAAGGCATTCTTTCCTATTGTGATACTATGCACTCTAAAGTACCTAGGAGTAAAGGTTCCCTTACTATGTGAAGCCAGATGCTCCTTCTTAGTTAGCATAAGTTGCCAGATAAACTCTAAATATGCCACCCTTGGTGGAACAAAAAATGGCAGCAAGTGAGGAGGCTGATGGTATCCATATACTTTAATCATAGTATATCCTTTTTCATAGTATATATCTCCCCAATTATGTCCCTTATTCCATTTATCAACAAATTGTTTAGGCCTCACTAGCTGTTAAACTTTGGTAGATAACCTAGAAATATCAAGCCCTAAGCTGAGGAGGATCGGTTGAACCATCCAATTCTTGAATACACAAAAATCACTCCTTGAGGAAGAAGGACTCGAAGTCCTTACCCAGTATTGCACTGGGTTTGATTGTCCTTGATACATCATCTATGGCTCAAGCCTATCCATGTTCATGATGTTATAATTGAAATACAAAATAAGATGAATTAGCAAGGAATAAAGCATGAACCTTGGTGTAGAACCTGAACCAGACATGTGGTTCTTCAAAGCTAGCAAACCCTCATGCATTATTTCTATTATAAAACTCATATAATCATATCCCTTGGCCACATGAAGACTTTGGGAATGCAAAACCATCATCAGTAGGTCTGTGGTGATTCTCTCCCCACCATCTATACCTAGAACTTTGCATAATCCATATTCAATACATTTCACGTAGAATTTGAGATCCTTATAGAAAAAGAGGGTTGTTGACCCAACAATTGGCATGACATAATTTTTCTTTCCACGCAGCACATGGGATTGAATTTCTTTGGCCACCACAACTGACTCCATAGTATACCTATTAGCAAAGGCCTGTAAATTAATGTCAGTAGAAATGGGGACTTGGATACCGAAGGCCCTTATAAATGAACTACGATCAAGAGTGACTAGAGGAGAACCATTAGCTTTCCTAATTGTTTTAGAATGAGGGTCATAGCAATGAGATAGAGAAATTAAAACATCTACATCTAGGAAGACCTTAGGAACTATCAAATTTTCCTAATCCTGACGTCCAAGGGTTCAAGACAAGGACTGGACTTTTAGCATTTTTATAAAAATATTTAAATAAGCACATTTCGGTAACATCCTGTGTCCTGGCATCTCTACAATAAGTAAGCTCATCAATGAAACATTCATTACTCACCTTCTTATTTTGTGATGAGCTTGGTAGTAGAGCGAGGAATTCATTTGAAAAAAATTTCCTTAACTTTCTCTTTTCCTCCTTTAATGACAGAGGCCCCACTAACTGATGGTTTTCTCATTTTGTATATAATTTTAAATTCCTCTACAAATTCTGGACACTCTGAACCTTGCAATTGCTCCAAAAAATCTATCACTCTAGCCTTCTGAATGCTTGGTAATTTGAAATGAATAAAGAACAATCATACTTATTGAGTTGAATTGAATGCAACAATCTGTTAGAGATCAAAAAGCTATTATCATGTCACTTTCACCATTACTTGGCACACTTTAGGACTTCAATTCACTAGCCGTGGCCAAGAAAATGATAGGTAATCAAATTTAATTTTCTGGTGATCTAGTGACTACAACACTCTCGTAACCGCTGAAGAATTTGGCACCTTTTAAATAGTTATGGAGATCTAGCGACTATAGAAAATTTAGTCATATAACAGCTTTCATTTTATTTGGAGATCAAGTGACAAAGAGGGAAAGTCATAGTCGCTGAAAGATTTAAGACCTTCTGAGCTTATCTAGAGATTAAGCGACCAAGTTCAATTATACTTTCTATCTTGAGACTTAGCGACTATAGTCATTATTTCAGTCGCTGCAAAAATATTTTCTTTTGAATTCATCTCGAGACCTGGTGACAAAGAGCCATCAAGAGCTCTGGCGACAATAGTGTATCCCTTAGTTGCTATAGCCCGTTGACTTTTCAAACTTCTTCTTGAGACCTTTCGACTCAACTATCTATAGATTTAGTGAATGAAGAAATGAAAACTTCAATTTATCCCTTCCAGAGATCTGGCGACTATAGTCAAGCCTGCTTTGCTGCTCATATTTTTTATTTTAATCAACCAACCATGGAGAGAGATGTCACAAATTCCACCAAGAAGAAATTTATATTTTCTTCAATCCCTCGACCTCGGTCAACTCTTAACTCTGGATTGTCTGGAGATCACCTGACTGAAGACAATCTCATAATCACTAAACAAAATTCTTAATTGGAGTTTGATTCGGAGATCGAGTGACTATGCTAATCTCAAGGTCGCTAGATCATTTCTTAACCCTTGGCTTAACTTTGATATTACATGACCATCATTCGATCAAGACTAAATCAATGGTCAAAAAATTCTTTGAAAACTCCCTTTTTTACTCATCCTTATCATGCATCCTTGTGACTGAAGACTTCTCTTCATCACCCAATATCCTTTTTAACTACGGTTAAATCTAGAGATTGCGCGAGCACTTACATTCTCCAAGTCACGAGAAGAATCACTCAACCTCAGTCAAGTGATGAGAATAAACACCAACCACTGATTTAGAACTTGATCCAACTATCCTCACCAAGTCACTCTAACTTTTGTAACTTAACCACTTCATTAAGAGATCTAGATATAACTGTGTCACCAAATCATTGACTGCTAGAGACATAACCGCCATGATGATGAGAATGCGCGACTAATGAAATCACCAAGTTGTAGGATAAAAAGACTTAACTGCTCAATAACTGGAGACCTTCTGACTCACAAAATAGACTGCCACTTTATATTTAGAGATTCAGTGACTAACTACAAGTCTCAATATCGCTGAATATTATATCAGTTTCCTACTTCTTTCAGAGATAACCTGACTAAAGGCATTTTGATTTGGAGATAAAGCGACCATAGCAATCCTACAAATACTTGTCATAGCAGTCCCTAGATCTCACAATAGTGATTCAGAGACCTAGCGACTAAGGAAGACCACTAAGTCATTTGAAGAGAAAGGATATTCCCTCAACCTAGGGAGATTGCACGACAAGGGGTTATTAGGTAATCGCTAAATAACAAGGAATATACCAATTTTCTCAGGAGATTAAGTGACTAACTAGGGAGACAAAAGTGCACATGCTTTAAAGGACTTTTAAGTTATTGAAAAAAGGTAACGGCCAAATATGCTTAGGTGAGCAATTTTAGGGTTTCTTGGATTTTCAAAGGCAATGAGACTTGAAACCTGGATTTTTCCTTTAAATGAAAATTGGAACTTCTAGGGCTAGAAAAACTAGAACTTGAACCATAAGGAACAAGGAAAGAGACCAAGAATCCAAAATTTTGAAAGACAAAACACCAAAACTAGAAAGACTGCCAAAAGTGGCTCTAACTGAGGATGTTTAAATGAGAGTTTAAGCAAGAACCATAGATCTCTAGGAAAGCAGACCAAAAAATGCCTAACCTGAAGCATGAAAAAAACACATTACTAAAAGGAAACAAAACTATACAAATTTACAAGAAACTTACATGTGCATAAGGACCAGAATCTTCAGTTGAAAAAGGGCTTTAATAATTGCCCATGCACTGGCAACTCAAAGGCTTCTCCATCCATATTTTTTAATAAGTAAGAATCTTTCCCAAAACCTTCATGAACTAGATAGCGGCCAAGCCGTAGTGATTCAAACTTCTTATGCTTTCCCTTATGCTCTACTCTCACATTCCATTGAAGCATTAGGTTATCTATTTTGAATTTTCTGGTAGTGGCTCTTTTCTCAAAGAGGTACTTCATTTTTTGTTGTAACTTGATATTACTCTTTTGACTTTCTCTTCTTATTTCATCTAATTCAAATAACTTCATGATTTTGTCTTGCATTGGCTCTAATATATCCAACTCGTCATCTTGAATAAACTTATAAATAGGAAGCAAATTATTTATGGGTAACCTTGACTATAAACCATACACAAGTTCAAATGGAGACTTCTCGGTAGCCTTTTTTACTGTAATCATATTTTCCCATAGGGCAAGCCTAAACTTTGAGTGCCAAGGTCTCTTATTTTTCTCTAGTGTTTTCTTCAAAATTGTCAAAATGCTTTTGTTACTGGATTCAGCCTATCTATTTGCTTGAGCGTAATAGGGAGATGAATATGATGTCATGATTCCATTGTCTTTACAAAAGTCCTTGAATTCATCTGACCTAAAACACATTGCATTATCAATGATCAACTTCATGGGGACACCAAATTTGGTCAAAATATTGTCTAGTAAGAAACCAATCACGATTTTACTTGTTGCCTTTTTTGTGGGAATAACTTCTATCCATTTTTAAAAATAATCAGTTGCAACAAGTATCTAACTATGTCCCCCACTTGATTTCTCAGAAAACTCGCCTATGAAATCCTTTCCCCACATTGTAAATGGTACTTCTGCAACTATTGGATTTAACAATAATGCTCCTGAGTACTTCAACTTAGAAGCAAATTTCTGTCAGGCCTCACATTTCTTAATAAATTGGAAAGAGTCTTTGAATAATGCAGGCTAGAAATAACCAACCCTCAAAAGCTTATGGGAAGTAGTTTTTGCAGAATAATGCCCCCCACATACACTAGCATGCATTTCATTTAAGACCCTCTCTACTTGATATTTGTCAAGGCAAAATAGCAAAACTCCATCTCTATTTTTCCAGTATAAATCTCCTTGTATCAATGTGTACTTTTGAGCTTGTAACGTTAAGGCTCTATTTTGATTGTCAGTCATATGCTCTGGAAATCTAGCATTCTTAAGGAAATAAACAATATCAACATACCATGGTTGCATTTCAATACTTGTTATTATCATGTATGATGGTCCTTCATTATTAATCTGGACCAAATCCATGTTCTCTTCAGTCATTAGGTTTGCTAGACCTAACCCTCTTACTAACTTGGTAATATGGATTTCTAAGTTGAATTCCTAGATCCTAGCAATCCAGTTGCATCTTTTACCAGTAACCTCAGACTGTGTGAGAGCATCCTTCACTACTGCATGTGGAACATATGCAATAACCTTGGCACATACTAGATAGGGTCTAAAAGATTTTATAGTTGTTACAAATGCATAGGCCTTCTTCTCCATCATTTCATAATTTAATTCAGCAGCCTGTAAAGACTTACTAAAAAATGCAATTGGGTGCTCAAAATTTTCTTCATCCTTTTGCAATAATACAACAACAATAGTGTGAAATGATGCAAAGGAGAAAAGTGAGAAAGGATTTTTGTAGTCACGAGAATTCAACATAGGTGTCTCTTGAACAACCTCTTTAAATTTGTCAAAGGAATTTTGAGCTTCAATAGTCCACTGGAATTTAACATCCTTTTTGAGTAACTTAACTATTGGTTTGACAATTTCAACGAAGTTGACAATGAACCTGCTAACAAAATTGATTTTTCCCAAAAGAGATTTCACGCCCATGAGATTTTTGGGTGTAGTGACCTTCTGGATTGCTTCCACCCTCTCTAGATCAATTCTTATTCCTTCTTTTGACAGAATGTACCCAAGTAGTTTTCCTTCTCTGACTGTAAAGTTACACTTCTTTGGATTCAGGGACACACCATATTCTAGAGCTTTGTTAAAAATCTTTTCAAGATGTGGACAATGATACTTAGCCCTTTTGGAATAAGTAGTCATGTCATCCTGGTACACAACCATAAACAAGTCTATATATTCTTTCAAAGCAACATCTATGGCTATTTGAAAAGTTGCTCCAACATTCCTAAGGGCAAAAGGCATTCTGACTTACACATAGGTTCCCCAAGGTGTTGTGAATGTTGTTTTAAATTGTTCAGATTCTTTCACCAACACTTGGTTATATCTAGAGAAACTATCCATCATAGACAGTAATTCACATCCAGTTACTTTATGCAACATTGCTTCCACATTGGGCAGAGAATAGTTGTCTTTTAATAATGAAACATTTAGGTTTCTAAAGTCCACACATAACCTAATATCACCATTTTTCTTTTTGACTGGGACCAGGTTAGATACCCAAGTTGAATGCCTGATAGGCTGAATTATTCCTACATCACTCAACTTAACCAATTCCTGCTCCATTTTGGGAGCCAATAATGGATTAATAGGTCTCTACTTCTATCTAAATGGCTTAGAATCTTGTTTTAATGGGATCTCATGTTGGAAAGTTTCTCTCTATAGGCCTTCAAGTCATCATAAGACCATGCAAATACATGTTTGTGTTTCCTTAATAATGTAATCGGATTATATCTCAGTTGAGGATCTAACCCTTTTCCAATATAAATCATTTGAGGTGCGTTATGTGATCCCAAGTTTACTTCCTCTAAATCCTCTATCTTAGCATTACTAGTTTTTAGCATGTGATCATCCTGACTACTATATAATGCTTTTAGCTCAGTTAGACCCTTAGGAATATGATTTTTACTCAACTAGATTACCTCATTCCTCAAGACCATATCCTTACCATCAATTTCTTCAACCAAAGTGTTACAGTCTATGAGTTGATCTTCATACATTTCAAGGCATTGAGTAAACTTTAGAATGTCCTGGTCATCTTCAAAAACCTACCAATTATAAATATTATCTAGGATTACTAGCCTACTTTTTATTTCCACTATTGACACTCTGGACAAGGTTACATCATCTCCTTTTAAGGCAATATTAGCTAAAAAATCAGCCATTATGGTTTTAGACCTTTCTACCCAACATATGTTGAAGGCATGAAATAAATCAATCTGATCCCAAATAGCATGTTTATATAGCTTCAATTTATCATTTTAGACAACATATTTGGATCTAACATGTGCCACCACAAGCTTAGAGAGACCAAAAACTTTTAAACATCTTATCCCATGTTTGATGGCAATGTTTTATCCTAAAGATAGTGCTTCATACTCAGTAGTGTTATTTGTACATTGAAAAGTCAATAGGAAAGAATATTTGAAAGTGGTACCTGATGGAGATATAAATAGGACTCCAAATCCTCATCCTTCCTTTGAATAAGCTCCATCAAAATAGATTTTCCATAATCCATTTTCTTGTTCTTTCAGTTCTTCAATCAATGGGTCTGCATCTTCATCTTGATGAATGAGCTTTTCCACTTTAAAGTTTCCCATATCAACATCCACACAACAATTCAAATCATTGGCATCAGTTAATTCAATCATGTGTGGGGTTCTAGTTTCTCTGGATATTTTTACATTGTTCCTATCAATGTTAAAAGTTGCAAAAGACAAGTCACATTGGATACTTCCTCCCATTAATGCACTCCACTTTCTGGACAATAACGTCCCATACTGTGGTGGGATATCAACCACCAAGACACTCATAGTTAACAATTGTTTGGGTAAGATGCTAACCTGCAACGTAATGCTTTTATAGTACTGATAATTGGGACTTCTCTTGAATCCATGGCTTGAAATCTCCCATGAGGTGTATCTACTTGCAATCCCATAGACGTCATAACTTCTGCAGGCATAACAATATTAGAAGATCCTAAATCAATCATATAGTTCTTCAAAAACTTCCCATTTACAATCAAAGACAAAAAGAAAGGATCAACGGTTACTGTCATAGTATTGATAACATTTGTATCCAAGTAAATTTGAGGAATTTCAAAAATAATTTCACCACACTAGTTTTCATTCGAGTCAGTTATTGAGGCAATCACTTTATCGTTCTTAGTGATATTTTGTGTATCATTAGGAGCAACTCCATTTACCCAACTTAAAGCTTTCTCTTTATGCTCCTCGATGCTTATCATTTCTAACAAAGGGACTTTGATAGTAATTTGTGACAACAACTTACTCATGTCAACAGGAATATACTTTGGGTCAACTATATCTTGTTTAATAATCGTGTCCTCCTTGTTTTCTTCATATTCAGTAGGACCAAGATGATCCTTGTTTTGAGTTTTGACTTCCTTTTGGGAAGAAATGACAGTTTCCTCAAGAGGTTTAGCCTTTACTCTATGAGTCATATTAGGAGTAGCAAATGTGACATTCTTATTGATCTTAGTCTTGCTAACAACTTCTACAGCCTTATGTTTATCTTGAGCTTGTTTCACATCCCTATATGACTTCCTGATGAATATACCAGATGGCTTTTGACTTGAATCACCCACTACCCTATTTCTTAAATTATAGTTACTTTTGGCTTGGGTAACCATATTTTCTATGACTTTTGCAATTTCCTCATCAGAGGGCCTTCTCAACACAACTAATTCATCATCTGTTAGAGTGTTACACTGGACTCTATCCAACTGACTATCTTCTTCATCATAAAAACTTGTTGATGGTAGACCTGATTTCTGATTTGGGAAGTAGAAACATCTTGACCCTCATCTTTTTTAGTGGAATCCATTTCATCATACATACATGAAGAATTCATGGCACATCCTTGATCATCATAAGACTCTTCATCATTACTTTTGTGTTCTCCATCTAGAGAGACACTTTGGGCAACTGCACAGTAATAAGAATCATGAGGTGATTGACAAGCAATGCACCAAGGAACATCATCATTCATGTTCACTGAACTCTTGTGTAATGGGTTAGGGGTTTTTCCATTGGGTTTATCCCTTCTTTCAGGAAGCACTGGCTTCCCATCCTTCCACTGAGTGTTATAAGGATAGTTCTGCATCATTGGTAACTTGTTAAAATTATTGAAGGATGGCCTGTCATTTCCTTGTACTCTATTATTTCTACTTTCACCAGGCTTCAAATCTTTTATTTCTCTTAAGATTTTCTTCAAAATATCATCATCTTTTGGTTTTGTGTCAGATTTCCTTAGTTCTTTTCTATTTGGAACTGGAGGTTTATAATCATCCCTTCTTCCCAGCTTCCCTGATATTCTTCTATTGCTTTCTATGTTAATGGCTAATTTGTAAGCCTCTGCAAGGTTTCTAGGGTTTTTATGTCTCAAAATATATCCCATCTTTGAATCAAAAGCATTTAGGTAAGTGACCAAACATATTTTGTCATCTAACCTGATAACTTGTAACAATTTATGCATAGCTTTTTGGAAACTGACATTAAACTCAACAACACCCTCATTTTGATTTTTCTTGATGTTATTGAACTCATTGAGCATGAAACCTTCATTGGTCTTATCACCATATTTCTCTTTGAAATAATGCTTGAACTATTCCCATGAACTTATGCTTCCATGAGGTAAATTCCTAAACCAATCTCTAGCATCTTCAGTCAGAGATTGAACAAAAAGCTTCCTAATCACATCATGAGGCTCAATGTTGTAGTCATCTATTACATCAATAAATCTTTTCAAGTGTTCCTCATAAGTGACTGCATTACTTCCAGTGAATTTTGGAAGTTTCTTCCTAATTTCATCAAGGATAGGGTTAGGGTACCTAGGGATCCCAATAAAAACCAATTGTTTGTGTCTCTCATGGATGGACTGTATTTGAGATGGGCCAGCTCCTAAAGTTTTAGATGTTTGGATACCACACATAGGGTTAGTTTTGGTAGTATTCAAAACATTTTCATCTTGTAACTGGGAGGTGGATACTATATTGGTAGGTCCTGAAGATTATTTAAGGAACTCAATCTTTCTTTTCATCTCAGCTACAGTAGCTTCTAGTTCTACCTTTTCTAATTCTTTAGCCAAAAATTCTTGCTCTCTTTTTGCTTTTTCTAGGTCAGCATCTAATCTTGGTGCTTGATACAATTTGGTTCATTAATTGAGATTCCTACAACCTTTTACTTAACCTTATCCCTAGGGTTTCTTATTTCATGTATCTCTTGGACAATAGGTTGTTCTTCTGTTTGTTCTGTTATAGGAACATAATTTATGGCTTCAAAATCCAACAATTGCCTCTTCAATTGTTCACCTCTTATCATAGCATGCCTAATATTTTCTTCCTTTTCTTTCTCTCTTTTTTTCCTTAGTGCAACTTGCTATCAGATCTTTCTTTCTAGTTCAAACACTTCTTCAAAGATTTCTTCAGAATTTGGGAGGGTTGTTTTTTATGAAGAATTTTGGGCAGGGATTTCTTCTTGGTGGTCATTAGGTATTTGGTGACCTTGTAAAGATTAACCAAGGGGAAAAGAAGGAACAATGTCTTATCTATTCCTAATTTGGCTTCTATATCTTCTATTATTTCCAGGAATTCCTCTTCTATGGGGTTGGGTTCTCCCTCCATCTTTTTGAGAGGGTGAATAGTAGACATTGTATTGATTCGGACCTAAATCAACTGCTTCCTCATACTTTGAAGTATTTCCCTCCTGGTTTTTTTGAATAGGATCCTTTTTCCTCACATTTCCCTTTTATTTCCATGTGAAGGACATGTCATTATTATTTCTCTCCCTCCTCATTTGATTTCATCTTGAGGTACCTGGAAGTTCTCCTTCTAAATTTTCTTCTAGATGTTCTTTTCTCCAAGACCTTGTATTCTTATGGGTCATTGTGAAACATAAGACTTCTTATGGAACATTCACACAAAGATTTTGTAGAGAGTCACCACCCAATTTATTTGGGGATTTGGAGATACTAACTTTCAGAGAAAATAGAAGCAAGGCTCCTAAAGAGACAAGACACTAAAAGATGGAAGGACAACTTTGACTTTCAAAGGTGACTGACTGGTATGAAATGAGCAGGCCAGGAGTCAAACTCAACTTGAAACCTGCATCACTTATAACTTTGTAAAAGATTTTTATTGTCCTCAACAGAGTCACCAATTTGTTAGGGATTTTTCTTGCAGGGTCAAACTTGGCAATAATTGGGCTTGATTCTCAGTTAAAAGGGGCTCCAAGTTTGCAAGAAAATCCTAATTGATGAGGATTAGATAAGATCCTCCTTCTTCTTTGAGCTCCATAGGACTCAAGCGGGTATTACCTATTAATGATTTACTATGCTTCAAGTAAATGTTGAAATGGTGGATTAAGTCTTCACTTATTATGCTATTATTTCTTCAAATTACATCAATAAAAAATTATTATTTCGTAGACAACCCAAATTATCCTGATACAGAGTACTATAATGAAAATTATAATTGTAATAGCATGAAATAGTGGCATAAGGACATTCATCCTTCTTCTTTTTCTGAGTTCAACTCAAGGAAGGATAACCTCTTGATTCTCTCTTTAAGGAATCACTAAATATATACTGTATCACTCTAACACAGAGCTATCAAAATATAAACACAATTTTTGAAAATAAAAGTACTGGTAATGAAATGAATTTTGATTCCTCTAAGGATTGAAAAAGATAACTTTAAGAAAAATAAACTTCAGACTAGTGCCTAAATCCAAAGGGCAAAAGAGTCCTAAATGAAAATCCACAAGTCCATTTAAAGAAATATGACAATATGCCTTACACACAACGTGCAATTCGAATAGGATGCCTTACAAACTATTCAATTAGTCTAATATTGTTACTATCAATATCCCTATAGATATATTTACTCCCTAAAGTTGATGTCAAGGATTTTAATTCTCTCCTTGAGAGAAACTCATAATCAATTTCAGAAGTTGCTTAACTTAGTATATTTTAAACACCTTACACATAAAACATACAAGAGTAAATAAAAAAATAGAGAGAAAAGAACAAAAAGAGACAAAAATTACAATATATTTGTATTAAAGAAGACTTGCAATTTACATAAGAAAACTCATGCTCAGAAATTCAGACACAAAATATAGAAGTCTGTTCTGTAGAAATTGTACTTGGTTTTTTCTATTATCTTCCATCCACCTTCAAAATAAGATTACAATTCTATTTATATATGTTCAACCATCTTGGAATTCCCTTATCAATGGGAATGCAAAAAGCTCCAGATGGTTGAAACTCTAACCCTAAAGAGCATAAAATACAAAGCATAAAAGACAAGCAACAATAAGCCCTCAGGTGGTGGAAAGACAAAATTATTTTGGCTTGTTCTGCACCCTAGATCGCTGATAACTAACACCTTTGTTTGCAAGTATTCATGATAGCTTCATAAGTTTTAATGAGATATGGTGACCGCCATTTCAAGCTAACCTACACCATTCTTAAATGATAGCTTATCATCCCTATGCTCTGAGATCAGGTGTCAAGTCCTCTAGGTGCCTTTTCTATTCATCACCCAAGATATCAAAGTCAACTATAGAAGATTTTATCTTCTTGGGCTTTGTAAGCTCATCCCATGCAGTGACCTCTTCCTCTATCAGCCATTTATAATTCTATGTATGTTTTAGTTGAGCTTTCTGTCGCTCCCATCTAGCATCTATTATGGCTTTGACATCTGCAACAAATCATATAAGCTCCATCTCTTCTTTTATGGCTTCATCTAGGGTCTTGTTCAATCTTTCCACATCCACCTCACCGCTTTCATCTAAAAATGCCTCTTTCCTTGGAAAAATAAGATCAAAATCTAATCTCCATTGATCCAAGCTTTTAATGGCACCATCTACACACTTAATGGGAGGAATACATTTATTGGAGTCTGAATTGACCAAAGCTATCTTAGCCTCTATCTGATTTGCCTTGCCTCTAAAAAGTGGCAATATGGCTTTAATTCTATTGATCTCCTCTCCCACTTGAAAAACCATCTCTGGAATATCATTTCTCAAAGATTGAACAACTATGAATCTCTCAAAAAGTAGTGCCCTAACAGACCAAGCTGCATAATATCAATTCAAAATTTGAACATAATTATTAACCTCTACTTGCAATCCAGGATACTTATTGTAAGCATTATAAACTAGATCAGATTTATCCTTCAACATATCAATTCTATGCTGTAAAATCTTTAATAAAGCCAGCAAAATAGCCTCATTTTTCTCCATATTTATTTTCTCTAACTCTGCATAAATTTCCTCTTTTGTCATTCCTTTTGCCTCAGTTAATGCAGGTTGCTTAGGAGGTGCAGGAGCTACTATAGGGGTGTTTATAATTTGAATCTCTAAGTCTACTAGATATTTTTCCAATGCCTTCTCCTTTATTGTTTGGAGATCCTTGTCCTTTAATAATGCACTGTAGTCCTCTAGAAGGGAGCCATACCTTTCTGATAGCTGCATTGTCTTATCCTCATTTAATCTGGAAAAATGGGTTAATACCTGAGAAATCTCAAGGTCCCTTGTGTTGTGGATGGACCACACAATCTTATCTCCCTCCATCTACTCCTTCACATTCAAAATTGAAGGCTTTTTATCCTTAGGATAAAGGCTCCACAAAGCTAATGCTTGATTTTTTGGGATGTACCCAAATCCTCTAATGATATCCCACACTTGGGTTTTTGAAGACAAAGTTATGTCTTCCTGCCTTTTGATTTGATCAATAATGAAGTTTGAATACAAGTTCCACCCAAGCACAAGTAGCATATTGCTCTTTTTAACTAGTTGCCTAGCCTCTTCTAGGGTGAGTTTTTCAGCTTTAGGTTCATATTCTCTCAATTGTTGCACTACCTCCTCTGGCACTTGACCCTCTTCAATGATTTTAAAACTAGATGAAACCTATTGTTGTTTGTGCCAAATCAAGAAGCTCTTGAATTCTTCTGACTCTATGAAAATATCATCCTTTAAAAAGGCAATTTGTTCAATCATTCTCTCATCTTAGCATAAAGCCAAGGGCAACTCAATATTTTATGGTTCAAGCTTCTGCTTCATCTTTTCTTCCCTTATTCTATTTCTTAATTGGTGATCATGGACACCAGTTCCAAGGGATAGGGCTTTTATCTTTTCCTTCTTTACGTGAGAAGATTCACCAACCAATAATTTTTGCTTCTTTGCAGGTGGCTCACTTGTATCTTGAGAGCTATGGAGCTCTGTTATGTCAACAACATTCTCCCCAATATGATGCCTTTCTTCCATTATTGTTTCTAGGGGAGGAATGATATGCACGGAGTAGCCATCATCACTATCCTCATCACACTTAGATTTAGAATGAACATCCCCTTTCTTGTCAATATCATAAATTTGATCCTCAAATGTTCTCATCAAAGTGTTAAATTGAGACATCATTTGGTCGAGTCTTTGAAGATAAGGAAATTCAGGGAGAAAACCACTAAATGCCAATCCTTTTTGTCTCACTCGTTTCTCCACAACATACAATTCATGTATTTGATCAGCTCTTCTAATCACTTTTTCTTCTTCTATTATATTCCTCAATACATCCTCTTCATGGTACTCCTCATGTCTTTTATTGAATGGAATGATGGGCATGTAATATTGTCTGGCAGCAACTATAAATCCTTCTGTATCCACATACCTATGTGGGGTAGCATGAATTCTAAACTATCCCATCCACTTATCAACCTTGCTGAAGGCATTCTTGCCTATTGTGATACTATGCACTGTAAAGTGCCTTGGAGTAAAGGTTCCCTTCCTATGTGAAGCTAGATCCTCCTTCTCAGTCAGCATAAGCTGCCAGATAAACTCTAAATATGCCACCCTTGGTGGAACAAAAAATAGTAGCAAGTGAGGAGGCTGAGGGCATCCATATACTTTGATCATAGTATATCCTTTTTCATAGTATATATCTCCCCAATTATGTCCCTTATTCCATTTATGATCAAATTTTTTAGGCCTCACCAGCTACAAAACTTTGGTAGACAACCTAGAAATATCAAGCCCTAAGCTGAGGAGGATAGGGCGAACCATCCAATTCTTGAATACACAAAAATTACTCCTTGAGGAAGGACTCCAAGCCCTTATCCAGTATTTCACTAGGTTTGATTGTCCTTGATACATCATATGTGGCTCAAGCCTATCCATGTTCATGATGTTATAATTGAAATACAAAATAAGATGCATTAGAAAGGAATAATGGATGAACCTCGATGTAGAACTAGAACCAGACATGTGGTTATTCAAAGCTAGCAAACCCTCATGCATTCTTTCTATTATAAAACTAATATAATCATATCCCTTGGCCACATGAAGACTCTGGGAATCCAAAACCATCATCAGCAGGTCCGTGGTGATTCTCTCCCCACCATCTATCCCTAGAACTTTGCATAATCCGTATGCAATATATTTCACGTAGAATTTGAGATCCTTATAGAAAAAGGGGGTTGTTGACCCAGCAATTGGCACAATGTAATTTATGTTTCCTCGCCACACATGGGATTGAATTTCTTTGGCCACCAAAGCTGACTCCCTAGTATACCTATTGGCCAAGGCTTGTAAATTAATCTGAGTAGCCATGGGGACTTAGATACCGAAGGCCCTTATAAATGAACTATGATCAAGAGTGACTAGAGGAGAACCATCAGCTTTCCTAATTGTTTTAGAAAGATGGTGATAGTGATGGAATAGAACAATTAAAACATCTATATCGAGGAAGACCTCAGGAACTATCAATTTTCCTAATCTTGACATCTAAGGGTTCGAGATAGGGACTGGACTCTCAGCATTTTTATAAAAATATTTAAATAAACACATTCTAGTAACATTTGGTGTCCTAGCATCTCTACAATAAGTAAGCTCATCAACGAAACATTCATCACTCACCTTCTTATTCCATGTTGAGCCCAGTAGAAAAATGAGGAATTCATCTGAAAAACTTTCCTTAAATTTCTCTTTTCCTCCTTTGACGACAGAGGCCCCACTGACTGATGATTTCCTCATTTTTTATATAATTTGAAATTCCTCTGCAAATTCTAGACACTCTGAACCTTGCAATTTCTCCAAAAAATCTATCGCTCTGGTCTTCTAAATGCTTGGTAATTTGAAATGAATAGAGAACAATCATACTTATTGAGATGAATTGAATGAAACAATCCATTAGAGATCAAAAATCTCTAATCATGTCACTTCTACCATTACTTGACACACTTCAGGACTTCAATTCACTAGTTGTGGCCAAGAAAATGATAGGTAATCAAATTTAATTTTCTCACGATCTAGCGACTACAACACTCTTGTAACCGCTGAAGAATTTGGAACGTTTTAAATAGTTGTGGATATATGGTGACTATAGAAAATTTAGTCATATAATAGCTTTCATTTTATCTAGAGATCAAGCGACAATGAGGGAAAGTCATAGTCACTGAAAGATTTAAGACCTTTTGAGCTTATCTGGAGATTAAGCAACCAAGTTCACTTATAATTTTTATCCTGAGACTTAGTGACTATAGTCATTATTTTAGTCGCTGCAAAAATATTTTCTTTTGAATTCATCTAGAGACTTGGTGACAAAGAGCCATCAAGAGATCTGGTGACAAGAGTGTATCTCTTAGTTGTTGAAGCCCATTGAATTTTCAAACTTCTTCTTGAGACCTTCCAACTCAACTATATGGAGATTCAGTGACTGAAGACATGAAAACTTCAATTTATCCCTTCCAAAGATCTAATGACTATATTCAAGCCCACTTTGTTGTTCATATTTTCAATTTTAATCAACCAACCATGAAGAGACATGTCAAAAATTTCGCCAAGCAGAAATTCATATTTTCTTCAATCCCTCGACCTCTGTCAACACTTAACTCTAGATTGTTTGGAGATCACCTGACTGAAGACAATCTCATAATTGCTAAAAAAAATTCTTAACTGGAGTTTGATCCAAAGACCGAGTGACTATGCTAATCTCAACGTCGATAGATCATTTCTTAACCCTTGGCTTAACTCTGAGATTACGTGACCATCATTCGATCAAGACTAAATCAACAGTCAAAAATTGCTTTGAAAACTCCCTTTTTTACTCATCCTTATTTGGCGTCCTTGCGAATTAAGACTTCTCTTCATTGCCCAATATCCTTTTCAACTACGGTTAAATCTAGAGATTACATGAGAATTACATTCTCCAAGTCATGAGAAGAATCACTTCAACTCGGTCAAGTGATGAGAATAAACACCAACCAACGATTTAGAACTTGATCCAATGGTCCTCGCCAAGTCACTGTAACTTTTGTAACTTAATCACTTCATTGAGAGATCTAGAGATAACTGTATCACTAAATTGCTGACTGCCAGAGACAACCGCCAGGATGATGAGAATGCGTGACTAATGAAATCGCCAAGTCACGGGATAAAAAGACTTAACCAATGAATAACTGGAGACCTTGCGACTCACAAAATAGACCGCCACTTTATATTTAGAGATTCAATGACTAACTACAATTCTCAATATCGCTGAATATTATATCAGTTTCCTACTTCTTTCAGAGATCACTTGATTGAAGGCATTTTGATCTGGAGATAAAGTGACCATAACAATCCTACAAAGACTTATCATAGCAGTCACTAGACCTCACAATAGTGATTCAAAGACCTAGTGACTAAGGAAGACCGCTAAGTCATTTGAAGAGAAAGGATATTCCCTCAACCTAGGGAGATTGCACAACAAGGGGTTATCAGGTAATCGCTAAATAACAAGGAATATACCAATTTTCTTGGGAGATTAAGTGACTAACCAAGGAGACAAAATTGCACATGCTTTAAAGGACTTTTAAGTTATTGAAAAAAGCTAACGGCCAAATAGACTTAGGTGAGCAATTTTAGGGTTTCTTGGATTTTCAAAGGCAATGAGACTTGAAACATAGATTTTTCCTTTAAATGAAAATTGGAACTTCTAGGGCTAGAAAAAATGGAACTTGAACCACAAGGAACAAGGACAGAGACCAAGAATCCAAAATTTTGAAAGACAAAACACCAAAATTGGAAAGACTGCCAACATAATGTTCATGTGGTTCTTGTGCAACATTTTTATTCCCCAAGTCTACATTTTCAATCTCCATCTGTACATTTTCATCTTCATTCCATTCATTGTCATTCCTCAAATCTACATTTTCATTCCCCAAGTCTACATTTTCATTCTCCATCTCTACATTTTCATCTTCACTCCATTCATTGTTATTCACAAAATTAATTTTCATATTATTCTCAAATTCAACATCCTCTTCACTTGTAACTACATTTACGAGGTCACCTTGATTGATTTTTAACATACCTTTTGTCCTTCTTTGGTGATTTTCCCTATCTTTTTCCCTATATGATTGAATTTCTTCATCTGTCACCTTCCTCTGGCATTTAGCCTTTCGACGACTGCTGCTTCCCATGGTGAGACCACAACTTGATAAAAAACAAAAAATGGGCCCCAAATCATGTTTTTTTTTCCTACAACCCGTAAAAAAGTATGAAATCCTGTGCTTCTCTGGTTTGTGGGGACAGGGAATATTTTGGTCAAAGTTATACCAGGAAATAATCGCGTACCCCATTTTATCAGGTGCATGAAAAAATGGTGGGACTAAATGAAAAAATTGAACTTTTATAAATAAAAAGAGGTATATAATATATATATAATATATATATAATATATATTATATATATACTAATGTATATATAATATATATAATATATTATATATATACTAATCTATATAATATATTATATATACTAATGTATATAATATATATATATATATATATATATATAAAATACATATTATATATATATAATGTATTTGAAAAAATACCTGCACAGTTGATTTGTTGACATAAGTTTCAGCCCAAGTCCTCTTGAAAGTATCTAGCACAGGATTTTTTTGTAAACTCCTTGTAATTTTGGCGGTCTGACTATATTGAATAAGTAGATGTCATCATCTATTCTAGAAACTAATAGTCACATAAAAATTGATGTAAGAACATTTGACCCCTAGGAAGTCCTCATGACCCCTTCTGACACATTTGAATGCTCAAGTGTGTTTGAAGGCCTCGTAGGACACCTTAGGACACACTTTAGCATTCCAATGTGTCAAAAGGGGTCATGGGGACTTCCTAGGGGTCCTAATGCATGATAAGGCATACTAGGACCCCTAGGAAGTCCCCATGACCCTTTTGACACATTGGAACCCTCACGTGTGTCCTAAAGGGTCCTAGGACCCTTTAGGACACACATGAGGGTTCCAATGTGTCGAAAGGTTCATGGGGACTTCCTAGGGGTCCTAACATGTGATAAGGTATACTAGGACCCCTAGGAAGTCCCCATGACCCCTTTTGACACATTTGAACACTTAAGTGTGTCTGAAGGCATCGTAGGACCCCTTAGGACACACTTGAGAAATTCAATGTGTCGAAAGGGGTTACAGGGACTTCCTAGGGGTCCTAATGTATGATAAGGCATACTAAGAACCCTATGAAGTCCCCATGACCCCTTTTGAAACATTTGAATGCTCAAGTGTGTCTGAAGGCATCATAGGACCCCTTAGAACACACTTGAGGGTTCCAATGTGTCGAAAGGAGTAATGGGGACTTCCTAGGGGTCCTAACATGTGATAAGATGTACTAGGACCCCTAGGAAGTCCCCATGACCCCTTTTGACACATTTGAATGCTCAAGTGTGTTCGGAGGGGTCCTACAACCCCTTCGGAAACACTTGAGAATTACAATGTGTCAAAATGGGTCATGGGGACCTCCTAGGGGTCCTAACACGTGATAAGGCATACTAGGACCCCTAAGAAGTGCACATGACCCCTTTTGACACATTGGAATCCTCAAGTGTGTCCTAAGAGGACCCCTTAGGACACACTTGAGGGTTCCAATGTGTCAAAAGGGGTCATGGGGACTTCCTAGGAGTCCTAACGCGTGATAAGGTGTACTAGGACCCCTAGGAAGTCCCCATGATCCCTTTTGACACAATTGAATGCTCAAGTGTGTCTGAAGGTGTTGTAGGACCCCTTAGAACACACTTGAGGGTTCCAATGGGTTGAAAGGGGTCATGAGGACTTCCAAGGGGTCCTAACATGTGAGAAGGTGTACTAGGACCCTTAGCAAGTCCTCATGACCCTTTTTGACACATTTAAATGCTCAAGTATGTCTGAAGGTGTCGTAGGACCCCTTAGGACACACTTGATGGTTCTAATGTGTTGAAAGGTGTGATGGGGACTTCCTAGGGGTCCTAACACATGATAAGGTGTACTAGGACCTCTAGGAAGTTCCCATGACCCCTTTTGATATATTTGAACCCTCAAGTGTGTCTGAAGGCATAGTAGGATCCCATAGGACACACTTGAGGGTTCCAATGTGTCAAAAGGGGTCATGAGTACTTCCTAGGGGTCCTAACACCTGATAAGGTGTACTAGGACCCCTAGGAATTCCGCATCACCCCTTTTGACATATTTGAATGCCTAAGTGTGTCCGAAGGCATTGTAGGACCCCTTAGGACACACTTGAGGATTCAAATGTTTTGAAAGGGGTCATGAGGACTTCCTAGGGGTCCTAGTACACCTTATCACATGTTAGGACCCCTAGGAAGTACTTATGACCCCTTTTGACACATTGGAACCCTCAAGTGTGTCCTATGGGATCCTACTATGCCTTCAGACACACTTGAGGGTTCAAATATATCAAAAGGGGTCATGGGGACTTCCTAGAGGTCCTAGTACACCTTATCATGCGTTAGGACCCCTAGGAAGTCCCCATCACACCTTTCAACAGATTAGAACCATCAAGTGTGTCCTAAGGGGTCCTACGACACCTTCAGACATACTTGAGCATTTAAATGTGTCAAAACACACTTGAGGAATCCAATGTTTTGAAAGGGGTCATGAGGACTTCCAAGGGGTCCTAACATGTGGGAAGGTGTATTAGGACCCCTAGGAAGTCCTCATGACCCCTTTTGACACATTTGAATGCTCAAATGTGTTCGAAGGCATCGTAGGACCCCTTAGGACACACTTTAAGGTTCTAATGTGTCGAAAGGGGTCATGAGACTTCCTAGGGATCCTAATGCATGGTAAGGCATACTAGGACCCCTAGGAAGTCCCCATGACCCCTTTTGACACATTGGAACCCTCAAGTGTTTCCTAAGGGGTCATAGGACCCCTTAGGAAACACTTGAGGGTTCCAATGTGTCAAAAGGGGTCATGGGGACTTCCTAGGGGTCCTAATGCGTTATAAGGCATACTAGGACCCCTAGGAAGTCCCCATGAGCCCTTTTGACACATTTGAATGGTCAAGTGTGTCTGAAGGCATTGTAGGACCCCTTAGGACAAACTTAAGCATTCCAATGTGTTGAAAGGGGTCATGGGGACTTCCTAGGGCTCCTAACGCATGATAAGGCATACTAGGACCCCTAGAAGGTCCCCATGACCCCTTTTGACACATTTGAATATTCATGTGTGTCCGAAGGCATCGTAGGACCACTTGGAACACACTTGAGGGTTCCAATGTGTCAAAAGGGGTAATGGGGACTTCCTATGGGTCCTAACATGTGATAATTTGTACTAGGACCCCTAGGAAGTCCCCATGTCCCCTTTTGACACATTTGAATGCTCAAGTGTGTTTGGAGGCATCATAGGCCCCCTTAGGACACACTTGAGAGTTCCTATATGTTGAAAGGGTTCATGGAGACTTCCTAGGGGTCTTAATCCATGATAATTCCTACTAGGACCCCTAGGAAGTTCCCATGACCCCTTTTAACATTTGAATGCTCAAGTGTGTCCGAAAGGGTCATAGGACCGTTTGGGATACACTTGAGGATTCCAATGTGTCGAAAGGGCTCATGGGGACTTCCTAGGGTTTCTAACGCATGATAAGGCCTACAACAACCCCTTGGAAGTCCCCATGACCCCTTTTGACACTTTTGAATGCTTAAGAGTGTCCTAACATGTCCTACGACCCCTTAGGACACACTTGAGGATTCCAATGTGTCAAAAGTGGTCATGAGGACTTCCTAGGGGTCCTTATGCATGATAAGGCATACAAGGACCCCTAGGAAATCCCCATGACCCCTTTTGACACATTTAAATGCTGAAGTGTGTCTGAAGAGGTCGTAGGACCCCTTAGGACACACTTGAGGGTTCCAATGTGTCGAAAGGGGTCATGGAGACTTCCTAGGGGTCCTAATGTGTGATAAGGCATATGGGGAACCCTAGGAAGTCCTCATGACCCCTTTTTACACATTTTAATGCTCAAGTGTCTTTGAAGGCATCGTATGACCCCTTAGGACACACTTGAGGGTTCTAATGTGTCGAAAGGGGTCATGGGGACTTCCTAGGGGTCCTAACATGTTATAAGGTGTACTACTACCTCTAGGAATTCCTCATGATCCCTTTTGACACATTTGAATGCTCAAGTGTGTCTGATGGCATCGTAGGACCCCTTAGGACACACTTGAGGGTTCCAATGTGTTGAAAGGAGTCATGGGGACTTCCTAGGGGTCCTAATGCCTGATAAGGCATACTAGGACCCCTAGGAAGTCCCCAAGACCCTTTTTGACACATTTGAATGGTCAAGTGTGTTTGAAGGCATCGTAGGACCCCTTAGGACACACTTAAGCATTCCAATGTGTTGAAAGGGGTCATGGGGACTTCGTAGGGGTCCCAATGCGTGATAAGGCATACTAGGACCCCTAGGAAGTCCCCATGACCCCTTTTGACACATTTGAATGTTCAAGTGTGTTTGAAAGCATCATAGGACCTCTTAGGACACACTTGAGGGTTCCAATGTCTCAAAAGGGGTAATGGGGAGTTCCTAGGGGTCCTAACATGTGATAATGTGTACTAGGACCCCTAGAAAGTCCCCATGACCCCTTTTGACACATTTGAATGCTCAAGTGTGTCCAAAGGTGTTGTAGGCCCCCTTGGGACACACTTGAGGGTTCCTATATGTTGAAAGGGGTCATGGGGACTTCCTAGGGGTCCTAACCCATGATAAGGCCTACTAGGACCCCTAGGAAGTCCCCAGGACCCCTTTTGACACATTTGAATGCTCAAGTGTGTCTGAAAGGGTCATAGGGCTGCTTGGGACACACTTGAGGATTCCAATGTATCAAAAGGGCTCATGGGGACTTCCTAGGGGTCCTAACACATGATAAGGCCTACAACGACCCCTTGGAAGTCTCCATGACCCCTTTTGACACTTTTGGATGCTCAAGTGTTTATGAAGAGGTTGTAGGACCCCTTAGGACACACTTGAAGATTCCAATGTGTTGAAAGGGGTCATGGGGACTTCCTAGGGGTCCTAATATGTGATAAGGCATACAAGGACCCCTAGGAAATCCCCATGAACCCTTTTAACACATTTAAATGCTCAAGTGTGTCCGAAGGGGTCGTAGGACCCCTTAGGACACACTTGAGGGTTCCAATGTGTCGAAAGGGGTCATGGGGACTTCCTAGGGGTCCTAATGTGTGATAAGGCATATGGGGAACCCTAGGAAGTCTTGATGACCCCTTTTGGCACATTTGAGTGTTCATGTTTGTTTGAAGGCATCGTAGGACCCCTTAGGACACACTTGAGGAATCTAATGTGTTAAAAGGGGTCATGGGGACTGCCTAGGGGTCCTAACATGTTATAAGGTTTACTAGTACCTCTAGGAAGTCCTCATGACCCCTTTTGACACATTTGAATGCTCAAGTGTGTCTGATGGTGTTGTAGGACCCCTTAGGACACACTTGAGGGTTCCAATGTGTCAAAAGGGGTCATGGGGACTTCCTAGGGGTCCTAACACATGATAAGGCATACTAGGACCCCTAGGAAGTCCCCATGATCCCTTTTGACACATTAGAACCCTCAAATGTGTCCTAAGGGTTTGTAGGATCCATTAAGACACACTTGAGGGTTTTAATGTGTCCAAAGGTGTCATGGGGACTTCCTAGGGGTCCTAACATGTGATAAGGCTTACTAGGACCCCTAGGAAGTCCCCATGGCCCCTTTTGATACATTTGAACACTCAAGTTTGTTCGAAGGGGTCGTAGGACCCCTTAGGACACACTTGAGTGTTCCAATGTGTCGAAAGGGGTTATGAGGATTTCCTAGGGGTCCTAATCTATGATAAGGCATACTAGGACCCCTAGGAAGTCCCTGTGACCCCTTTTGACACATTTGAATGCTTAGGTGTGTTCGAAGGGGTTGTAGGACCCCTTAGGACACACTTGAGGGTTCCAATGTGTTGAAAGGTGTCATGGGGACTTCCTAGGGGTCCTAACTCATGATAAGGTGTATTGGGACCCCTAGGAAATCCCCATGATGCCTTTTGACACATTGGAACCCTCAAGTGTGTCCTTAGGACACACTTGAGGGTTCCAATGTGTCAAAAGGGCTCATGAGGATTTCCTAGGTGTCCTAACACATGATAAGGTATACTGGGACCCCTAGGAAGTCCCCATGACCCCTTTTGACACATTTGAATGCTCAAGTGTGTTCGAAGGGTTCATAGGACCCCTTGAGACACACTTCTATGTTCTAGGTGTGAACTATTCTTCAAAGCCTCCATTTCTATGTAGCTATGGTTTACGATGCCTGTAAAAGGAACAACTATTCCCCCTATAGGGACTCATGCTCGTGCTTAGAATCATATTATTTTCATGCATTCCTTGACATTTAATTCAAAGATTTAGCTGACCGCCTTTAAAGACCTAAAATAAATGAAAAATAAAATTTAGGCCAAAAATACATACCGCATTTTTGTATGTAGTATCATCAGCTTCAACAATCCAGTCAGGTTCCTCTGCTAAGGCATGAAGAACTTCATTAATTTCTACTCTGGGAGGAAGATTATAATTTCCATATTTCTACAAGCCCTAAAATATTTTCTTCGTTATCTCTCTCCTCCTCTGCTCTCTCAATTTAGTCATCTCCCTCTCCTATGCACTCAACTTAGCCATCCTTACCTACTCTTAAATAGAGATTCTCCAAAATTTTTATACAGAGGCATCCTATAGGAAAAAATGAAAAGTTTCCCAGAGAATATCCACAATTCATATACAAAAGAATCATATAGGAAAAATTACAAAAAATTAATAGCTAAAAGGTAAAATTTATCATTAACACCGGCAATACCAAGGTCATACCCGCTGTTAAATCTTGGCCTATGATGTGCAAAATGAGTTAAGCAAGTAAAATGAAAGGGAAGTATGGATCAAATAGCAAAGGTGCATCAAATCGGATCAATATCATAATAAATGCAAAAAATACTATTACGGACAAAAATATTTGCATATTAATGGGAAAGAGTGGGAGGAACATCTTGGACCCATGATCGAAGTTATAGATAAGGAGGAAGAGCCAGGAAGGGGAAAGTGGCAAAGAATATGGTCATGCACTTCATTCTAGCACCACGAATATTTCTATTAGAAATACCTATTCATCAATGGCCTTTCATTTATGGGACTTGGGAAACCAGGTTACTCATGTTGGGCATTATCCCTCAAGTGTAAGTTCATTGCCACCTTTGGCAAGGCAGTCTCACTCCTCATTTATAACAAAATGCAGCCATCTATGGTCCAAGGTTTTAATTCAGGTGACAAGTGGAGAGATTCTCAAGGTACTAATCTCTTTCGTAGAGAAGTTCCTAATTCATCTCAAGGTTCTTGCTTAGGTGACCAACTCCTTTGAGGTCCACAAATAGACCCATTGATTTCGCAAATCTGTAAAAGGGCAAATGCAATTTTTTTAAGAGTATCCCAATTGAAGAGAAATGGAAATTCTAGTGAGCATAAAGTTATTGCAATCCAATGGGTGTATCTCCTCCACTAAAAAATATAACTGCTTCCAGATACTTGAGTTTAAATGGAGATTGTTTGTTCCCAAACATGCCCCAGTCGAGTAGATGAACCAAATGTTGCTTGAGTAAAGAAGATAGTGGTTTATTAAAGCATCTTCATTATCCCACTTGCTATCAATTACTACTTTTTGAGCAGCTTGCCAGCTGCTTTTGTGTGGGATTTCTATAATATATAATGTCCTCATGCAATTACATGCCAGTTTTGTAAACATTTTCTATTGTAAAGTGTTAGTGAGCAATATCAAAGAAAAGGTTCTTGCATGTATTATTTAGACACATATAAACTAGGAAACCATTTTTCTCCCATTACATGGCATAAATGTCTAGATTCACTTTGTCGGTATCAATAGGAAGCAAGATGAGGGAAGAAATATTTGTGAAGAGGAAGTAAAAATGTTACTATCCAAAACCATTTGGAGAGTAATATTCTTCTCCTGATTGTAATAAGAAACTCAAAATGCAGAAGACAACAAATAGTTGGGGCATTTATTTCCTATGACCTATGTCAATTTTAGTTCAATTCCTATTGATGATATTCTCAATGTGTAAAAATAAATTGATGTATTATTTTAAAATGATGTTCACTAAAATTTATCAACATATGTCAAATATCCATTTTTTCCAAAATTTGAAATAGAACCAGTGGCAATATAATCAAATTTGTGAATTTCACATCCAGTCATTGGATGTTAATCAAAAGTACAACACAGTAATATTTTTGAACCGATAAAAAATCCTAGTCTTACTTCAAACCTACTTCCATGTATGTGGGTTCTTGGAGGTATCTACTGAACAATGTGTGGATCTGTAATGTCCCTATCCAGGACCTTACTTGCTTTGCTTAAAACTCCTAATTAGAATTTGGATTTCTAATGCCTGCTGTGATATTATTTAAGTTTGCCTTTCTCCTTACTGATTAATACTGCAATGAATTGGTTATCCTTCCCCTTCTCTCTCTCTCCTACTCTCTCCCTATCCCTTCTCTCTCTCCTACTCTATCCCCTTCCCATTCCCCTTCTCTCTCTCTCTCTCTCTCC
This sequence comes from Chamaecyparis obtusa, assembly GCA_027943335.1. Lineage (NCBI taxonomy): Eukaryota > Viridiplantae > Streptophyta > Pinopsida > Cupressales > Cupressaceae > Chamaecyparis > Chamaecyparis obtusa. The sequence continues at coordinate 238,551 of BSBK01004913.1, read as the reverse complement.
TCACCTTATCACTCTCTCTTCCTCTCTCATCCCCCGCTACCTTCTCACTCTCTCTCTTCCTCAATGGCCGCCCATGAATTTTTTAAATGGTTGATTGATTTCCTTTGCTTCTTTCAATGGCCATCCATGATTTTTTTGCAATCTTCCAACCTTTCATACATAGTTGTAAAATACATATTAATACATATTATATATATATATATAATAATATATAATGTATGATATATAATGTAACATTTAATATTAATATATATTAAATAATATTTATTGTAAAATGTATATTATATAATATTTAATATATAATTGATATTATATAATATTTAATATATATAATATATAATCTAATATATATAATCATATGAAGGATGGAGAAATGGGAGGGAAAAGTGAAAAATCAAAACTCTGCTGACATTTTAGGTACCCAAAAATATCGGGTACACAAAAATATCGGCTACTCGATTAGACTCGGTATTGCTTTGTGCACCAAACCTACATGGTCAACTATTGAAATATCTCAAAAACATGTTTTCCCCCTATTTCTCTGAGTTCCAAACTTCGACCATGTAGCTGACGACTTTTTTTTCACCTGAATTTGATAAAATGAAAAGGGTATCTTAAGGAGATTATTAGCTTTCTATCGATATAATTGCTGTCAAATTTTGAATTCGGTAAGTAATTATTAGTTATTTTCTAATTGAGTTACCTCTAAAGTGTTGATTTATATATTGATTTTAAAAGAACTATAACTTTCAGATGGTAGAACATTTTTGAAATCCGAAAAATGCGTCACATTCTATGCTTCGCCTATTATATGGAATTTTTTTTGTTTTTTGAATTTTGTAAAGTTTTGAATGAGTTAAGGTGGTCAGACACGAGATTTTTTTTTATTTTGAAAATGTTGTAGCATAAAATTCATAATTAATTTTTTTTTAGAATAAAATTACAAAAAAAAATGTGTCACATCCGAGCACGAGTCTACTACTTATATATACAATCTTATAATGAAAATATTATCATTTGATTATAATTAAGGTGGTTAGACATACACCTACTTATTTTTTTCTAGAAATTTTTGTACTACTCCATTGAAATCTATACTTTTCACCAATCATATTAACTTTTTTTCAAAAAAGGCCTAGCAGTTTAGAAACTACATTCAATTTTCTACAGATTCTATTTTTACAACTTTTTGATATTAGGTTGATAGCTAGTTGAAATTTTCACGTCATGTTGACTAACCCTGATTTTCTAATTTTTCATTACCACTTAAGGGCATAGTTTGCCCCCTCATGATCTTGCACATACCCTAGATCTCACACCTAAAGTGGAATTTATCCTACGCCATGTACTTAATTAAGGTGAAAATTGTTAGGATTAACAAGACATAAATAACAGTTACATATAAATATAACCAATATTAGAAAATAATAAAGCACACAAAAGAGAACACAAGACATAAAGAGTTAACGTGGTTCACCTAATCCCTGAGCTACGTCCACTAACAACAAGTCCAATATTCTTGTTATCTAGTGATTACAACCTAATTAAAATCCATAATCCCTTATAGATCAATACTACTGCAAGAAGCTACTAAAAACATACATCATAAAATCCCTAACCCTAAGCCATTTTTATATAATTCTTTTTTCTTCTTTAGGGTTAGAATTAGTTACAACATGTCAGCCCCAAAATAGCCAAAAACTAGCCCTAAACCTTGACAAGGATACATGGAAAGTGTACAGTACTTCCCTGATCAATTATTAAAGACCAACAATCTACCACTTGGTGATTGATTAGGTTCCATGCTAAACAAAAATCTCCCACTTGGAGACTAATCTTGTAGCAATACTTCTACCACATGTGGCTCCCACTAGATCGAACCACCCTAGACTTAGTTGTTCCTTTATTTTAAACCATCTAGAAGACTAGTAGAAGTTGAAGAGGAGTTCAACTTCTCCCTTGTTACTACCTTTGTAAACATATCTACTAGATTATCATTAGTATTTATATTTTCCAACTTTTACTATCCATTATCCAAAAATAATTGAATGAAATGGTACTACAATTGTATGTGTTTTTTCTTTCAAGGGAGAGAAGAATTCTTGGCAAGATGAATAGCACTTTGTCTATCTGTAAACAAATAATTGTCCATCTATGGGTGTCCCAATTCCTTGATGAAGAATTGAAGGCATATCATCTCCTTGGTTGCCTATGTAGAAAAAACATACTTTGCCTCGGTAGTAGATATAGCATTCACCTTCTGTAACTGAGAAATTCAATTCACTATTGTCCCACTAATAGTAAATACATATCCTGTAGTTCTCTGCCTGGTATCAAGATCCCCTACCAAATCTGAGTCAACATAGCCTTTTAAATCAGTAGTAGAGCCCCCAAAATGTAAACATTTACTGGATGTTCCTCTCAAATATCTGAGAATCCATTTCACTACATTCCAATGGTCAATCCTAGGATGATTCATGGGTTAACTCACGAAGCTGTGTCACACTTTTAGGGATGAAATAAATCATGAAATCGTCAAACAAAAAAAATTTCCTGCCTTCGTGTGAAGTAAATACTTCACTCAAAGTCCTCGGGATACTTCGCATGAAGACCCCATGTAGGGGTCTTCGCACGAAGACCCCTAAATGGCTTCGTGCAAAGTATATACTTCACACGAAGCCATTTAGGGCCAGATTTCTTATAAATTTTTGGCGTTTCATTTTTTAAACTATCATTTTCACTGTAGCGATTTGTGGACCCCTACGTGTGGAGAAAACTATGTCACCACGCTAGCACACCAGCGTCTCCCAAGCTTTGTTGACCTCTTCAGTTTCCTAGCAGTATCAGGTACACATATTTTTCTCATTTTTTATTGTAAATAATATGTTTTGTATTTATTTTAACTAGTTATTTGTTTTAAATAATTTTTAATTTGTATAAATGTTAGAAATTTGTAATATGTTATAAATTAATAATAGAATGTTAGAAAATCATAATTAAATATTAAAAAAAATAGAAATATTAGGAATCGTAGTATATAAATGTTATAATATGTTAGAAAATGTTAGAAAATCGTAGTAGTTTGTTAGCACTTGTTAGAAAATATTTATAAAACATTAGAAACCATAGTAGAAATGTTAGAAAATGTTAGAAATATTAAGATTGGAGTTAGAAAATGCTAAATTTTAAGTTTAAAGTTGTAATTATTAAGAATTTATCTCTCTCTCTCTCACATGTATGTACACGCATTTTTAGTAAACTTATTAAAGTTAGCTATTTGTTTTATTTATAATTTTTAGTTTGTAAAAATCTTAGAAAATTGTAGTTCAATTTTTTAAAATGATCTAGTAGTATGTTAGAAAACATTAAAAAATTGTAGTACAATAAGTTTCTAGGACCCTTACTCCTCTCTTACGACATATTAAGACACTTAGGATCCTTTATGAATTTCAAGATCTTATAATACATATTAGGACATCTTACTTGACACATAGGACCCCTTAAGACCCATACGAACCATTATTATATATTAAAATATCCTATGATACATTCATCTATCTTAGCTTCTGTTAATACATATGTGAACCCATTGTTGCCCGCAAGAACCCTTAAGACATACTAGTATCAATTAATGTAACCTAAGATACCTTAAACCAAGTTTATCATGCGTCTACGACCCATTAACATTGTTGGACCATTATACATCCCTTATGACATTTTAAGACATCTATGACAAATTCAGATCATCAAGACCCATTAACATATCTTAGGTTGTCTTAGGACACATTTATGTACATCTTAGATTTAATTAATATCATACAAGGATCATCCACTAATGAAATGTAGGACCCCTTAGGACCTCTTATGTTACCCCCGACCCCTTAAGACACATATATAGGACTCATTATTACCCACGACCCCTTAAGATGTAGTCTAGGACTATTATACATCCCTTACGATATTTTAAGAAAGACATATATATGACCTATTCGGATCCTGAAGACCCATTATATGTATACAAGGATCCATTAATGTAACCTAGGACCCCTTAGGACCTTTTATGTTACCCATGACCCCTTAAGACAATCAAGGACCACTTACATTACCCACGACCCCTTAAGAAACTCTAGGTCATATCAGGTCCTAATAGGTCACATTAGGTCATATTAGGAAATAAGGTACATGTCTAAGTCATTTCTCTACTTAAATACCTAACTAGACCAATTAGGACCAAGTAAACCTAACTAGGACCTATTAGGATCAATTAGATAAGTATTAGGTCTTTAGCCAACATTAGTCTAACCAATTATATGTCTTAGGACCTATTAGGTCCAAATAGACCTAACTAAACCTATCTAGACCTATTATGACAAATTAGATAGGTAACTAGACCAATTAGGACCTATTACGACCAAAATTTAGGACTTATTAGACTAAACTAGACCTAATTGTACCAAGGCCAATTAGGACCTATTAGGCACACAATCTAGGACCTAATTATCTACCTAATTAGACCCAATTAGTTCTATGAGAACTAATTAGGACCTAATTAGACTCCTTAGGACCTCTTATGTTACCTACGACCCCTTAAGACAATCAAGGACCACTTACATTACCCATGACCCCTTAAGACACTCTAGGTCATATTACCTATCCTAATAGGTCACATTAGGTCATATTAGGAAATAAGGTATACATCTAAGTTGTTTCTCTACTTATAGACCTAACTAGACCTATTAGGACCAAGTAAACCTAACTAGGACCTATTAGGACCAATTAGATAGGTATTAGGTCTTTAACCAACATTAGTCTGACCAATTAGATGTATTAGGACCTATTAGGTCCAAATAGACCTAACTAAACCTATCTAGACCTATTATGACCAATTAGACAGGTAACTAGACCAATTAGGACTTATTACGACCAAAATTTAGACCCTATTAGGCTTAACTAGACCTAACTGTACCAGGACCAATTATGACTCAATTAGAACTAGTTAGGACCTAATTAGACTCAATTAGAATCAATTATGACTCAATTAGAACTAGTTAGGAGGTCTAATTAGACTCAATTAGAACCAATTATGACTTTAGGACCACTTATGTTACCCACAACCCCTTAAGATAGTCTAGGACCACTTATATTACCCATGATCCCTTAAGACACTCTACATGACTCTTATCTATGTATGTTATGATAGGTATTAGGACCCAATGATGTCTTATCTATACCTTAGGACCTCTTATGTTACCCACAACCCCTTAAGATGCTCCATGACTCTTATCTATACCTTAGGACCTCTTATGTTACCTATGACCCCTTAAGACAATCAAGGACCACTTACATTACCCATGACCCCTGAATACACTCTAGGTCATATTACCTATCCTAATAGGTCACATTAGGTCATATTAGGAAATAAGGTATACATCTAAGTTGTTTCTCTACTTATAGACCTAACTAGACCTATTAGGACCAAGTAGACCTAACTAGGACCTATTAGGACCAATTAGATAGGTATTAGGTCTTTAACCAACATTAGTCTAACCAATTAGATGTATTAGGACCTATTAGGACTCTTAAGACCTAATAAGACCTAACTAGACCTATTAGGACTCTTAAGACCTAATAAGACCACTTATGTTACCCACGACTCCTTAAGACATGAGCTATGACCACTTATGTTACCCATGACCCCTTATGTAAATGCATTTTTAGTAAATATTAAAGTTAGTCATATGACCCATTGATGTACATACTAGGATGTCCTATGACCCATTGATGTCTTATCTATACCTTAGTACCACTTATTTGTTTCCATTTTACATGTAGTTATAATGTTGTAATCAAGTACTTGATTATTAACACTTAGCTCTTTCACATGTGATGTATCTAGATGGCCGCTCAGGGTGCACCTCAAACTCCTGACATTCATACTATTTTTCACATGGCTGACACATAGATAGCTAGACTTAGACAAGCTATCAGTAGATCTACTGGAGATAGTATATATAGAGACACATGTGCTACTATACTGATTAGTTTGGAGTCTATGACTAGTAGATTGAGGGCTCACTCTTCATTTATGCCTTAGGTAGTTGAGGCCATTTTTTAGGAGTTGAGGGAGGAGATCTCGGGTGATGTTTCCTTCACAATAGTTTAGAGCCTCGTCTCGAAGGAAACCATCAAATGAGAGATGTTCCCACATTATGAGAGGTATAGAGTGGTGAGGACTTATCAGGTCACATGATGTGTGATCCCTTAGATTTCTTGTATGATATACCCTCGACATCTTGCAGCCCATGGTCGTTATCCAAATAATGACCAAATTCCATTATACTTTGCATAGCAGTTGTACGCTGAGTTCTGTTTGGGACTCAGGGTCAACTATTTTGATATCCCAACATTTTATGGTCAGGGGCAGGGTAGGGTTTTAGACCACCCTCAGTATCATAGGGCTGATCGAGTTGTGCAGCCTCATAGACTACTAGTTGGAGAGAGGAGTCCGGTAGTGACACTGGCGATGGCTACTACTACAAATAGAGTCATCATTGCTTCTCAGAGGGGAGTTCTAGATAGCATAGGATAGATTGCTTCTACAACCACATTGATCAATTTACATTAAGTGGGAAGATACATTTTGACTAGACTGAGTAGAGCTAGATCATCTTCTGAGGCTTCGTCTAGTAGTACTACAGGTGTGAGTGATGAGACATATAGAGCTACTGGTCTTCCTATGCCTGGAGAGATACGAGCATTGTCAGGTTATCAAAGTACTTTAGATATGGCCCTTTACTTTTTGGAGGATCTTGTGTAGGCCTATTCTCATATTTCTGACATGCAGAGGATCCCTATACATTTAGTTAGGGATTACATTGCACTTACATGGAGTCCTGTAGTTCCACTGACACAGGACATGTCATCTCTTAGTCAGGCACAGGATAGTGCAAAGCACTGTGCACCCACAAATCACTCTACAACTGTAGAGCCAGGTATAGAGATTGGAGATGTACGCATCACCAGTGAGGGCCTAGACACTTTTGATGAGCAATTGCATGGGTTGGGTCAGGTGGATGTTGCCACTGATGGTAGGTCATTTATGGATATGTTATTTCATCCACATGGTTCAGATTCTACATCACTCCCCTCGCAGCTAGTGTCACCCCTACACTCCTCATTACTATAGAGGTTCAGGACCTTAGGTGGTGTGGGTGATGTAGTATCAATTGATGATATGATGGTGCAACGCGCTGACGATCCTCCTGCTCCTGAGACTCAAGTACATATAAAAATTTCTTTTCTTTTTTATTAGGAGTTTTAGTGAATAATTAATTGTGCGTGTATTAATGTTTGTTCAATGCATAATATTTTGTAGGCACAATTAGCAGAGCATGTTACCTCTAGTGTGGGTTCAGAGCATCTTCCACATGATGTGACACCTACTACTGGTCAGGTAAGTTTTAGATATATATGTATGTACATGTTTATATTTCAAGTACTTTACATAATATATGTACTATGCACATGTATATAACTAACTGTTGTACACTAAATTTGTAGGGGTCAGTCACTGCTTTGCCACCAGATGATACACCTACTAGTGGTCAGGTAAGCTTTAAAAATATGTAAGTTTAAATATGCATTTATAATATTTTAATTATTTTAGATTATTATCATATATACATGCATTTATATTCGTAGGGATCAGTTGTTGTCTCAGAGCCAGAGGATTCTCGTGGAAGTCACTCAGAGGGTCGCTCTGTTCGCATGCACCTAGATGACTCCCTAGTTTAGGACATGTTGAACATATATTTTATTTGAGACTTGGTTTATGATTCAAGACATATGATTCGAGACATATATTTGATTAGATGATATGATTAGATTATATGATATGAGACATATTTATTTGATTAGATGATATGATATGAGACACATTTATTTGGTTAGAGACGTATATTTGATTAGATGATATGATTAGATTAGATGGTTTTATTCAATTAGATTATATGATATATATGATTCGAGACATATATTTGATTAGATGATATGATTAGATTATATGAATCTATGATTTTATTTGATTAGATGATATATGATCTATATGATTAGATTAGATAGTTTTATTCGATTAGATGATATGATTAGATTAGATGGTTTTATTCAATTAGATGATATGATTTTATTTGATTAGATGATATATGATTAGATTAGATGGTTTTATTCGATTAGATGATATTATTAGATTAGATTGTTTAATTCAATTAGATGATATGATTTTATTTGATTAGATGATATATGATTAGATTAGATGGTTTTATTTGATTAGATGATATGATTTTATTTGATTAGATGATCTATATGATATATGATTTGACTAGATGGTTTTATTTGATTAGATGATCTATGATTTTATTTTATTAGATGATATATGATTAGATTAGATGGTTTTATTCGATTAGATGATATGATTTTATTTGATTAGATGATCTATATGATATATGATTTGACTAGATGATTAGATGATCTATGATTTTATTTGATTAGATGATACATGATTAGATTAGATGGTTTTATTCGATTATATGATATGATTTTATTTGATTAGATGATCTATATGATATATGATTTAACTATATGGTTTTATTTGATTAGATGATCTATGATTTTATTTGATTAGATGATTTATTTAGATGATATGATAACTAATTTCATCATTTTTTAGTGTCTTAAGGGGAGGTCTTAAGGGGATCTATAATTAATATCATAAAAGATAACTAGTTAATACATGTAACTAATGGATAATAACTATTCTAACTAATTCTAGAACTAACACATGTCATAAGTAATATAACTAATTTCATCATTTTTTAGTGTCTTAAGGGGAGGTCTTAAGGGGATCTATAATTAATATCATAAAAGATAACTAGTTAATACATGTAACTAATGGATAATAACTATTCTAAATAATTCTAGAACTAACACATGTCATAAGTAATATAACTAATTTCATCATTTTTTAGTGTCTTAAGGGGAGGTCTTAAGGGGATCTATAATTAATATCATAAAAGATAACTAGTTAATACATGTAACTAATGGATAATAACTATTCTAACTAATTCTAGAACTAACACATGTCATAAGTAATATAACTAATTTCAAGCATACATAAAATCTTTAACTAACATGAAATCTATAAAAATCATTGAATAATCAAAGTATATGTATAAAATTCTATATATTAAAACCATTGAACCATCAAATAGGTTCATCATATATCAACAAATTATAGTCTACCATATGTTTAAATATATAAACAAAGTATAATGAAATTTAATCTAGAGATATCAAATAGGTCCTAACACAAGAAATAAGTATACATGTATTATACTTTTTAGACCAACTCAAGTGGTTCAGACCTTTCATGGAGAACCTGTAATATTCTCTCATGATCCTCACTATCTAGTCTCCACTTACGATGTCCATGTTGAGATTTAACTATATGGAGACGAATGAATGTGGCAACAACTAGGTGACTATATTGGAACACCTTATTGTCTGGTTCATAATCAACAAAGTGAATACCATGTTGAATTAATTTGATTTTTTTGAAATGTATTCCCTCTAAAATAACTGAACTTGCAGGTCACAAATTTTAACAATATATAAATTTAAACAAATTCAATTTGAATTTTGTTAAAAGGTTGAGATTTAAAATTTACAAATTGAGTTCAATATATTGATGTAAACCATATACAAACCTATGGGGAACAAAATTCCATCACTTTCTTCAGGTTCAAGTAACTTCATCCTCTCTACAGTACAATGCAGTAAATAATACTCAACTCCTACATTTCCACTCTCAGCAATCACTGCAAAGACATCTCCTGCACAATAAATGTTTATATATACATGTGTGAGATCTTAAAATAAATAATTATTTCAATCTATAGATCTATCTATATCTATGATCTATACATGCAACTCAGTGTACCATATAATGTGAAATATATATACTTACCAATTTTGACCAATCCCGAGATATGATCGTAATAAGTAGAAATCAAAGGAACATCATTGAAGTTTTCATCTTCAACTCTATCAAATGTATCAGTAACAACTAGTGGCACTAGATTCCATGCACCTCCATATCCACGATCTTGATTGATACATTCCTCATAATTGTCAGCAATGCAGTGACAACAAAAGCATGAGTAGTCCCTAGTGTTCAACATCCAATTGCGACAATTCATACTCATAACTGAATGCAAAGATCATGTCTTTTCTATCCTATTGCAACCATGCATAATTTTTCTATCCATGCCTGAACAAATGCATATATAATACATTCTATATAAATATAATTTGAATAAAAAATATCATTAAAATTTTAAACACTTTCAAATAATTAAAAAATGTGTGCATACCTTTTATCTCCCAAAATTTTCTATATGGCACCGCCTAAGTCAATCTTGATGACGCGTCATTCTCATTTGGTGCGAAATGTGTCTTGCACCATTCAACCACATCATGTGCATTTTTTATATGCACTCCCTTATAATTCATTTGATACTTTCATATAGCACATTTGATGCAAGCTTCGACACCATCATTTTCACCTTTTCCATGTCCACTCTCAAAGAAACTCCAGACATGTGGTATGTTTTCATTACGATGATATCTACATAGTGCATAAAATGGTCTCAATGATTTAAATTGTGCAGCAAATCCATCTGACCAAACATAATGTTTATCAATTTTTATACCTCTTTCTTTCTAATTTGCAAAAAACATCTTGAAGCAGTGTTCCACATGATGAATGTCATGCTCTCTATCATCACTTATATAAAAATGATATTCCTTCTTGATGACCCGTACTTCAAATGTGCTCTGAATACCATCCAAATCTAATTATGCATGTTGATAACACATATGTACCATAATAGTAATTTTCTCTGAAAAATAGTATTCTGACTGAATTGCCTTTTGATGAAAAAAAGAATAATTTTCTGCAAAATCAACAACTGATACAATAGTTCCAAGTGGGAAATTGTCTCTCAGTGTTTGAAATTGTTGTGCTTGCCATTTTGCAAAAAAAGCATGATGAATGTAGGGTTGAATCAATTTTTTAAATTTTTCTATAAATACTCCAACATTTATCTCCTCTTCAACATATTCTAACCTTTTGGATTCTTTCCCAAATTTTGTTTCATTCTTTACATATTTGTAACTCTTGCAATTTACCATCTTTGTTACATCAATATTTTCAATTTTCAAAGGAAAAAGAGACAAATCGGCACATGTTTGGCATATTCCTTTTATGCAATTTATTTGTCCAACTACATCATCTCTTTTGTCACATAAAATGGATGAGATGAACTCACTTCGTCTAGTAGGAGGAGCCTTTTCAAAACCATAAGTGTCTTCTACAAACTTTCAAAAAACTTGATAGTGGAGATCAAATTCAATATGATAACGACAACAACAATTTTCAAACACTTTGTTTGTCCTGATATAATATGGCTTCAATCTTCCAAATAATGTTTTCCCAATCTTTATATTAGGATTTGAATGACAAAATGACACATACATTTCATGTTGTGTTGTGTCCAACCAATGTTTCGTATGATATTCATATTGATTAGCTAAAATTCTATGTCTGATAACATCTCTAGTGTTTGATGAAGGACGTGTATTATCATTCCAAAATGATGTGATCAATTTTTTTGTTCCTTCATCAATCTTATTAGAATGAGGAGCTCTACACATGATTGCCTAATTGCCTTCCAAGGTGCTATCATCCAAAAGTATTCTCTTATTAACATATCATGATATTGTTTTCCTATTAAAACCAATGTGAGATGAAACTGAAGATATCTATCTTTTTCGTCCCATAGTGTTACCTACAATAGATGTCAACATAAATTTTCTTGTAATGGACTTATCTATAGTTCAAGATTGCTTCCCTAGCTGGTTCAAACCTTTCTTAAGATTTTCAATCATATCAGTTTGCATGTCAACAACTTTTCTCTTCTTTGATGATGTGTCTATACCCAATAATTTTAATGCCCCTTCCAAATTTTTGTCTATAAGTATAAGTGAAAGCAATTGAGCTTGTTCAAGTGTTTCAAAATTATCAAATTTACCCAATATTTCTCTTACTATCATTTTCATTGATCTCTTCTTAGCAAGACTTAATTGTTGAACATTAGAAAGTGATCTCAAAGTGTCCACATTCATTCTAAGTAAATGATCTAAGTTTCTATAACTAATATTTTTCTTTACACTTTGAGCTAAATTTAAAAGTTCATCCATACTAGTAGGAGCACGTGATGTTGACCCTTCTCCAACATCAATTGTTTGAGCCTCTCTAGGGAGTAATTTTGACCCTTCTTCAATGTGTAATTCTTTGACTTGACTTGACCCTCCTACTTTAGCTTGTCTTTCAACTTCTTTAGTTTTATGATAATATGTCAATGTAGCTTCACGATTTCTTTGTTCAGTACCGAGTGACCTTTTTCTAGAGGATTTACTTTGTCTTCCCTTCTTGTTCCCCATTTCTTTGAGCTCCAAAAAATGTCTTCCACAAGATCGTCAACAAAAATTCCTTCTTCAAAAAATACTACAAAAGTAATATTTTTCCTCTTCAAAATTATGTCTTTGAACAAATAGAAATATGGATCCTCCAAAAAATGCCTTCAATAATAGAAAATGCAAATTTATTAATTGCAATTTGATGTAAAATAGAAATAAATTTTTTTACTTTTATACCATTTTAAAAAAATTTACAAAAAATATTTTACTAGCCGACTAGGGTACTTTGTACAAAGTACCTGTGGGAAAAATCCTGGCAATGGCTTTTGGCTAGAATTTTCACTCCAAGGGCTTCGTGTGAGGGGTCTTTGCATGAAGACCCCTAGGTGGCTTCGTGCGAAGACCTTCTTCGCACGAAGCCAAAAAAATAAAAATTTTCCCTTAGAAAACAACTTAACTACAAAAAAATGATGAAACAAGGACTAAACAAGATGATTTTTCCAAACAAATGATGTCAAAAGATGCTATTCGAAACAAGCTTTATAATGAATATAATTTTAATACATATTGAGTTCATTATCACTTCTAAAAATTACTCTAACTAAACATAGGTTGTTTGGTCATTCAACAACCTGTCTCTTCACGACTTCGGGAAAAATAGTAAATGATAAAAATAAATTTATGAAAAATATGTAGGAAAAGCATATTTGTGTTACCTTTCTATTAAAAAATAAAAATAAAAATTTCAATATGCACAGATCAAGTTAGAGCGATCCAAGTGACCTTATGTCTAGATTACAGTTACTGTCACTTTAAAACTTAATAAACTATGAAATATTGATCCAAAATGATTTAGATATTGAAGTTAAAAATATAATCTCAAAAGAATTACATCATTATCATATTTTAAAAAAAAGTTATGCTGATCCAAGTGATAGTACCTCCTTAAAAACATAGTTTTTTCATGCAAACCACTTTTAGAAGGAGAAGGAAAAATGAATTTAAATGATTTTTTTAAAAAATATATTTAAAAACTAGACACAAAAATCTAAAAGACTCTAGTTTACATCATCTTCAAATTCTTAATAGTTTTGCAGCAACAGGTGTTTGAAAGTGAAGTTTTTTCTCAAAATGGTGATCTCTGTGTCAAAGTTGGCCAAAAAGTGGGACACTCTATTGTGGGACCACCCTCATATATTTGCTAACAACTCCCATTGCATGTGCAATATCTGGCTAAGTACATACCATAACATACATTAAACTTCCTACAACTGAAGCATAAGGTACCTTGTACAGTTTAGTCTCCTTGTTTGGTGTCTTTGGAGACATCTCCTTAGTCAATTTCAAATGACTAGGAAAAGGCATGTTGACAACTTTGGCATTCTCCATAGAGAAATGTTGCAACACCTTCTCAATATAAGCAACCTGAGATAGAGTCAATTTTCTGTGCTTCCTATCTCTGCATATTTTCATACCAAGGATTTGTCTTTCTTCCCCAAATCCTTCATAGAAAATGAGTGTGCTAACTATTGTTTTAATCCCTTAATGTGATCCATGTTAGACCTAGCTACAAGCATATCATCAACATATAAACATAAAATAATGTAGTTATCATCATCCAACCTCTTAAAATAAATACAATGGTCTGAATGATACGTAGTATATCCATGCTCATGAATAAAACTGTCCAATTTAAGATACCATTGCCGAGGTGCTTGGTTCAAGCCATATAAACTTTTCTTCAATCTGTACACTAAGTGCCCCTTACCATTGACCTCAAATCCCCATGGATGTTCCATATATATTTCTTCATCCAAATCAACGTGAAGAAAAGATGTTTTAACATCAAGATTCTCTAAATGAAAATCTTCAACAGCCACAATACTTAAAACAATATGAATATAAGTCATTTTAATAAGTGGAGAAAATATCTCATCAAAGTGAATGCCATTTTTCTATGCAAATCCTTTTACAACTAACTTGGTTTTAAATCTTTTCTTATCTCCATCCTCTTTTTTTAGCCTGTAAACCCATTTATTCTATAAATCCCTTTTACCTGCAGGTAACTTACATAAATCCCAAGTTTAATTTTTCAGTAAGGAGTCCATTTCCTCTATCATTGAAGAATCCAAATGAAGCTTTGGATCCACCTGGACAACTTCATCATACTATTTTGGTTCACCAACATCTGTTAATAAAGTAGAATACAAAGAGGGCAAAAATATTTCTGGAGGTCCACTTGACCTTGTTGACTGTCTAACATTCACTGGGGTTTGTGGTATTTGTTTTATTTTTTGTTCTAAAGCATAAGGAGCTATTGGAACATAAACTTTTAGAGTATCATCCAATACTACATAATCATTTTCTTTCTTCTCATGTTGCTGCAACAAATATTTGTACACCACTTTCTCATTGAATATGACATCCCTACTTCTTAAAATTTTATGATTTTCAAAACCCCAAAGCCTATAACCAAATTCATCAATACCATATCCAACAAATACACATTTCTTAGATTTAGCTTCTATCTTGGTTCTACTTTAAAAATCTATATATGTGAAAATACTTCACAACCAAAGATTTAAGAAAAGAATAACTCACCTTCTTACCAGTCCATGCTTCCTCTGGAATACCACAACCCAAAGGAGTAGAGGAATCTCTATTGATTAAATATACATCCTTATTAACAGCCTCCTCCCACATGTTTAAGGGAAGCCCAATATGAAACCTCATACTCCTTGCATGCTCCATTAATGTCCTGTTCATGCATTCAACCACTCCATTTTCTTGTGGATTCCTTGGTACAGTTCTCTACCTACGAATTCCATTAGAGGAAAAATAATCTTCAAATTTTGTGCTGCAATACTCACCACCATTATGAGATATGAGACAATTCATCCTTTTACCAATCTCATTCTCAACCAAGTATTTTCATTTCTTAAAAGTTTGAAATACATCATATTTCTGTCTAAGAAAATAAATCCATACTTTTCTTGTTGCATCATCTATAAATGTAACATAATACAGAGAGCCACCAAGGTAAGATACCTGAGCTAGACCCCATACATTTGTATGCACAAGCTCTAATTTCTAATTTTTATTTTCCTTCCTACTCTTCACAAAATTAACTCTCTTTTGTTTTCCATATACAGAAATTTCATAGAAATCCATATTGACACATTTAAGACCTAGTAAAATTTTCTTTAAATGAATTAATTTCATATCTTTTTCACTCATTTGCCCAAGTATGTTGTGCCATAATGCTATGTTAGAATCTACAATAATTTTTTGATGTTCTTCCAACTCAACTGCAACAACTATTCTTGAACATTCATTTTTCTCTAAAACAATTAAAGTAGAAGTAACAATATGACCTATACAAAGATATAAGGTTCCTACTTTCACACCTTTTTCTACTATTAAGGAACATTTTGAATCCTTCCAATTTATTTCATTAAAAGTGACTGTGCAACACTCATCACCCAGTTTGCCTGCTAAAATTAAATTCTTACTGAGTCTTGTAACATGGCTTACCTCTTGTAGTAGCCAATGATTCCATTCTGCAACTTAATCTTAATTTTGCCCTTTCCAACAATGTTACAGGGTTCATTATCTCCCAAATAAACTAGCCCAAAATCCCCTTGGACATAATCAAGAAAATAAACTCTATGGGGTGTAGCATGAAATAAAGCCCCTGAATCTAAAATCCATGAATCATCAACACTTTCTAAAGAAAGAAGAAAAGCATCCTCTTCGGATGTATTACTTACCATATTTGCCTCCATTTTACCTTCTTGTTTGTCTCCTTATTAATTCTTCTGAGACCAGCAATCTTTCTTCTTATGACCTAGTTTTCCATAGTACCAAAATTTATTTGGTCATCTAGATTGAGACCCCTTTCCCTTTGATTTTCCTCTTGATTTCTCATGATTTCTAAAAATTTTTCCTCTCTCATTCATTTTGCCTCTTCTTTGTGCATTCAAGACACTACCTGATGTAGATCCACCTGAGATTTTCCTATGAGTTTCCTCACTCAGTTTCACATCGATAACATCATCAAATTTTAGGGTATTAGAACTAGAAACAAAGTTACTAATAGCCATTACCAAGCCATTCCAGCTTTTAGGCAAAGAACACAAAATAAAGAGATCCCTAATTTCTTCATCAAAAATAACATTTACAGAAGATAATTGATTGGTAATCATATTAAAATCATTCAAATGATTAGTAAAAGATCCACCTTTTTCCATCTTCATATTAAACAAATTTGCATCATACAAAACACCTTGTTTGAAGTAGAGGGCTTTTCATACAACTTTTCTAGGGTTTCCATCAACTCTTCAATTGTCTTTTCTTTCGTTATATTAAAAGTCACTGATTGTTCCAGGCATAATAAAATACTTCCAAGTGCCTCCATATCTAAAATATCCTAATCCTCATTAGTCATTTTTGTCGGTTTCTTAGATTTTCCTTCCAATAGCCACCATAAATACTTTTGATAAAGATAGTCCTACATTTGCATTTTCCATAAATGAAAGTTCTTCTCATTAAAATTATCAACCTTTAGCTTACCCTCATCTGCCATTGCTCCCACTCAACTATGAGACTCCACTAAACTATAAGACCTTCTTGTAGAGGATAACTAAAAAAATAACCTCTCTCTGATACCACTTGTTAGGATTAACAAGACTGAAATAACATTTACATGAAAATATAACCAATATAAAAAAATAACAAACCACATAGAAGAGAACACAAGACACAAATATTTAATGTGGTTCACCCAATCCCTAGGCTATATCCATAAACAATGAGTCCAATATTCTTATTATCCATTGATTACAACCTGGTTACAATCCGCAATCCCTTATACATCAATACCGCCACAAGAAGCTACTAAAAACATACATCATAAAATCCCTAACCCTAAGAAATTTTTATACAAGTTTTTTTCTTCATTTTAGGGTTAGAATCCATGAACCCTGATGAGGATACATGGAAAGTGTATAGTACTTCCTTGATCAGTCACTAGAGACCAACACAAACTCCTAGGTGTCTCAATGAAAAACTACGATGAAATGCATTATCCTAAGTAAGATTAAGTAAAGTGTAATTAGGAATATTTAATTACACCAATAGTAAGGATATGCTCAAAGATTATCTGGTTAGTTAGTTGAATGGAAACCCAAATTTTTCCAAAGATAGGTTGAATAAAGTGAGAGGTCCCCACAAAAGGTTGTTTCAATTAGCATTGGTATTGGATTAGATTGCATGGTGTAGTTTGAGAGCAATTAGATACCTCCCATTGAACGTACTAAAATAAAAGGTCTTTGTAGAAGTAAAAGACAAGGTGTTTCTTATGGAACTTGGTACATCTTAAGGGTTCAAAGAATATGAAGGATGGATGTTAATAGGGTGTTTGATTTCCATAATGACATTGAAATTTTGGATAGGCTAGAAGGGATCAAACTTTAATTAAGTTGGTACAATAGAATAAAGGGGAAACACCTATACAAGTACGATCTAAAAGACCATGCTTTTGTAGAATTGAACCTATCATAGAAACAACCACCTTATCTTACAGTTCTATTAATGATACATACAAATTAGAAGAAAGAGATAACAATTTTTTTTCAAATTTTGTTAAAATTTTTCAAACAAGGTGTATTTTCAAAATATTCTACTTCCATCTTCCTCATGTATTCCCATATGTTACATTTATTTAAAAATATTTTTTTAATCAAATCTAATATTGGTTTTATACTTTTTGACATCAGGTACAATGAATAGTCTACATGGTGAATGTTTAGGAAAAATCAACCCATTTGTTGCTACCTACTTCATGCCTAAATATTAGTGTAAGTTTCTTTCACCCACCATTCATATTTTTTAGTGAAATAAAGTTGGAGAAAAGATAAAATATGTTCTAAATAAAATTTTAATACAAATTTGGGTCTCACATGGTGATCCAAATGTTCAGGTATATGGGTTGAGGAAAATTCATATGTCATTGATGATGTCCATGAGGTTTCAAAACTAAATATAAAAGGTGCTAAAAGGTCATGTATCAACCAACTTGGCACCATGGAAGATGGATAACTGTCCCACAACTTATCTTTCTCAACACTATTGATGCTACTATACAAATGTTAATGGTGCACTCTATAAACTATATATTTGCATGTATTTAAAATTAGGGAAATATTTTAGAATAATAGTGTCCCAATCAACTAATAGTGGAGGTGAATTAGTTGATGCCAATATAGAATAATTAAACTTTAGCTTCAAACTTATTGCTTATAAAAAAATACTAAACTAAAAAAGTGAATGCAACAATAACACACATACACATGAACACCAATATTTGTTCTCGAGGAAAACCCTATTAGGGGAAAAACCCCGGTGGTGATGGTACACACAAATATCTTCTCTATAGGTATAATAAACCTATTAAAGGTTTTGACCCTGTTAGGAGTCAAGTATTACAATAGGCAGGTCCTAATTAAAGGGTAGACCCTATTAGGAGTCTTTTACAAGTGATCGCAATTAAGGAATCAACCCTTCTAGGAGTCCATCCATGTTAAAGGAAATTACCCTATTAGGGGTGTACAATACATCAACCTAATGAAGATATTTGAGAGTTAAAGCCTCCCTCAGGTTCTCCAAACCTTACAACTTCAAGTCTGAGATAACTCTATTCTAAAACTACTTCCAGCCTTCAATTACTTTCAATCAAGATCTACCTTATGCCTTAGTGCACAACTACTATTCTTCCAACAGTATCCAATGTAGCCTTAAGCTCACATTCACCTCTGCATTTTACATATGAATTTCCACACATATTTTCCAAGGACTTCAATCCTTAAATTCAAGTTACAACAATTATATCCAAGTTGTCCTTCATAGGATAAATCGTATTTACAAAATATAAAATAAACCCATGTGAAGATGCACACGATACCTCTTACAATATTACAACATAGTAGTTACATCAATTAATCATTTAGATCCATTGATTAAGCTTGCATATCATATTAGTTGAAACGTGTTCCAAGTTGGCCTCCAAATAGGTCTTTGCCAATGCACATGCCATACATGACATCACCTGTATGATCATGACTCCATATGATCGCAATAATATCTTCAGTAAATTTCCAACATGAACCTATGTTCTCACATCATAACTTAAACAACCATGAGTGCTATCCATAAAGTTCTGCAATCAACTATGTGAAAATACAATTTCTATCTTCTAAACAATAGTTGCTAGTAAACTTGTCATAACTCTATCCAATAAACTCATTATCATGTGCGACCATAGATGGTGATCCAAGATATCATTAAAAGTCTTCCTCTAAGTGTGCACATGTTAATTCATTGTACAATGTCCGTACAATTCTTTGCAACCTATTCTGAAAGTTCTTGAATAACCAGTCAATAGCATATGTTACCATCAATGACAAACTCTATCATGAATACAACAAACAACCAATGTAGCATGCCTCTACCATTACTAGGATACTCCCCCATAGGAATACCATCAAAATTAATTCTAACAATCTCCCCCTTTGTAATTGATGGAAACATAGATAAAAAACATTTCAGTTCCATAAATACCAAACATGCCTATACTGCATTTGTATCTCCATATTTTCAAATCCTCTTCATCAATCAACAAATCCTTCAAATGATGATCCTAAGATTCTCTCATGTTTTTTTTCATGTCAATCTCTCCCCCATTGAGATAAATGTCAAATGTGTCATTATATCTCCAAGAGTTCTTAGTAACTCATCTCAAATACATATACTCCCCCATAGGGGAAGCATCAAGTATTTAGTCTAGATAATGAAATAGTGCTCTGATATTTCTAGGCTAATGTAATTGCTGCATTAATTATTCAAGAGTAGGCTAGGGCATGACCCCTATCATAGCTCTTAAATACTCAAATGTATCCTTCGACATAGGTATTTTAAAAATGTCTGCTATTTGCTCCTTTGTATTCACATATTCTAACTTCACTTCTTTCTCTACTACCTTATCTCTCAAGAAATGATACTTTATTGCTATATGTTTTGTCTTAGAATGAATAACAGGGTTTTTTGACATATTTATCATTCTGGTATTGTCACAATGGATAGTAATTTAATCTTGAAGCAATACTCCAATGTCCTTCAAATTTTTCTTCATCCATATGATTTGTGTACAATTTATTACTGCTGCAACATACTCTATTTCTGTTGTAGACTAGGCAATGTAGTCCCGATTCTTGCTAAGCCAAGAAACCAATCTTTTACCAAGGAAGAATATTCCTCCACTAGTACTTTATCTATCATCTACAGTCCCTTCCCAATCAGCATCAGTAAAAGTATGAAATGTAAAGCCTTGCGATCTATCATACCATAGACCAAACTCAATTGTGTCTTTTAGATATCTGAGTACTTTTTTTACTACCATAAGATGAGATTATTTAGGATCTTCTTGAAATATTGCAAAAATTCCAACATCATTAGAAATATGAGGTCTATTATTTGTTAGATATTGAAGACGTCCAATCATTGATCTATACCTTGTTTGAGGTACATTCTTTGCTTCATCTTCCAAACATAACTTGGTTCCAATTACCATAGGGGTTCCAACAGGTTTACTGTCATCCATGCCAAAATTTTTGAATATTTCTTTAAGATATTTGGTCTGAGGTATGAATATCCCTTCTTTACTTTGATTGATTTGCAATCCAAGGAAGAATTTCATCTCCCTAATCATAGACATTTCAAATTCACTTTTCATCTCATCTACAAACTTATTGCTCATTTCACCATCTCATCCAAAGATAATATGATCAACAAAGACTTCAACAATCAAGATACCTTCTTCAGTGATTCTTAGGTACACATTGTTGTTAGCATTACCTTTCTTGAATCCCAACTAAATCAGATACTTATCCAATCTTGGATACCAAGCTCTTGGTGCTTTTTTTAATACCTATAGTGCCTTCTACAATTTGCAAACTAGATCTTCATTCCCTGATAAAAGAAATCCATCAGGTTTCTCAATGTATAATTACTCTTCCAAGTCTCCATTAAGAAAAGCTGATTTCACATCCATATGATATACTTTGAAATCCTTATAAGTAGCATAAGCTAAGAATAATCTAACTACCTCAATCCTAGAAAAAGGTGCAAAAGTCTCTTCAACATCAATTCCTTCTTCCTGTGAATACCCTTTACATACTAATATGTCTTTATTTCTGACTGTAATACCCCAAAAATGGGCTATAGGTTCATTAACCTCCTACATCTTCAAATCGAATGAAAATCGACACAAAATTCCTAACCTAAGGCACATCTGCACATCATTTTATCAAAAAATTAATTTTATCCTAAATTGTTCATCAGGGAATATTCCTTGAATATTCCTAATTATCCTAATTATCTTTGATTTAATAATTATTTGGTGATAAATCTTATTCATCCTAAAGTTTGATTAATTGAATATTTTGAATATTTAATTAATTAGATTTAATTCTACCACTTAATTATTTAATTAGATTTAATTCTATTTATTTCTAAATTGTATTATTTCATTTTGACAATAAATTAAAAATCTTATGACTAATTGATTAAATTCTTATTTAATTAATTAATGTCAGTTGTCAATTTTTAATAATATAGTTTTAGAATAAAGTTTGATTTAATAATTGATTAACTCATAAATCAATTGTTTTAATTCAAAAATTAGTTAAGTTGAGAATAAATCAATTTATTTTTAAATTAATTTATGATTAAATCATGCATAATTAGAAAAGTAGTCAACTAGAAATCAACAACCTATTTTAAATTTAAGCTTAACATCTAATGATGAGTTGAAATTTGATCTAAACTCTATTTTGAGTTAAACACTACTTTTGCATGATTTTTGTGAGTTAATTATCTCTGATTTCTTGATAACTCAAAAATCAACCCGAGTTTATCAAGAGTGATTTATGGCTTTTCTCCTACATCTTCAAGCCTTGGATTTCTACAAAATCATAGCTCAGTTCTTCATAATTATCAACACTTGAATTTGCACAATTACTCTGGCGAATTGGCGATTGAAGGATTAAGGTTTTGTGATAGGCGATTTGTGAGATCTTTCATTGTTGATCATAGTTTTGAATAGTTTTTCATATCATAGCATAACTTTCATCTTCATATCTATTCATATCATTCTTAGTTTTAATTTGCATATCATTTCATTCATCTACATTAGTTTCACATCAAGTTTTTCATATTATTGCATAGAAAATAAAAAAATATAGATTAATCTGCATTCATACAGTTTTTCATTCTCTTGCATTCAAATCCTTCATTTAGGTGTTGCATTGTCATTGATCTTGATTTCAATCTGAGAACAACATACTTGCACCTACTAGAAGATAGTAAATCGCTTGGTTAGCTTAGTTTCAATTACTTGTAGATTTTGATTTTGCTAACCGCTAATGTTTTACTAAAGTGTTGTGTCTGTAGCTAGGTACAATTTTCACACACACATTTCTGGCACCCACCGCGGGGCCCTGAAATGGGTTTCCATTTCTTCTATATCAATTTCTATCAATTTTCTGTCATTTTCTGGTTAATTTTGTGATTTTATTCTCTGTCCGTATATTTTTCGTATGACTTTTGTTAGAAAGTCATACTAGAAGCTACTAGATGTTGTACAACAATTGATAATTTTGAGGCTCATATCATAACCTACAGATTATCATTTGGAAACTTCTTTGTCATTTGAATAGATACCCATTGTCGTACGAGTTTCTAGGTAGTCGTACCAGAGGTGACCCACTGTTGTATAGTATTTGGATTGTCGTATGAGAGGTAAGCCATTGTCGTACGAGTTTTGATACCAGGATTTAATTGTCATTTTATATTTTTAGGTAGTTTGTCATATTTGATTTTCAGATTTGGACTAACAGCTAACCCTAATAATTGAACTCTACTATTTCTGACTAATATTTGCTGATTTTGATTGGAAAAATGCAACTAATTTGTTAAAATGGGTAAAATCTACTAAGCACGTTGCAAGGAATTCAAGTATTCTTCTCAATCTGATAACACTTTGATTTGGACATAAAATGAACTCTCAAGTGTCAAGCTTGTGTGACTTTTCTTTCTTTCATATCACAGACTTCATTTTTGGGCTATAAAATGAACATAGATTTGCTTTCTGTACATCTGTTACACATAGTAAATAGGCCCTATGAACACTATTTGTGGATGATCTTGAGAGAGTGGGCTTCTTTTTCTTGTTCACACATATGAAGCTCTTCTTGATGAAGGATCCCCTTGTAGGTAGGGAGGATACTAAGATTGTCTTGCATTCTACTAGATTTTTGAGTCCTCAACTTTTGATCGATACATTCTCTCTCCGAAGAGATTGATAAACCATAAGCATTTGATATCATAGATCTTTGTGAGATAATTTTAGTCTTAGCATGTCGGATTAATCTATCTACTTTGTTTTGGTGAAGTGAAGAGGCTAGGGGATTATGCTCTACTTCCTTTTTGGATAGTACCAAAAACCTAGATCTTTGAATCCGATCTAGTCCCCCTGTGGTATCTTTTGTGAGTCACCTTTAGAGAGGGTTAACCATAGTGGACATTCCCTTAATTGGGTCAACCACATGGATGGAACCTCAATCATTAATAGCCATTTTTGCCATGGTAGCAGCAACAACTATATAAATGTCCTTGTGGAGGAAATCTTCACAGGTGTGGTCTCTTTTTTGGCTGTCAGATCTCCCTAGTAGCTCCTAATTGATTAAATTATTGGGCTGTATCAAAATCCCAGTGTGCTTGAATTGGAGTTCACCCTCTTGAGATCACAAAAGTTGCAGAGTCAAACCATTACTACAAACCCTAGTGAGGCCACATTTTTCATTTTCTAGGAATATGTGTGTTATTGAAATTTTTTTTGGAACATACACAACTAGCACTCCTAGGGATTAGCACATTAAGTCATGATTTCTTGTTCATGCGCAAAGTTTCTTTTTCCCTTGTTCATTATTTTTAGATGATTGCTTGCTTCCCTTGCTTGTTGTTTTGCATGCTTGATATCTACTTGGTTATTTGAGATGAACTATTACATAGATCTTCAAAACTAGATAGAAAACTTGCCAACAATCTAAAATTGAAAACCTAAAAATTACAAAATATGAAGCAAAATTCCTCTCTAGAGTCAAAAGTCATCCCACAGTCTCAAATTATCGTATGAGTCTTGAGAAAAAGTCATTTTCAGAATCCCTGTATTGTCATATGGGAGTTAGTACTGTGTCATACAAGTGTTGTCAGTAGAAATCAAAAGAACATTAACCCTCATAGAAAGTGTCATACGAGTCTTGTCAATTGTCATTTGAGAACATACCCAGTGTCATACGAGCCTGTAGAAACTCATTTGAGAGTTTTCAAAAAGTTGTCAGAGACTTGTCAAATTTATCAAGAATCCAATTTTTACAACCTATTTCCAAATTCTATCAAAACATTCACTGTGTCAGGAACAGAGTAGAAACTAGAAAGAATTCAATCATTTACCTAAACTGGTCTCTTGAGTCTGATTTAGCCTTTTGATTTATCGATTTGAGTCCTTTTCATCTTTTGTCAAAATTATCTTCAAATTCTATCTTCATACAAAATGGCTAAGTGTTGTGAGCTCGTGTCCACCATCTTTTGTGTGTCTACCCATACTACTAGGGCACAGTATCCTTCATTTATGTCTAATCTAATCTTCAATCAACCCAATCTTGACAAGGGTGCATCATTCAATCTTCTTGAATCAAGTTAGTCTTCAGCTATCTTCATCTTGCTCTCTTGCTTCACCCAAGGTTAATGGTGGAAACCAGAGCTTCTTCACACAAGAAATCCAGAGAAGCACCTCATACCTTACCTTTGTCTACTCATGTGGGTCCAACCTTTGATGAACTCTAAAATTCAGGCCTTTACAAAGATGATGGTCTTGGCAATCTTTGATTAAAAATTGGTTACATACCCCCCCCCTCCATCAATCCAAGGAGGAAATCAACAAACTCTACATCAATCTATCCCAGGGAGCCCTAAAACTCCTAACATGTCTCAAGGAGGGACACATCATGGGTCTCAAGGACATCACTCTCAAAATGGTGCGGATCAAGAACCCACACCTTCTGAAATTGCTCGATATCAAAATGATGGTGACTTCAAGAAAATGATGAGGCATTTCTTGAAGGAAGACAGAGAAACATACTTCCTAGAGTTAGTTCATCAAGGGGCTAAACTTCCTCCCAACTTTAATATTGAAGATATCATTGTGCGTGAGGAAGAAACTCCAATCACCACTATGATGAAATAGATGCATGCCATGCAAGTCAAACTTAACAAACTTGAAAAAGAAAAGGAACCTAAAGAGTTCTCCATGGAAGCTCTATGCCCTTTTCCATTTGATAAAGACTTGTACATGCCTCCATTCCATAAGCGAGTGGAAATATCTAAATATGATAATTATGACGGAAACTCTCATCCTCAAGATCATGTTAGAGAATTCTGTACTCAATCTATGGAGTTCATGGATGAACCAACCTACCTAATGTGTCTTTTCCCTCAATCTCTGGGAGGGTCGGCTATTCATTGGTTCTCAAAAATGCCCCCTACTATCAAAATTTTTGAGGAGTTAATCAAACAGTTCTATCAACAATACTCCTACAACATCCAACATCTGGTCACTATGATCGACATCTGCAATCTGAAACAGAACTCAAGAGAACCATTCCTAACTTTTCTCAAATGATGGAGGAAGAAATTTTCTCTATATGCTAGACCCATTCTAGAAATTGAGAAGCTAGAAATTTTCATCAACAATCTTGTTCCAAAACTCAACTACCATTTGCAAATGCAAAATCATACATCCTTTGATAAAATCGTAGAACATGTGATCAAAATTGAGAAAGTACTTGTGTAAAAAGGAGACATATCACTTCAAAAGGACAAGTATGAATCTGGATCTAATTCTAAAGACAAAGACAAAAAATGGAACAAGAATAAGGGCATCATCACAGATGGCATTGTTGATACTATCTGTGCCCCATCTAAGGCACCCACTTTCAATCTCACTGTTGGCACCCAAGCCATCAAAGCTTTTGAAGCTAAAGAAACATAATTTAACAAGAAGTCATCTAACTATAAACCTTGGGCTACAGATCCTAAATGTAAGTTTACTCCTCTTGGAGAATCCTTGGAATTTGCCATGAAGACTCTGTTGGCCAACAACATCATCTCCTTGCCTGAGATAAAGGTATTTGATCCTGAGCCTAAACCAAAATGGTGGAGAGAGAATGATTTCTGTGACTTCCATCGCAATAAGGGTCAAAAGACTTATAACTGCATACGCCTGAAACACATCATACAAGACAAAATTGATATTGGAGAAATTGTAATTGACCATTATAAAAGCAATAATGATCATACAACATTCGTGGAGCCATTTCTGAAACATGGTCAAGGAGATTCATCTTTTTAGCCTAATGTGGGTGCTAAAGTCAATTATGCCTACTCTAGAAACAATTTTGTCATAAATATGGTTGAACCATGCCTATCTAAGCATTGCAATTTCATCACAATTGTAAGAAAAGATAGAGAAAATTAATCAGCAAATGCAGTTACTCAATCACAAGATCAGGCACATCTGCAAGGACAAATCCTAGATTCATCCAATGTCCCTAAGATACCTTTCAGTCTTTCATTTGCTTATAAATAGAAGGCTACGTCTAAATCATCAAATCCTAAAGACATGAGCCCAACATCATACAGTATTGTCCAACAACTCCAGCATACAAATGCAAAAATCTCCATGTTTGAGTTGCTTCGGATATCTCCAGCTCATAGAGCCATTCTAGACAAAGCTCTGCTCAGATCCAATGTTCCCAAAAATGGGCTATAGTTTCATTAACCTCCTACATCTTCAAATCGACACAAAAGTCCTAACCTAAGGCACATCTACACATCATTTTATCAAAAAATTGATTTTATCCTAAATTCTGCATCGGGGAATATTCCTTGAATATTCCTAATTATCCTAATTATCTTTGATTTAATAATTATTTGGTGATAAATCTTATTTATCCTAAAGTTTGATTAACTGAATATTCTGAATATTTAATTAATTAGATTTAATTCCGCCACTTAATTATTTAATTAGATTTAATTCTATTTATTCCTAAATTGTATTATTTCATTTTGACAATAAATCAAAAATCTTATGACTAATTGATTAAATTCTTATTTAATTAATTAATGTCAGTTATCAACTTTTACTAATATAGTTTTAGAATAAAGTTTGATTTAATAATTGATTAACCCATAAATCAATTGTTTTAATTCAAAAGTTAGTTAAGTTGAGAATAAATCACTTTATTTTTAAATTAATTTATGATTAAATCATGCACAATCAGAAAAGCAGTCAACTAGAAATCAACAACCAATTTTAAATTTAAACTCAACATCTAATGATGAGTTGAAATTTGATCTAAACTCTATTTTGAGTTAAACACTACTTTTGCATGATTTTTGTGAGTTAATTATCTCTGATTTCTTGATAACTCAAAAATCAACTTGAATTTATCAAGAGTGATTTATGGCTTTTCTCCTGCATCCTCAAGCCCTATATTTCTATAAAATCAAGGCTCGGCTCTTCATAATTATCAACACTCGGATTTGCACAATTACTCTGGCGAATTGGCGATTGAAGGGTTAAGCTTTTGCGACAAGAGATTTGTGAGATCTTTCATTGTTGATCATAGTTTTGCATAGTTTTTCATATCATAGCATAGCTTCCATCTTCATATCTATTCATATCATTCTTAGTTTAAATCTACATATCATTTCATTCATCTAGATTAGTTTCATATCAAGTTTTTCATATTATTGCATAGAAAATACAAAAATATAGATTAATATGCATTCATACAATTTTTGATTCTCTTGCATTCAAATCCTTCGTTTAGGTGTTGCATTTTCACTGATCTCAAATTCAATCTGAGAACATCATACTCGCACCTACTAGAAGGTAGTAAATCACCTGGTTAACTTAGTTTCAATTACTTGCAGATTTTGATTTTGCAAACCTCTAATGTTTTACTGAAGTGTTGTGTCCACGGCTAGGTACAATTTTTACACACACACACACTAACAACAATGCCTTATTCATTAATCTTTTTCCTGTATACCCACTTGGTACCAATCATAATTTTTTCTTTATGCCTTGGAACCAATTCCCATGTGTTGTTCTTTTGAATCTTCTCCAGTTCTTCCTTCATGGCTTTGATCCATGATTCATCTCTGCACGCATCATCTATGGACTATGGTTCTACTTGTGAGATCAAGAAAATGGCATTTGTAGTTTTTGACCTCTCTTCCCTATTTTGTAATCTTGTTCTAGTTCCCTTATTATTGTCACCAATGATCTGATCCTTAGGATAGTTTCACATAACATATTTGGGTGTGATTTGTTCCCTCAACTCCACACTTATGCCATTGTTAATTTCTAAAACATCCTGAGATGCTTCATTCCTTCCATTCCCATTCTATGTTGTCTACATATTGACCTGATTTGAATTCATATTTTTAAGAGAAATGTCATAGGGATTAAGGCCATAGTACTTTTATCTAACTTGAAACTTTTCATCCACTCTCACATTAGTACTTTCAATCAACTTCCTTATTCTCAGATTATAACATCTATAAGCTTTACTTTTAGTAGAGTAGCCAAGGAATATGCCTTCATCACTTCTAGTATCAAATTTCCTATACATTCATCTCTTTTAATGTAGCATTTACTTCCAAAACTTTTGAAATAACTATTAGAAGGTGTCTTACCATACCATAGCTCAAATAGTTTCTTGCATGTACCTTCTCTAATTTTTACTCTATTCATTGTATATATATTTGTATTGATTACTTCTCTCCAATACATATGTGGGACCCTTCCTTCTATCAACACGGTTCTTGCAGCATCAAGAACTATTCTATTTCTTCTTTCAGCAACTCCATTGTGTTGTGGTGTCCTAGGTGCAGAAGTCTGCCTAATAATACCACAATTTTCACAAAAGGTATCAAATTCATGTGAAGTGAATTATCCACATTTGTCTGATCTTAAACACTTTATCTTCAAGCCTATCTCATTTTTAACCTTTTCCTTATAAAACTTAAAAGTTTTAAATGCTTTTGATTTTTCTCTCAGAAATACAACCCACATCATTCTAGAGTAGTCATTAGTGAATATGATAAAGTACCTATATTAAAAGTATGATCTGGTCTGAGTAGGTCCACAAAGATCTATATAAATCAGTTCCAACTTTCTATTTACTGAGTATCCTTTGCTTGGAAAACTACTTCTTTTCTACTTTCCCAAAACACACTCTCTACATGTAGTGTTAGCAGGTTTCACAGTCTTAGGTATATCTCTGATAGCATTATTGTTAGATGCTTTTACCATGTTCTCAAAATTGATATGACAAAACCTTCTATACCATAACCAATTGTCATCAATCTTTACAAAAAACAACTAACCTTAGTAGAGTTCAATTGAAATATGTTACCTCTAGTCTTAGTACCAAATGCAATCAGTTCTCCATTAGTTCCTCTAAAAAATAAGTGACCATCCTTGAATTCCAAATGGTATCCATTACCCAAAAGCTTTCCAACACTTAATAAATTATGTTTTAAGCCATCCACAAATAATACATCATCAGTGCTAGTCTTTCCATATAAAGTAATTGATCCTTTACCAACAATCATTCTAGGAGTGTTATCACCAAATATTACAACACCACCATCAAACTTCTTTAGTTGAGTAAATCTATCTGTGTCACCATTCATGTGATGTGAACATCCACTATCAATTATCCAATTATTTTTCCTATCGACATGAGAGACTAGAGATTTTTCTTCATAGACAGGATCCTCTACTTTGATAGCAACAAAACCCAACACATCACTGAATTCATCATCTAAATCTTTAGATCCATCACTAGCATAATATAATTCCTATCACTCTTCTATTTTCCATATTTAGGCCTATGCTTAGGTATTATAGTTGGACATCTAGATGCAAAATGACCAACCTTATTGTAGTTAAAACATTTCAAGGGTAATTTTCCTTCAAACTTACTTTTGCCTTTCATTTCTCTCTTAGCGATCATGGCCATGATCTTTTCATCCACTTGATTTTCTAGTCTTTGAATCTCTTCCCATTCTTCAACATATTCTCCAAGATCTTCTCTATGCTTGTTCACTCTACTAGATCCAAGTTCAATAAATCTAATTCTATGAACAATCACCTTAAATATTATCTCCACCTTAGGAAGTGCATCTTTTAGCTCTACAGTCTCAAAGGTAGTTATTTTAGCCAGTAACATTTCTCTGGTGAAATCTTTGAATTGTGGTATGGTCTCCTCCAAAGCAAGAACTTTGGGTTTGTAGGCAGGGGTCACAGATCTCAGAATTTTAGCTATGACTTCATCTTCTTTATAATTATCTCCATTGTTTCTAATTCCAATCACACATTCAGATACCCTTTGAACATACACCCTTATTGTTTCATCATCCTTCATTTGTATTGTCTCCATATTTGTTCTCCAATTCTGCAAATTTTCTCTCATAGTGTATTCATCTCCTTCATAGAGTGCAATTAATCTTTTCTAGATCTCACTCACTTTTGTTAGATCTCTGACCTCTATGAATTCATCATCAGATAATGCATTAACCAAAGATTCTTTTGCAACAACATTGCATACAAAAATTTTCCTTTCTTCTTCAGTTGTAGCAAGTATTTCAAGGTCTTCCTCTTCTATGATAGGCACATATTTCTAGGCAATGAGCCAATATTCCAATCCCATACACATCAGATGATTCTTCATCTTATCCTTCCATGTGTCAAAATTTTCTGCATCAAACTTAGGACTCTCTTTTTTGAATATGGCCATCTTGATCTTTACCTCAAGTTGTTAGGCTTCCTAACTGAGGACCAAAAGCTCTGATACCAATTGTTAGAATAATAGTGTTCCAATAATTTGAGAGGAGGGGGAGTGAATTAGTGGATGCCAATATAGAATACTTAAACTTAATCTTCAAACTTATTTCTTATAACAAAATACTGAACTAAAAAAGTGAATGCAGCAATAACACACATACACATGAACACCAATATGTGTTCTCAAGGAAAATCTTGTTAAGAGAAAAACCATGGTGGTCATGGTACCCACAAATGTCTGCACTATAGGTATAATAACCCTATTAAAAGTTTTGACCCTTTTAGGAGTTGAGTATTACAATAGGCAAGTCCCGATTAAAGGAAAAACCCTGTTAGGAGTCTTTTACAATGTGATCTGAATTAAGGAATCAACCCTACTAGGAGTACAATCCTGTTAAAGGAAATTACCCTATTAGGGGTGTAAAATACATCAAATTGATCAAGAGATTTGAGAGTTAAAGCCACCCTTAAGTTCTCCAAACCTCACAACTTCAAATCTAAGATAATTCTATTTTGAAACTACTTCTAGCCTTCAATTAATGCCAAGAGAGCTCCACCTTGTGCCTTAGTGCATAACGAATATTCTTCCAATAGTATCCAATGCATCCTTAAGCTTCCATTTACCTCTACATCTCACATATGTAGTTCCACACATATTTTCCAAGGATTTCAATCCTTAAATACAAGTTACATCAATTATATCCAAGTCATCTTTAATAGGATAAAACCTATTAAAAAATACAAAATGAACCCATGCGAAGATGAAAACACAACCTCTTACAATGTTACAACATATTAGTTACATAAATTAATTATTTAGATCCATTTTTTAAGCCCACATATAATATTAGTTGAAACGTGTTCTAAGTCAGCCTCCAAATAGGTCTTCACCAATGCACACACCGTAGCTGACATCACCTGTACGGTCATGTATCCATATGATGGCATTAATATCTTTAGCCAGTGTTGAACATGAACCTATTTTTGCACATCATAACTTAAACAACCATGAGTGCTATCCACAAAGTTCTACAATCAACTCTGTGAAAACATCATTTCTGTCTTTTGAAAAATAGTTGCCAATAAACTTATCATAACTTTATCCAATCAACTCATAAGCATGTGCGATCATAGATGGTGACCCAAGACATCATTAAAATTCTTCCTCTAAGTGTGCACATGTTAATTCACTATACAATGTCCGTACAATTCTATGCAACCTGTTCTGCAAGCTCCTGAATAACTAGTTAGTAGCATATGTTTCCATCAATGAAAAACTCTATCATGAATGCAACACACAACCAATGTAGCATGCCTCTACCATTACTAGGATACTCCCTGATAGGAATCCCATCAGAATTTATGCTAACACAATGCCCTCCATGAACTTGAATGCCACTTTATATTTACATGTATATAAAATTAGGGAAATACCCTCTATGTACTTTAAATGAATGCAATTCCCATTACAAGTTGATTGTTGGTTTTAAATTATTAAATTTAGATGTGATTTTGTTTATCCCTCCTTTGCATTATTAATTATTTTATGGAATTAAAGGCTCTTGTAATGTCCCCACTAGGGAACCCATAAGGAATCAGGTCTTTTAGTCTAAAATTACAACTAATAATTTTTTTTTTTAACATTCTAACATTTCATTGTTAACATCCACAAAGAACATTCCTTAAAGGTTCCCTTATTGGATTCATTTACCAATATAAAATCATCACATTTCATTACTAATCTAAGTGAATTTCATTTCCTTTTTACTTTTACTTTGCATTTTAGAATTTAAAGAAAAGATAAGAACATAATGTTTCATACACAACTTTATAAATATATCCTTTTCTTCCATTCCATTTTCAATTCTTTGAACTAACCTCTACAAAATTATAATTAAACCCTCACATTGAGATCTTACTTTCAGTTCCAACCTAGGAGAGATAAACTAAAGAATACAAGATTTCATTTTAAATTATAACTTTTGAATCTTCAACAACATCCCTTGAAAACCCCTAAAACTATCCATCCCTAATTACATCACTTTATTCTTTCAATTTTCCAATGAACACAATTACATTTAAAATTACATCTAATGGCTCGAAGGCTTACAAGGAAATATTTTACATCTCACATTACAATATAAATAGTACATGATACAAAGTGAGAAATCTTTATCACTGCATGAAACCTGAAACACATCCAAGCCACAAACCATGAATAGTACCTCAAAAGATATTTTTAAACTACAAAAGCTCCACCCCCTTGATAGGAGATAGAACCAAGATACTTAAAAGTCCTAAAGAAACCTAAGGATTTACAAAACCAACACTTGAAAGAAAAAGAAAAGATACAAAAAACTATCACTTTACTATACACAAAGTTTAGGTATCTAGCATACCATCTAGGTGAGTATCATCAGATATCCTGCATATTGGGATCCTCCCTAGAAACCATGTAACCCAAGTCCTCCCTTTATGAAAAAGGATCCATCCTGGTAGTTACCTATGGTCCTGGTACTCCAACAAGCCTATGTGGACTTATATTATGTGTCTTTCATTATCTTTTGAAACCCCGCTTTCCCAAGTTTATTATTAATGTTATCACTTATTTACCAACTCACCCATAGGATCATCTGGAAACCACTTTGGGTTCCAAAACCTATGGTGATGCAATCACCTACCTAGTCCCCTACCCACACACACATGCCAAGAAACAATAATATACTTCAAAAGGTTCATCTTGTAGGTGTAAGGAACCCTCATGTGCTCTAAGGCCCTCAGGATGAGTCCTAGCCTCAATATATGAACATAAGGAAATTAAAAGTACTAAAACATATTAAATACCACATTACAACACCAAAAAAGAAAGAGATGTACATACATAAGTGAGAAAATTTGCAACCCAGGCATAGGGAACAGGTTGTAGGAGTCACATACCCAAAATATGGCTAAATTGAGCCCTTAGGACCCTCTAAAACCCCATACATAAATCCAAACATGCCCATACAATAATCAAAACATTCCAATACAAAATTCCACACATGATTGTATGGGTTATGGTATATACTCATACGAGATTCCAGAGATACTCATGTGAGGCTATCTCAAAAAACCCCCAGAATTACCTGAAAAAGAAAGTTTCAGGTGTGGAGAGTTCCTGGGGAAGGTTCCCTGAGGTCTATATAATTTAGGTATCTCAGTACCACTTCCAAAACACTTACTCAACACACCATAAAAAATAGAACAAAACTATATGATCAAAATCTTAAAATGAAAGTAAAAATCTGCTTAAGCATAGAAGGGGAAACTGACTGCATTCTTCCCTAACCCATCCTAACCTTCCCTAAAATTCCCTAAACTCCCCTAAACCATAAGTAAACAAAAAAATACACCAATATGAAGTAATATAAGCCTTCACAAACTCCTAGGAAGAGTTTTAAAAGAAAACTATTATAGAGACATTCATTAAACTTCCTGTATACATAACTTTTAAAACATGGAAAATAAACCTAATATATTTCCTTATTATTTCAATCATTATTACTAAATTTTTCATATCAAATAGTCATAAGACATCCACACACACATGGAAGAAAATGGATTCTTACTGTTTCCAGACCCTACCTAGAGTCCTGGGGAGAATCCTATCAAATTTTGGAGCAAAATACTGCAACCTTCCAAGATTTGAGAAATGGTGGCTTCTCAGATAGACTTCCCTTCAGAAAAAAAATTTCCTCCTTCTCAGAAGATCTCCCTCTCACCCTCACAGAATGAAAATTATGATTCAAAAAATACAGAATTCCCCAAAATAACACTTCCCAAATTTCTCTAATCCCCAAACTCCTCCCTTGTGAATAATTTATCATCCAAACTATATGGTTGGAGGAGTTCCTTTACGGGAAGAAACTTCTCCAACTACTATAGTTGGTTGGAGATTAAATCAAACCATTCCCCTAACCAAGTATTAAATCCTTTAAATTATTTTAATAACCTATTCCCTAAATAAGGCTATGACAAGAGGAGTACAAAAGTTCTCAAGTAACACACATAACCCAATTGGAAACAAACTAGCCTAACTTCTAGGAGGTCTCATGTTCAAATATCCTAGATAGCTAGTTTTACAAAAAGAGCTTTAGTTTTACTCTATTATTATTTTTATTTAATAAACTTTATTTAAACATTAAATATACCATTACACATGCAAGTAAAAATACATAAGTAATAATATGTATATATGCATAGGTATATATGTGTGCACCCACATAACACATACATATATAACTTAAAATCAATTATAATAAATATATTCATACAAGGGTAAATCCAACTTAAAACATAAATCTCAATACAAACATCTTAAAACTGCACACAAATCCCCCAACTAGGGTAACTTCCTAACAGGGATCTAAGTCCATGGGATTTCCTTGAGAGTAGCTTGGTAAAATCTCCACACAAAAAAGGTTCAAGGATTTTGAAGGTACACCCAGACCTGTGTAGCCAGGTGGAGTAGATGCCTAGTACCTACATCCTGCAACACAAACCAAGTACACCAACATGTATACATATATATGCACAAGCAGTGGAAAATAAGGAGGGAGGGTGTGACATCATGAGGATCTCATGTAGGGGTAACTATGACTTCCTCTCCTCATCCCACACTCACATCAAATAGTGTAATCAACAAAACATAGTAGGATTAGTAGGGTTAGATCCATCATAAACATAATAATATAAATCATGTACAAATCATTTCACAATAGTTCATTCCTAAACATACATTATTTTATGCCAAATCACTTATTATCTCCATAATTAATTCTATTAACCAAATATATATGCTCAAATGTCCCATCTTGAAATGAAATAATCCAAACATATAATCTAAGTACAAAATCATAATCGTGATAGTCCAAAATATGAAGGTACTAGGGTGGGCATTACATCCTCTCCCCTTAGAATTAGGCTTACTCCTGGAAGCCTAAAAACAAGTATGGTTTTGCAAATGTGATTCTGCTAGCATCCTCCCAAGTGGTGAATATCTAATCACTAGGGTCCCATAGGACCCTTACCTACTCTATGCTACAACCCCCAAGGGTCAAAGTTCACTACTAGAGTATATGTACTAGCTCCAAAGCCAGCTGCCCGTCCTTTACCTGTAAAGTGTTCCAATCCAAAAAATGAGGCAAATTAGAAATGTACTCTCTAAGAATGGATACATGAAACACATCATGCACATGTGTGAGGCTGGGAGGTAGGGCGAGTTAGTAAGAAAATGCTCCTATCCTCTCAAGGATCTTAAATGGACCCACAAATCTAGGTGCTAACTTTGAACCTTTTGAATAAAAAATAGGGCTCTTACACGAGCATACTTTCAAAAACACCTTATCTCCAATGGAAAACTGCCTATCGATCCTATGAGCATCAACATACATCTTCTGCCTATCCTAAGCTATCATAAGATTCTCTCTGATCCTCTGAACCTACTGCTCCATATCCTATAACATCTAAAGGCCAAGTAGTACTTTTTCCTCTAAGCGATCCCAACTTAGATGGGTTTGACAAGGGTGACCATAAAGATCCTGAAATGGTGACATTCTAATAAAACTGTGATAGCCATTATTGTATGCAAACTCTACTAGGTACAAATAATCTTCCCAATGGGTCTATCTATCCATTACATACATTCTAAGCATGTCCTCAAGAACTTGATTAACTCACTCTGTCTGACCATTAGTCTCTGAATGATATGCTCAACTGAAATTCAGTTGAGTCCCTAAGACATGCTGCAATGAGGTCAAGAACTCTGAAGTGAACACTAGATCTCTATCAGAGATAAACTTTCTAGGAACACTGTACAACCTGACTATATCCTTTAGGAAGACTCTAGCTACTAAGGTGGTAGTAGAGGATGACTTCATAGGAGAAAAATGTGCTACCTTAGTTAACTTATCTATCATGACCATGATAGCATCATGTCTCAGATAAGTGACTAGGAGTCCCAGAATAAAATCCATAGATATTATATCCCACTTCCATTCAGGAATTAAATATGGTTAAAGGAGGCCTTCTAGATGATGATGCTCGACCTTGACCCTCTGACATTCCAGACACCTAGCCAAAAAATATTCTATATCCCTCTTCATACCCAACCAAAAATATAACTATCATGGATCTGAATGCATCTTTTTAACTCCTAGATGACCTAAATAGGGAGCACTATGTGCTTCCACCATGATAACTTTCCAAAGATCACCTAAATGTGGTACATAGATTTGGTCATAATACCCCATCTGAATCTAAGGAATAACCTAAGAATCTTCCTTCCAAGGCCCTTATCGACTCAATCTCAACCTTAAATTCTTAATACAAAGTATCTGAAGGAAGTGCCTACAAAATATGACTTCTCAAATCGGTAGAAAGGGAGAGCATGGATAGCTCATGTCTCATTTTTCTCAAAGCATCTACTACCAAATTCTCTTTACCTTGGATATATTTGACCTCAAAAGCATATTCACAAAGGAAATCCATCCACCCACACTACCTAGCATTGAGATTTGGTTGTGCAAATATGTATTGAAGGATTTAGTTATCAGTATGTAAATCAAACTGATGCCCCAATATGAAGTGTCTCCAATGATTTAAGGCATGAAATACAACTACTAACTCCAAATCATGTGTAGGGTAGTTAACTCATGGTCCTTCAGCTTTATAAACTCATAAGAAATAACTCTACCCTCTTGCATCAACACTTCCCCTATGCCTTCCAGCGAGGCATCAGTGCAAACCACAAAATTTTCAGCAGGGTCAAGTACCACCAAAATTTGGGCACTGGTTAATTTTTCCTTAAGGATATGAAAATATTCTGAACATTTCTTAGTGAAAATGAACTTCTTCCCTTTCCTTTGCAAGGAAGTGATGGGATAAGATAATCTAGAGGATCCTTGGATGAAGCATCTTTAGTATCCAGCTAAACCCATGAAGCTACAAATATTAGAGACGTTGGTGGGTGTTGTCCATTCTACTATAGCTTGTCTCTTTGTGGTATCAAATTCTATACCTTCTCCTAAGATAACATGACCAAGATACTTAACTTATTTTTGGAAAAATTCACACTTCTCCAATTTTGCAAACAATTTATTCTTGTGAAGACACTGTAACACTTGTCAAAGATGTTTCTCATGTTCTTCCCTAGATTTAGAGTACACCAAAATGTCATCCAAAAATATTATGAAAAATTTATCCAAGAAGGTACTCAATACCCCATTCATGAGACTCAAGAACATTGAAGGTGCATTTGTGAGACTAAAAGGTACTATGGTAAATTCATAATGCCCATACCAAGTACGAAAAGTTGTTCGATGACTGTAGGCCTTGTGAATCCTTAACTTTTGATAGCTTGAATTTAGATCAATTTTGGAAAATACTTTGGCTCCTTTCATTTGATCAAATAGATCATCAATTATTGAGAAAGGGTATCAATTCTTAATGGTTTGTTGAGCTGATGATAGTCAATACACAACCTAAGAAAACTATCCTTCTTGACAAAGATTACTGGAGCTCCCCAAGGTGACACACTCGGTTTGATGAAACATTTTTCCAATAGTTCTTCAAGTTGAACTTTTAACTCACTTAACGCTTGAGTGGTCATGAGATAAGGATCTTTGGAGTTGGGTTTGGCACCTGGCACCAACTCTATTTGAAAATCAATATCTCTTTTGGGAGGCATTCTAGGTATCTTAGTTGGATAGACACCAACAAATTATTGAAGTAAAGCGTGCTCAAGTGTTATTTCTCTATCTTCCTTATCAACCAAGTCATTAATTGAGACTACAAGTAGCTAACATCCCTTTCTCATGCATTTCTTAGGTTGCATTACTGATATAATCTGAAGTGATATAGGTCATTGGATTCCCACAATAGTGTTGGGCTTCCCCAAATCATCTAAGCAATGAATGATCTTCTTTCTGCAATCTATCCTGGCTTCATGAGTTGCTAACCAGTCCATTCCTAGGACAACTTTATACAATCCAAGAGGAATTACTCAAAGATCAAAGTTGGTAGAAAAAGGTCCTAATCCCAAGTTGTAATTTCAAACACACAAGTCTGTGGTCATTTTATCCCTAGAGGTTAGCTCTACCTGCCACTTAACTCCTTTCCCTACTTCCGCTAGCCCATACTTTTCTATTAATGAAGGAGATATGAAGGAGTTGGTTTCTCCTGAGTTAGAGGATACAAATAGGTTTACTCTTTAATGAACATAAAGTCTCTATGACTATGTTATGGTGATGAGCTTGTTAGGAATGGGAACACTGAGAGGGGGGAGGGGTTGAATCAGTGTTCATTATATTAAATATTTTTACTTTTCTCTTTACACTTAACTTGAATGCTTAAGTACTAAAATGAACATTAACATAAACAAGATAGATGAACACAAAACATAACACCAATATGGTTATGGGGAAACCCAAATAGGTAAAAACCCCAGTGGGAATTGACACCCACTAATAATTTGTACTAGTGTCTTATGATCCTTGTTAGAAGATCATTAACCCTATTAGGAGTTTCTTTACAATGTATTTAGTACAGTGACCTAATCAAGGGTCGGAACTTGTTAGGATTATTTTACAATAACCCTTTTAGGGGTGTGGAAACACTATCCTAGAGCTCATTGCTCAAGTGGTGAAGGCTACAACCTTCTAATCTCAGATACACACTATATCTGTTGGATGAACTGGCACTATGACACTGCTTGTCTGATCAGTTCCTTTGATTCACTGATGCTTTGACCTCTTGCAAAGCTCTAATACATCTTATTAACTCTTTGCACACTTTTTATCTTCTTATCTTGACTCTATATCCACATCCATGATTAATTACAATGATGCATCTAATATTTATATGTGCATACAAAATAATTAACTAAGCCGACCCTTCGACCAATTACATACAATGCTTCCAATTGAATTGGCTCAAGCATGTTTACAAAAAAACATAATTATATGTCTACAACCTAATTACAATAGGTGCATAGCCCTTACACAACAATATTATAGTCGCTAATCATTTTACCATCAGTTGGTTGCATACACTATTCTATTTTGGCATTCACTAGTTGTGTAACTTCAACTGTCTGTAACTTCATCATATTTTCATATCTAATCATGCACTCATAGAATAAGCATGAATACACTCTTACCATCTTATTTTCTATGGTGCATACCATAACTCTATCATACACACATGCGTTGATGCTCTAAATGACTGGTGCTCTACTAACTATCTAGTCTTCTACACTTAGCCAATTTCTGATCTTCTCATCAAGTGCGCTGACTCCAAAACACTATATGAATTTGTTTCCATAATGAAAACACTATATTAAGTCATATACAATAGTATAGTCAACTTTCCAACAATATTCCCCTTTTTCATTGATGGAAACAAAGGAATATGGTACAATTACTAAATGTTCTCTTATACAAAAACTTTTGTCATACTCTATCTTATATCTCTCTTATATTATTTACTATGCATCTTCTTTACATATCTATATCTCCATATTCTATACATACTCCTCCTTTGACATTAATGACAAAGGTGCTAAAAACTTAATTTCTACAAGTACTTATAGGGAAAGTACATCCGGATATGCTATCTTCAATTTGTGGATCTATTGCTTCCAAAATGCAATTAGTGCATTGACTATTTGGAGATGGGTGCATAATGCATAGTTTAGCTTCTCCATAATCTCCAAATCTGAGCTAGGACCTTGACCATATGTCA
Organism: Chamaecyparis obtusa; assembly: GCA_027943335.1. Lineage (NCBI taxonomy): Eukaryota > Viridiplantae > Streptophyta > Pinopsida > Cupressales > Cupressaceae > Chamaecyparis > Chamaecyparis obtusa. Next base: position 197,204 of record BSBK01004913.1, on the reverse strand, counting down.
CCATGGTGGCATTGATCTCCTTGATATTCTGATTGAGCACATCTAGAGAGGGTGCAAGAGCAATCCTAAACTGTGTTTTCCTTTCCCATATTTTGGATATCTCCTTCTCTGCTCTTTCAATCTTGTCAATCTACCCTTGATATACATTATTACACATATTTATATCAGTGGAGGGGTCTTCTACTGATTTCCTTACTTTTTCTATCATTGCTTCTACCTCTTGTATCTTCTTGAAATGGTCATCAGTTAACTTCTCCTAATCCATACAGTTAGCAATAATATTTCTGCCCTTTGTTGCAAACTCCTTTAAGGATGCTTGACCAACCTTGAGTGAACTTAGGTCAAGTGCAAAGTTACTGACCAATTCACTTAGTCTTTTCTTCCTATACTTCTCTTTAGAAACTTGAGATGTAGTCTCTTCCAAGGTATAAAAATTGGTTTTGAAGGCTATGAGGATGTTGCTAACATCATCAACTGAATGTACCTTAGACACTTTCTTGTCTGAAGGAAATAGACTATTCAATATGTTGACTGATTCAAGAAATAATGGGTTCCTCATTACCTATTTCTCCTTTTCTTTTTCCATGGCTAAGACACTGATCTTGATTAGGTCTTCTTCTCCCCAAGAATCTAGACTAGTGGTGTCTAGTGTCAATCTTGAAAATAATGATATAGAAGGAGTGATAGGAGTGCTATCCACTACTTCTTTCTTTACTTTGATTAAAATTTCAACTGATGGTTCATCTATCAGTTCATTTCCTTTTCCTTCTTCTCCTTTTTCTATTTGTGTTTCTTTTCCTTTTCCTTTTCCTTTTTCTATCTCTTTTTCTTTTTCTATCTTAGGTGAGTTACCATCACATAGTGTTTCAGCCTCTTGTGTGCTTACAAAGGCTTCTTCAAACTTGTCCAAGTCCTTATCTATGGCCGCCATTGCAATCTTAACATTATCAATAATGATGGTTCTATCCTTTAGTGACTCTATCATGGGTGCAGACCTGTCTACCTCTGTATGTGTTTCAACTAAAGGTGCTGAGTCCTGAGGACCCATCATAGGTATATTAGTGGGCTCTACTACTTTGACTTCCTTTGTGGTCACTTGAGTTGTAGGTGTAGTAGGTGGGTACATGTTCATGTTCATGAAAACCTTCTCAAATGATTTCTCTATTTCCTTAGCAACCAATTCATAAGTCTTGTCCATGGTGTGTAGTGTTCTTGTCTTAGTCCAGAGGTGTGGTTTCACCAAATCTAACAACAAATATTTCTCCTTTAGAGAACATACTGGGAGGGTTTCATCTAAATTCTTTTCTCTTATCTTTTGATCCTCTTCAATAGCCTATCTCTTTAGGAATTCTAAGATGTTCCACACATTATCTGGAATCATAGTCTTTAGTTCTAGGACTGCCTTTTTGAACTTCAACATATGTTTGACAATCATTCCATGAATTTCTGATTTGTCAATTTCACTATACTTCTCATAGAACTTCCCTACTTGATCTATCCTGCCTCCATCAATAATCCTTGTACTCAACACACTAAGACTAGGTTTGAAAATTACTTCTGGAGGTGCTTGAGTATTCTTCCTGTGTCTTATTGCTTGCGAGGATGGATGACTAGCACTGATCTATTTCTTCATTTTAGGAATTGCCTTATACTCAGGAGGAGTAGTAAGGTCAATTGTTTCTGTGGGTGCAAGAGGGGAAACAACTATTTTACCCTTCAGATCATCAGAATTCTCTAATTTTACCTTCTTTAATTTTGGATCATTAGACTCTTCTTCTACTGTAGATGCACTCTCAATTCCCAAAGAAATATTTTCTTGTCTTGCTTTGTCCAGGTCTACTTGAGTAACTCCATGAATCTTCAATATTTCAGAAGTAACCTTGGCTACCTTTCTTTTAGTTGCTGCATTGTTTAAGACTGCATCAACTTCTCTTGTTTTCTCTTCATAAGTCCCCCATCTTGGCTCATTAGGGTCCTTAGGTGCTGATAACAGTACTTGAGCATATGCCTCTAGGATTGGCTCCTCAACCTCATATCCAAGTGGATGAATCCACTTTGTCCCTGGTTCAACTACTTCCATACGTGTTGTATCAATCTCTACCATAAAGAAAATGATGTCCTTGTATATTTCAACTATTTTCTTAGGTATCCTATATCTCAACTACATCTTGATTTTGAATGTTTTCAATTATAGCTCCATGTAATCCTCCAATGAACTATCATTAGATGTCTTAAAGGATATTTGAGGCATTGTAGGTATATCTTTGTCTAGGTATAAATGTGAAACCTTTCCAAATATATGAAAGTACATGTAAATGATTAAAGACCCAAACCTGAGTATTTTGTTCTTGTCATGTTTGATGGCCTAAATGTTGTCTATCAGTTGTGCGTGCAAGATCTCACACAAATTGAACTCTCCATTTTCTCTAACAATCCTTATTGATGTAAGAATAGTGGCCACAAATACACTATTCACCCTGTTGGTGTGCTGAAACTTATACCCTAATATCATAGACATTAGTTTGATGTCTTTCTCCTCTATGGGCTCAATGGTCATTCTGTGCCTATCACTTCTTGACTTTCAAGACTGTTCTACAAGTTTTCTAACATCCTTTCCCACCGGGAGAATGACGCCTATCCTTGAGAGGCCTATCATTTCATTTAAGAGATCTCCTATATTTTTTACAAGAACTTCACCTATCCAAAATAGGTCATCGTGGATTCTGCTTAATAGGATCTTGATCCATTTGGATTTGTAAAACTCATATGCCATGGAAAACTCAATAATAGGATGATTCTCTAATTGCGTGAACTTATCAAGGAAGGTTTTGTCTGGTTTCATCATGGTCTCAATGTGCACTCTAATTATGTCAAGACCTACTAGCTCTTTCTTACAATATATGTATGCATGAATGTCTTTGACATGCATAACAACCATAGGAGTGCGGGAGAATGCCCCTTCTAGGTCATCCAATGTAGATTTGAATAGGTGCCTCTTAAATGCATATATTTCTTCTCCGCAACATCAAATACAATAGGAGTAGCCATCACTTACTTGTATAACACTTTTCTAATGGTTTCCAATAACTTTTGAATCGATGCGATGGATTAGGGCTTCTGCAATCGATCAAACATCATGCTTCACTGATGAAATAATCTTTAATCCTTTTGAATTAACTGCTAGGGCTTCTGGGCTCTTCAATTGCTTTGAATTTGAATGCAATGAGTGATCTACAAACTTCCATATACTTTAAAGTGAAAATTATGCCATTAATGCTTGCCACGTAAACTAGACATTCATTGAAAATCTCCAACTTTCATTATGTTATCAATCAATTAGTGTGCTCTTGCACATATATTTTTCTAGTCTCCAAAAGGTTAAGTCCAAAGGCACATACTCTGAGGGTGAGTATACCGACCGCGCAGGGGTTTAGAGATAAATTAGGTCCCCCTATGACCCTGAGGGCCATTCATCTAGATGTAGAGGGTGCATCCACTGTGAATACATCAAATACATTCTCATCAACTTTATCCTTCTTTGCTTCTGACCAAATCAAGCTCTCATCTTCTGAAGCTTTCACAAACTTGACTTCTTCGGTATCCAGTATTGATTCTTCTGGCTTTTTAGGGCTTTCCTGACTTTGCATTCTTGATCTATAGAACTTTGAGATGTGTCCAGCCTTGTTACATGAGTGACAAATAAATGGAGGCCTTATATACCTCAACACATTAACATGGGTTACCATTTTACACTGTCTAGCTGAGTGACCATTATAGTTACATATCTGACATGTAACATTATGAGAACTTCTTACATGTGACTAATTCTAATTTTTCTGATTATGCTAAGTCTTGTTTTTCTAACTTGTCTTACAATTTATAGCTCTATGACTAAATTTATTGCATGAATAACAGTAACCATTGAAAGGTCTTACCTTTGTATAGTTCCTTTCTATATTTCCAATCTTGTTACATGCATAACAAGTTCAATCTACTAGCTTGCACTCATTCTTGGATGGTTCAACATGATCTTTAGTCTGACTTCTAGTCTCCTTAGCATATGTGGTGTCTTCTGGTGCTTTCATTTTTGCTCACATGTTGTCAATCTGATTTTGTGCTTCATTGAATCCAATGTCGCTAGTATCTCCTTTAAGCTTCCAAGCATATAATTGAGATTCAATCAAATCCTTGCTTGTGTGTAATTTATCAATGTGATTTTTAGCCTCTTTCAATTCAGATTCCAAGCTTTCTTTGCTATTTCTTAGCTACAAGATTTCCATGTTTTCTTGCCTCAATTCTTCATTCAATTGAAGGTTCTCTTTGATCTGTTCATCATAAACTTCCTGATTGTTAGTTAGCTTGTCATCAAATTCTTCAATCTGATCTTTCAAAGATGTGTTTTCTTCATTTTTCTTTTTGACCATGATCCCTAGATCACTAGTAGAACATTCTTTTAAATTTTTTCTGAGTCTTATGATGACTGTTTGAGCATCACTGACTTTTTCTTTTAATTCTTCAATTTCCTTTTCAGATCTATCCAGGTCTTCAAGAGAAGCTTCAAGATTTCTTTTTAGATGTTTCATTTTTGTCTTGTCCATGATCTCCTCAAGTGGTTAAACTTCTTTTCTAAGGACCAGAGCTTTGATACCAATTTTTAGGAATGTGAACACTGAGAGGGGGGGGGGGGGGTTAATCAGTGTTCACTATATTAAATATTTTTACTTTTCTCTTTACACTTAACTTGAATGCTTAAGTACTGAAATGAACATTAACATAAACAAGATAGATAAACACAACACATAACACCAATATGGTTACGGGGAAACCCATATAAGTAAAAACCCCAGTGGGAATTGACACCCACTAATAATCTATACTAGTGTCTTATGATCCTTGTTAGAAGATCCTTAACCCTGTTAGGAGTTACTTTAGAATGTATTTAGTATAGTCACCTAGTTAAGGGTTAGACCCTATTAGGAGTGTGGACACACTATCCTAGAGCTCACTACTCAAGTGGTGAAGGCTACAACCTTCTGATCTTAGATACACACTATATCTACTAGATGAATTGGCACTATGACACTACTTGTCTGATCAGTTCCTTTGATGCACTGATGCTTTGACCTCTTGCAAAGCTCTAATACATCTTATTAAATCTTTGCACACTTCTTCTCTTCTTATCTACAAAATGTGTGTGTGAAAATTATACCTGATCTGTAAACACAACACTCAGTAAAACATTAGAGGTTAGCTATAATCAAAATCGTGCAAATTTGAAATCTAATCTAACCAAGTGATTTACTGCCTTCTAATAGGTGCGAGATTGATGTTCTCAGATTATAATCGAGATCAGTGACCTAGACGACACCTAAATGAAAGATTTGAATGCAAAAGATGGATATGAAATTGAATGCAATTAATCTATATTTTTGATATTTTCTATGCAATAAGAATGATAAAAACTTGATATGAATCTATGCTAGATGAAATTGATATGCTATGAATGCTATTGAAAATTGATATGCAATGCTAATCTAACAATGATATACAATATGAATGCAAAAATAAGATTGATCTCACAAAGATGTCGATTCGCAAGAGCTTTGATTCTTCAATTCCAATTCTCCAGCATGATTGTGCAAATTCTCCAAATCTGATATGCTATGATTTCTGTAGAGTAAGTTTGCAATTTGCGAGATGATTAAGAGATGAATTATGAAGAGTTGAGCATTGTTTTTATAGAAATCCAAGGCTTTGGAGGTTGTGAAAGAAAGCCATAAATCACTCAAATAACTCAGGTTGATTTTTGAGTTATTTTTAAATAAAGGATAATTAACTCACAAAAACATGCAAAAGCTAAGCTTTAACTCAAAATAGAGTTTAGCTTTAATTGATAATTGATAGTTGTTTGCTTTTATGATCGTGTATGTTTTATTTATAAATTAATTTAATAATAAAGTGATTTATTTCCAACTTAACTGCTTTTAAAAATAAAACAATTGATTTATGGGTTAATCAATTATTTAATCAAACTTTTATTAAAAACTATATTATTAAATAATGACAACTTGCTTTAATTAATTAAATAAAAATTTAATCAATTATTCATAGGATATTTGGATTTATTGTCAAAATTAAATAATACAATTAATAATAGATAGAATTAAATTTAATTAAACAATTAAGTGGCAAGATATTAAATCTAATTAATTAAATATAAAAATATTCAATTAATCAAGCTTTAGGATAAATGTGATTTATTGCCAAATAATTATAAAATTAAAGATAATTATGATGATTAGGAATATTACTAGGAATATTCCCCAATGCAGAATTTAAGATAATCAATTATGTTTCGATGATGTTTAGATGTGCCTTAGGTTAGGACTTTGATGTCGATTTTGTTCGATTTGTCGATGTAGGAGGTTAATGAACACATGGCCCATTTTTGGGGTATTACATTTTGCCCCTCTTTGAATTACTGTGCGAAGCGCAGTGGTTCAAAGATAATCTATGTTTGATAGAGATATGAAACTGATTCGAAATTGATAATTGATATGAGACAGAAGCTGATTGATATTGATTTGATATGGAGATAATAGGTCCTGAATGACCAAATATAATGTTTACTATAACAGAAAATGAACCTATGATTGTGAAAAAGTGTCAAAATGCCTGATTCTGAACCTTAGGATTGATAAGAAGTGAGTGACCCGTTCTAGACTCGATTGTCTTAGCAGAACTAGCAGGTATCACATCCAAACCCTTCAGTTGCTGAAGAACCAAGGAAAGAATACTATGATCCGATGGTTGCAAAAACTAATACGGATTACAAGATTAGGAGAATACCGGATTGATATGGATCTTGATGAATCTGATATGCCCCAAGTGATGATAGATTTGCCCCGAGCGATGAGGACTTTTGATGAATCAGTAACTAGACGTGATTGTTTGTCTTGATCACTGATGAAAGATATTGATAGACTTGATCGATAGAATTTTGATTTACAGACTTTGAATTGATGTGCAATACCATGCCCCCTTCGGGATTAAAATTGAAATCTGACAAGAAAAGTCAGTGTTGAGAGCTCAGAAGCATGTTAATTGATTTGAGAAGTGGTTATACACGTTCAAGAGTGCATTCTACATTGTTTAGAGGTCTTGGAGACCAAGGTTGACTAGGTTTGACCATGAGTTGACCATGGTTGACCAAGTTGAAATTTTGATAGTTTGATGTTAGATAATCAGTTAAGTTGAATACTGAATTTTTGTGATGATTGAAGGTTGATTATGCAAGTAGTTAATAATATGAATGATCTCAGATTTGAATTTTGATCCCGAAAAAGGATTCTACTTGCTATTTCATTGGAGGAACCTTCGTGCGAGATTCAGTTCTTGTTAGACTTGAAGATGTGATTTGAAGAATCATTTAAGCATTGAAGTTTATTTAATCATTGTGAGATCATGCAAACATGTAAAATGCAATGAGACATGCAAAATGAAATGAGACATGCAAAATGAAATGCAACCTAAGACCTAGGACCTAGTCACTGATCATATGTCAATTTGTTATCATCATTGAAATTTTTGGTAACCGGATCAATCAATACAATGCCCACTAGCCATGAAACCATAGACATATGAATATCGATTTGTATACGCAAGAATCAATACAACACCCACTGTTCAACAACCATGGATATATGAATATTGATTTTATTTTTAGAATGTTGGATTAGATATAAGTACCAAGGCACAATCGCTAGGATGACCTGAATATCATGTCCATTTTGATATAGAAATTTGTACAAGCATCAAAACATAAATGTCGTGATGACCTGAATACGCCCTGCATTACAAACACATCAAACAGTCAAGAGATCATTCTAAATCCAATGTGAATTACCTGTAGTGACCCTTTATCGTTCACATCCTTAGGCAAGATTGCGTTCCACAATAGGAGAAAGAACTCACTCAAAAAAAAAAGACAATAGTTAGATCAAACTTCCTTGAATTTTCTGGGTATCAATGGTCGAGGTACGCATGACCATCCAATTTGAGATAGAGGCTCTTATAGCCGGACACCATTTCAATCCGGAATTTTCAAAGTTGTTAGATTTTCACATACAAGTAGAAGACAAAGAAAAGATTATGCCCCCAGTCATCACTCTCTAAATCCTATAAAGGACATCATTGAAGAGCTCGAAGGGACACAATATGCAAAAATCTCAATGCGAATCAGTAAGCATACAAGGAGATAAAAGCATGAAGCATAGATTGTTTTTAGTTTGTTTTGATGTTTGATTGCATTGTTGTAGATGCAAAATCCTTTCTGGAGACAAGATAGGCAGACTGACTCAACTTGAAGCTTCAAAGGACTCTGACTGGATAGGATACGTCTAAGATACATTGGAGGCCATAGGATATGACATTGATTGCCCCCAAATTTGAACATTGATAGGATACAGACACGCAAGCTGATTGGTGTACAAACTGACTTATTGAAATCTGGAAATGTTGAAACAAACCTGGAGATATGTACAACTAAAGCAAGACTGAAAGCTGGGAAAGACCAAGATTGTGCTAATAGATGGAGCGTTTGGAACAAGTGGCACCCATTTGCCAGGTTTTCACCATCTTGGTAGAGATTCTATTTTTGCTACGAAGGCGCCTGTTTCTAGGTTTTCACCAAGGCACTTTTCTTTTTTTTTTGTATTTTTCATTTTTTCATTTTTCAATTTTTTTGTACTTTTGATTTTTTTTTATTTTTTTCGTGAATCATCAAGGCGCCTATTGCTAGGTTTTCACCAAGATGTTCATTTTTTAAGGACTTTTTTTTATTTTTAAGATTTTTTCAGGACATTTACGAAGCACTGAATGCCTTAGGCATAGAATTTCTTTAGATGGAGAACGTTGATTGGTTCTCAGAGCTGTTCTCCTTCAGTCGTTGAGAGTTGATAGGCACTAGAGCCAAAAGTAGTAGTGATAACAAAGGGAACCAGCCAATTGGGTTTGAACTTCCCCTTGCGTTCTCGATGTGATTGATTTTTAGGATTTTCTCTCAACATTAGATCACTAACCTAAAATTCTCTGTGTCTGACTTTCTTATTGTAGCCTCTAGACATTCTTTTCTGATACACTCTGAGATGATCATACGCTACTTGTCTGCACTCATCTAGTAATTCCAGTTCTTGTAACCTAGACACTCTGTAGTCTTCATCAGTGACAAGTCCATGCATTCTGATTCTAAGTGATGGGATTTCAACCTCAATAGGCAGTACCGCTTCAGACCCATAAACTAAAGTGAAAGATGTAGCCCCTATAGGTGTTCTGATACTTGTTCTGATACTAGTTATGATACTAATTCTGATACTGATTCTGATAATTTTTCTGATACTGGTTCTGATACTAATTCTGATATTGATTCTGATACTTGTTCTAATATTGGTTTTGATACTTGGTATACTTGATAGCATCTTTTTCCATTGCAAACTCCCAAGTAAGATCATATCGTGCAGTCCCAATGTCTAGCAAGGTGGGGAACAAGATGGATTGGCAAGTTGGTGGAAGAGATGGAAGGCAAGAGAATGAAGGAGAATGAAGGGAAGAAATCCTCAAAGGTCAAACTCCTCAAGAATACTCAAGCTAGGGAAAAATTGTCATGTAAAGCACATTCAAACAAGCAATGAAAGGCCAGCATAGGATAAGTCACAAAAGTGTGATGCAAGAGCAGGAAAGGATGCAGTCCAAAAGAGTAGACATATCAAGAGGCTTCATAGCATTGTGCTTTACTCTTTTTTTCTTTTTTTTATTAGATCAAGACCAAAGGGGAAAAGGATAGCGATAGGTGAAAATGAATGGAGGAAGATGGATATGAAGGCTAAATATGGAAGGAATGAAAGCAAGATCACCGTAAGATAGCTCACAAAATAGCCAAATATTCATGTATAGATCAACATTGTCAAGATCAAAGAGAGAAGATGGAATGAATGAAATATGTAGAAGAACTACACATGATGCCTAATTGCCAGGTTTTCATCATGGTACTTATCCAAGGTGCCACAAGGGAGTGGTTTTTACCATAGGATGAATTTGTTTCTCTTTACTTTTGCTACCAAGGTGCCTGTTTCCAGGTTTTCACCAAGGCACATTTTCAATTTTTATTTTTTTTTTCTCTTTTAGAAGAAGGCAAGCTTTTTAGATAATGCTCCTTGAAAGGATAAACCACGATATGCCAAGGATTCAAAATGATATGCTCAAAGATGCTGATAGGGAAAGGGAGATGGAAGAGAAAAATGGAGGATAAGGTTTTATGTAAGCGAGTGAGGTTGGAAGATAGGAGGAATAGGCAAATGAGGAAAAATGATAGAAGGCAGAAGGATAATGAATGGAAGGATTCTGAAAGGTTAGATGGAAAGGAAGACAAGATCAATGTAAACACACACCTTTAAGGGTGGCAAGAGGGTGGAAGAAACGTGAATGAAGGAATATGTGAAGGAATATGGTGAATGAATAGTAGAGGTTGAGGTTTAGGCGCATGGAATGAAAGAATATTTTTGGAGGGAAATGAAGTGGAAGCCTTTGGAAGCTTGAATGTCAATTTCACTTTTTGCTCAACACCAGACTCTTTCAAGAGAGACTTTGGAATCTATATAGCCATAGGCTTTTTATTTTCTTTTGATGATTTAGAGATAATATCTTCAATGATGGATTTTGCAACCCATACTTGTCTTGTAGTTTTTTTGTAAGATATCTCTTTTGACTTTATACCTCCATGTCGATGAGAGGAAACATGGTGATCTTCTTTTTTTGATGGATTCTTGCATTGCTTCTTTTTCTTGTATTGAACATTTAAGTTACTTCCAAAAGACTTGAGATTTGTGGAAGAGGGAGGATATGACTGGTTTAGATGGGTGGGTGGATGAAAAGGATTCAAGGGTATGCATCTATGTTGATCTTGAGGAAAGATGGGAGATGGAGGTATGTAAAGACCCAAGATGGATGACGAATTAGGAGAGTTAGGAGGGGAAAGTGAAGGGACATAAGGACCCAAGATGGAAGGAAGGCGTGAAGATCTTTGTAGTGGTGGAAGAGGTCCAAGGATGGAAGTGGAAGACGCAAAAGGATAATCAATAAGTTCATCAGCATCTATATGACAACCAAGGATATCAACATCTTTAGAGTGAGCATTAGAGTTTTCAAAAGAATCAATGACATCTTGAATAGGAGCACCTTCTTTGATAGAATTATTCAAAGCTTGCAAAGACTTAGGAAGAGTAGAAAGTGGAAGTGAACATGGAGTGGTAGAACAAGAAGATGGAAGACTTTGATCTTGACAAGGATCTTTGGATAGCACAAGTGCATAATTTTTCTTTTGATTTTCAATAGGCTTAACATTGGAAGGAACACCATTTTTACCAACCTTAATGGAAGTATCATCTTTGGAAAGCGCAAGTGTAGTAAGGTTATTTTGATTGTCAATAAGCTCAACAGTGTAAGTAGTAGCTTGATCTTGCTTAGGCAAAGACTTAAGACATGGTGGAATGCATGAAAAAGGGGGTACAGGATCAAAAGAACCCTGAGGTGGATAAGAGACATCGTGAAAAAGAGTGGACGACATGGAGGGTTCTTGATCTTGATCTTTCTTTATGTTCTTTTCTTTATCATTTTTAGAGTCCTCTTGACATGGAGCCACTTCTAAGGACAAGGAAGCATGTTGGGATTGTATGGATGGCTTTGGAAGAGATGGTGGAGGACTAGCTGAAGTAGGGATTATAGCATATGAAGGCTTAGGCTCTTTAGGTTTATCATTATTGAAAGTCTTTGCAGCCAAGTGAAGGTTAGCTTGAGTTTCTTTAAGAGGTAGCACTGGAGGATAACTATAGGGAACCGCATGAAAAGTATAAAGGCTTGTGTCAGATGAAGGTTCTGTGAAAGATTTGAAAGACTCGGAAGCTTTAAGAAATGTACGGGTATTGGAGGTGTAATACCTCAAAAATGGGCTATAAGTTCATTAATCTCCTACATCTTCAATTCGAACGAAATCGACATCAAAGTCCTAACCTAAGGCACATCTAAACATCATCGAATCATAATTGATTATCTTAAATTCTGCATCGGGGAATATTCTTAGTAATATTCCTAATTATCTTAATTATCTTTAATTTAATGATTATTTGGCGATAAATCACATTTATCCTAAAGTTTGATTAATTGAATATTTTCATATTTAATTAATTAGATTTAATATTTGCTACTTAATTGTTTAATTAAATTTAATTCTATCTATTATTAATTGTATTATTTAATTTTGACAATAAATCAAAATTTCTATCTTTAATTGATTAAATTCTTATTTAATTAATTAAAGCAAGTTGTCATTATTTAATAATATAGTTTTTAATAAAAATTTGATTAAATAATTGATTAACCCATAAATCAATTGTTTTATTTTTAAAAGCAGTTAAGTTGGAAATAAATCACTTTATTATTAAATTAATTTATAAATAAAACATGCACAATCATAAAAGTAGACAACTATCAATTATCAATTAAAGCTAAACTCTATTTTGAGTTAAAACTTAGCTTTTGCATGTTTTTGTGAGTTAATTATCTTTTATTTAAAAATAACTCAAAAATCAAGTTGAGTTATTTGAGTGATTTATGGCTTTTTTTCATGCACCTCCAAAGCGTTGGATTTCTATAAATTAAAGGCTCAACTCTTCACAAATCATCTCATATTTTGCACAATCACGCTGGAGAATTGGAATTGAAGAATCAAAGCTCTTGCGAATCGACATCTTTGTGAGATCAATCTTATTTTTGCATTCATATTTCATATCATTATTAGATTAGCATAGCATATCAGTTTTCAATAGCATTCATATCATATCAGTTTTTATCATTCTTATTGCATAGAAAATATCAAAAATATAGATTAATTGCATTTATTCCATATCTAGAATTGCATTCAAATCCTTCATTTAGGTGTCGTCTAGGTCACTGATCTCGATTACAATCTAAGAACATTAATCTCGCACCTATTAGAAGGCAGTAAATCGCTTGGTTGGATAGCTTTCAATTTTGCACGATTTTGATTATCACTAACCTCTAATGTTTTACTGAGTGTTGTGTTTACAGATCAGGTATAATTTTCACACACACATTTCTGGTGCCCACCGTGGGGCAACCCACCTTTGCATGCTGGATTTGATTTTTTTGGGAGCTAAAACCCTAAAGTTTCAAAGATTTAATTTTATCTCCCAAACGGCTTAGAATTTTGGTCTAAAATTTTTTTTGCAGGTTTGTGACATGTCATGAAAGCTACAGTAAAAAAATTTAGAATTTTCTGAGATGTTTTGAATTTTTAATAATTTTTTCTTGAAATTCTGGAAAAAATTAATATCTAACGCAAATCAGCATATTTTCAAAAAATTTTATATTTTCGGAAATCTCTTTAAATTCTACAGGGGGTCCATTCTTTGTGTTTTAAATTTGGACATGATATCATAGCTCAAATAGTCAATTTATAAAAACTAGTCTATTTTGATAAAATAGGTCTCTAGGGCACAAATGAAGAGATTTTTCTAAAATTTTTACATTTTTGGAAAGCTCTCTATTTTTTAGTAGGGGTCTCTATTCTGAATTTCTATTTTTATGCCCAAAATCATATCAAAAAAATTAGATCTTGTTGACTAGGTCAAATGCAGCAAAAAAAAATAAAGTTTTGTGATGGGTATGCACTTATTTTTTTACATGGTTCAATGAATGATATGAGTTATCATTTGGGTTGATTACTGGTTATTATTACTGATAATAATTGATTTTTAAAGCTAACCCTATGGTTTTCATAAGTTGAATATATTTTGCATATCTTGTTTGCTTGTTTGCTTGTTGGAGAGTTCGTCACTTGCTTGCATGGAAAAGCTCAACAAAAATTGCTAAAAATCAAGTAAAATATACTAAGCGCGTTGCAAGGATCCCAAGTATTCTCCTTCATCTAATAATATTTTGATTTGGGACTTAAAATAAATCTCTTATGTGTCAAGCTTGTGTGCATCTTTTCATGCTTTTGATCTATTTCTACACACTTGCATAATTGATACTAGGTTGTGAACCCTTAAGGATTCATTAAGTAGTCTTAAAATACTTGTGATTGATCTTGATTGCTATCTTGGGTTATTGGACTCGCTAATCCGCCGGCCCCTCATTTCCGCCCCGTGGTTGCAATCTCAGCGCCATAAAGGGGAGGGGTCAACAGGACAGAAGCGTTAAATGTTCCACTTGGCAACCCTTTTGTGCTTTTAGGAACTCCCTTGTTTTCTAAGTTGTGGACTCATTTTTAGCTTGTGTGAGGTGTTAAGTGTTCCACCTTGTGGACTCATCTCATATTCGCTTTAAACATTAAGTGTTCCTCTTTCTACTTTTTGGATGCTTTTGGTAGATTTGCTTTCGGAACATACATCTGTGCTCACATAGTAATTAGGCCCTATGAACACTATTTGTGATTCTTGAGAGATTGGATTCCTAGCGAAATCCTTCTTGACGATAGAATCCTTGTAGGTAGGGAGGATACTTAGTGCATTTCACATTCAACTTGGTTAGTGCATCCTCTCTTATTGATCGACACATTCTCTCTCCGGAGAGGTTGATAGATCACGTAGGGTTGATATCACGAGCTTTGGTGAATCAAAATTGGTTAGTGTGTCTTCTCTTATTGATTGATACATTCTCTCCCTGGAGAGGTTGATAGATCACGTGGAATTGATATCACAGACCTTGGTGGAACAAAACTTTGTCTTAGCGTGTCGGATTAATCTGCTTGCTTTGTTTGGGTTAAAAGTGAAGAGGTGTCAAAACCTTGAATCTGGAGCCAAGTCCCCTTGTGGTATACTATTGTGAGTCATCTTTAGAGAGGGTTAACCGTAGCGGACAATCCCTTCACAGGGCAAACTGCATTGACGGAACCTCAAGCGGTAATAGCCATTTTTGCCATGGTAGTGACAGCCGCTATATAAATGTCCTTGTGGAAGAAATCTCCATGGGTATGGTTCATTGTTGGGTTGTCAGATCTCCCTAGCAGCTCTTGAAGATTAAGTTCTCAGATTGTGTCAAAACCCTGGTGCGCCGGGATTGGAGTTCACCCCTTTGAATCATAAAAGTTGCAGAGTCAAACCATTACTAAAAACCCTAGAGAGGCCAATTTTTCATTCTCAGGTATATGTGTGTTATTGCAAAACTTTTCAGAACATACACAATTAGTACTCTCAGGGATTAGCACAATTTGGTCACTTGATTGTTCATGCGCAAGGCTGCTTTTGCCCTTGTTCATTGTTTTCAGACGTGCTTGGAATCACTTGCTTGCTATTCTGCGTGCTTATTTATCTACTTGGCTATTAAAAATGATCAAATCTGGTATAACCTTCAAAATCTAGACAATACAATTTGCAAACAATCCAAAACTGAAGACCTTACATTTTTGCAAAAATTGACGTAAAATCTTTTCTGGAGTCAAAAGTCATTTCAAGAAGTCAAAAGTCATACGAGTTTTGTCAAGTGTCATTTCAGTATTGCCCATTTGTCGTATGATTAAGAACCCAGTGTCGTACGAGTCTGTAGAGTGTCATTTGGAAAAATTTGAAAGAGTTGTCAAAAATTGCCAAATTGCAAGATATCCAATGTTTCCAGCCTAGTTCCAGAATCTGTCAAAAATATCATTGTGTCAAGAACAAATCAGTAGCTATTGAGAATCAGTACACATGTCTCAAAGAATCAGTACACATGAGGAAGAAATTCTGCTCGCCGCTATAATGAAACAGATACATGCTATGCAAGTCCAGCTTGACAAACTTGAGAAAGAGAAGGAATCTAAAAAGTTCTCCATGGAATCTTTATACTCTTTTCCATTTGATAAAGACTTGTACATGTCACCATACCCCCGAAAAAAAATTGAGCAATATGATACCTCTTCCACGGAGAGTGACACATCTAGCTTTGAAGACTATGATGACTATGACAACAGACAATGTAATGATACCTATGACACCTCTGTTCCTAAGAGTCCTCCTCATCATCCATTCTTGCTTACTACAAATGGGCCGTCACATTGGATAGATCGTGAGGGTGATCCATATGATTCTGATTATGAAAGAGACTTTGATGATTTCTATGCACAATACCTAGATGATCCATCTATTTCACTTGAGGAAGAGAAAGTTTACCACACTGATTATAAACATGCATACTATAAGGATCTCTCCTCTAAGAACTCTCAGGCTCAAAATAAAGATTACACTCTCAAGCAAGATCATGTTAATGTTGGACCTTTGTCTTGTGATGGTTCCCTTCCATCCCCTACTTCCTCCAATACCCATACATTTCCTAAAGCTTCCGAGTCTTTCAAATCTTTCACAGAACCTTTATCTGACACAAGCCCTAATATTTTTCATGCGGTTCCCTATAGTTATCCTCCAGGGCTACCTCTTAAAGAAACTCAAGCTAACCTTCACTTGGCTGTAAAAACTTTCAATAATGATAAATCTAAAGAGCCTAAGCCTTCATATGCTATAATGCCTACTTCAGCTAGTCCTTCACCATCTCTTCCAAAATCATCCATACAATCCCAACATGCTTCCTTGTCCTTAGAAGTGGCTCCATGTCAAGAGGACTCTAAAAATGATAAAGAGAAGAACATAAAGAAAGATCAAGATCAAGAACCCTCCATATCATCCACTCCTTTTCCCGATGTCTCTTATCTGCTTCATGGTTCTTTTGATCCTATACACCCTTTTTCATGCATTCCACCATGTCTTAAGTCTTCTCTTAAGGAAGATCAAGCTACTACTTACACTAATGAGCTTATTGACAATCAAAATGACCTTACTAGGCTTGCACTTTCCAAAGATGATACTTCCATTAAGGTTGGTAAAAATGGTGTTGATACTTCCATTGTTAAGCCTATTGAAAAACAAGAGAAAAATTATGCACTTGTGCTATCCAAAGATCCTTGTCAAGATCAAAGTCTTCCATCTTCTTATTCTACCACTCCATGTTCACTTCCACTTTCTACTCTTCCTAAGTCTTCGCAAGCTTTGAATGATCCTATCAAAGAAAATGCTCTTATTCGAGATGTTCATGATTTTTTTGAAAATTTTAATGCTCACTCTAAAGATGCTGATATCCTTGGTTGTCATATAGATGCTGATGAACTTATTGATTATCCTTTTGCATCTTCCACTTCCATCCTTGGACCTCTTCCACCATTACAAAAGGCTTCATGTCTTCCTTCCATCTTGGGTCCTTATGTTCCTTCACTTTCCCCTCCTAACTCTCCTAATTCGCCATCCATCTTGGGTCCTTACATACCTCCATCTCCCATCTTTCCTCAAGATCAACATAGATGCATACCCTTGAATCCTTTTCATCCACCCACCCATCTAAACTAGTCATATCCTCCTCCTTCTTCCACAAGTCCCAAGTCCTTTGGAAGTAACTTGAATGTTCAATACAAGAAAAAGAAGCAATACAAGAATCCATCAAAAAAAGAATATCACCATGTCTCCTCTCATAGACATGGAAACATAAAGTCAAAAGAGATATCTAAGAAAAAAATTACAAGACAAATATGGGTTCCAAAATCCATCATTGAAGATATTATCTCTAAATCATCAAAAGGAAATAAAAAGCCTATGACTATATGGATTCCAAAGTCTCTCTTGAAAGAGTCTGGTGTTGAACAAAAAGTGAAATTGACATTCAAGCTTCCAAAGGCTTCCACTACATCTCCTTCCAAAAATATTCTTCCATTTCATGCGCCCAAACCTCAACCTCTGCTATCCATTCGCCATATTCCTTCACATATTCCTTCATTCACATTTCCTCCACCCTCTCACCACCCTTCAGGGTGTGTGGTTACATTGATCTTGCCTTCCTTTCCATCTACCCTTTCACAATCCTTCCATGCATTATCCTTCTACCTCCTATCATTTTTTCTCACTTGCCTATTCCTCCTATCTTCCAACCTCACTCGCTTTACATAAAACCCTATCCTCCATTTTTCTCTTCCATGTGCCTTTCCCTATCAGCATCTTTGAGCATATCATTTTGAATCTTTGGCATATCATGGTTTATCCTTTCAAGGAGCATTACATAAAAATCTTGCCTTCTTCCAAAAAAAAAAAAAAGAAATAAAAAATAAAATAAATTGAAAATGTGCCTTGGTGAAAACCTGGAAACAGGTGCCTTGGTAGCAAAAGTAAAGAGAAATAAATTCATCCTATGGTGAAAACCACTCCCTTGTGGCACCTTGGATAAGTACCATGATGAAAACCTGGCAATCAGGCATCATGCGTAGTTCTTCTACATATTTCATCCATCCCACCTTCTTTCTTTGATCTTGACAAGGTTGACCTATACATGAACATTTGGCTATTTTGTGAGCTATTTTACGATGATCTTGCTTTCATTCCTTCCATGTTTAGCCTTCATATCCATCTTCCTCCATTCATTTTCACCTGTCTCTATCCTTTTCCCCTTTGGTCTTGATCTAAGAAAGAAAGAGTAAAACACAGTGCTATGAAGCCTCTTGACATGTCTACTCCTTTGGACTACATCCTGTCCTTCTTTGGCAGTACACTTTTGTGACTTATATCCTATGCTGGCCTTTCATTGCTTGTCCAAATGCACTTTACATAAATTTTTTTCCCTAGCTTGAGTATTCTTGAGGAGTTTGCCCTTGAGGATTTCTTCCCTTCATTTTCCTTCATTCTCTTATCTTCCATCTCTTCCACCAGCTTGCTAATCCCTCTTGTTCTCCACCTTGCTAGACATTGGGACTGCACGATATGATCTTGCTTGGGAGTTTGCAAATGGAAAAAGATGCTATCAAGTATACCAAGTATCAAAAAAATTATCAAAATCAGTATCAGAATCAGTATCAGAACCAGTATCAAAACAATTATCAGAATTAGTATCAGAATCAGTATCAGAACCAGTATCAGAACCAGTATCAGAACAAGTATCAGAATGGGCATACAGAACTAGTATCAGAACACCTACAGGTGCTACACCTTTCACTTTAGTTTATGGGTCTGAAGCGATACTGCCTATTAAGGTTGAAATCCCATCACTCAGGATCAGAATGCATGGACTTGTCACTGATGAAGACTACAGAGTGTCGAGGTTACAAGAACTTGAACTACTAGATGAGCGCAGACAAGTAGCGTATGATCATCTCAGAGTGTATCAGAAAAGAATGTCTAGAGGCTACAACAAGAAAGTCAGACATAGAGAATTTCAGGTTGGTGATCTAGTGTTGAGAGAAAATCCTAAAAATCAATCACATCGAGAACGCAAGGGGAAGTTCGAACCCAATTGGTTAGGTCCCTTTGTTATCACTGCTACTTTTGGCTCTGGTGCCTATCAACTCTCAACGACTGAAGGAGAACAGCTCCGAGAACCAATCAACGTTCTCCATTTGAAGAAATTCTATGCCTAAGGCATTCAGTGCTTGGTAAATGTCCTAAAAAAATCTTAAAAATCGGAAAAAGTCCTGAAAAAATGAACATCTTGGTGAAAACCTAGCAATAGGCGCCTTGATGATTCACAAAAAAAATCAAAAAATATCAAAAGTACAAAAAAATTAAAAAAATGAAAAATACAAAAAAATGAAAAAAAAAGAAAAAAAGAAAAAAAAGTGCCTTGTTGAAAACCTGGAAACAGGCACCTCGGTAGCAAAAATAGAATCTCTACCAAGATGGTGAAAACTCGGCAAACGGGCACCACTTGTTCCAAAATGCTCCATCTATCAGCACAATCTTGGTCTTTCCCAGCTTTCAGTCTTGCTTTAGTTTATACATATCTCCCAGTTTGTTCCTGCATTTCCAGTTTTCAATAAGTCGGCCTGTACACCAACTAGCTCAAGCGTTTGCATCTTATCAATGTTCACACTTGGGGGCAATCAATGTCATATCCTATGGTCTCCCATGTATCTTAGACGTGTCATATCCACTCAGAGTCCTTTGAAGCTTTAAGTTGAGTCAGTCAGTCTGTCTCGTCTCCAGAAAGGATTTTGCATCTACAACAACGCAATCAAATATCAAAACTCAACTGAAAACAATCTATGATTTTTACATGCTTTTATCTCCTTGTAGGCTTACTGATTCGCATTGAGATTTTTGCATATTGTGTCCCTTCGAGCTCTTCGATGATGTCTTTTATAGGATTTAGAGAGTGATGACTGGGGGCATAATCTTTTCTTTGTCTTCTGCTTGTATGTGAAAATCTAACAGCTTTAGAAATTCTGGATTGAAATGGTGTCCGACTGTAAGAGCCTCTATCTCGAATTGGATGGCCATGCGTACCTCGACCATTGATACCCAAAAAAATTCAAGGAAGTTTGATCTAACTATTGTCTTTTTGAGTAAGTTCTTTCTCCTACTGTGGAATGCAATCTTGCCTAAGGATGTGAATGATAAAGGGTCACTACGGGTAATTCACATTGGATTTAGAATGATCTCTTAGCTGTTTGATGTGTTTTTAATGCAAGGTGTACTCAGGTCATCACAACGTTTATGTTTTGATGCTTGTACAAATTGCTATATCAAAATGGACATGATATTCAGGTCATCCTGGTGTTTGTGCCTTGGTGCTTATATCTAATCCAACATTCCGAAAACAAAATCAATATTCATATATCCATGGTTGTATAACCAGTGGGTGTTGTATTGAGTCTTGCACATACAAATCAATATTCATATGTCTATGGTTTCATGGCTAGTGGGCATTGTATTGATTTATCCGGTTACCTAAAAGTTCAATGATGATAACAAATCGACACATGATCAGTGACTAGGTCCTAGGTCTTAGGTTGCATTTCATTTTGCATGTCTCATTGCATTTTGCATGTTTACATGATCTCACAATGATTAAACGAACTTCAATGCTTAAATGATTCTTCAAATCACATCTTCAAGTCTAACAAGAACTGCATCTCACACGAAGGTTCCTCCAATGAAATAGCAAGTAGAATCCTTTTTCGGGATCAAAATTCAAATCTGAGATCATTCATATTATTAACTACTTGCATATTCGACCTTCAATCATCACAGAAATCTAGTATTCAACTTAACTGATTATCTTACATCAAACTATCAAAATTTCAACTTGGTCAACCATGGTCAACTCATGGTCAAACCTAGTCAAACTTGGTCTTTTGGGACCTTCCAACGATGTAGAATGCGTTCTCGGATGTAAATAACCACTTCTCAGATCAATTAACATGCTTCTAAACTATCAACGCTGACTTTTCTTGTCAGATTTCAATTTTAATCCCGAAGGGGGCATGGTATTGCACATCATTCAAAGTCTGTAAATCAAATTCTATCGATCAAATCTATCAATATCTTTCATCAGTGATCAAGATAACAATCACGTCTAGTCACTGATTCATCAAAAGTCCTCATCCCTCGGGGCAAATCTATCATCACTTGGGGCATATTAGATTCATCAAGATCCATATCAATTTGGTATTCTCCTAATCTTGTAAACTGTATCAGTTTTTGCAACCATCAGATCATAGTGTTCTTTCCTTAGGTTCTTCGACAACTGAAGGGTTTGGATGTGATACCTGCTAGTTCTGCTAAGACAATCGAGTCTAGAACGGGTCACTCACTTCTTATCAATCCTAAGGTTCAGAATCAGGCATTTTGACACTTTTTCGCAATAATAGGTTCATTTGCTTCTACAGTGAACATTATCTTTGGTCATTCAAGACGTATTATCTCCATATCAATTCAATATCAATCAACTCCTATCTCAATATCTTTCAATCAGTTTCTATCTTGAGAATGGTTTATCTTTTGAATCAGTTTCATATCTTTATCAAACACAGACTATCTTTGAACCACTGCGCTTCACACAGTAATTCAAAGAGGGGCAAAATGTAATACCCCAAAAATGGGCTATAAGTTCATTAATCTCCTACATCTTCAATTCGAACGAAATCGACATCAAAGTCCTAACCTAAGGCACATCTAAACATCATCGAATCATAATTGATTATCTTAAATTCTGCATTGGGGAATATTCCTAATAATATTCCTAATTATCTTAATTATCTTTAATTTAATTATTATTTGGCGATAAATCACATTTATCCTAAAGTTTGATTAATTGAATATTTTCATATTTAATTAATTAGATTTAATATTTTCCACTTAATTGTTTAATTAAATTTAATTCTATCTATTATTAATTGTATTATTTAATTTTGACAATAAATCAAAATTCCTATCTTTAATTGATTAAATTCTTATTTAATTAATTAAAGCAAGTTGTCATTATTTAATAATATAGTTTTTAATAAAAATTTGATTAAATAATTGATTAACCCATAAATCAATTGTTTTATTTTTAAAAGCAGTTAAGTTGGAAATAAATCACTTTATTATTAAATTAATTCATAAATAAAACATGCACAATCATAAAAGTAGACAACTATCAATTATCAATTAAAGCTAAACTCTATTTTGAGTTAAAACTTAGCTTTTGCATGTTTTTGTGAGTTAATTATCTTTTATTTAAAAATAACTCAAAAATCAAGTTGAGTTATTTGAGTGATTTATGGCTTTTTTTCATGCACCTCCAAAGCGTTGGATTTCTATAAATTAAAGGCTCAACTCTTCACAAATCATCTCATATTTTGCACAATCACGCTGGAGAATTGGAATTGAAGAATCAAAGCTCTTGCGAATCGACATCTTTGTGAGATCAATCTTATTTTTGCATTCATATTTCATATCATTATTAGATTAGCATAGCATATCAGTTTTCAATAGCATTCATATCATATCAATTTTTATCATTCTTATTGCATAGAAAATATCAAAAAATAGATTAATTGCATTTATTCCATATCTAGAATTGCATTCAAATCCTTCATTTAGGTGTCGTCTAGGTTACTGATCTCGATTACAATCTGAGAACATTAATCTCGCACCTATTAGAAGGTAGTAAATTGCTTGGTTAGATAGCTTTCAATTTTGCACGATTTTGATTATCACTAACCTCTAATGTTTTACTGAGTGTTGTGTTTACAGATCAGGTATAATTTTCACAGACACAGGAGGAAGTAGGGGATGGAAGGGAACCATCACCAGAAAAAGGTTTAGCATTAACATGATCTTGCTTGAGAGTGTAATCTTTATGTTCAGCTGGAGAGTTCTTAGAGGAGAGATCCTTATAGTATTGATGTTTCAAGCTAGCACGATGTATTTTATAGTCCTCAGCAGTAGTAGATGGATCATCATCAAGGTATTGTCCACAAAAGCTATCAAAATCTCTTTCAAAATCAGAATCATATGGATCACCATCATGATCTATCCAATGTGATGGCCCATTTGTAGTAAGTAGGAATGAATGACGAGGAGGACTCTTAGGAATAGAGGTGTCATAGGTATCATTACATTGTTTGTCATCATAGTCATCATAGTCTCCAAAGCTAGATGTGTCACTCTTTGTGGAAGAGGTATCATATTGCTCAAATTTTTTCTAGGGGCATGGTGACATGTACAAGTCTTTATCAAATGGAAAAGACTATAGAGGTTCCTTTTCTTTCTTAAGTTTGTCAAGCTGGACTTGCATAGCTTGCAGCTACTTCATCATAGCGGCGATCAGAATTTCTTCCTCATGTGTACTGATTCTTTGAGACATGTGTACTGATTTTCAATAGCTACTGATTTGTTCTTGACACAATGATATTTTTTTACAGATTCTCGAACTAGGCTGGAAACATTGGATATCTTGCAATTTGACAATTTCTGACAACTCTCTCAAATTTTTCCAAACGACACTCTCCAGACTCGTACGAAACTGGGTAGTCTATGAAATGATAGTTGCTAAACTCGTACGACAATTGGGTAGAAATGAAATGACAATTGTAAAACTTGTATGATAGTTGGGTAGCAATGAAACGATAGTTGTAAATATCATACGACAGTTGCTAACAGGATTTTGACTTTCTTGAATTTGCTAGTTTGAAAACTCGTACGACACTGGGTTCTCAATCGTATGACAGATGGGCAATACTAAAATGACACTTGACAAGACTCGTATGACTTTTGACTTTCTGAAATGACTTTTGACTCCAGAAAGAATTTACGTCAATTTTTGCAAAATTTAAGGTCTTCAATTTTGGATTGTTTGCAAATTGTACTGTCCAAATTTTGAAGGTTATATCAGATTTGATCATTTTTAATAGCCAAGTAGATAAACAAACATGCATAATAGAAAGCAAGTGATTCCAAGCATGTCTAAAAATAATGAACAAGGGCAAAAGCAACCTTGCGCATGAACAATCAAGTGACCAAATTGTGCTAATCCCTGAGAGTACTAATTGTGTATGTTCTAAAAAGTTTTGCAATAACACACATATACCCTATAAAATGAAAATTTGGCCTCTCTAGGGTTTTTAGTAATGGTTTGACTCTGCAACCTTTATGATTCAAAGGGGTGAACTCCAATCTCGGCGCACCAGGGTTTTGAAATAGTCCGAGAACTTAATCTTCAAGAGCTGCTAGGGAGATCTGACAACCCAACAATGAACTATACCCGTGGAGATTTCTTCCACAAGGACATTTATATAGCGGCTGTCACTACCATGGCGAAAATGGCTATTACCACTTGAGGTTCCATCAACACAGTTTTCCCTATAAAGGGATTGTCTGCTATGGTTAACCCTCTCTAAAGGTGACTCACAAATTTATACCACAAGGGGACTTGGCTCCAGATTCAAGGTTTTGACACCTCTTCACTTTTAACCCAAACAAAGCAAGCAGATTAATCCGACACACTAAGAAAATTTTTTCTTCCACCAAGGTCCGTGATATCAACTCCACATGATCTATCAACCTCTCTGGGGAGAGAATGTATCAATCAATAAGAGAAGATGCACTAACCAATTTTGATTCACCAAAGCTCATGATATCAACCCTACGTGATCTATCAACCTCTTTGGAGAGAGAATGTGTCGATCAATAAGAGAAGATGCACTAACCAAGTTGAATGTGAAATGCACTAAGTATCCTCCCTACCTACAAGGATTCTGTTGTCAAGAAAGATTTCTCTAAGAATCCAATCTCTCAAGAATCACGAATAGTGTTCATAGGGCCTAATTACTATGTGAGCACAGATATATTCCCGAAAGCAAATCTACCAAAAGCATCCAAAAAGTAGAAAGAGGAACACTTAATGCTTAAAAAAAATATGAGGTGAGTCCACAAGGTGGAACACTTAACACCTCACATAAGCTTAAAATGAGTCCACAACTTAGAAAATAAGTGAGTTCCTAAAAGCACAAAAGGGTTGCCAAGTGGAACACTTAACGCTTCTGTCCTATTGACCCCTCCCCTTTATGGCGCTGAGATTGCAACCACGGGGTAGAAATGAGGAGCCGGTGGATTAGCGAGTCAAATAACCCAAGATAGAAATCAAGATCAATCACAAGTATTCTAAGACTACTTAATGAATCCTTAAGGGATCACAACCTAGTATCAAATTATGCAAGTGTGTAGAAATAGATCAAAAGCATGAAAAGATGCACACAAGCTTGACACATAAGAGATTTATTTTAAGTCTAAATTGAAATGTTTTCAGAACAAGGAGAATACCTTGTGATCCTCACAATGCGCTTAGTAGATTCTACCTAATTTTTAGCAATTTTTGTTGAGCTTTTCCATGCAAGCAAGTGACGAACTCTCCAACAAGTAAACAAGCAAACAAGATATGCAAAATATATTCAACTTATGAAAACCATAGGGTTAGCTCTAAAAATCAATTATTATTAGTAATACTAACTAGCAATTAACCCAAATGACAACTCATATCATTCATTGAACCATATAAAAAAAATAAGTGCATACCCATCACAAAACTTTATTTTTTTTGCTGCATTTGACCTAGTCAACAATATCTAATTTTTTTGATATGATTTTAGCCACAAAAATAGAAATTCAGAATAGAGACCCATACTAAAAAATAGAGAGCTTTCCAAAAATGCAAAAATTTTAGAAAAATCTCTTCATTTGTGCCCTAGAGACCCGTTTTATCAAAATAGACCAGTTTTTACAAATTGACTATTTGAGCTATTAAATTGCATCCAAATTTAAAACATAAATAATAGACCCCCTATATAATTTGAAGAGCTTTCCAAAAATGTAAAAATTTAAGAAAAATATAATGATTTGCATCAGATATTAATTTTTTATGAAAAATTGAAAAAAAATTATTACAAATTTAAAATAATTCAGAAAATTCTAAATTTTTTTTCAAAGCTTCCCTGATATGTCTCCAACCTGCAAAACAAATTTTAGACCAAAAATCCAAGCTAGTTGGGAGATAAAATTAAATCTTTGAAACTTTAGGGTTTTAGCTCCAAGAATCAAAATCAGCATGCAAAGGTGGGTTGCCCCACGGTGGGTGCCAAAAATGTGTGTGTAAAAATTGTACCTGATCTATAAACACAACACTCATTAAAATATTAGAGGTTAGCTATAATGAAAATCGTGCAAAATTGAAATCTAATCTAACCAAGCGATTTACTGCCTTCTAATAGGTGCGAGATTGATGTTCTCAGATTGTAATTGAGATCAGTGACCTAGACGACACCTAAATGAAGGATTTGAATGCAAAAGATGGATATAAAATTGAATGCAATTAATCTATATTTTTGATATTTTCTATTCAATAAGAATGATAAAAACTTGATATGAATCTATGCTAGATGAAATTGATATGCTATGAATGCTATTGAAAATTGATATGCAATGCTAATCTAACAATGATATACAATATGAATGCAAAAATAAGATTGATCTCACAAAGATGTCGATTCGCAAGAGCTTTGATTCTTCAATTCTAATTCTCCAGCGTGATTGTGCAAATTTTTCAAATCTGATATGCTATGATTCTTGTAGAGTAAGTTTGCAATTTGCGAGATGATTGAGAGATGAATTATGAAGAGCTGAGTATTGTTTTTATAGAAATCCAAGGCTTTGGAGGTTGTGAAAAAAAGCCATAAATCACTCAAATAACTCAGGTTGATTTTTGAGTTATTTTAAAATAAAGGATAATTAACTCACAAAAACATGCAAAAGCTAAGCTTTAACTCAAAATAGAGTTTAGCTTTAATTGATAATTGATAGTTGTTTGCTTTTATGATTATGCATGTTTTATTTATGAATTAATTTAATAATAAAGTGATTTATTTCCAACTTAACTGCTTTTAAAAATAAAACAATTGATTTATGGGTTAATCAATTATTTAATCAAATTTTTATTAAAAACTATATTATTAAATAATGACAACTTGCTTTAATTAATTAAATAAAAATTTAATCAATTATTCATAGGATATTTGGATTTATTGTCAAAATTAAATAATACAATTAATAATAGATAGAATTAAATTTAATTAAACAATTAAGTGGCAAGATATTAAATCTAATTAATTAAATATAAAAATATTCAATTAATCAAGCTTTAGGATAAATGTGATTTATTGCCAAATAATTATAAAATTAAAGATAATTATGATGATTAGGAATATTACTAGGAATATTCCCCGATGCAGAATTTAAGATAATCAATTATGATTCGATGATGTTTAGATGTGCCTTAGGTTAGGACTTCGATGTCAATTTTGTTTGATTTGTTGATGTAGGAGGTTAATGAACATATAGCCTATTTTTGAGGTATTACAGTTAAAGGTTAGACCCTATTAGGAGTGTGGACACACTATCCTAGAGCTCACTGCTCAAGTGGTGAAGGCTACAACCTTCTGATCTCAGATACACACTATATCTACTAGATGAATTGACACTATGACACTGCTTGTCTGATCAGTTCCTTTGATGCATTGATGCTTTGACCTCTTGCAAAGCTCTAATACATCTTATTAAATCTTTGCACACTTCTTCTCTTCTTATCTTGACTCTATATCCACATCCATACTTAATTACAATGACGCATTTAATATTTATATGCACATACAAAATAATTAACTAAGTTAGCCCTTTAACCGGTTACATACAATGCTTCCAATTGAATTGGCTCAAGCGTGTATACAAAAAAACATAATTATATGTCTACAACATAATTAAAATAAGTGCATAGCCCTTACAAAACAATATTATAGTCTCGAATCGAATTACTATCATTCGGTTGCATACACTATTCTATTTTGGCATTCACTGGCTATGTAACTTCAATTGTCTATAACTTCATCATATTTGCATATCCGATCATGCACTCGTAGAATAAGCATGAATACACTCTTACCATGTTATCTTCTAGGGCACATACCATAACTCGATCATACACATGCATTGATGCTCTGAATTACTGGTGCTCTGCTAACTGTCCAATCTTCTACACTTAGCCAATTTTTGATCTTCTCATCAAGTGCGCTAACTCCAAAACACTATATGACTTTGTTTCCATAATGACAACACTATATTAAGTCATACACAATAGTATAGTTAAATTTCCAACAAAGCTTGTCTATGCTCTACTGCAACAAACACCCTATGAGACTGACCATCATCTCCCATAGCTGGCTCTAAAACTACCTGATCCTGATTGGTGAAATTAGTGTGCTGAGGGAAACAAACTGCAATGTGTCCTTGTTGTCCACAAGAATAACACCCAGTATTTCTTCTAAAGTTCTTTGTAGGAGGTGCAATGGATTGTTGATAACCCCTTTTATTGAATTTTTAAAATTTTGGGATGCTTGAGGAGGAACCCTTTGCTGAGTCTGATTATTGCTACAGTTCTGGGGAAGTTGAAACTTCCCATTTCCTTGGTTTGTATTCTGGAATCTCTTTTTATGGAAGTGTTATCCTCCTTTAAAAGATGATTATTGGTTCTTGGAGTTGGTATTTCCTTGGTCAAATTTTTCTTTATAACCTGATCCAACATTGAATGTCTGGCCACCAGAATATCCACCCTTTCCTTTAAATTTTCTTTCAACTAGGAATGCCTTAGTGAAAGCATCCCAAAGATTTTTGTGTTCTAGGACTGCCACATCTCCTGATAGATGGTCATTCAAACCTCTTATGAAATTTTGTACAAGAATGGGGCCATCATCTTTATAACCTAAGAAAGGATTAAGTTCATATAATTTCCTTTCATATTCTTCCACCATCATTTTTTCTTGTTTAAGGTGGTGAAACTCTTCTTCCCTTCCCTGCGTCCATTATCAATCCTTAAAGATTTCTAGGAATAATTCCCAAGAAACAATATTAATGGTGACTTGTATTTTTTTCGCTTCTATGTTCCACCGGGTAGATGCCAATTTCCTTAGATTCATAATGAAACATCTAGCCTTGACATTACTGCTAAAGGGGTACATAGAGAAACATCTCTCAAGGTTGAACAACCAATTTTTTTTCTATTGATCCCCCTTTGTTTCCATAGAAAAGAGGTACCTTGACCTTGAGTAAGTACCTCATGTGAGAGGTATCCATGTCCTCATATTCTGGCATAGCTTTTGATGAAGGGTGCTCCCCTTAATACCACAAACACATAACAGAAATAGAGAAACAACAACAATATGCAAGAACAGAAAATTGGCTTCTTATTATCTCCACAAATGTGGAATTACAAACTTTCAGAATTACAATATGCAAAGCCACATGGGCATTCCCTTACAATATTCTGTAGGACAAAGCCTCGAATCAATACCCAGATCTACTACCCAGAACTATTCTGAACTGCCTAGGACAATAATACAGCTTTCCTTATATAGGCAATTTTCCACCGCCTGGGAAGGTTCCAGAAATTTAGCCAATAAGGCCGACCAAACTTAGAATTATTTTTTTTATTTTACATTTCATTACATCATAGTCAGCTCAAAATAAATTTTGAAACCCAAACAAAATTTTTGAAGAAAAATCATTTTCCGCCATTTCAGGTGACCCAACTTCCGAAGACCATAAGTCATCACCAGTTGACCCGATTGACTATTGTAACCCCATTTCGGAAAGGGCGCGAGGAGCTCTACAATGCTTGAATCAAGCAAGCTTCATTCAACCCAAAATTCAACCTCATCCGGAGCCTCTAAAGCCTTCAAAACTGAGTTTGAAGTTTCTGTACCCTGCTGCCAATACCGAAAATCTTCAATATCTTCCAATATACACTTGATCTGGCAATGAAACTTTACTGGCAGACTTATATGACCAAAATGAACCTCCAAGAAAGAAATCAGATCATTCTGAGCACATACAAAAATTACCAAAAATAGTAACTTTCCATAAATAGCAGCTCTGCACAAAATAGCCCTTATTGAATACAAAAATAGAAATATTTTTGGGTGATGCAAGATTGCTCTTACACCTAGGATGCTCCTGCATCAGACACCCAGGGTAATTTGAGAAGTGACCCTGTCACGACTCAGGTGTGCAGAGGAAACCAAGACGGCTAATCTCCTCCTTTGTCAGCCATGATGAATCTTCAACAGGTCATCCTTTCCACTTGACCAGATATTCTTCATATATCTTGTTCCTTGTGCTTCTGCCAATACGACTGTCCAGTATATCTTTGATCTCCTTAGTGTCTGAACTAGTTGCTGGAATACTCCACTATGCTGCTGTGATCTCATCTTCAACACCTCCTTCATGATACTCTGTCAGGTCTGAAATGTTAAACACTGGTGAAATATTTAGCTCAGTAGGCAATTCTACCTCATATGCGTTTCCTGAATCATGTTTCTTCAGTATCCTACATGGTCCAAACTTCTTCATTTTCAGCTTGTTATATGTACCAACTGGAAACCGCTCCTTCCGCAAATGAACCATGACTTCATCACCAACTTGAAATTTCTTATACCTCCTTTTCTCATCTGCCTTAGCCTTATACTGTGCCTTCATCTTGGTAATATGCTTCCTCACCTCCTCATGGATGTTCTTCAAGTGTTCTGCAAAATCCTCAGCTTCAGCACTACTTATTTCTCCTTTATCTATCTTCCTCAATTCAGATGCATTTCTTGGACTACTTCCATATACAATCTAGAATGGTGATTTACCAGTGCTCCTGTTGACAGAATTATTGTATGCAAATTCTGCCTGTGGTAAAATCAAATCCCATCCTGTTGGCTTATCTCCAACCAAACATCTCAGCAAATTTCTCAAACTCCTATTCACCACCTCTGTTTGTCCATCAGTCTGTGGATGATGTGATGAACTGAACTTCAAATCTATCTTTAACTTCTTCCACAATGTACGCCAGAAATATCCAACAAACTTAGTGTCCCGATCTGAAACTATGGTCTTTGGCAAACCATGAAGTCTCACTACTTCTTTGAAAAACAATTCTGCTACATGAACAACATCATTAGTCTTATTGCAGGGAATGAAATGTGTCATCTTTGAAAATCTGTCAACTACCACAAAAATTGAATCGTGTCCCCGCTGTGTCCTCGGTAAACCAAGAACAAAGACCATACTGATATCCTCCCAAGGGTTCTCTGGTATAGGTAATGGCTGATACAACCCTGTATTATGCTTCACTCCTTTCGCCATCTGACATACTCTGCAACTCTGTACAAACTTCTTCACATCTTGCTGCAATTGTGGCCAATAATAATTCTCACCAACCAAAGCAAGGGTTTTATCACGACCAAAGTGTCCAGCCAATCCTCCACTATGCTTCTCCTTGATGAGATTCTCCCTCATAGATCTTCGTGGAATGCACAACTGACTCCCTCTGAATAGCATATCATCCTGGATGATGAAATCCAACCATTTCATCCTATCTAGAGTAACAGGTTCTTTACAAGCTTTCCAAGCTTCACCAAAATCAGGATCCTCTCGATATAAATTCTTGAGCTCCTTGAACCCAACCACTTCAATCTGCATTTCTGTCAGCAGTAGTTGCCTTCTGCTAAGAGCATCTGCAACCCTATTAGACTTTCCACTCCTGTGTTTCAAAATAAATGTATAACTCTGCAAAAATTCAACCCATTTCAAATGTCTTTGATTCAACTTTCCTTGACTATTCAAATATTGCAAAGCTTGATGATCAGTATACAAAACAAACTCCTTAGGAAGCAAATAGTGTCTCCAGTTCTTTAATGCTTGAACTATAGCATAAAATTCCTGATCATAAACAGAATATTTTCTCTTGGCATCATTCAACTTCTCACTGAAATAAGCAATAGGTTTACCTTCTTGGCTCATAACAGCTCCTATTACAGTACCACTAGCATCACAATCTACTTGAAACACCTTATTAAAATCTGGAAGTGCTAAAACAGGTTGTTCTGTAACTTTTTATTTCAACAATTGAAAACTCTTTTCTGCCCCATTAGTCCACTTAAACTCTTTTCTATCCCCTCTCATTGTTTCAGTCAAGGGTCCACAAATACTGCTAAAATTTCTGATAAACTTTCTGTAAAAGCTAGCTAGACCATGAAAAGATCTTACCTCAGTAGCATTCCTTGGAGTAGGCCATTCAAGGATAGCCTGTACCTTCTCTGGGTCCATTTTTAGACCTTCTCCTGAAACTACAAACCCCAAATACACCAACTTTTTCTTCACAAAACTGCACTTCTTCAAATTAATCAACAATTTCTCTTCTCTCAGCTTCTCAAATACCATACGAATATGCATCATATGCTCCTCCAATGTCTTACTAAAGATCAGAATATCATCTAGGTAAACAATGACAAACTTACCTAGAAATTCTTTCAGAACCTCGTTCATGAGCCGCATGAAAGTGCTCGGTGCATTGGTTAGCCCAAAAGGCATGACTAGCCACTCATACAGTCCTTCCTTTGTCTTGAAGGCAGTCTTCCATTCATCTCCTTCTCTGATCCAAATCTGATGATATCCACTTTTCAGATCTATCTTTGAAAAATACACAGCTCCACTCAAACAGTCCATAATATCATCCATTCGTGGCAATGGAAACTTGTACTTGATTGTGATCTTGTTTATTCCCCTAGAATCTGTACACATCCTCCACTCTCCATTCTTCTTTGGTGCTAATACCGCTGGTACAGCACAGGGACTCAGACTCTCATGGATCAATCCTTTCTGTAGCAGTTCATGTACTTGTCTGTTCAACTCCTCACTTTCTGCAGGTGTCATTCTATGTGCTGCCTTATTCGGAAAACTCGCTCCTGGGATCAAATTCATTTGATGACTGATCTTCCTGACTGGTGGTAATCCATCAGGCATGTTATCGGATACAATATCTTGAAACTCATTCAACAAATCTGCAACTTCTACAGGAACATCTTCTACTTCCTCTTTACCAGCTTTTGAAATTAAAGAAAAACATACATGCTCATGCCTCATACCATCTGGAAATTTTCTTCCATCAACAAAAGTTATCCTTGCATTACCACATACCTTTTCTTCAGTCTCCTTCAATGGTTTTAGCTTATGTCGCACTCCATACTTTGTCAGGAAATAGGTATTCGCACGGCCATCATGTACAGCACATCTGTCAAACTGCCATGGTCTACCCAACAACATATGACATACATCCATAGATATGATATCACACAATACCTCATCTTGGTATCCACCAATCTTGAACTTCACCAGGCATTGTTCATTGACCATGACTTTGTGGTCATCCTGTACCCAGGTAATCCGATATGGATGTGGGTGTTTCTATCTTTTGAGCTTCAACTTTGTCACCATCTCTTCTGACACCAAATTGTCAGTGCTTCCACTATCGATAATCACATCACAACATTTACCTTCACACTTGCACCTGGTGCGAAACAAGCTCCTCCTTTGCTCAGGTTCATTCTCACCACTCAACAGGACTCTTCTGTTAATCAATGTTTCTCCTCTTTCAGCATCTTCAAAATTTGATGATCTGGCATCTTCATCTACATGTACAATTCTGGCCTGGCCTTCATTTCTCCTGTCTGTTCTGCCTTGGCACTGAGGACATTCAAATTCCCTATGACCTTCTTCTCCACAGTGAAAACATGTTCCACGGAAGCCACCTCTTCCAGATCCTTGTCCTCTTCCTCTTCTTCTTTGATCTCATTATTATTCTGATCCTGGAAGTGATTGGAATTATTTCCTTGCTGATTCTGACTGCTACTAGCCTCATCCTTCTTTTTCGGATCTTCATTTCGGCCACCATATGACCGTCCACCAGATCGTCCACCGCGACCTCTTCCGTTTTGTCTGCTCTCAAACTTCTTGTTCAGCTTTTCCTCTACTTTTAGGGCAAACTGGTATGCCTCTTCAATACTATTCATTCGAACCAGATTCAGCTCCTCCTGAATGCTTGGCCTTAACCCATTAAGGTATCGGGCAACTTTCTCCTTATCAGCTTCTGCATGGCCTGTTCTGATGAGAAGTCGATAGAACTCCTCTGTATACTCCTGAACAGATCTTCCTGCTTGCTTCAAACTTTGCATTTTCTTTAGTAGATCAAGCTCATAATCAACAGGAATGAACTGTCGCTTCAATTTATCCACCATCCGATCCCATCTTGTGATTTTATCTTTCCCTCTTCTATTTCGCTCCAATTGAATTTCTTGCCACCAGATCTTCGCATGACCTTTCAGTCTAGCCTTTGCAAATTTGACCCTATCAGGATCCTCAACATCTTCATACTCAAAATATTTCTCACATTCATTGATCCAGTCGATCAATTTCTCTGGGTTAAGATTTTCAGAAAATGTAGGAACCTCAATCTTAGGTCTTTTTCCAATCTTGGAAATCGCCCGAAAAAGTCTTTCTTCCTCATGGTTCACAATTTTAACTTCTCCTTCTTGATATTCTTCTTCGGCTTCATCCTTGCTTTCGTCTCTGACATTAAGATTCATTCTTCTGCGAATCTCTTCTTGCAATGCTCGCACTTGTCTCTGCAGCTCTCTAACCTCAGGTGTTACAACACCAGCTCTTCCACCACGTTCGCTTCGTGGAGGCATTTTCGTGATGCGCGCTGAAACCCTAGCCACGGTCTTGGTGTAAACTGCCTCACAGTCGGCGATCTGTTTACACACTCAAGAACTCCTGCTCTAATACCACTTGATGAAGGGTGCTCCCCTTAATACCACAAACACATAACAGAAATAGAGAAACAACAACAATATGCAAGAACAGAAAATTGGCTTCTTATTATCTCCACAAATGTGGAATTACAAACTTTCAGAATTACAATATGCAAAGCCACATGGGCATTCCTTTACAATATTCTGTAGGACAAAGCTTCGAATCAATACCCAGATCTACTACCCAGAACTATTCTGAACTGCCTAAGACAATAATACAGCCTTCCTTATATAGGCAATTTTCCACTGCCTGGGAAGGTTCCAGAATTTTAGCCAATAAGGCCGACCAAACTTAGAATTATTTTTTTTATTTTACATTTCATTACATCATAGTCGGCTCAAAATAAATTTTGAAACCCGAACAAAAATTTTCAAGAAAAATTATTTTCCGACATTTCAGGTTACCCAACTTCCGAAGACCATAAGTCATCACCAGTTGACCCGATTGACTATTGTAACCCCATTTCGGAAAGGGCGCGAGGAGCTCTACAACACTTAAATCAAGCAAGCTTCATTTGGCCCAAAATTCGACCTCATCCGGGGCCTCTAAAGCCTTCAAAACTGAGTTTGAAGTTTCTATACCCTGCTGCCAATACCGAAAATCTTCAATATCTTCCTATATACACTTGATCTGGCAATGAAACTTTACTGGCAGACTTATATGACCAAAATGAACCTCCAAGAAAGAAATCAGATCATTCTGAGCACATACAAAAATTACCAAAAATAGTAACTTTCCATAAATAGCAGCTCTGCACAAAATAGCCCTTATTGAATACAAACATAGAAATATTTTTGGGTGATGCAAGATTGCTCTTACACCCAGGATGCTCCTGCATCAGACACCCGGGGTAATTGGAGAAGTGACCCTGTCACGACTCAGGTGTGCAGAGGAAAACCAAGACGGCTAATCTCCTCCTTTGTCAGCCATGATGAATCTTCAACAGGTCGTCATTTCTACTTGACCAGATATTCTTCATATATCCTGTTCCTTGTGCTTCTGCCAATACGACTGTCCAGTATATCTTCGATCTCCTTAGTGTCTGAACTAGTTGCTGGAATACTCCACTGTGCTGCTGTGATCTCATCTTCAACACCTCCTTCATGATACTCTTTCAGGTCTGAAATGTTAAACACTGGTGAAATATTTAGCTCAGTAGGCAATTCTACCTCATATGCATTTCCTGAATCATGTTTCTTCAGTATCCTACATGGTCCAAACTTCTTCATTTTCAGCTTGTTATATGTACCAACTGGAAACCGCTCCTTCCGCAAATGAACCACGACTTCATCACCAACTTGAAATTTCTTATACCTCTTTTTCTAATCTGCCTTAGCCTTATACTGTGCGTTCATCTTGGTAATATGCTTCCTCACCTCCTCATGGATGTTCTTCAAGTGTTCTGCAAAATCCTCAGCTTCAGCACTACTTATTTCTCCTTTATCTATCTTCTTCAATTCAGATGCATTTCTTGGACTACTTCCATATATAATCTGGAATGGTGATTTACCAGTGCTCCTGTTGACAGAATTATTGTATGCAAATTCTACCTGTGGTAAAATCAAATCCCATCCTGTTGGCTTATCTCCAACCAAACATCTCAGCAAATTTTCCAAACTCCTATTCACCACCTCTGTTTTTCCATCAGTCTGTGGATGATGTGATGAACTGAACTTCAAATCTTTCTTTAAATTCTTCCACAATGTACGCCAGAAATATCCAACAAACTTAGTGTCCCAATCTGAAACTATGGTCTTTGGCAAACCATGAAGTCTCACTACTTCTCTGAAAAACAATTCTGCTACATGAACATCATCATTAGTCTTCTTGCAGGGAATGAAATGTGCCATCTTTGAAAATCTGTCAACTACCACAAAAATTGAATCGTGTCCCCGCTGTGTCCTCGGTAAACCAAGAACAAAGTCCATACTGATATCCTCCCAAGGCTTCTCTGGTATAGGTAATGGCTGATACAACCCTATATTCTGCTTCACTCCTTTTGCCATCTGACATACTCTGCAACTCTATACAAACTTCTTCACATCTTGCTGCAATTGTGGCCAATAATAATTCTCACCAACCAAAGCAAGGGTTTTATCACGACCAAAGTGTCCAGCCAATCCT
Source organism: Chamaecyparis obtusa (assembly GCA_027943335.1). Lineage (NCBI taxonomy): Eukaryota > Viridiplantae > Streptophyta > Pinopsida > Cupressales > Cupressaceae > Chamaecyparis > Chamaecyparis obtusa. The sequence continues at coordinate 160,002 of BSBK01004913.1, read as the reverse complement.
CCACTATGCTTCTCCTTGATGAGATTCTCCCTCATAGAACTTCATGGAATGCACAACTGACTCCCTCTGAATAGCATATCATCCTGGATGATGAAATCCAACCATTTCGTCCTGTCTAGATTAACAGGTTCTTTACAAGCTTTCCAAGCTTCACCAAAATCAGGATCCTCTCGATACAAATTCTTGAGCTCCTTGAACCCAACCACTTCAATCTGCATTTCTGTCAGCAGTAGTTGCCTTCTGCTAAGAGCATCTGCAACCCTATTAGACTTTCCACTCCTGTGTTTCAAAATAAATGTATAACTCTGCAAAAATTCAACCCATTTCAAATGCCTTTGATTCAACTTTCCTTGACTATTCAAATATTGCAAATCTTGATGATCAGTATACAAAACAAACTCCTTAGGAAGCAAATAGTGTCTCCACTTTTTTAATGCTTGAACTATAGCATAAAGATCTTGATCATAAACAGAATATTTTCTCTTGGCATCATTCAACTTCTCACTGAAATAAGCAATAGGTTTACCTTCTTGGCTCATAACAGCTCCTATTACAGTACCACTAGCATCACAATCTACTTGAAACACCTTATTAAAATCTGGAAGTGCTAAAACAGGTTGTTCTGTAATTTTTTGTTTCAACAATTGAAAACTCTTTTCTGCCCCATTAGTCCACTTAAACTCTTTTCTATCCCCTCTCATTGTTTCAGTCAAGGGTCCACAAATACTGCTAAAATTTCTGATAAACTTTCTGTAAAAGCTAGCTAGACCATGAAAAGATCTTACCTCAGTAGCATTCCTTGGAGTAGGCCATTCAAGGATAGCCTGTATCTTCTCTGGGTCCATTTTTAGACCTTCTCCTGAAACTACAAACCCCAAATACACCAACTCTTTCTTCACAAAACTGCACTTCTTCAAATTAATCAACAATTTCTCTTCTCTCAGCTTCTCAAATACCATACGAATATGCATCATATGCTCCTCCAATGTCTTACTAAAGATCAGAATATCATCTAGGTAAACAATGACAAACTTACCTAAAAATTCTTTCAGAACCTCGTTCACGAGCCGCATGAAAGTGCTCGGTGCATTGGTTAGCCCAAAATGCATGACTAACCACTCATACAGTCCTTCCTTTGTCTTGAAGGCAGTCTTCCATTCATCTCCTTCTCTGATCCGAATCTGATGATATCCACTTTTCAGATCTATCTTTGAAAAATACACAGCTCCACTCAAACAGTCCATAATATCATCCATTCGTGGCAATGGAAACCTGTACTTGATTGTGATCTTGTTTATTGCCCTAGAATCTGTACACATCCTCCACTCTCCATTCTTATTTGGTGCTAATACCGCTGGTACAGCACAAGGACTCAGACTCTCACGGATCAATCCTTTCTGTAGCAGTTCATTTACTTGTCTGTTCAACTTCTCACTTTCTGCAGGTGTCATTCTGTGTGCTGCCTTATTCGGCAAACTCGCTCCTGGGATCAAATCCATTTGATGACTGATCTTCCTGACTGGTGGTAATCCATCAGGCACGTTATCGGATACAATATCTTGAAACTCATTCAACAAATCTGCAACTTCTACAGGAACATCTTCTACTTCCTCTTTACCAGCTTTTGGAATTAAAGCAAAACATACATGCTCATGGCTCATACCATCTAGAAAATTTCTTCCATCAACAAAAGTTATCCTTGCATTACCACATACCTTTTCTTCAGTCTCCTTCAATGGTTTTAGCTTATGTCGCACTCCATCTTTTGTCAGGGAATAGGTATTCGCACGACCATCATGTACAGCACATCTGTCAAACTGCCATGGTCTACCCAACAACATATGACATGCATCCATAGATATGATATCACACAATACCTCATCTTGGTATCCACCAATCTTGAACTTCACCAGGCATTGTTCATTGACCATGACTTTGTGGTCATCCTGTACCCAGGTAATCCGATATGGATGTGGGTGTTTCTCTCTCTTGAGCTTCAACTTTGTCACCATCTCTTCTGACACCAAATTGTCAGTGCTTCCACTATCGATAATCACATCACAACATTTACCTTCACACTTGCACCTGGTGCGAAACAAGCTCCTCCTTTGCTCAGGTTCATTCTCACCACTCAACAGGACTCTTCTGTTAATCAATGTTTCTCCTCTTTCAGCATCTTCAGAATTTGATGATCTGGCATCTTCATCTACATGTGCAATTCTGGCCTGGCTTTCATTTCTCCTGTCTATTCTGCCTTGGCGCTGAGGAAATTCAAATGCCCGATGACCTTCTTCTCCACAGTGAAAACATGTTCCACCGAAGCCACCTCTTCCAGATCCTTGTCCTCTTCCTCTTCCTCTTTGATCTCTATTATTCTGATCCTGGAAGGGATTGGAATTATTTCCTCGCTGATTCTGACTGCTACTAGCCTCATCCTTCTTTTTCGGATCTTCATTTCGGCCACCATATGACCGTCCACCAGATCGTCCACCGCGACCTCTTCCGTTTTGTCTGCTCTCAAACTTCTTGTTCAGCTTTTCCTCTACTTTTAGGGCAAACTGGTATGCCTCTTCAATACTGTTCATTCGAACCAGATTCAGCTCCTCCTGAATGCTTGGCCTTAACCCATTAAGGTATCGGGCAACTTTCTCCTTATCAGCTTCTGCATGGCCTGTTCTGATGAGAAGTCGATAGAACTCCTCTGTATACTCCTGAACAGATCTTCCTGCTTGCTTCAAACTTTGCATTTTTTTTAGTAGATCAAGCTCATAATCAACAGGAATGAACTGTCGCTTCAATTTATCCACCATCCGATCCCATCTTGTGATTTTATCTTTTCCTCTTCTATTTCGCTCCAATTGAATTTCTTGCCACCAGATCTTCGCATGACCTTTCAGTCTGGCCTTCGCAAATTTGACCCTATCAGGATCCTCAACATCTTCATACTCAAAATATTCCTCACATTCATTGATCCAGTCGATCAATTCCTCTGGGTTAAGATTTCCAAAAAATGTAGGAACCTCAATTTTAGGTCTTTTTCCAATCTTGGAAATCGCCCGAAAAAGTCTTTCTTCCTCATGGTTCACAATTTCAACTTCTCCTTCTTGATATTCTTCTTCGGCTTCATCCTCGCTTTCATCTCTGACATTAAGATTCATTCCTCTGCGAATCTCTTCTTGCAATGCTTGCACTTCTCTCTGCAGCTCTCTAACCTCAGGTGTTACAACACCAGCTCTTCCGCCACGTTTTCTTCGTGGAGGTATTTTCGCGATGTGCGTTGAAACCCTAGCCACAGTCCTGGTGCAAACTGCCTCACAGTCGGTGATCTATTTACACACTCAAGAACTCCTGCTCTGATACCACTTGATGAAGGGTGCTCCCCTTAATACCACAAACACATAACAGAAATAGAGAAACAACAACAATATGCAAGAACAAAAAATTGGCTTCTTATTATCTCCACAAATGTGGAATTACAAACTTTCAGAATTACAATATGCAAAGCCACATGGGCATTCCCTTACAATATTCTGTGTGACAAAGCCTCGAATCAATACCCAGATCTACTACCCAGAACTATTCTGAACTGCCTAAGACAATAATACAGCCTTCCTTATATAGGTAATTTTCCACCGCCTGGGAAGGTTCCAGAATTTTAGCCAATAAGGCCGACCAAACTTAGAATTATTTTTTTTATTTTACATTTCATTACATCATAGTCGGCTCAAAATAAATTTTGAAACCCGAACAGAAATTTTGAAGAAAAATCATTTTCCGCCATTTCAGGTGACCCAACTTCCGAAGACCATAAGTCATCACCAGTTGACCCGATTGACTATTGTAACCCCATTTCAAAAAGGGCGCGAGGAGCTCTACAACGCCTGAATCAAGCAAGCTTCATTCAACCCAAAATTTGACGTCATCCGGGGCCTCTAAAGCCTTTAAAACTGAGTTCAAAGTTTCTGTACCCTGCTGCCAATACCGAAAATTTTCAATATCTTCCAATATACACTTGATCTGGCAATGAAACTTTATTGGCAGACTTATATGACCAAAATGAACCTCCAAGAAAGAAATCAGATCATTCTGAGCACATACAAAAATTACCAAAAATAGTAACTTTCCATAAATAGCAGCTCTGCACAAAATAGCCTTTATTGAATACAAAAATAGAAATATTTTTGGGTGATGCAAGATTGCTCTTACACCCAGGATGCTCCTGCATCAGACTCCCGGGATAATTTGAGAAGTGACCCTGTCACGACTCAGGTGTGCAGAGGAAAACCAAGATGGCTAATCTCCTCCTTTGTCAGCCATGATGAATCTTCAACAGGTCGTCCTTTCCACTTGACCAGATATTCTTCATATATCCTATTCCTTGTGCTTCTGCCAATACGACTATCCAGTATATCTTTGATCTCCTTAGTGTCTGAACTAGTTGCTGAAATACTCAACTATGCTGCTGTGATCTCATCTTCAACACCTCCTTCATGATACTCTGTCAGGTCTGAAATGTTAAACACTGGTGAAATATTTAGCTCAGTAGGCAATTCTACCTCATATGCGTTTCCTGAATCATGTTTCTTCAGTATCCTACATGGTCCAAACTTCTTCATTTTCAGCTTGTTATATGTACCAACTGGAAACCGCTCCTTCCGCAAATGAACCATGACTTCATCACCAACTTAAAATTTCTTATACCTCCTTTTCTCATCTGCCTTAGCCTTATACTGTGCGTTCATCTTGGTAATATGCTTCCTCACCTCCTCATGGATGTTCTTCAAGTGTTCTGCAAAATCCTCAGCTTCAGCACTACTTATTCCTCCTTTATCTATCTTCCTCAATTCAGATGCATTTCTTGGACTACTTCCATATACAATCTGGAATGGTGATTTACCAGTGCTCCTATTGACAGAATTATTGTATGCAAATTCTGCCTGTGGTAAAATCAAATCCCATCCTGTTGGCTTATCTCCAACCAAACATCTCAGCAAATTTCCCAAACTCCTATTCACCACCTCTGTTTGTCCATCAGTCTGTGGATGATGTGATGAACTGAACTTCAAATCTATCTTTAACTTCTTCCACAATGTACGCCAGAAATATCCAACAAACTTAGTGTCCCGATCTGAAACTATGGTCTTTGGCAAACCATGAAGTCTCACTACTTCTCTGAAAAACAATTCTGCTACATGAACAACATCATTAGTCTTCTTGCAGGGAATGAAATGTGCCATCTTTGAAAATCTGTCAACTACCACAAAAATTGAATCGTGTCCCCGCTGTGTCCTCGGTAAACCAAGAACAAAGTCCATACTGATATCCTCCCAAGGCTTCTCTGGTATAGGTAATGGATGATACAACCCTGTATTCTGCTTTACTCCTTTCGCCATCTGACATACTCTGCAACTCTGTACAAACTTCTTCACATCTTGCTGCAATTGTGGCCAATAATAATTCTCACCAACCAAAGCAAGGGTTTTATCACGACCAAAGTGTCCAGCCAATCCTCCACTATGCTTCTCCTTGATGAGATTCTCCCTCATAGAACTTCGTGGAATGCACAACTGACTCCCTCTGAATAGCATATCATCCTGGATGATGAAATCCAACCATTTCGTCCTGTCTAGAGTAACAGGTTCTTTACAAGCTTTCCAAGCTTCACCAAAATCAGGATCCTCTCGATACAAATTCTTGAGCTCCTTGAACCCAACCACTTCAATCTACATTTCTGTCAGCAGTAGTTGCCTTCTGCTAAGAGCATCTGCAACCCTATTAGACTTTCCACTCCTGTGTTTCAAAATAAATGTATAACTCTGCAAAAATTCAACCTATTTCAAATGCCTTTGATTCAACTTTCCTTGACTATTCGAAGATTGCAAAGCTTGATGATCAGTATACAAAACAAACTCCTTAGGAAGCAAATAGTGTCTCCACTTCTTTAATGCTTGAAGTATAGCATAAAATTCTTGATCATAAACAGCATATTTTCTCTTGGCATCATTCAACTTCTCACTGAAATAAGCAATAGGTTTACCTTCTTGGCTCATAACAGCTCCTATTACAGTACCACTAGCATCACAATCTACTTGAAACACCTTATTAAAATCTGGAAGTGCTAAAACAGGTTGTTCTGTAACTTTTTGTTTCAACAATTGAAAACTCTTTTCTGCCCCATTAGTCCACTTAAACTCTTTTCTATCCCCTCTCATTGTTTCAGTCAAGGGTCCACAAATACTGCTAAAATTTTTGATAAACTTTCTGTAAAAGCTAGCTAGACCATGAAAAGATCTTACCTCAATAGCATTCCTTAGAGTAGGCCATTCAAGGATAGCCTGTACCTTCTCTGGGTCCATTTTTAGACCTTCTCCTGAAACTACAAACCCCAAATACACCAACTCTTTCTTCACAAAACTGCACTTCTTCAAATTAATCAACAATTTCTCTTCTCTCAGCTTCTCAAATACCATACGAATATGCATCATATGCTCCTCCAATGTCTTACTAAAGATCAGAATATCATCTAGGTAAACAATGACAAACTTACCTAGAAATTATTTCAGAACCTCATTCATGAGCCGCATGAAAGTGCTCGGTGCATTCTTTAGCCCAAAAGGCATGACTAACCACTCATACAGTCCTTCCTTTGTCTTGAAGGCAGTCTTCCATTCATCTCCTTCTCTGATCCGAATCTGATGATATCTTTTTTTCAGATCTATCTTTGAAAAATACACAGCTCCACTCAAAGAGTCCATAATATCATCCATTCATGGCAATGAAAACCTGTACTTGATTGTGATCTTGTTTATTGCCCTAGAATCTGTACACATCCTCCACTCTCCATTCTTCTTTAGTGCTAATACCGCTGGTACAGCACAGGGACTCAGACTCTCACGGATCAATCCTTTCTGTAGCAGTTCATGTACTTGTCTGTTCAACTCCTCACTTTCTGCAGGTGTCATTCTGTGTGCTACCTTATTCGGCAAAATCACACTTGGGATCAAATCCATTTGATGACTGATCTTCCTGACTGGTGGTAATCCATCAGGCACGTTATCGGATACAATATCTTGAAACTCATTCAACAAATCTGCAACTTCTATAAGAACATCTTCTACTTCCTCTTTACCAGCTTTTGGAATTAAAGAAAAACATACATGCTCATGCCTCATACCATCTAGAAAATTTTTTCCATCAACAAAAGTTATCCTTGCATTACCACATACCTTTTCTTTAGTCTCCTTCAATGGTTTTAGCTTATGTCGCACTCCATCCTTTGTCAGGGAATAGGTATTCGCACGGCCATCATGTACAGCACATCTGTCAAACTGCCATGGTCTACCCAACAACATATGACATGCATCCATAGATATGATATCACACAATACCTCATCTTGGTATCCGCCAATCTTGAACTTCACCAAGCATTGTTCATTGACCATGACTTTGTGGTCATCCTGTACCCAGGCAATCCGATATGGATGTGGGTGTTTCTATCTCTTGAGCTTCAACTTTGTCACCATCTCTTCTGACACCAAATTGTCAGTGCTTCCACTATCGATAATCACATCACAACATTTACCTTCACACTTGCACCTGGTGCGAAACAAGCTCCTCCTTTGCTTAGGTTCATTCTCACCACTCAACAGGAGTCTTCTGTTAATCAATGTTTCTCCTCTTTCAGCATCTTCAGAATTTGATGATCTGGCATCTTCATCTACATGTGCAATTCTGGCCTGGCCTTCATTTCTCCTGTCTGTTTTGCCTTGGCACTGAGGACATTCAAATGCCCTATGACCTTCTTCTCCACAGTGAAAACATGTTCCACGGAAGCCACCTCTTCCAGATCCTTATATGACCGTCCACCAGATCGTCCACCGCGACCTCTTCCGTTTTGTCTGCTCTCAAACTTCTTGTTCAGCTTTTCCTCTACTTTTAGGGTAAACTGGTATGCCTCTTCAATACTGTTCATTCGAACCAGATTCAGCTGCTCCTGAATGCTTGGCCTTAACCCATTAAGGTATCGGGAAACTTTCTCCTTATCAGCTTCTGCATGGCCTGTTCTGATGAGAAGTCGATAGAACTCCTCTGTATACTCCTGAACAGATCTTCCTGCTTGCTTCAAACTTTGCATTTTCTTTAGTAGATCAAGCTCATAATCAACAGGAATGAACTGTCGCTTCAATTTATCCACCATCCGATCCCATCTTGTGATTTTATCTTTCCCTCTTCTATTTCGCTCCAATTGAATTTCTTGCCACCAGATCTTCGCATGACCTTTCAGTCTGGCCTTTGCAAATTTGACCCTATCAGGATCCTCAACATCTTCATACTCAAAATATTCCTCACATTCATTGATCCAGTCGATCAATTTCTCTGGGTTAAGATTTTCAGAAAATGTAGGAACCTCAATCTTAGGTCTTTTTCCAATCTTGGAAATCGCCCGAAAAAGTCTTTCTTCCTCATGGTTCACAATTTCAACTTCTCCTTCTTGATATTCTTCTTCGGCTTCATCCTTGCTTTCGTCTCTGACATTAAGATTCATTCCTCTGCGAATCTCTTCTTGCAATGCTCGCACTTGTCTCTGCAGCTCTCTAACCTCAGGTGTTACAACACCAGCTCTTCCGCCACGTTCCCTTTGTGGAGGCATTTTCGCGATGCGCGCTGAAACCCTAGCCACGGTCCTGGTGCAAACTGCCTCACAGTCGGCGATCTGTTTACACACTCAAGAAATCCTGCTCTGATACCACTTGATGAAGGGTGCTCCCCTTAATACCACAAACACATAACAGAAATAGAGAAACAACAACAATATGCAAGAACAAAAAATTGGCTTCTTATTATCTCCACAAATGTGGAATTAAAAACTTTCAGAATTACAATATGCAAAGCCACATGGGCATTCCCTTACAATATTCTGTGTGACAAAGCCTCGAATCAATACCCAGATCTACTACCCAGAACTATTCTGAACTGCCTAAGACAATAATACAGCCTTCGTTATATAGGCAATTTTCCACCGCCTGGGAAGGTTCCAAAATTTTAGCCAATAAGGCCGACCAAACTTAGAATTATTTTTTTAATTTTACATTTCATTACATCATAGTCGGCTCAAAATAAATTTTGAAACCCGAACAGAAATTTTGAAGAAAAATCATTTTCCGCCATTTCAGGTGACCCAACTTCCGAAGACCATAAGTCATCACCAGTTGACCCGATTGACTATTGTAACCCCATTTCGGAAAGGGCGCGAGGATCTCTACAACGCCTGAGTCAAGCAAGCTTCATTCAGCCCAAAATTTGACCTCATCCGGGGCCTCTAAAGCCTTCAAAACTGAGTTCGAAGTTTCTGTACCCTGCTGCCAATACCAAAAATCTTCAATATCTTCCAATATACACTTGATCTGACAATGAAACTTTACTGGAAAACTTATATGACCAAAATGAACCTCCAAGAAAGAAGTCAGATCATTCTGAGCACATACAAAAATTACCAAAAATAGTAACTTTCCATAAATAGCAGCTCTGCACAAAATAGCCCTTATTGAATACAAAAATAAAAATATTTTTGGGTGATGCAAGATTGCTCTTACACCCAGGATGCTCCTGCATCAGCTTTCCTTCTCCTTGGGATTTTATCCCTTTCCATTTCTTAGTGATGAGATTGGTTTCTTTCTTTAAAGTTAACTCTATTTTCGAGGTTTTTAAACCTATGCAAAATTTATTTCATAAGTTATCTTAATTGGGCTCCTTTTCAATCATTACTTTGACTCTCATTACTTTGAGTCATTACTTTGGCTCTAATTACATAGGTTTTAGGTAACTAGTTTAATGAGCATTCAATATGTTGAGGAGATTAAGTTTTAAATGTAATTAGAGCCCTAAGCTCCCATTATAGAAACCAGGGCTCTGATACCAATTGTAATGTCCCCACTAGGGAACCCATAAGGAATCAAGTCTTTTAGCCTAAATTTACAACTAACAATTTTTTTTTTAACATTCTAACATTTAATTATTAATATCCATGAAGAACATTCCTTAAAGGTTCCCTATTGGATTCATTTACCAATATAAAATAATTTCATTTCATTACTAATCTAACTGAATTTTATTTCCTTTTTACTTTTACTTTGCATTTTAGAATTTAAAGAAAAGATAAGAACATAATCTTTCATACACAACTTTATAAATATATGCTTTTCTTCCATTCCATTTTCAATTCTTTGAACTAACCTCTACAAAATTATAATTAAACACTCACATTGAGATCTTACTTTCAGTTCCAACCGAGGAGAGATAAAAGAAAGAATACAAGATTGCATTTTAAATTACAACTTTTGAATCTTCAATAACATCCCTTGAAAACCCCTAAAACTATCCATCCCTGATTACATCACTTTATTCTTTCAATTTTACAATAAATACAATTACATTTAAAATTACATCAAATATAGTACAAATTAAGAAATCTTTATCATAATAGTACATGATACAAATTAAGAAATCTTTATCATGATAGTACATGATACAAATTAAGAAATCTTTATCACTGCATGCAACCTGAAAGACATCCAAGACAAGAACCATGAAAAATACCTCAAAAGATATTTTCCACCCAACCATGTGAAACTAAAGAAGTTCCACCCCCCGTGCTAGGAGATAGAACCAAGATACTTAAAATGCCTAAAGAAACCTAAGGATTTACAAAAACAACACTTGAAAGAAAAAGAAAAGATACAACAAACTATCACTTTACTATATACAAAGGTTAGGTATCTAGCATACCATCTAGGTGAGTGTCATCACATATCTTACATATTGGGATCGTCCCTAGCAACCATTTAACCCCGGTCCCCCCTTTATGAAGAAGGATCCATCCTGGTAGTTACCTATGGTCTCGGTACTCCAACAGGCTTATGTGGACTTATATTATGTGTCTTTCATTATCTTTTGAAACCTCCCTTTCCCAAATTTATTATTAATGTTATCACTTGTTTACCAAGTCACCCATAGGATCATATGGCAACCACTTTGGATTCCAAAACCTGTAGTGAGTTACTCACCTAGGGTACCTAGTTCCCTACCCACACACACAAGCCAAGAAATAATAATGTACTTGAAAAGGTTCAACTTGCATGTCTAAGGAACCCTCCTATTTTCTCAAGCCCTTAGGATGAGTCCTAGCCTCATTATATGAACATAAGGAAATGGTAAGTACTGAAACATCTTAAATACCACATTACAAAACCAGAAAAGCAAGAGATGGACATACATAAGTGAGAAAAGTTGTAGCCTAGGCATAGGGACCTGGTTGTAGGAGTCACATACCCAAAATTTGGCCAAATTGAGCCTTTAGGACCCTCTAAAACCCAATACAACAATCAGGTGTGGAGAGTGTGTGTGTGAAAATTGTACCTAGTTGGAGACACAACACTTTAGTAAAACATTAGAGGTTAGGAAAATTGAAATATGCAAATAAATGAAACTAAGCTAACCGGGTGATTTACTGCCTTCTAGTATATGCGAGTATGTATTCTCAAATTAGACCGAGATCACTGACAATGCAACACTTAAACAAAGGATTTGAATGCAAATGAAAGAAACGAGATATGAATGCAAATTAATCTTTTTTTTTAAATTTTTGATACAATGATATGAAAATTTTTATGAAACTAATCTAGAATGTATGGAATTGATATGCAAATTATTCTAACAATGCTATGAATTGTTATGAAAATGGATGCAAAGCTATGAAAAATAATGAAAGATCTCACAAAATCTCCTGTCGCAAGTGCTTGATTCTTCAGATGCAATTTTGCCAGAGTAATTGTGCAAATTCAAGAGAGTTTTGTGAAGAGCTGAGTCTTGATTATATAGAAATCCAGGGCTTGAGGATACATTGAGAAAAGTCATAAATCACTCTTGATAAACTCAAGTTGATTTTCAAGTTAACAAGAAATCAAAATTAATTAACTCATAAAATCATGCAAAAGCACTTTTTGACTCAAAATAGAGTTTAGTTCACTTTTTCAACTCACCATCAGATGTCGAGTTTAGAAAGTTAATAAATTGAAATTGAAAATTGATTTGAAGTTGAGTATTTTTCTGATTGTCCATGATTTAATATGAATTAATTTAATAATAAAGTGATTTATTCTCAACTTAACTGACTTTTTGAATTAAAACAATTGATTTATGGGTTGATGAATTATTTAATCAAACTTTTATTCAAAACTATATTATTAAATATTGACAACTTGATTTAATTAATTAAATAAGAATTTAATCAATTATTCATAGTATTTTTTATTTATCTTCAAAATTAAATGATTAAGTGGAAGGATTAAATTAGTTAATTAAATATTCAAAATATTCAATTAATTGACCTTAGGATAAATGAGATTTATCGTCAAATAATATTTAATTAAAGATAAATTAGGAATATTCCCCAATGCAGAATTAAGATAATCAATTAGGGTTTCGATGAACTAATGTGCAGATGTGCCTTAGGTTAGGACTTTGATGTCAATTTCATTCAATTTGATGATGTAGGATGTTAATGAACCTATAGCCCATTTTTGGGGTATTACATTTTGCCCCTCTTTGAATCACTTTGCGAAGCGTAGTGGTTCAAAGATTAATCCATTTTTTATGTTTGAAATTGATTTGAAAGATGAACCAATTCCAAGACAAAAACTGATTGAAAGACTGGAAAAGCTGATTCAAGTCCTGGTCAACCAAGAATCATGATGATGTTAACCATAGCAATAATGAACGGATGATTATGAAAAAGTATCAAAATGCCTGATTTTGAACCTTATGATTACGAAGAAGTGAGTGACTTGATTCCAGACCTGATTGTCCAAAGGAATCAAAATGGTATCACATCTGAACCCTTCAGTTATGAAGAACCAAGGAAATAACACTAATGAACTGATGGTTATGAAAAGCTGATATAGTTTAAAAGATTGATTAGGATACCAGATTGATATGGATCTCAATGAATCTGATATGCCCCAAGCGGTGTGCCCTAAGCGATGAGGTCTTTTGATGAATCAGTAATTAGTTGTGGTTGTTGTCTTCAACACTGAGGAAATAAATTTGATTTACGAACTTGATTGATATGTGATAACATGCCCCCTTTGGGATGAAAATTGAAATCTAACAAGAAAATTCAGCAGTGTAGTTTAGAAGTATGTTAATTGATTTGAGAAGTGGTTATACACGTCTAAAAATGTGTTCTGCATTGTTTGGAGGTCTAGAAGGCCAAGTTTGACTAGGTTTGACCATGAGTTGACTATGGTTGACCAATTTGAAATTTTGATAGTTTGATGTTAGATAATCAATTAAGTTGAGTACTGGGTTTCTATGATGATAAAGGTCGATTATGCAAGTAGTCAGCCATTTGGGGTCCGAACATCTTGAATCATGATTTTGACAAGGTGAAAGATCTCCAATTTTGATTTTGATCTAAAAAATGGGTTCAGAACGTCAAAATTAGCTAGGGGTGCAATATTTGTGGAAAACGGAGCACTTTAAAAAATTAGGTCAAAACCTATATAAGGGCCAAAAGGGTCATTTTCAATTCATTATTCACTTTTTGACTTTAGAAACTTCCGTGGAGCCCTTTGAGAGAAAAATGGCTGAGGTGAAATTTCTAGTCTCTTCACACCAATTTGAGTGCAGTTAGTGATACCAGTGACCTCCCAGGTATGGGAACCCAGTAAGTGGACCTTTGTGCCTCTTTGTGAATTCAAATTAGTCATGTTTTTATGCTTTTAGGATTTTTTTTGTACGCTTTTTAAATTTTTGCACCACGAAAAGTTGTACGACAGTCCACTGGGGCTCGTATGAGTTTTCATTTTCATTTCAATTGTCATCTCGAAACCACCTAAAACTCATATGAGAGGGACCCATGTGTCGTACGACATTTCATTGAGTCCCTTAATTGTCGTACGGGAACATATGCTTTGTCGTGTACTCATGGATTGTCATATGGCAACCTGTAGAAACTCATATGAGTTTTGATACTAGTCTGAAATGTTGTATGGAAAATAGAGAGCATTTTTCACCTCTTTAGGTCAAAATTTTATTTGTTCTGATTTCATAGGCTGATTCCTTAGCTTTTTATGTACCTTTTGAAGTATTCAACTTTGCAATTCCTGTACTTTAGAGCCTAATTTTTTACCAAGTTACTGATAGGACTCCCTGTTTCTATGTTGTATCAGTCATCTACCCTAATCTCCATGTCCATATTTTGCACCCGGTGACCTAGAGATTGTGTATTTCATTGCCTGACTTGATGAGAGTCCACTTAGCTTCATGTGGATTTGAGTGTAATACCCTCTCCTATGGTGATACTTGGACTTTCTGATTTGGACATTTTATTATGATGGTTAGAATAATATGTTTACATTTATACTTTATGACATATGTTATCTGATGTTTAGATACACTTATTATGGTTATCATTATATGTTCATGAAATTGGAAATCATTTATCTTTTTATGATGAAGCTAACCCAAGGATTTGAGACTAACCACTATTATCTATGATTTTTTATTGTTCATGTATGTGTTTGATGTGCTTTTATGACTCAGGTCGAAGTCATAGTTACTCACTTAGTTGAGGTCCACATGATGTATCGATCCTGGTCATCTATTTTCATATATTTGATTCTATGTATATCCATATGTGTACATGTATCTCTTCTTGGTGATGCAGGATTGTAGGTACTGGGTATTGTCTCAACCTAGCTTCACAAGTCTGAGGGATCCCTCAAAATCCTCAATCATTGTTGTTGTTACATAGATATCACCAGGTTCCATGGGAAGTAACTCTACCCCTGACCATTTTATCCTTAGGTGGGGGAATTCCTGAGTCAATCTCCTGTGTGGATGATGCATGTTGGATGTTGGATTGTTTCCTTCATGTTTGAAAGGTTTATGTTTTGATCAAGATTATGTGTGTTAAGGAATATCTTATGTTATGTTAGTAAATATGGATATATATAGATGCATACATATATATATATGTGTAGTGTATGATTATTTTTTTTGGATATAAATTATTAGTGGATTTAAATTATAATGTATTTGGTTTAAATAATAATAGTCATAATATTTAAATATTTGTAATATTAATAATATTGTGCCTTACTTATGGTATATGTACACATAAGCATATGGGTGCACACATATGCCTATGAATACATATATAAATATATATTATTATATAATAAATTAATTATTTGAAGGAAATCATTATAAGGCTATAGTAAATCTATATTATTTTTATAATTGGAAAATTCCTTTGGTAAATTACTGAAGTCAGTAAGTTAGTAAAGTATTCCTAAAAATTTTATTACCTATTTTTCCACCCTTGAATCTAGGAGTCATAGATTAAAGTTTTATTAAATAAAATTTATTTATCCCTTCATGGGAATGGTTCTGTAAACCATATTATTAACGAATAATTGATAGATAGTTTGGATGGTTGTATTAGTTGGATTACTCATGCAACCACTCCCTCCAATCTATATAGAGGAGAGATCTCCTATGTGAGAGGGTGTTGGATAGGAGTTGATTCGAGAACAGACAATAATAGGATGAGAGTTATGCTTGTAGGAAAGTTATATTGGTGATGAGAGAGTTTATTATTCTCTGAGATTGGCATTTGGTTTCTTCTGGTAGAGGCTAGAGATTGCATCCAGAAGGACTTGAAGGAGTGCTGGAAGAGATTGAGAGGATTGGATCCTTCTTCATCAAACAGAATCCCCACAGGACTCCAGGTTGGAATCCATCCTGAGAGATAATTCTCCATTGTGATATGAATTTGATGAAAGTTCGGTTGAATGTTTTCTCTGTATGCTTTGTTTTCTACATAAATTACAGAATGTTTATGTTATATATATCATTGGGTTTGTATTATTGATTAGGAGATTAGGATCATGTTTAAATAGAATTATTTCCTATGCTGTATGAATATGAATATTTCTTCTTCCTTGCATTTGTAAGAGTCTGTAGACTCCATAGTACTTTCCTTGTATCTACTTTCATTTTTAGAATGTTTAACAGTGCTTCCAGACATTAGAACAATTGTTTCATCTTTGCTAGTTCATGTTAGTTTTTTCACCACTTTTCATTGTTTAGATCTAGATTAGGTTTAGATAGGTGGTAATCCTAGTTGGAGAGCCATTTTTACATGAAAACTAGGGGATCTCAAATGGGTCTTGCCCAGATTAGGCATCTACAGCCCCCATAATGGCCATTTTTACCTGAAAGTTGGATCTATCAATTGTTTTTATAAATTGTTCTATCATTTTGTCCATTTGCACAGTTCCCATGACTAACTACGCAGTTCCAGGCTCGAAGTGTGCAATTCCTTGCACCATCTGCGGAGCTCCTCCAACCAACTGTGCAGTTTGATCTTGGATTAGGATTTAGGCTAGTTTTGAGGTGTAGGGGTCTCGGGGTGACTTGAGGATAACCCTAAGTCAATTTGGGGCATTTTGCGTCATCTATGGTTTCCCTTAACTTTTTTTGTGAATGTTATTATGTGTTGCTTATGGTTTTCAGTACTTGGCTTGTACTTAAGTCCTTTTTATGAGGCCACAAGCTAATCTGGTGGCATGATTTATACAAATATAACATTTATAAATACATTCTAGGATGTTTGAGATAGGTTTTAGCTTCATAGGAGTTAAGATGCAAATTCTAGATTTTGGAGATTTCTAAAAAAATTCAAACTTAGCCAAATTTCAGGCACATGAGGTTTTCATAGATGGAGCATTGTGTTCTGCATATGGAATTTTGTATATACTATATATGTTCATTACTTGTTTGGTTGAGGTTATATGGTGCATTTAGACACTTTAATAAGGTTTAGGATGTGTTTAGGAAGTAGGATTAGGGTTTAGGGTTGTCTGGAGGATCAAGACTATTCTAGGTCTTCCTAAACGCTCCTAATTATTCCTAAACGTCCCTAAACTTTCCTTTTTTTTTCCTATTCTTTGATGCAAGTTATCAAATGTTTTTATGATGTGTTTTATTTCATGTATGATGTATTTTTTATGTGTGGGTTAAGGGTAGAAAACCTAACAAAACTAAGTGAGTGGCTCTCAGTGCAGGGCCGGGGTCCTAAGTGGCTTGTACCCAGAGAACTGATTGAAGAGTTGTTTTAACAAGTGATAACTTAATTAAAACTTATGGGAATGGGTTCATACACTAAAAATATTAATGTATTCCTTGCACATGCCATTAGTGCTAGTAAAGGCTATGGATGGGAGTGGGAGAAGGTACCTATGCATAGATACAATCGAATGTCGCTTGTCTGTACAAAAGACATTTGATTCCACATGTGCCTACTTGGGGGGCCAGGGCCAAGAGTGGCTAGTACCAGGACTACCCAAGGGGTGAGGGCTATGAGATGACACTCACTTAGCATGTTTCTTAGATTTTCTACCAAAGCTTTGATCCTTTTGGGAAATGATTTATACTTTGATCTTCTTTTCATTTGCTATTTGGGAAAAGTTACCCAACCCTAGGTATGGCCTAGTTATCACTTCATTTTGGAACTTGGTGTTTATCTCCTAGCATGGGTTAGTGGGCCTTTTGGTATCCACATGGTTGGGTGGTAAATATTTTTATTGAGGTACCTTTTACAGATGCAGTGCTTAAGGATTCATGCTTGCATAATGCTCTAGTTTATGAAGGATGAAAACTTTGTACTTATCTTTCATATTATTCAAATTAAATATTGTTACCTCCCAAGAGGAGATGAATGTGATGTAATCAACAATGTATTTAAAAATGATGTATTTGGAATGGGTATACTTAGGAAAAAGGAAAAGAGAAAGCATGAACTTATGTAAATGATGTTGTTGGAAAAGAAAGGATTTTGTAAGATTTCTCATTATTGTTGATTAAGGGAAAAGCTATTGAAACAAATGTAATATGTGCAATGTATCCAATGTTTAGATGATTCTATTATGTGGTATTAATTTTTAAAATGTTATATCATTCATAAAGGGTACTTAGGAATATAGATGGATTTAAATGGCAAATTGAAATGAAAGTACCTTCTATTTCTTTATCCAGAATTGTCAAATGTTGTGATGTAGTTTTCTTTAAAAGTAAATCATGTTGCTAGTATACTTAATGAACTTAAATGAATTGTGCATTAAGTAAGAAGGGAACTCTAGGAGGAATCTAAATTAAACTATGTTTTGTTTATGTAATTCTTTTAAAAATTCAAAAATTTTCATAAATCATTACTTAGGTTTTGTTTTCCAAAGATAATCTTTGTTCTCTTCCCTGATTCCCTTATGGGGCATGACATATTTGGTATCAGAGAACTAAGTTGCTACATTGGGGCTCTTGAAAATTTGGCCCATGCTTCTTAAACTTGTTAATCATCTAGGAAAACTCTTAACTAGAATCAAACTAGGACCCTTAAAACTTATTCTTCTTATTACATATGGAAGAATGCCTCATATAAC
This sequence comes from Chamaecyparis obtusa, assembly GCA_027943335.1. Classification (NCBI taxonomy): domain Eukaryota; kingdom Viridiplantae; phylum Streptophyta; class Pinopsida; order Cupressales; family Cupressaceae; genus Chamaecyparis; species Chamaecyparis obtusa. Next base: position 141,502 of record BSBK01004913.1, on the reverse strand, counting down.
CCATGGTAGAAAGGGAGGTGCCCAAAAAATGCCTCCTAGATCTCAATAGGAAATTTCTCAAGAAGAAGAACAATATGAGGGAAAAGGGGATCAATCTAATAACCAATCAGGAGGTTCTCATGGGGCTCAAGTACAAGAACTCCTACAATAGATTCCACAAAGGTTAGATGAAGGGCATGATAGAGGTCCCCATGGGGAGGCTAACACTCACCATGAGGAAAGGGAAAGGAGTCCTAGGAGGAGAGATCGGGTAGTGGAAGAATATGCTTTTCATGCATCTCACATGTGAGACCTTCTTAGCACTAAGACTAACCCATTTAAGGGAGCTCAAGGTGGATCTACCACCAAAACTTGGCTAGTAGACTTAGAAAGACTTTTCTCCATGCATCATTATAGCAGCAACACCAAATCCCACTTTGCAGTCATACACCTTAGAGACTTTGGATCCACTTGGTGGGAAATAGAAAAAGAGAAACTTCACATATATATTACCACTCTTTCATGGGAACTATTCCTAGAATTTTTTCAAGCCAAATTTCTTTATGACCACTGGAGACAGGAAAGAGTCGAAGAGTTTCACAACTTAAGGCTGTGTGTGTGAAAATTGTACCTGATCTGTAGACACAACACTTCAGTAAAATATTAGAGGTTAGCTATAATCAAAATCATGCAAAATTGAAAACTATCTAACCAAACGATTTACTGCCTTCTAGTAGGTGCGAGATTAATGTTCTCAGATTGTTATCGAGATCAGTGACCTAGACGACACCTAAACAAAGGATTTGAATGCAATTGATCTAGATATGAATTGAATGCAATTAATCTATATTTTTTTTATTTTCTATGCAATAATAATGAAAAACTGATATGAATCTATGCTAATATGGAAATTGATATGCTAAAATGATCTAACAATGATATGAAAAAGAATCTAAATGAATGTAAAAAAAAAACAAATTGATCTCACAATAGCCTTGATTCGCAATAAGCTTTGATTCTCCCAATTCCAATTCTCCAGGTGATTGTGCAAAAATATGAGATGCTTGGATGCAAATTTGAGAGATGAATTATGAAGAGCTGAGCCTTATTTTTATAGAAATCCAAGGCTTTGGAGGTTGTGAAAGAAAGCCATAAATCACTCAAATAACTCAGGTTGATTTTTGAGTTATTTTTAAATAACAGATAATTAAGTCACAAAAATCATGCAAAAGCACAGTTCAACTCGAATTAGAAGTTTAGATCCACTTTAAAACTCAAAAAGATGTTGAGTTTCAAAAAGCTAACAACTTGCATTGATTTTCCAATTTTGAGTTTAACTGGTCCTTGAATGTGCACATGGATAATTATGATTTAATAAATAAATAAAGTGATTTATTCTCAAATTAACTACTTTTTGAAAATAAATAATTAATTTATGGGTTAATTAACTATTTTACCAAACTTTTATTAAAAATTATATTATTAAATAATGACAACTTGCTTTAATTAATTAAATAAAAATTTAATCAATTATTCATATGATATTAGATTTATTGTCAAAATTAAATAATACAATTAATAATAGATAGAATTAATTTTAATTATTCAATTAAGTGGGAAATATTAAATCTAATTAATTAAATATGAAAATATTCAATTAATCAAACTTTAGGATAAATGTGATTTATTGCCAAATAATTATAAAATTAAACATAATTATGATGATTAGGAATATTACTAGGAATATTCCCCGATGCAGAATTTAAGATAATCAATTATGATTCGATGATGTTTAGATGTGCCTTAGATTAGGACTTTGATGTCAATTTCGTTCGAATTGAAGATGTAGGAGATTAATGAACTTATAGCCCATTTTTTGGGGTATTACATTTTGCCCCTCTTTGAATTACTGTGCGAAGTGCAGTGGTTCAAAAAAAGTCTGTGTTTGATAGAGATATGAAACTAATTAGAAATCGATAATTGATATGAGACAGAAGCTGATTGATATTGATTTGATATGAAGATAATAGGTCCTGAATGACCAAAGATAATGTTCACTATAACAATAAATGAACCTATGATTGTGAAAAAGTGTCAAAACACCCGATTCCAAACCTCAGGATTGCAAAGAAGTGAGTGACCTGTTCTAGACTCGATTGTCTTAGCAGAACTAGCAGGTATCACATGCAAACCCTGAGTCGTCAAAGAACCAAGGAAAGAACACTATAATTTGATGGTTGCAAAAATTGCTATAGTTTACAAGATTAGGAGAATACCAAATTGATATGGATTTTGATGAATCTGATATGCCCCAAGTGATGATAGATTTGCCCCAAGCGATGAGGACTTTTGATGAATCAGTAACTAGACGTGATCATTTGTCTTGATCACTGATGAAAGATATTGATAGACTTGATCGATAGAATTTTGATTTACAGACTTTGAATTGATGTGCAATACCATGCCCCCTTCGGGATTAAAATTGAAATCTGACAAGAAAAGTCAGCGTTGAGAGCTCAGAAGCATGTTGATTGATGGGAAAAGTGGTTATACGCGTTCAAGAGCGCATTCTGCATCATTTAGAGGTTCTGGAGACCAAGGTTGACTAGGTTTGACCATGAGTTGACCATGGTTGACCAAGTTGAAATTTTGATAGTTCGATGTTAGATAATCAGTTAAGTTGAATACTAGATCTCTATGATGATTGAAGGTCGATTATGCAAGCAGTAGACCGTCCTGGCCCCAAAATTTTAAATCGCGATTTTGACATATTAAACGATCTCAGATTTGAATTTTGATCCTGAAAAAGGATTCTATGTGCTGTTTCACTGGAGCAACCTTCATGTGAGATTTAGCTCTTGTTAGACTTGAAGATGCGAGTGGAGAATTGTTTAAGCATTGAAGTTTGTTTAGCCATTGTGAGATCATGCAACATGCAAAATGCAAAGAGACATGCAAAATGAAATGCAACCTAAGACCTAGGACCTAGTCACCGATCATATGTCGATTTGTTATCATCATTGAACTTTTAGGTAACTAGATAAATCAATACAATGCCCACTAGCTAAAAAAAACCATAGACATATGAATATGGATTTGTATGAGCAAGAATCAATACAACCCCCACTGGTCAAACAACCATAGACATATGAATATTGATTTTATTTTTTGGAATGTCGGATTAGATATAAGTACCAAGGCATAAACGCCAGGACAACCTGAATATCATGTCCATTTTGATATAGAAATTTGTATAAGCATCAAAACATGAACGTCATGATGACCTGAATACGCCTTGCATTGCAAACACGTCAAAGAGTCAAGAGATCATTCTAAATCCAATGTGAATTACCCGTAGTGACCCTTTATCGTTCACATCCTTAGGCAAGATCGCGTTCCATAGTAGGAGAAAGAACTTACTCAAAAAGATAATAGTTAGATCAAACTTCCTTGAATTGTCTGGGTATCAATGGTCGAGGTACGCATGGCCATCCAATTCGAGATAAAGGCTCTTATAGTCGGACACCATTTCAATCCGGAATTTCCAAAGTTGTTAGATTTTTACATACAAGAAGAAGACAAAGAAAAGATTATGCCCCCAGTCATCACTCTCTAAATCCTATAAAGGACATCATCGAAGAGCTCGAAGGGACACAATATGCAAAAATCTCAATGCGAATCAGTAAGCATACAAGGAGATAAAAGCATGTAAAAAGCATAGATTGTTTTCAGTTGAGTTTTGATGTTTGATTGCGTTGTTGTAGATGCAAAATCCTTTCTAGAGACAAGACTGACTGACTGACCCACATGAAGCTTCAAAGGACTTTGACTAGATATGATCCATCTAAGATACATGGGAGACCATAGGATATGACATTGATTTCCCCCAAGTGTTAAACATTGATAGGATACAGACACTTGAGCTGGTTGGTGTACAGACTAACTTATTGAAAACTGGAAATGTTGAAACAAACTGGGAGATATGTACAAACTAAAGCAAGACTGAAAGTTGGGAAAGACCAAGATTGTGCTGATAGATGGAGTATTTTGAAACAAGTGGTGCCCGTTTGCCAAGTTTTCACCATCTCGGTAGAGATTCTATTTTTGCTACCAAGGCGCCTGTTTCCAGGTTTTCACCAAGGCACTTTTTTTTTTTTTTTTTTTTTTTCATTTTTCAATTTTTTTTTGATTTTTTAATATTTTCTAATTTTTTTGTGAATCATCAAGGCGTCTATTGCTAGGTTTTCACCAAGATGTTCATTTTTTCAGGACTTTTTCAAATTTTTAAGATTTTTTCAGGACATTTTACCAAGCAATGAATGCCTTAGGCATAGAATTTCTTTAGATGGAGAACATTGATTGGTTCTCAGAGCTCTTCTCCTTTAGTCGTTGAGAGTTGATAGGCACCAGAGCTAAAACTAGCAGTGATGAAAAAGGGACCCAGCCAGTTGGGTTCGAACTTCCCCTTGCATTCTCGATGTGATTGATTTTTAGGATTTTCTCTCAAGACTAGATCACCAACCTAAAATTCTCTGTGTCTGACTTTCTTATTGTAGCCTCTAGACATTCTTTTCTGATACACTCTGAGATGATCATATGCTACTTGTCTGCGCTCATCTAGTAGTTCAAGTTCTTGCAACCTAGACACTCTGTAGTCATCATCGGTGACAAGTCCATGCATTCTGATTCTGAGTGATGGGATTTCAACCTCAATAGGCAGTACCACTTCAGACCCATAAACTAAAGAGAAAGGTGTAGCCCCAGTAGGTGTTCTGATACTTGTTCTGTAGGCCCATAGAGCTAGATTAATCATGAGATGCCAGTCTCTACTAGTTTTGTTTACTGTTCTGTGCAAGATCTTCAACAGATTTTTGTTAGAAGCCTCTGCTTGTCCATTCCGTTGTGGATAGTAGATAGAAGACCAAAGTTGGGTGATCTTAAATTTGGCACATAGATCATTGAGGTCTTTATTCCTGAATTGCCCACCATTATCTGTGATTATGGAATGAGGGATCCCATATCTGCATATGATATAGTTCAAGATGAACATCGATATCTACTTTCCAATTGCTTGTGTCAAAGGGACTGCTTCTACCCATTTTGTAAAATAATATGTGGCTGTGATTATATGGGTATGTCCATTAGAAGAATGAGGATGAATCATCCTGATAAGATCAAATGCCCATTGATGGAAAGGCCATTATGTTGTAAAGGGGATTAGATCCCTCCTTGGAGCATGAATTAGGTTGCCATGTACTTGACACTTTTGACAATTCTTAGCAAATTTGATAGCCTCTTTCTCCATTTCAGGCCAATAGTACCCAGCCCTAATAAGTTTTTGAGCTAGTGTTAAACCATTCGAGTGTGACCCACAAATACCATCATGGACTTCCTCTAATGCACGTTGAGACTCTTCCCATTCTAAACATCTAAGTAGCATACCATCTAGACCTCATTATTATAGATCATTACCAATGATGACATATCGGGAGGCATTATGGATAAGGTATCTCTTTTCGTGATGGTTGAAGGTATCGGGAATGATTTGGTGTTGGAGATGGGAAAATAGGTTTTTATATCAGGATGAATCATGACCTACAACAGTGCAAATCATGCAAGTTTCGAGGGAGTCATATGCAGCATAAGAGAGTGCTTCCACAAGGAACTCGTAGCATAGCTCATGTTCAGGCTGCCATAATAAAGTAGATAGTGTTGCCATTGTATCGGCAGCCTTGTTCTCTGTTCTAAGAATTTGCTCAAATGTGATAGAGATGAAATATTTCTTAAGATCATCGACCATTCTTTTGTAAGGAATGAGTTTTTCATCTTTAGTTTGGTACACATCATTGACTTGATGAATAACAAGTTGAGAGTCTCCATGAATGTGTAGCTCTGTTACTCTCCATTCAATTGCTGTTTTCATACCATTCAAAAGGGCTTCATATTCTGTAATATTATTTGTGCAAGGAAACTTTAATTGGAATGCTTTGGAGATTGAGTATCCTTGGGGAGTTAGGAACAATATGCCTGCTCCAGATCCATTCTATGTATAGGAGCCATCAAAGAATAATTGCCATTCTCTAGAAGATAGGTGCATAATAGAGGAGTCTGGAAATTCCATTTGCATTATTGTGTCATCAAACATGGGTGCATCTACTAGTTGATCAGCAATAACTTTACCTTTTATAGCTTTTCTTTCAACATATTCAATGTCAAATTCACTTAGAAGCATGACCCATTTAGCTAGTCTACCGGTGAGGGCAGCCTTGCTTAGTAGGTATTTTAGTGGATCAATTTTTGCTACTAGATGCGTGGTATGAGCTAGCATATAGTGTCTCAATTTTTGTGATGCAAAGATCATAGTGAGACAAGCTTTCTCAATCATAGAATAGTTCTTTTCATACGCCACCAATGTTCTGCTTATATAATAAATGGTTCTTTCCTTTTTGTCTTCATCATGTTGCGCTAGCAATGCCCCTCGTGATGTGGTTGTTGCAGAGACATACAAGATCAATGGCTTCCCATTAATAGGAGGCATCAAGATAGGCGGATTTGATAGATACTTCTTGATATGGTTAAAGTTGTTCTCGAATTCTTCATTCAATGCAAAGGTCACACCTTTATGTAATGTTTTTGTAAAAGGCTGTGATATGTCCGCTAGCTGTGATATGAATCTTCTGATAGATTGAACTCTACCTTGTAACATCCTCATTTGACTGATATTTGTGGGAGGTTGCATCTCTATTATAGCCTTGACTTTAGCTGGATCAACTTCAATGCCTTTCTTTGAAACTATGTATCCTAAGAGCTTTCTAGAAGTGACACCAAAAGTACACTTCTTAGGATTTAGTCAGAGACTAAACGTTTCCATTCTATCTAGGATCATGCTCAAGTCAATTAGATGTTCAGTTCTGATCATTGATTTTGCCAAGGTATCATCAACATAGTGCTCCATCGTTCTATGCATCATATCATGAAAAGTAGATGTCATTGCTCTTTGATATGTAGCTCCAGCATTTTTGAGTCCGAATGGCATAACATTCCAATAGAAGTTTCCCCACGCACATGTGAAAGCAATTTTATCTTGGTGTTCTGGAGCAATTTTGATTTGGTTGTATCCAAAAATGCCATCCATTAAGGAATACATCTCATAGCCCGCAGTCATGTCCACTATCATATCAATGTTAGGCAGTGGAAACTCTTCCTTAGGGCATGCTCTGTTCACATCTCTAAAGTCTGTGCACACTCTGATTGAACCATCTAGTTTAGAAATAGGTACAATGTTGGAGATCCACTCAGTATAGTCTATGACATGGATGAATCCAGATTTTAGGAGTTTCTCTAATTCAGCTTTGACTAAAAGTGCAACATGAGGATGCATCTTTCTCAATTTTTGCTTGACCGGTTTTACTCCAGGAGCAATGGATAGATGGTGCATGATAAGATTTGGATCCAACCCTAGCATATCTGAATACTTCCATGCAAAGTTGATCTTTTTTTCTATCAAGAATGTAGTAAATTTTTGTTTCTCCTCTTCTGATAAGGATTGTGCTACATGTACCAATTGTGGTTCCTCTGTTGTACCCAAATTGATGGATTGGGTGGGCTCAATTAGAACTGGAGACCTGTCCTATAAATGACTTGGAAGGACATCAAATATCTCATCCTTAGGTGCCTCAAAGAGGTTTTCATGTTTGGATACATCTTTTATTTTTACTTTTGTCGGTTCTAAGACTTCCACAAAGTGGTTTTCACCCATAGAACTCTTTTTCTTTTTCTTTTTACTCTTGTTTTTCTGACTAAGATATTTGATGTCTGACTTGGTCATGCTGATGCTCGGTTCACTGATGGAAGTACTCATAGGCTCAACTGCATTGAGGTAGCAGGCAAGGGCATAGTCATTCGGGAAGGTGTAAATACCATGGTTTGGGTTTGTGGAAGTTTGGTCGATAAGATTAGGGCATTGGATAGTCAAAGTGGGAAAGGCTTGGGATATGGTGTTTATGGATATTGATCTATCATCATTGCTCCTAACCTGGAGTGTGAGATCAAAGGTGATACTACAACTTAAGACATCCAATTCATGAATAGGCTCAATGTCATCATGGGAGTCCAATTCAGCCATAGGTGGATCAGACTCGATAGGTTCATCATTTCTCTCTAGAATTACATTGGGTTGAGGTGCATATTGGTGAATAACACCAACATGTTTCTCTGTGATAAGCTCATCTAGTTCCGGAATGGCTCCCCATTCATAGTCATTTGATTCAGCTTCTGATTCAGGATCTCTAGGAAATCTTAGAACATGAGTAAAGTTAGGATGAATACCCCAAGAAGGGTTACCCTCAGTTTTTGTTTTGAATTCATACTCATGGGAATCTATCTCAGAATCACTACCACTTCCCTCTTCTTGATTGTTTTCGAGATTAGCTAGTTCTTGTGGTGCAACTATCTCTTGATCGGTAGTAGGTTCTTGTGTTTCTACTACATTAATTATTTTGATAGGATCATCTTTATCATGAAGAAGGTATTTGATCTCTTTAGGCAATTTTTCATAAGAGATGAGTTCTAAACTATCTGAATCACTGTCAGATGGATCTGTTTCTTCTTTCTTAAGAAGAGGTTCCCCTGGTGTGATCTACTCTATGACATGTGAGTAATTACTTTTGAGGTGATAGGGTTTCTTCTTAAATCCTAAGCCAATTTTATTTTTATTTTCTCTACCAGTATGTGGGAGGGGTGCCTCAAGACCTTTTCCACTAATTCCTAGAGGTCCTTGACCTGAATATCCCATCTTAGCTATTAATTTACCTCCTGGACCATATGACTTGGAAGGGAGTTTGGATATAGTAGAGTTACCAGTTTGAACAACTTGAGAATCAGATTCATCTTTGTATAGCCATGATAGCACAGCTTCATCCTTTTCAAATTCTTGCTTGGATACTTGTTCTGCTACAAAATTGTTTTTATATGTCTCAAGAGGTTCCTAAGGCTTGGGCTTGGATTGTTTCAAAGATTTCCCATAAGACTTAGGCGAGATAGGGAGAGATGTCAAAGATAAGACTGGCTCGATAGTGTATTCTCCCATACTATTTTCTTTGATATTAACCTCTTTGGCAAGATCTTCCATTTTAGATGTGGATGCTTCTTTACTTGGCTCTATGGGAGATTCTTTGTTATTAGGTACAAGCTTATCGGCACTTTCCTTCAAGGTGTTGCAAGTTGTATTCAGATCTGCTAGGATAGTAACCTCAACTCCTTCATAAGGAAACTTCAAACATTGATGGTATGTAGAAGGAATGGCTTGCATTTCATGTATCCACGGTCTCCCTAGAAGGACATTGTAGGCCAAAGGTAGATCAAGCACTTAACAGATGGTATCTTTGATAACTGGACCCACTCTGATAAGTAAGATAATGGTGCATTTAGAAGATCTTTCTTGTTCATCATAGGCCTTGATAGTTATTTTCTTTCTAGGATCAATAGCCAATTTTGAAAATCCCAATTGTGTGATCAAGCTGTAAGAACAAATGTTTAAGCCAGCGCCCCCATCTATCAACACACATTTGACTCTACGGTTCTAGATCAAGACTTCTATATGCAAAGGTTGATTATGTGGGTGACTCAAGGAGTTGTCATCTTCCTTTGAAAAGGAGATATATTGCAGAGATTTAAGATGTCCAACCATAGTCTGGAACCTATCTAAATACAGGTCATCAAGAACATTGGAACTGAGCAAAGCTTTATCAAGAATGGCTCTATGAGCTGGAGATATTTGAAGCAACTCAAACATGGAGATTTTCACATTAGTGTGCTGGAGTTGTTGAACAATGCTATAAGACATAGGCCTTGTATCCTTTGGATTGGAAGATTTGGAAGTAGCCTTCTATTTAGAAGCAGATGAAAGATTGAAGGGCACCTTTGGGACATTTGATGAATTTGGGATTCATCCATTCAGATGTTTTTGAGCTTGTGATCGAGTAATTGCGTTAGCTGAGGAATGATCTCTATCCCTTCATATGATTGTGATGACATTGCAACTTTCAGAGAGACATGGTTCAACCATATTGATGATAGTGTTATTTCCAGGGTAAGCATAGTTGACTTTTGCCCCCATATTAGCCTGAGAAGTTGAAACCTTTTGACCATGTTTCAGAAATGGTTCTGTGAATGCTATATGATCATTATTGCTTGTGGGATTTTCAATTGTGATGTCTCCACTATCGATTAGATCTTGAATGGTATGCTTCAAGTGGTAGCAACTACTAGTTTTGTGACCTTTACTCCGATGGAAATCACATAATTCATTATCCTTCCACCATATTGGTTTGGGGTCCTGAGCATTCGGTCGGATTGGTGCTAAAGAGATAATGTTATCAGCTAGTAGATTTTTCATAGCTGATTCTAAAGACTGTCCTAGAGGAGTAAATTTTTGATGTTTATCCCATTTTTTTAATTCTGGCTTCCTTTAAGATGGTTGAGAAGACTTTTGCTTGGAAGCTTTAATGGCTTGAGTGCCAAGAGTGAGATTATAGGCTGGTGCCTTTGATGGGGCATGGATAGTGTCAATGACACCATCTACGAGGATGCCTTTGTTCTTGTTCCAATTTTTGTTCTTGTCTTTGGAACTAGATCCAGATTCGTACTTGTCTTTTTGGAGTGTGATTTCCCCTTTTTTTACAAGCACTTTTTCAATTTTGATAGCATTATCCACCATTTTGTCAAAAGATGTATGATCTTGCATTTGTAAGGGATAATTGAGCTCTAGAACAAGGTTATTGATAAAGATTTCAAGTTTCTCCATTTCGGGAATTGGTCTAGAATATAGAGAGAACTTCTTTCACCACCTTTTGAGGAAAGTTAGGAATGATTCTCCTGGATATTGCTTGAGATTACAAATATCAATCATGGTGACCGGATGCTGAATATTGTAGGAATATTGTTGATAAAACAATTTAATCAATTCCTCAAATGTTTTGATCGTAGGAGGCAATCTTGAAAACCACTGAATGGATGCTCCGCCCAGAGATCTAGGAAAAAGATGAATCAGATAGGTCGATTCATGCATGAATTCCATGGATTGCATACAAAACTCTCTGACATGATCTCAAAGATCAGAGTGTCCATCATACTTATCATACTTTGGCATCTTGACTTTTTTTGGAAATGGTGGCATATACAAGTTTTTGTCAAAAGGAAAAGGGCTTAGAGCTTCCATGGAGAACTCTTTGTGTTCCTTTTCTTTCTCAAGATTATTAAATTTGACTTGTAAAGCATGTATCTATTTCATCATAGCTGTGAGTGGAGTTTCTTCCTCATGCATAATGATATCTTCAACATTAAAGTTGGGAGGAAGTTTAGCTCCTTGATGAGCTAGTTGTAAAAAGTAGGCTTCTCTATTTTCTTTCAAGAAATGTCTCATCATCTTGTTAAATTCATCATCATTTTGGTAGCGAGCAATTTTTTCAGGTGTGGGTTCTTGATCTGCACCATGTTGAGATTGAGCTCTTTGAGAGCCAAAATTTGTCCCTACTTGAGACATGGTAGGAGTTCATGGACTCCCTAGATTAGATTGATGAGGGGTATGTTGAGTACCTCCGTGAGTCGATGGAGGGGGTACGTAACCAGATTTCAATCGATAGTTTCCAAGACCATCATCCTCGTAAAGACCAGAATTGATGAGTTGCTCAAAAGTTGGATTTTGGATAGTGGTAATAGATTTCTTGTGAGAGGAAACTCTAGTCTCCACCATCAACTTTGAGTGAAACAAAAGAATAAGATTCAAATAACTGAAGAATGAATTGAGGCAAGATGATCAGATGACGCAACCTTGTCAAGGTTTGATTGATTTGAAGATTTGATTAGACGTGGATGAAGGATACTATGCCCTAGATGTATGGGTAGGTTCCCAAAAGATAGCGGACAAGATATCACAACACTTAGTCATTTTGATGATTGATTGATTGAAGATTGATAGTCATGACAAGGTTTTGACACGAGATGATAAAGACTCAAATCGATTAGACAGAAAGCTAAATCAGATTCAAAAGGCCACTTTAAGAAAATGATTGGACTTTTAATAGCTACTGCTCTGTTCCTCACACAATGATCCGCTCGACAGATTCTAAAACTAGGCTGAAAGAGCTAAATATCTGGCAATCCTGACAATTTTCTAACAACTTTCAAAAATTTCCCAAACGACACTCTGAAAAACTCTTATGACAGTGGGTGAGCTATGAAACGGCAATTGAAAAACTCGTACGCCAGTTGTAAGTAGGATTTTGGATTTGAGAATTTGCTAGCAGAAAGACTCGTATGACACTGGGTTCTTTACCATACGACAGATGGGTAGTAATGAAACAACACTTGATAGAAACTTGTATGACTTTCTGACCTCTTCAGATGACTTTTGACTCCGGAAAAGAATTTTACTTCAGATTTTGCAAATTTTGAGTTTTTAGATCCAGATTGTTTGCAAATTGTACTGTCCAAATTTGATGATTGTAATAGATTTGTTCATTTTTAGTAACTAGATAGATAAACAAGCACACAAAATAGCAAGAAAGTGATTTCAAGCATGTCTGAAAACAATGAACAAGGGCAAAAAAAACCTTGTGCATGGACAATCAAGTGACTTATTCATTCTAATCCTCAGAAGTGCTAATTGTGTATGTTCCAAAAAGGTTTTGCAATAATGCACATATACCCTATAAAATGAAAATTTGGCCTCGCTAGGGTTTTTAATAATGGTTTGACTCGGCAACTTTTATGATCCAAAGGGGTGAACTCCAATGCCGGCACACCAGGGTTTTGACACAGTCTGAGAACTTAATCTTCAGGAGGTGCTAGGGAGATCTGACAACCCAACAATGAACCATACCCATGGAGATTTCTTCCACAAGGACATTTATATAGCGGCTGTCACTATCACGGCAAAAATGGCTATGACCGCTTGAGGTTCCATCAAGGGAGTTTTCCCTATGAAGGGATTGTCCGCTATGGTTAACCCTCTCTAAAGATGACTCACAATCGTATACCACAAGGGGACTTGGGTTGAGATCCAAGGATTTTGACATCTTTTCACTTTTAACCCAAACAAACCAAGCAGATTAATCTGACACGCTAAGATAAAGTTTTGCTTCACCAAAGTCTATGATGCCAACTCCACGTGATCTATCAACCTCTCTGGGGAGAGAATGTATCAATCAATAAGAGAAGGTGCACTAACCAATTTTGATTCACCAAAGCTCATGATGTTAACCCCACGTGATCTATCAACCTCTCTTGGGAGAGAATGTATCGATCAATAAGAGAAGACAACTAACCAAGTTGAATGTGAAACACACTAAGTATCCTCCCTACCTATAAGGATTTTGTCATCAAGAAAATTTTTGCTAGGAATCCAATCTCTGAAGAATCACGAATAGTGTTCATAGGGCCTAATTACTATGTGAGCACAGATATATTCCCGAAAGCAAATCTACCAAAAGTACCCAAAAAGTAGAAAGAGGAACACTTAACGCTTAAAGCAAATATGAGATGAGTCCACAAGGTGGAACACTTAACACCTCACACAAGCTGAAAATGATTCCCCAACTTAGAAAACAAGTGAGTTCCTAAAAGCACAAAAGGGTTGCCAAGTGGAACACTTAACGCTTCTATCCTGTTCACCCCTCCCCTTTATGGCGCTGAGATTGCAACCATGGGGCGAAAATGAGGGGCTGACAGATTAGTGAGTCCAATAACCCAAGATAGCAATCAAGATCAATCACAAGTACCTAAGACTACTTAATGAATCCTTAAGGGGTCACAACCTAGTATCAATTATGCAAGTGTGTAGAAATAGACAAAAGCATGAAAAGATGCACACAAGCTAGACACATAAGAGATTTATTTTAAGTCCAAATCGAAATGTTATTAGATGAAGGAGAATACCTAGGATCTTTGCAATGCGCTTAGTAGATTTTACCTAATTTTTAGCAATTCTTGTTGAGCTTTTCTATGCAAGCAAGTGATGAACTCTCCAACAAGCAAACAAGCAAACAAGATATGTAAAATATATTCAACTTATGAAAACTATAGGGTTAGCTCTAAAAATAAATTATTATCAACAATAATAACTAGCAATTAACCCAAATGACAACTCATACCATTCATTGAACCATGTAAAAAAAATAAGTGCATACCCATCACAAAACTTTATTTTTTTTTTGCTGCATTTGACCTAGTCAACAAGATCTGATTTTTCTTTTATGATTTTGGCCACTAAAATAGAAGTTTAAAATAAAGACCCCTGCTAAAAAATAGAGAGCTTTCCAAAAATGTCAAAATTTTAGAAAAATCTATTCATTTGTGCCCTAGAAGCCCAATTTATCAAAATAGACTAGTTTTTGTAAATTGACTATTTGAGCTATTATATTGCATCTAAATTTAAAATATAAAGAATGTAACCCCTGTATAATTTAAAGAGCTTTCCAAAGCTATAAAAATTTATGAAAAATATGATGATTTGCGTCAGCTATTAATTTTTTTTGGAATTTCAAGAAAAAATTATTAAAAATTCAAAGCATCTCAGAAAATTCTAAATTTTTTACTGTAGTTTCATTGATATGTCACCAACTTGCCAAAAAACTTTTAGACCAAAACAATAAGCCATTTGGGAGATAAAATTAAATCGTTGAAACTTTGGGGTTTTAGCTCCCAAAAAAATCAAAACCGGCATGCAAAGGTGGGTTGCCCCACGGTGGGTGCCAGAAATGTGTGTGAAAATTGTACCTGATCTGTAGACACAACACTTCAGTAAAACATTAGAGGTTAGCTATAATCAAAATCATGCAAAATTGAAAACTATCTAACCAAGTGATTTACTGCCTTCTAGTAGGTGCGAGATTAATGTTCTCAGATTATTATCGAGATCAGTGACCTAGACGAAACCTAAATGAAAGATTTGAATGTAATTGATCTAGATATGAATTGAATGCAATTAATCTATATTTTTTTTATTTTCTATGCAAAAATAATGAAAAACTGATATGAATCTATGCTAATATGGAAATTGATATGCTAAAATGATCTAACAATGATATGAAAAAGAATCTAAATGAATGTAAAAAAAAAACAAATTGATCTCACAATAGCCTTGATTCGCAACAAGCTTTGATTCTCCCAATTCCAATTCTCCAGCGTGATTGTGCAAAAATATGAGATGCTTGGATGCAAATTTGAGAGATGAATTATGAAGAGCTGAGCCTTGTTTTTATAGAAATCCAAGGCTTTGGAGGTTGTGAAAGAAAGCCATAAATCACTCAAATAACTCAGGTTGATTTTTGAGTTATTTTTAAATAACAGATAATTAAGTCACAAAAATCATGCAAAAGCACAGTTCAACTCGAATTAGAAGTTTAGATCCACTTTAAAACTCAAAAAGATGTTGAGTTTCAAAAAGCTAACAACTTGCATTGATTTTCCAATTTTGAGTTTAACTGGTCCTTGAATGTGCACATGGATAATTATGATTTAATAAATAAATAAAGTGATTTATTCTCAACTTAACTGCTTTTTGAAAATAAATAATTAACTAATTTATGGGTTAATTAACTATTTTACCAAACTTTTATTAAAAATTATATTATTAAATAATGACAACTTGCTTTAATTAATTAAATAAGAATTTAATCAATTATTCATATGATATTAGATTTATTGTCAAAATTAAATAATACAATTAATAATAGATATAATTAAATTTAATTACATAATTAAGTGACAAATATTAAATCTAATTAATTAAATATGAAAATATTCAATTAATCAAACTTTAGGATAAATGTGATTTATTGCCAAATAATTATAAAATTAAACATAATTATGATGATTAGGAATATTACTAAGAATATTTTCCGATGCAGAATTTAAGATAATCAATTATGATTCGATGATGTTTAGATGTGCCTTAGATTAGGACTTTGATGTCGATTTCATTCAAATTGAAGATGTAGGAGATTAATGAACTTATAGCCCATTTTTTGGGGTATTACATTTTGCCCCTCTTTGAATTACTGTGTGAAGTGCAGTGGTTCAAACAAAGTCTATGTTTGATAGAGATATGAAATTGATTCGAAATTGATAATTGATATGAGACAGAAGCTGATTGATATTGATTTGATATGAAGATAATAGGTCCTGAATGACCAAAGATAATGTTCACTATAACAATAAATGAACCTATGATTATGAAAAAGTGTTAAAACACCTGATTCCAAACCTTAGGATTGCAAAGAAGTGAGTGACCCATTCTAGACTCGATTGTCTTAGCAGAACTAGCAGGTATCACATGCAAACCCTCAGTCATCGAAGAACCAAGGAAAGAACACTATGATCTGATGGTTGCAAAAATTGATATATTTTACAAGATTAGGAGAATACCAGATTGATATGGATCTTGATGAATCTGATATGCCCCAAGTGATGATAGATTTGCCCTGAGCGATGAGGACTTTTGATGAATCAGTAACTAGACGTGATTGTTTGTCTTGATCACTGATGAAAGATATTGATAGACTTGATCGATAGAATTTTGATTTACAGACTTTGAATTGATGTGCAATACCATGCCCCCTTCGGGATTAAAATTGAAATCTGACAAGAAAAGTCAGCGTTGAGAGCTCAGAAGCATGTTGATTGATGGGAAAAGTGGTTATACGCGTTCAAGAGTGCATTCTGCATCATTTAGAGGTCCTGGAGACCAAGGTTGACTAGGGTTGACCATGAGTTGACCATGGTTGACCAAGTTGAAATTTTGATAGTTTGATGTTAGATAATCAGTTAAGTTGAATACTAGATCTCTATGATGATTGAAGGTCGATTATGCAAGCAGTAGACCGTCCTGGGCCCAAAATTTTAAATCATGATTTTGACATATTAAATGATCTCAGATTTGAATTTTGATCCTGAAAAAGGATTCTACGTGCTGTTTCGCTGGAGGAACCTTCATGTGAGATTCAACTCTTGTTAGACTTGAAGATGCGAGTGGAGAATTGTTTAAGCATTGAAGTTTGTTTAGCCATTGTGAGATCATGCAACATGCAAAATGCAAAGAAACATGCAAAATGAAATGCAACCTAAGACCTAGGACCTAGTCACCAATCATATGTCGATTTGTTATCATCATTGAACTTTTAGGTAACCAGATAAATCAATACAATGCCCACTTGCTAAAAAAAACCATAGACATATGAATATGGATTTGTATGCGGAAGAATCAATACAACCCCCACTGGTCAAACAACCATGGACATATGAATATTGATTTTATTTTTTGGAATGTCAGATTAGATATAAGTACCAAGGCATAAACACCAGGATGACTTGAATATCATGTCCATTTTGATATAGCAATTTGTATAAGCATCAAAACATGAATGTCATGATTACCTGAATACACCTTGAATTGCAAACACATCAAAGAGTCAAGAGATCATTCTAAATCTAATGTGAATTACCCGTAGTGACCCTTTATTGTTCACATCATTAGGCAAGATCACGTTCCACAATAGGAGAAAGAACTTACTCAAAAAGACAATAGCTAGATCAAACTTCCTTGAATTGTCTGGGTATCAATGGTCAAGGTATGCATGGCCATCCAATTTGAGATAGAGGCTCTTATAGTCGAACACCATTTCAATCCAGAATTTCCAAAGTTGTTAAATTTTCACATACAAGCAAAAGATAAAGAAAAAATTATGCCCCTAGTCATCACTCTCTAAATCCTATAAAGAAAATTATCGAAGAGCTCAAAGGGACACAATATGCAAAAATCTCAATACGAATCAGTAAGCATCCAAGGAGATAAAAGCATGTAAAAAGCATAGATTGTTTTCAGTTGAGTTTTGATGTTTGATTGCATTATTGTAGATGCAAAATCCTTTCTGGAGACAAGACTGACTGACTGACTCACATGAAGCTTCAAAGGACTTTGACTAGATATGATCCATCTAAGATACATGGGAGACCATAGGATATGACATTGATTTTCCCCAAGTGTTAAACATTGATAGGATACAGACGCTTGAGCTGGTTGGTGTACAGACCGACTTATTGAAAATTAGAAATGTTGAAACAAACTGAGAGATATGTACAAACTAAAGCAAGACTGAAAGCTGGGAAAGACCAAGATTGTGCTGATAGATGGAGCATTTTGAAACAAGTGGCACTCGTTTGCCAAGTTTTCACCATCTTGGTAGAGATTCTATTTTTGCTACCAAGGCATCTGTTTCCAGGTTTTCACCAAGGTACTTTTCTTTTTTTTTTGTATTTTTTATTTTTCAATTTTTTTTTGATTTTTTGATATTTTCTAATTTTTTTGCGAATCATCAAGGTGCCTATTGCTAGGTTTTCACCAAAATGTTTATTTTTTCAGGACTTTTTCAGATTTTTAAAATTTTTTCAAGACATTTTACCAAGCACTGAATGCCTTAGGCATAAAATTTCTTCAGATGGAGAATGTTGATTGGTTCTCAGAGTTGTTCTCCTTCAGTCATTGAGAGTTGATAGGCACCAGAGCCAAAAGTAGCAGTGATGACAAAGGGACCCAGCTAGTTGGGTTTGAACTTCCCCTTGCGTTCTCGATGTGATTGATTTTTAGGATTTTCTCTCAAGACTAGATCACCAACCTGAAATTCTCTGTGTCTGACTTTCTTATTGTAGCCTCTAGACATTCTTTTTTGATACACTCTGAGATGATCATATGCTTCTTGTCTGCGCTCATCTAGTAGTTCAAGTTCTTGCAACCTAGACACTCTGTAGTCATCATCGGTGACAAGTCCATGCATTCTGATTCTGAGTGATGGGATTTCAACCTCAATAGGTAGTACCACTTCAGACCCATAAACTAAAGGGAGAGGTGTAGCCCCAGTAGGTGTTCTGATACTTGTTCTGTAGGCCCGTAGAGCTGGATTAATCATGAGATGCCAGTCTATGCCAATTTTGTTTACTGTTCTGTGCAAGATCTTCAATAGATTTTTGTCAGAAGCCTCTGCTTGTCCATTCCCTTGTGGATAGTAGATAGAAGACCAATGTTAGGTGATCTTAAATTTGGCACATAGATCATCGAGGTCTTTATTCTTGAATTGCCCACCATTATCTGTGATTATGGAATGAGGGATCCCATATCTGCATATGATATAGTTCAAGATGAATATCGATATCTGCTTTCCAGTTGCTTGTGTCAAAGGGACCGCTTCTACCCATTTTGTAAAATAATATGTGGCTGTGATTATATGGGTATGTCCATTAGAAGAATAAAGATGAATCATCCCGATAAGATCAAATGCCCATTGATGGAAAGGCCATTGTGTTGTAAAGGGGATTAGATCCCTCCTTGGAGCATGAATTAGGTTGCCATGTACTTGACACTTTTGACAATTCTTAGCAAATTTGATAGCCTCTTTCTCCATTTCAAGCCAATAGTACCCAACCCTAATATGTTTTCAAGCTAGTGTTAAACCGTTCAAGTTTGACCCACAAATACCATCATGGACTTCGTCTAATGCATGTTGAGACTCTTCCTATTTTAAACATCTAAGTAGCGTACCATCTAGACCTTGTTTGTATAGATCATTACCAATGATTTCATATCGGGAGGCATTATGGATAAGGTATCTCTTTTCATGACAGTTGAAAGTATCGAGAATGATTTGGTCTTGGAGATAGGAAAATAGGTATTTATATCGGAATGAATCATGACCTACAATAGTGCAAATCATGTGAGGTTTGGGGGAGTCATATGCAGGATAAGAGAGTACTTCCACCAGGAACTCGTAGCATAGCTCATGTTTAGGCTACTGTAATAAAGTAGATACTGTTGCCATTGCATCGGCAGCCTTGTTCTCTATTCTAAAAATTTTCTCAAATGTGATAGAGATGAAATATTTCTTAAGATCATCGACCATTCTTTTGTAAGGAATGAGTTTTTCATCTTTAGTTTGGTACACATCATTGACTCGATGAATAACAAGTTGAGAGTCTCCATAAATGTGTAGCTCTGTTACTCTCCATTCAATTTCTATTTTCATACCATTCAAAAGGGCTTCATATTCCGCAATATTGTTTGTGCAAGGAAACTTTAATCAGAATACTTTGGGGATTGAGTATCCTTGGGGAGTTAGGAACAATATGCCTACTCTAGATCCATTCTGTGTATAGGAGCCATCAAAGAATAATTGCCATTCTCTAGAAGATAGGTGCATAATAGAGGAGTCTGAAAATTCTATTTGCATTAGTGTGTCATCAAACATGGGTGCATCTGCTAGTTTATTAGCAATAACTTGACCTTTTATAGCTTTTCTTTCAACATATTCAATGTCAAATTCGCTTAGAAGCATGACCCATTTAGCCAGTCTACCGATGAGGGAAACCTTGCTTAGTAGGTATTTCAGTGCATCATTTTTTTCTACTAGATGCGTGGTATGAGCTAGCATATGGTGTCTCAGTTTCTATGATGCAAAGATCACAGCGAGACAAGCTTTCTCAATCATAGAATAGTTCTTTTCATATGCCACCAATATTCTGCTTATATAATAAATGGCTCTGTCCTTTTTGTCTTCATCATGTTGCACTAGCAATGCCCCCAGTGATGTGGTTGTTGCAGAGACATACAAGATCAATGGCTTCCCATGAATAGGAGGCATCAAGATAGGTGGATTTGATAGATACTTCTTGATATGGTTAAAGTTGTTCTCGCATTCTTCATTCCATGCAAAGGTCACACCTTTATGTAATGTTTTTGTAAAAGGCTGTGATATGTCCGCTAGCTGTGATATGAATCTTCTGATAGATTGAACTCTGCCTTGCAACGTCCTCATTTGATTGATATTTGTGGGAGGTTGCATCTCTATTATAGCCTTGACTTTAGCCGGATCAACTTCAATGCCTCTCTTTGAAACTATGTATCCTAAGAGCTTTCTAGAAGTGACACCAAAAGCACACTTCTTAGGATTTAGTTAGAGAGTAAACTTTTCCATTCTAAATAGGATCATGCTCAAGTCAGTTAGATGTTCAGTTCTGATCATTGATTTTGCCAAGGTATCATCAACATAGTCCTCCATCATTCTATGCATCATATCATGAAAAATAGATGTCATTGCTCTTTGATATGTAGCTCCAACATTTTTAAGTCCGAATGGCATAACATTCCAATAGAAGGTTCCCCACACACATGTGAAAGCATTTTTCTCTTGGTCTTCTGGAGCAATTTTGATTTGGTTGTATCTAGAAAAGCTATCCATTAAGGAATACACCTCATAGCCTGCAGTCATGTCCACTATCATTTCAATGTTAGGCAGTGGAAAATCATCCTTAGGGCATGCTCTGTTCACATCTCTAAAGTCTGTGCACACTCTAATTGAACCATCTGGTTTAGAAATAGGTACAATGTTGGAGATCCACTCAGCATAGTCTATGACGAGGATGAATCCAGCTTTTAGGAGTTTCTCTAATTCAGCTTTAACTAAAAGTGCAACATGAGGATGCATCTTTCTCAATTTTTGCTTGATCAGTTTTACTCCAGGAGCAATGGATAGATGGTGCATGATAAGATTTGGATCCAACCCTGGCATATATGAATACTTCCATGCAAAGTTGATCTTTTTTTCTGTCAAGAATGTAGTAAATTTATGTTTCTCTTCTTCTGATAAGGATTGTGCTACATGTACCAATTATGGTTCCTCTGTTGTACCCAAATTGATGGATTGGGTGGGCTCAATTAGAACTGGAGACCTGTCCTATAAATGACTTGTAAGGAAATCAAATATCTCATCCTTAGGTGCCTCAGAGAGGTTTTCACCTTTGGATACGTCTTTTATTTTTACTTTTGTCAGTTCTAAGACTATCACAAAGTGGTTTTCACCCTTAGAACTCTTTTTCTTTTTCTTTTTACTCTTGTTTTTCTGACTAAGATATTTGATGTCCAACTCGGTCATGCTGATGCTCAGTTCACTGATGGAAGTACTCATAGGCTCAATTGCATTGAGATAGCAAGCAAGGGCATAGTCATTTAGGAAGGTGTAAATACCATGGTTTGGGTTTGTGGAAGTTTGGTCGATAAGATCAGGGCATTGGATAGTCAAAGCGGGAAAGGCTTGGGATATGGTGTTTATGGATATTGATCTGTCATCATTGGTCCTAACATGATGTGCGAGTTCAAAGGTGATACTACAACTTAAGACATCCAATTCATGAATAGGCTCAATGTCATCATGGGAGTCCAATTCAGCCATAGGTGGATCAGACTCGATAGGTTCATCATTTCGCTCTAGACTTACGTTGGGTTGAGGTGCATATTGGTGAATAAAACCAACATGTTTCTCTGTGATCAGCTCATCTGGTTCTGGAATGGCTCCCCATTCATAGTCATTTTGATGAAGGGTGCTCCCCTTAATACCACAAATACATAACAGAAATAGAGAAACAACAACAATAATATGCAAGAACAAAAAATTGGCTTCTTATTATCTCCACAAATGTGGAATTACAAACTTTCAGAATTACAATATGCAAAGCCACATGGGCATTCCTTACAATATTCTGTAGGACAAAGCCTCAAATCAATACCTAGATCTACTACCCAGAACTATTCTGAACTGCCTAAGACAATAATACAGCTTTCCTTATATAGGCGATTTTCCACCGCATGGGAAGGTTCCAGAATTTTAGCCAATAAGGCCGACCAAACTTAGAATTATTTTATTTTACATTTTATTACATCATAGTCAGCTCAAGATAACCTTTGAAACCCGAACAAAAATTTTGAAGAAAATTATTTTCTGCCATTTCAGGTGGCCCAACTTCCGAAGACCATAAGTCATCACCAGTTGACCCGATCGGCTATTATAACCCCATTTCTGAAATGCTACGAAGCGCTCTATAGGCTTGACTCGCGCAAGCACCTATCACCAAAATTTTTGACCTCATCCGGGGCCTCTAAAGCCTTCAAAACTGAGCTCAAAGTTTCTGTACCCTACTGCCAATACCAAAAATCCTCAATATCTTCCAATATACACTTGATCTGGCAATGAAACTTTACTGGTAGACCTATATGACCAAAATGAACCTCCAAGAAAGAAATCAGATCATTCTGAGCACATACGAAAATTACCAAAAATAGTAACTTTTCATAAATAGCAGCTCTGCACAAAATAACCCTTATTGAATATAAAAATAGAAATATTTTTTTGGGTGATGCAAGATTGCTCTTACACCCAGGATGCTCCTGCATCAGACACCCGGGGTAATTTGAGAAGTGACCCTATCACGACTCAGGTGTGCAGAGCAAAACCAAGATGGCTAACCTCCTCCATTGTCAGCCATGATGAATCTTCAACAGGTCATCCTTTCCACTTGACCAGATATTCTTCATATGTCCTGTTCTTTGTCCTTCTGCTAACATGACTGTCCAGTATATCTTCGATCTCCTTAGTGTCTGAACTAGTTGCTGGAATACTCCACTGTGCTGCTGTGATCTCATCTTCAACACCTCCTTCATGATACTCTATGAGATCTAAAATGTTAAACACTGGTGAAATATTTAGCTCAGTAGGCAATTCTACCTCATATGCATTTCCTGAATCATGTTTCTTCAGTATCCTTCATGGTCCAAACTTCTTCATTTTCAGCTTGTTATATGTACCAACTGGAAACTGCTCCTTCCGTAAATGAACCATGACTTCATCATCAACCTGAAATTCTTTATACCTCCTTTTCTCATCTGCTTTAGCCTTGTACTGTGTGTTCATCTTGGTAATATGCTTCCTCACCTCCCCATGGATGTTCTTTAAGTGTTCTGCAAAATCCTGAGCTTCAACACTACTTATTTCTCCTTTATCTATCTTCCTCAATTCAGATGCATTTCTTGGACTATTTCCATATACAATCTGGAATGGTGATTTACCAGTCCTTCTATTGACAGAATTATTGTATGCAAATTCTGCCTGTGGTAAAATCAAATCCCATCCTGTTGGCTTATCTCCAACCAAACATCTCAGCAAATTTCTCAAACTTCTATTCACCACCTCTGTCTGTCCATCAGTCTGTGGATGATGTGATGAACTGAACTTCAAATCTATCTTCAACTTCTTCCACAATGTACACCAAAAATATCCAACAAACTTAGTGTCCCGATCTAAAACTATGGTCTTTGGCAAACCATGAAGTCTCACTACTTCTCTGAAAAATAATTCTGCTACATAAACATCATCATTAGTCTTCTTGCAGGGAATGAAATGTGCCATCTTTGAAAATCTGTCAACCATCACAAAAATTGAATCATGTCCCCACTGTGTCCTTGGTAAACCAAGAACAAAGTCCATACTGATATCCTCCCAAGGCTTCTCTGGTATAGGTAATGGCTGATACAACCCTGTATTCTGCTTCACTCCTTTCGCCATCTGACATACTCTGCAACTCTGTACAAACTTCTTCACATCTTGCTGCAACTGTGGCCAATAATAATTCTCACTAACCAAACCAAGGGTTTTATCATGACCAAAATGTCCAGCCAATCCTTCGCTATGCTTCTCCTTGATGAGATTCTCCCTCATAGAACTTCGTGGAATACAACCCTAACTCCCTCTAAATAGCATATCATCCTGGATGATGAAATCCAACCATTTCATCCTGTCTAGAGTAACAGGTTCTGTACAAGCTTTCCAAGCTTCACCAAAATCAGGATCCTCTGGATATAAATTCTTGAGTTCCTTGAACCCAACCACCTCAATCTGCATCTCTGTCAGCAATAGTTGCCTTCTGCTAAGAGCATCTGCAACCCTGTTAGACTTTCCACTCCTGTGTTTCAAAACAAATGTATAACTCTGCAAAAACTCAACCCATTTCAAATGCCTTTGATTCAATTTTCCTTGACTATTCAAATATTGCAAAGCTTGATGATCGGTATACAAAACAAACTCCTTAGGAAGTAGATAATCTCTCCACTTCTTTAATGCCTGAACTATAACATAAAATTCCTGATCATAAATAGAATATTTCCTCTTAGCATCATTTAACTTCTCACTGAAATAAGCAACAGGTTTACCTTCTTGGCTCATAACAGCTCCTATTGCAGTACCACTAGCATCACAATCTACTTGAAACACCTTATTAAAATCTGGAAGTGCTAAAACAGGTTGTTCTGTAATTTTTTATTTTAACAATTGAAAACTCTTTTCTGCCCCATTAGTCCACTTAAACTCTTTTCTATCCCCTCTCATTGTTTCAGTCAAGGGTCCACAAATACTGCTAAAATTTCTGATAAACTTTTTGTAAAAGCTAGCCAAACTATGAAAAGATCTTACCTCAGTAGCACTCCTTGGAGTAGGCCATTCAAGGATAGCTTGTACCTTCTCTGGGTCCATTTTTAAACCTTCTGCTGAAACTACAAATCCCAAATACACTAACTCTTTCTTCACAAAACTGGACTTCTTCAAATTAATCAACAATTTCTCATCTCTCAACTTCTCAAACACCATATGAATATGCATCATATGTTCCTCCAATGTCTTGCTAAAAATCAAAATATCATCTAGGTAAACAATGACAAACTTACCTAGAAATTCTTTCAGAACCTCGTTCATGAGCCGCATGAAAGTGCTCGGTCCATTGGTTAGCCCAAAAGGCATGACTAACCACTCATATAGTCCTTCCTTTGTCTTGAAGGCAGTCTTCCATTCATCTCCTTCTCTGATCCAAATCTGGTGATATCCACTCTTCAGATCTATCTTTGAGAAATACATAGCTCCACTCAAACAATCCATAATATCATCCATTCATGGCAATGGAAACCTATACTTGATTGTGATCTTATTTATTGCTCTAGAATCTGTACACATCCTCCACTCTCCATTCTTCTTTGGTGCTAATACCACTGGTACAGCACAGGGACTCAGACTCTCTCGAATCAACCCTTTCTGTAATAACTCATGTACTTGTCTGTTCAACTCTTCACTTTCTGCTGGTGTCATTCTGTGTGCTGCCTTGTTTGGCAAACTGGCTCCTGGAATCAAATCCATCTGATGACTCATCTTCCTTACCGGTGGTAATCCATCAGGTACATTATCAGATACAATATCCTGAAACTCATTCAAAAAATCTACAACCTCTACAGGTACATCCTCTGCTTCTTCTTTACCAACTTTTAGAATTAAAGAAAAACACACATGCTCATGCCTCATACCATCTAGGAATTTTCTTCCATTAACAAATTTTATTCTTGCATTACCACATACCTTTTCTTCGGTCTCCTTCAATGGCTTTAGTTTATGTCGCACTCCATCCTTTGTCAGGGAATAGGTATTCACACGACCATTGTGTACAGCACATCTGTCAAACTACCACGGTCTACCCAACAACATATGACATGCATCCATAGATATGATATCACACAATACCTCATCTTGGTATCCGCCAATCTTGAACTTCACCAGGCATTGTTCATTGACCATGACCTTGTGGTCATCATGTACCTAGGCAATCCGATATGGATGTGGGTGTTTCTGTCTCTTGAGCTTCAACTTTGTCACCATCTCTTCTGACACCAAATTGTCAGTGCTTCCACTATCAATAATCACATCACAACATTTACCTTCACACTTGCACCTAGTGCGAAACAGGCTCCTCCTTTGTTCAGGTTCATTCTCACCACTCAGCAAGACTCTTCTGTTAATTAGCGTTTCTCCTCTTTCAGTATCTTCAAAATTTGATGATCTAGCATCTTCATCTACATGTGCAACTCTGGCCTGGCCTTCATTTCTCCTGTCCGTTTTGCCTTGGCACTGAGGACATTCAAATGCCCTATGACCTTCTTCTCCACAGTGAAAATATGTTCCACGGAAGCCACCTCTTCCAGACCCTTGTCCTCTTCCTCTTCCTCTCTGATCTCTATTATTCTGATCCTGGAAGCGATTGAAATTATTTTCTCACTGACTGCTAGTGGCCTCATCCTTCTTTTTCAGATCTTCATTTCGGCCACCATATGATCGTCCACCAGATCGTCCACCGCGACCTCTTCCATTTTGTCTGCTCTCAAACTTCTTATTCAGCTTTGCCTCTACTTTTAGGGAAAACTGGTATGCCTCTTCAATACTGTTCATTTGAACCAGATTCAGCTCCTCCTGAATGCTTGGCCTTAACCCATTAAGGTATCGAGCAACTTTCTCCTTATCAGCTTCTGCATGGCCTGTTCTGATGAGAAGTCGATAGAACTCCTCTATATACTCCTTAACAGATCTTCCTGCTTGCTTCAAACTCTGCATTTTCTTCAGTAGGTCAAGCTCATAATCAATAGGAATGAACTGTCACTTAAATTTATCCACCATTCGATCCCATCTCATGATTTTCTCCTTTCCCCTTCTATTTCACTCCAACTGAATCTCTTGCCACCATATCTTCGCATGACCTTTCAGTCTGGCCTTCGCAAATTTGACCCTATCAGGATCCTCAACATCTTCATACTCAAAATATTCCTCACATTCATTGATCCAATCGATCAATTCCTCTGGGTTGAGATTTCCAGAAAATGTGGGAACCTCAATCTTAGGTCTTTTCCCAATCTTGGAAATCGCCCGAAAAAGTCTTTCTTCCTCCTGGTTCACAATTTCAGCTTCTCCTTCTTGATATTCTTCTTCGGCTTCATCCTCACTTTCATCTCTGACATTAAGATTCATTCATCTACGAATCTTTTCTTGCAATGCTCGCACTTGTCTCTGCAGCTCTCTAACCTCAGGTGTCACAGCACCAGGTCTTCCGCCACGTTCTCTTCATGGAGGCATTTTCGCGATGCGTGCTGAAACCCTAACCACGGTCCTGGTGCAAACTGCCTCACAGTCGACGATCTGTTTACACACTCAAGAACCCCTGCTCTGATACCACTTGATGAAGGGTGCTCCCCTTAATACCACAAACACATAACAAAAATAGAGAAACAACAACAATAATATGCAAGAACAAAAAATTGGCTTCTTATTATCTCCACAAATGTGGAATTACAAACTTTCAGAATTACAATATGCAAAGCCACATGGGCATTCCTTACAATATTCTGTAGGACAAAGCCTCAAATCAATACCTAGATCTACTACCCAGAACTATTCTGAACTGCCTAAGACAATAATACAGCCTTCCTTATATAGGCGATTTTCCACCGCCTGG
Organism: Chamaecyparis obtusa; assembly: GCA_027943335.1. Lineage (NCBI taxonomy): Eukaryota > Viridiplantae > Streptophyta > Pinopsida > Cupressales > Cupressaceae > Chamaecyparis > Chamaecyparis obtusa. The sequence goes on along the minus strand of BSBK01004913.1, from coordinate 113,329 downwards.
GAAGGTTCCAGAATTTTAGCCAATAAGGCCGACCAAACTTAGAATTATTTTATTTTATATTTTATTACATCATAGTCGGCTCAAGATAACCTTTGAAACCCGAACAAAAATTTTGAAGAAAATTATTTTCTGCCATTTCAGGTGGCCCAACTTCCGAAGACCATAAGTCATCACCAGTTGACTCGATCAGCTATTATAACCCCATTTCGGAAATGCCACGAAGGGCTCTACAGGCTTGACCGGCGCAAGCGCCTGTCACCCAAATTTTTGACCTCATCCGGGGCCTCTAATGCCTTCAAAATTGAGTTCAAAGTTTCTGTACCCTGCTGCCAATACCGAAAATCCTCAATATCTTTCAATATACACTTGATCTGGCAATGAAACTTTACTGGCAGACTTATATGACCAAAATGAACCTCCAAGAAAGAAATCAGATCATTTTGAGCAGATACAAAAATTACCAAAAATAGTAACTTTCCATAAATAGCAGCTCTGCACAAAATAACCCTTATTGAATATAAAAATAGAAATATTTTTTTGGGTGATGCAAGATTGCTCTTACACCCAGGATGCTCCTGCATCACATTTGATTCAGCTTCTGATTCAGGATCTCTAGGAAATCTTAGAACATGAGTAAAGTTAGGATGAATACCCCAAGAAGGGTTACCCTCAGATTCTAATTTGAATTCATACTCATGGGAATCTATCTCAGAATCATTACCACTTCCCTCTTCTTGCTTATTTTTGAGATTAGCTAGTTCTTGTGGTGCAACTATCTCTTGATCGGTAGTAGGTTCTTGTGTTTCTACTACATTAATTCTTTTGATAGGATCATCTTTATCATCAAGAAGGTCTTTGATCTCCTTAGGCAATTTTTCATAGGAGATGAGTTCTAAACTATCTGAATCACTGTTGGATGGTTCTATTTCTTCTTTCTTAAGAAGAGGTTCCCCTAGTGTGATCTGCTCTATGACATGTGAGCAATTACTTTTGAGGTGATAGGATTTCTTCTTAAATCCTAAGCCAATTTTATATTTATTTTCTCTACCAGTATGTGGGAGGGGTGCCTCAAGACCTTTTCCTTTAATTCCTAGAGGTCCTTGACCTGAATATCCCATCATAGCTATTAATTTACCTCCTGGACCATATGACTTGGAAGGGAGTTTGGATATAGAAGAGTTACTAGTTTGAACAACTTGAGAATTAGATTCATCTTTGTATAGCCATGATAGCACAGCTTCATCCTCTTCAAATTCTTGCTTGGATACTTGTTCTGCTACAAAATTGTTTTTATATGCCTCAAGAGGTTCCTGAGGTTTGGGCTTGGATTGTTTCAAAGATTTCCCATAAGACTTAGGTGAGATAGGGAGAGATGTCAAAGATAAGACTGGCTTGATAGTGTATTCTCCCATACTATTTTCTTTGATATTAACCTCTTGGGAAAGATCTTCCATTTTAGATGTGGACGCTTCTTTAGTTGGCTCTATGGGAGATTCTCTGTTATTAGGTACAAGCTTATTGGCACTTTCCTTCAAGGTGTTGCAAGTTGTATTCAGATATGCTGGGATAGTAACCTCAAGTCCTTCATAAGGAAACTTCAAACATTGATGGTATTTAGAAGGAATGGCTTGCATTTCATGTATCCACGGTCTCCCTAGAAGGACATTGTAGGCCAAAGGTAGATCAAGCACTTGACAGATGGTATCTTTGATAACTGGACCCACTCTGATAGGTAAGATAATGGTGCCTTTAGAAGATCTTTCTTGTTCATCATAGGCCTTGATAGTTGTTTTCTTTCTAGGATCAATAGCCAATTCTCAAAATCCCAATTGTGTGATCAAGCTGTAAGAACAAATGTTTAGGCCAGTGCCCCCATCTATCAACACACATTTGACTATACGGTTCTGGATCAAGACTTCTATATGCAAAGGCTGATTATGTGGGTGACTCAAGGAGTTTTCATCTTCCTCTGAAAAGGAGATATATTGCGGAGATGTAAGATGTCTAACCATAGTCTAGAACTTGTCTAAATCAAGGTCATCAGGAACATTGGAACTGAGCAAAGCTTTATCGAGAATGGCTCTATGAGCTGGAGATATTCGAAGCAACTCAAACATGGAGATTTTTTCATTAGTGTGCTAGAGTTGTTGAATGATGCTATAAGATGTAGGCCTTGTATCCTTTGGATTGGAAGATTTGGAAGTAGCCTTCTATTTAGAAGCAGATGAAAGATTGAAGGGCACCTTTGGGACATTTGATGAATTTGGGATTTGTCCATTCAGATGTGTTTGAGCTTGTGATTGAGTAACTGTGTTAGTTGAGGAATGATCTCTGTCCCTTCGTATGATTGTGATGACATTGCAACTTTCAGAGAGACATGGTTCAACCATATTGATGACAGTGTTATTTCCAAGGTAAGCATAGTTGACTTTTGCCTTCATATTAGGCTAAGAAGTTGAAACCTTTTGACCATGTTTCTGAAATGGTTCTATGAATGTTGTATGATCATTATTGCTTATGGGATTGTCAATTGTGATGTCTCCACTATCGATCAAATCTTGAATGGTATGCTTCAAGTGGTAGCAACTACTAGTTTTGTGACCTTTACTCTGATGGAAATCATAGAATTCATTATCATTCCACCATATCGGTTTGGGGTCCTGAGCATTCGGTCAGATTGGTGGTAAAGAGATAATGTTATTAGCTAGTAGAGTTTTCATAGCCAATTCTAAAGACTCTCCTAGAGGAGTAAATTTTTTATGTTTATCCCATTTTTTGAATTCTGGCTTCCTTTGAGATGGTTGAGAAGACTTTTGCTCAGAAGCTTTAATGGCTTGAGTGCCAAGAGTGAGATTATAAGCTGGTGCCTTTGATGGGGCACAGACAGTGTCAATGATGCCATCTGTGATGATGCCTTTGTTCTTGTTCCAATTTTTGTTCTTGTCTTTGGAACTAGATCTAGATTCGTACTTGTCTTTTTAGAGTGTGATTTCCCCTTTTTTTACAAGCACTTTTTCAATTTTGATAGCATTATCCACTATTTTGTCAAAAGATGTATGATCTTGCATTTGTAAGGGATAATTGAGCTCTAAAACAAGGTTATTGATAAAGATTTCAAGTTTCTCCATTTCGGGAATTGGTCTAGCATATAGAGAGAACTTCTTTCGCCACCTTTTGAGGAAAGTTAGGAATGATTATCCTGGATATTGTTTGAGATTACAAATATCAATCATGGTGACCGAATGCTGAATATTGTAGGAATATTTTTGATAAAACAATTTAATCAATTCCTCAAATGTTTTGATCATAGGAGGCAATCTTGAAAACCACTGAATGGATGCTCCACCCAGAGATCTAGGAAAAAGATGCATCAGATAGGTTGATTCATGCATGAATTCCATGGATTGCATACAAAACTCTCTGACATGATCTCGAGGATCAGAGTTTCCATCATACTTATCATACTTTGGCATCTTGACTTTTTTTAGAAATGGTGGCATACACAAGTTTTTGTCAAAAGGAAAAGGGCATAGAGCTTCCATGGAGAACTCTTTGTGTTCCTTTTCTTTCTCAAGATTGTTAAATTTGACTTGTAAAGGATGTATCTGTTTCATCATAGCTGTGAGTGGAGTTTCTTCCTCATGAATAATGATATCTTCAACATTAAAGTTGGGAGGAAGTTTAGCTCCTTGATGAGCTAGTTGTAAAAAGTAGGCTTCTCTATTTTCTTTCAAGAAATGTCTCATCATCTTGTTAAATTCATCGTCATTTTGGTAGCGAGCAATTTCTTCAGGTGTGGGTTCTTAATCTGCACCATGTTGAGATTGAACTCTTTGAGAGCCAAAATTTGTCCCTACTTGAGACATGGTAGGATTTCATGGACTCCCTGGATTAGATTGATGATGGGTATGTTGAGTACCTCCGTGAGTCAATGGAGGGGGTACGTAACCAGATTTCAATCGATAGTTTCCAAGACCATCATCCTCGTAAAGACTAGAATTGATGAGTTGCTCAAAATTTGGATTTTGGATAGTGGTAATAGATTTCTTGTGAGAGGAAGCTCTAGTCTCCACCATCAACTTTGAATGAAACAAAAGAATAAGATTCAGATAACTGAAGAATGAATTGAATCAAGATGATCAGATGATGCAACCTTGTCAAGGTTTGATTGATTTGAAGATTTGATTAGATGTGGATGAAGGATACTATGCCCTGGATGTATGGGTAGGTTCCCAAAAGATAGCGGACAAGATATCACAACACTTAGTCATTTTGATGATTGATTGATTGAAGATTGATAGTCATGACAAGGTTTTGACACGAGATGATAAAGACTCAAATCAATTAGACAAAAAGCTGAATCAAATTCAAAAAGCCACTTTAAGAAAACGATTGGACTCTTAATAGCTACTGCTCTATTCCTGACACAATGATCTGCTTGACAGATTCTGAAACTAGGCTGAAAGAGCTCAATATCTGACAATCCTGACAATTTTTTGACAACTTTTAAAAATTTCCCAAACGACACTCTGAAAAACTTGTATGACAGTGGGTGAGCTATGAAATGACAGTTGAAAAACTTGTATGACAGTTGCAAGTAGGATTTTGACTTTGAGAATTTGCTGGCAGAAAGACTCGTATGACACTGGGTTCTTTACCATACGACAGATGGGTAGTAATGAAATGACACTTGATAGAAACTCGTATGACTTTCTGACCTCTTGATATGACTTTTGACTCCAGAAAAGAATTTTACTTCAGATTTTGCAAATTTTGAGTTTTTAGATTCAGATTATTTGCAAATTGTACTATCCAGATCTGAGGATTGTAATAGATTTGTTCATTTTCAGTAACTAGATAGATAAACAAGCACGCAAAATAGCAAGCAAGTGATTTCAAGCATGTCTAAAAATAATGAATAAGGGCAAAAGCAACCTTGCGCATGAACAATCAAGTGACTTATTCGTTCTAATCCTCAAAAGCGCTAATTGTGTATGTTCCAAAAATGTTTTGCAATAATGCACATATACCCTATAAAATGAAAATTTGGCCTTGCTAGGGTTTTTAGTAATGGTTTGACTCGGCAACTTTTATGATCCAAAGGGGTGAACTCTAATCCCAGCGCACCAGGGTTTTGACACAGTCTGAGAACTTAATCTTTAGAAGCTTCTAGGGAGAGCTGACAACCCAACAATGAACCATACTCATGGAGATTTCTTCCACAAGGACATTTATATAGCGGCTGTCACTACCACGGTGAAAATGGCTATGACCGCTTGAGGTTCCATCAACGCAGTTTTCCCTATGAAGGGATTGTTCGCTATGGTTAACCCTATCTAAAGATGACTCACAATAGTATACCACAAGGGGACTTGGCTCCAGATCCAAGGTTTTTGGCACCTTTTCACTTTTAACCCAAACAAAGCAAGCAGATTAATCCGACACACTAAGACAAAGTTTTGCTTCACCAAGGTCTATGATGCCAACTCCACGTGATCTATCAACCTCTCTAGGGAGAGAATGTATCAATCAATAAGAGAAGGTGCACTAACCAATTTTGATTCACCAAAGCTCATGATGTCAACCCCATGTGATCTATCAACCTCTCCTGGGAGAGAATGTATCGATCAATAAGAGAAGACACACTAACCAAGTTGAATGTAAAACACACTAAGTATCCTCCCTACCTATAAGGATTCTGTCATCAAGAAAAATTTCACTAGGAATCCAATCTCTGAAGAATCATGAATAGTGTTCATAGGGCCTAATTACTATGTGAGCACAGATATATTCCCGAAAGCAAATCTACCAAAAGTACCCAAAAAGTAGAAAGAGGAACACTTAACGCTTAAAGAGAATATGAGATGAGTCCACAAGGTGGAACACTTAACACCTCACACAAGCTGAAAATGATTCCCCAACTTAGAAAACAAGTGAGTTCCTAAAAGCACAAAAGGGTTGCCAAGTGGAACACTTAACGCTTTTGTCCTGTTGACCCCTCCCCTTTATGGCCCTGAGATTGCAACTATGGGGTGGAAATGAGGGGCCAGAAGATTAGCAAGTCCAATAACCTAAGATAGCAATCAAGATCAATCACAAGTATCTAAGACTACTTAATGAATCCTTAAGGGGTCACAACCTAGTATCAATTATGCAAGTGTGTAGAAATAGACAAAAGCATGAAAAGATGCACACAAGCCAGACACATAACATGTTTATTTTAAGTCCAAATCGAAATGTTATTAGATGAAGGAGAATACCTAGGATCCTCGCAACATGCTTAGTAGATTTTACTTGATTTTTAGCAATTCTTATTGAGCTTTTCTATGCAAGCAAGTGACGAACTCTCCAACAAGCAAACAAGCAAACAGGATATGCAAAATATATTCAACTTATGAAAACCATAGGGTTAGCTCTAAAAATCAATTATTATCAACAATAATAACCAGAAATTAACTCAAATGAAAACTCATACCATTTATTGAACCATGTAAAAAAAATAAGTGCATACCCATCACAAAACTTTTTTTTTTTTTTGCTGCATTTGACCTAGTCAACAAGATCTAATTTTTCTTTTATGATTTTGGCCACTAAAATAGAAATTAAAAATAGAGACCCCTACTAAAAAATAGAGAGCTTTCCAAAAATGTCAAAATTTTAAAAAAATCTATTCATTTGTGCCCTAGAGACCCGTTTTATCCAAACAGACCAATTTTTGTAAATTGACTATTTGAGCTATTATATTGCATCCAAATTTAAAATACAAAGAATGGACCCCCTGTATAATTTAAAGAGCTTTCCAAAAATATTAAAATTTCTGAAAAAATGATGATTTGCGTCAGATATTAATTTTTTTTCAAATTTCAAAAAAAATTATTAAAAATTTAAAACATCTCAAAAAATTCTAAATTTTTAACTGTAGCTTCCCTTCTATGTCGCCAACTCACCAAAAAAAATTTAGACCAAAAAACTAAGCTGTTTGAGAGATGAAATTAAATCTTTGAAACTTTGGGGTTTTAGCTCCCAAAAAAATCAAAACCGGCATGCAAAGGTGGGTTGCCCCACGGTGGGTGCCAGAAATGTGTGTGTGAAAATTGTACCTAATCTGTAGACACAACACTTCAGTAAAACATTAGAGGTTAGCTATAATCAAAATCATGCAAAATTGAAAACTATCTAACCAAGTGATTTACTGCCTTCTAGTAGGTGCGAGATTAATGTTCTCAGATTGTTATCGAGATCAGTGACTTAGATGACACCTAAATAAAGGATTTGAGTGCAATTGATCTAGATATGAATTGAATGCAATTAATCTATATTTTTTTTATTTTCTATGCAATAATAATGAAAAACTGATATGAATCTATGCTAATATGGAAATTGATATGCTAAAATGATCTAACAATGATATGAAAAAGAATCTAAATGAATGTAAAAAAACAAACAAATTGATCTCACAATAGCCTTGATTTGCAACAAGCTTTGATTCTCCTAATTCCAATTCTCCAGTGTGATTGTGCAAAAATATGAGATGCTTGGATGCAAATTTGAGAGATGAATTATGAAGAGCTGAGCCTTGTTTTTATAGAAATCCAAGGCTTTGGAAGTTGTGAAAGAAAGCTATAAATCACTCAAATAACTCAGGTTGAATTTTGAGTTATTTTTAAATAACAGATAATTAAGTCACAAAAATCATGCAAAAGCACAGTTCAACTCGAATTAGAAGTTTAGATCCACTTTAAAACTCAAAAAGATGTTGAGTTTCAAAAAGCTAACAACTTACATTGATTTTCCAATTTTGAGTTTAACTGGTCCTTGAATGTGCACATGGATAATTATGATTTAATAAATAAATAAAGTGATTTATTCTCAACTTAACTGCTTTTTGAAAATAAATAATTAATTTATGGGTTAATTAACTATTTTACCAAACATTTTTATTAAAAATTATATTATTAAATAATGACAACTTGCTTTAATTAATTAAATAAGAATTTAATCAATTATTCATATGATATTAGATTTATTGTCAAAATTAAATAATACAATTAATAATAGATAGAATTAAATTTAATTACACAATTAAGTGGCAAATATTAAATCTAATTAATTAAATATGAAAATATTCAATTAATCAAACTTTAGGATAAATGTGATTTATTGCCAAATAATTATAAAATTAAAGATAATTATGATGATTAGGAATATTACTAGGAATATTCCCCGATGCAGAATTTAAGATAATCAATTATGATTCGATGATGTTTAGATGTGCCTTAGATTAGGACTTTGATGTGGATTTCGTTCGAATTGAAGATGTAGGAGATTAATGAACTTATAGCCCATTTTTGGGGTATTACAAAGGCAGCTAACTATGTTAGTTGATGACTATGAGAGAAATTTCTTTGAACTCAATCCATACTCAGGATATAAGGATGATGAATCCATGCTGACTCAACACTTCCTTAGAGGACTCTACGGTCGCTTGGTTAGCAGCATAAAAATGTTCAAACCTCAGACAGTTAATGATGCAGTCGTCAAGGCTCATCTTGTGTAACAAAATGTAGCCTTGGAGTTTGGAGGTCAGATTAGATTGCCAAGGGGGTAATGCCTTTCAGGTCAGGTCAAGTTTCAAAGGGAATCTATCTCAAGGAGCACCTAGACCTAAAAACTATCCTCCTAAAGGAAGTTAGAACCACCAGAAAAGAAAATTTCATAGCAACAACAATAGTAATTACAATGGTAACAACCATAAAAATGAGGGTTCTCAATCTAACAATCCTCACAACTAGAAGCATGCAAAGCGATACCTAAACCCTCAACCAGATCAAAGTATGCCTTAGAACTCTAGTTAGGGTAGCTATCAGTAGTCTAGTGCACCTTCTATAGGGAGGAATTTTGTTAAGAACCTAGGATGTTACTATTGTGGTCAACATGGTCACATTGCAGTCAATTGCCCTCATAAATCTACCCCAATAGCTAGCTATAGACAGGCCACTTCAGAACCAACAGTAGGTAATGTAGGTAGAACTCACAAACTATTTGCCACATTAGACCATGGACAAGCCAATCATCAAGGACCAGTCATCAAAACCCCGGGTTTGTTAAGGGGTATCTCTACCACTATACTATTTGATTCAGGAGCAAAAAATTATTTTATTTCTCCTTCTTTAGTAGAGCAATGTGGGATGAAGATAGTAAGGCAGGAAGATAGGTGGTAGGTTGAGCTAGCCTTTAGGGTAAGAATAGCCTCTGACTCTTGTGTGTAGAGTTGAAAGTAAGAGCTTGGAATTTTTTCCACCTTAGTAGATCTCTGAGTTATTCCTCTAGGTTCATATGGAGTAGTTTTGGGTATGGATTGGTTGGATGCTCACAAAGCCACTTTGGATTATAGAAATAAAAGCATTCATTGTTCAGATGACCTAGGAGAACCTAAGAAGATTGTTGGGGTGCAATGACCCATCTCTCTCCGCATGATTTCTGTGATGCAACTCAAGAAGTGCATGCACAAAGGATGCCAATTATTTGCAGTCTCAGTAGAGGACTTGGACCAAGGAGAAAGTAGGGATGTATCACTAGATCATCCCCTATTACAGGAGTACTTGGATGTTTTTCTGAAGGAAATTCTAGGAATGCCACCCAAGAGGGACACTGACTTCCAAATTGAGTTGGTTCCAGGAGTAGAACCAATCTCCAAAGCTTCGTACCATATGACCACACAGGAACTTGGGGAACTTAAGCTTTAGCTAGAAGGGATTTTGGAAAAAGGATTTATCAGACCTAGTGTATCACCATGGGGTGCACCAATAATATTTGTGAAGAAGAAAGATGGCTCTCTTCGATTTTTCATCGACTATCATCAACTCAACAAAGTCATGATCAATAATCAGTATCCTTTACCCCACATTGATGATCTATTTGATCAAATGAAAGGGGCAAAAATATTTTCAAAAATTGATCTCAAGTCAGGATACCATCAACTTACAATTCAGGAAGCTGATATTCATCGAACAACTTTCCATACTAGGTATGGTCACTATGAGTTCACCATGGTACCATTTGGGTTAACAAACACTCCTTCTATATTCATGAGCTTAATGAATGGGGTTTTCAGAACCTACTTGGATAAATTTGTGATAGTAATCTTAGATGATATCTTAGTGTTCTTTAAAACTCTTAAAGAGCATGAGATTCATCTTCACCAAGTATTGCAATGCCTTAGAGAAAATCAACTTTATGCCAATGTAGAAAAGTGAATTCTTTCAAACAGAGGTTAAGTATCTTGGACATGTCATTTCAAGAAGTGGCATTACTATTGATCTAGCCAAAATCCAAGCCATAGTGGAATGGCCAACTCTGACTAACATCCCTGAAGTTCAGAGCTTTATGGGGCTTGCTGGCTATTTTAGATGATTTTTTAGAGAATTCTCTCAGATAGCTCATCCCATTACTTCCTTGCAAAGGAAAGGTAAGAAGTTTATATGGTCAGAAAAATGTGAGGCTGCTTTCCAATGTTTGAAGGAAAGATTAACTAGTGCTCCAATCTTGGTGGTCCCCAAACCATCATGAAACTTTGTAGTTTGTATAGATGCCTCAGTAGAAGGGATTAGGGTAGTTCTTATGAAAGAAGGATAAGTTGTTGCTTATGAGTCTAGAAAACCTAAAGATCATGAGCTCAACTACCCTACCCACAACCTAGAGCTAGCAGTGGTAGTTCATGCATTAGTATAATGGAGACATTTTATGTTGGATCATAAGTTTGAGCTCCAAATAGATCATCAAAGACTTCAGTACATCTTCTCTCAGCTTAACCTTAATGTTAGGCAATGCAGATGGATGGAATTTATATGTGAATATGATTTCAAGGTTAAGTACATCCAAGGGAAGATGAATGTAGTGGTAGATGCTTTGAGCAAACCCAGGCATGTCTTATCAACACTATCCCTAAGTACAGATTTGGAGAAAAGAATCAAGGAGGCTCTCATTTTTTAATTCTTGGTTTTAGGATGTAAAAGTAGAATTAGAATCAGGAAGACCCTTGGAAGGTCATTTTTTAGGATATTCTTTAAATACCCTTGGGTTTTTGCGATAGAAAAATAGAATTTATGTGCCCATGGCAGGATATCTTCGTGCACTTATCCTTTCAAAAATCCACAAGGCCCCCTATTTGGCACATCCAGGGGTAAAGAAAATGTATGCTGACCTATGCTAGTTTTACTATTGGTCAGGAATGAAGAAATATATTGTATACTACATGGATAGATGTTTGGAATGTCAGAGAGTGAAAATAGAGCATCAACACCCCGCTGGTCTATTGCAACCTCACCTAGTGCCAGAATGGAAATGGGACATTATTTGCATGGATTTTGTTGTGGGACTCCCAATTAATCCTAGGATACATGATGCTATAATGATAATAGTTGATAGGCTCACCAAGGTAGCCCATTTCTCTCCCATGCAGTCCTCCAATTCAGTCACTTCCATAGCCAGAGTATTTATGAAGGACATTGTGAGACTCCATGGAATTCCTAGGAAGAACATATCTGATCATGATCTAGTATTCACATCAGCTCTTTGGACTTCACTTCAACACACTTTAGGGACTCAACTCAACTTCAGTTCAGCCTATCACCCTGAGATAGATGGGAAGATAGAGTGAGTCAATCAGGTTCTTGAGGATATGCTTAGAATGTATGTTATGGACAGACAGACCTATTGGGAAGAGTATCTATATTTGGTGGAGTTTTCTTATAATAATAGTTATCATAGTTTCATAGGTATGTGCCCTTTTCAGGCTCTGTATGGCCATATGTGTGACACTCCCTTAATTTCAGACCGATTGGAAGACATGGTACTTCTAGGCCTTGAGATGTTACAAGATATGGAGTAGTAGGTCAAGCATATTAGAGAGCATATTTTGATAGCTCAGGATAGGCAGAAGAAATATGTAGATGCTCACAGGATTGATGTACACTTCATCCTTGGTGATAGAGGTTTCGTCAAGGTAAGCCCATGAAAGATTCCAATCCGTTATGGAAAAGGCTCCAAGTTGGCACCCCAATTTGTTGGCCCTTTTGAAGTCCTTGAGAGGATAGGACCAATAGCTTATCACCTTGCCTTGCCACCCAGCCTTGCTTGCATTCATGATATATTTCATGTTTCAGTTCTTAGAAAATATCTTCCTAATGTAACTCATGTTTTGGATTGGAATGTATTACAGGTAGCAGATGGGAAGCTGGCTTTAGAGCCAGCACGCATTTTGCTGCAGTGGACATTGACCCTTAGGGGTCACACCATAGAGCAGGAAAGAGTCTAATGGGACCCCAATGATGATTCCTCCGCCACTTGGTAGGATGTTGCTAGACTTAGAGATACTTATCCTTGTCTATTTGTAGGCTTCCAAGAGTAAGCCTAACTCTAGGGGGGGAGGATGTAATACCCTCTCCTATGGTGATACTTTGACTTTCTAATTTGGACATTTTATTATGATGGTTAGAACAATATGTTTACATTTATGCTTTATGAAATATGTTATATGATGTTTAGATAGATTTATTATGGTTATTTTTATATGTTCATGAAATTGGAAATCATTTATCTTTGTATTGATGAAGCTAACCCAAGGATTTGAGACTAACCACTATTATCTATGATGTTTTATGGTTCATGTATATGTGTTTGATGTGCTTTTATGACTCAGGTTGAAGTCATAATTACTCACTTAGTTGAGGTCCACATGATGTATCAATCCTGGTCATCTATTTTCATATATATGATTGTATGTATATCCATATGTGTACATGTATCTCTTCTTGGTGATGCAGGATTGTAGGTACCAGCTATTGTCTCCACCTGGCTTCACACGTCTGAGTGCTCCCTCAAAATCCTTGATCATTGTTGTTGTTACAAAGATATCACCAGATTCCATGGGAAGGAACTCTACCCTTGAACCTTTTATCCTTAGGTGGGGGAATTCCTGAGTCAGTCTCCTATGTGGATGATGCATCTTGGATGTTGGATTGTTTTTTTTCATTTCTGAAAGGTTTATGTTTTGATTAGGATTATGTGTGTTAAGGAATCTCTTATGTTATGTTAGTAAATATGGATATATATAGATGCATACATATTTATATGTGTGTAGAGTATGATTATATTTTGTGGATATAAATTAGTAGTGGATTTAAATTATAATGTATTTGGTTTAAATAATAATACTCATAATATTTAAATATTTGTAATATTAATAATAGTGTGCCTTACTTATGGTATATGTACACATGAGCATATGGGTGCACACATATGCGTATGGATACATATATAAATATATATTATTATATAATAAATTAATTATTTGAAGGAAATCATTATAAGGCTATAGTAAATCTATGTTATTTTTATACTTGGAAAATGCCTTTGGTAAATTACTACAGTAGGTTAGTAAAGTATTCCTAAAAATTTTATTACCTATTTTGCCACCCTTAAATCTAGGAGTCATCGATTAAAGTTTTATTAAATAAAATTTATTTATCCCTTCATGGGAATGGTTCTGTAAACCATATTATTAACGAATAACTGATGGATATTTGGGATGGTTGCATTGGTTGGATTACCCATGCAACCACTCCCTCCAATATATATACATAAGAGATCTCATGTGTGAGAGGGTGTTGGATAGGAGTTGATTCGAGAACAGACAATAATAGGATGAGAGTTATGCTTGTAGGAAAGTTATATTGGTGAGGAGAGAGTTTATTATTCTTTGAGATTGGCATTTGGTTGCTTCTGGTAGAGGCTAGAGATTGCATCCAAAAGGACTTGAAGGAGTGCTAGAAGAGATTGAGAGGATTGGATCCTTCTTCACCAAACAGAATCCCCGTGGGACTTGAGGTTGGAATCCATCCTGAGAGATAATTATCTATTATGATATGATTTTGATGAAAGTCTGGTTGAATGTTTCTTTCTATGCTTTGTTGTCTACATAAATTGTGAAATGTTTATGTTATATATATCATTGTGTCTGTATTATTGATTAGGAGATTAGGATCATGTTTAAATAGAATTATTTCCTATGTTATATGAATATGAATATTTCTTCTTCCTTGCATTTTTAAGAGTCTGTATACTCCATAGTACTTTCCTTGTATCTACTTTCATTTTTAGAATGTTTAAGAGTGCTTCCAAGCCTTAGAATAATTGTTTCATCTTTGTTGGTTCATGTTAGTTTTTTCACCACTTTTCATTGTTCAAATCTAGAGTAGGTTTAGATGGCTGGTAATCCTAGTTGGAGAGCCATTTTTACATGAAAAGTAGGGGATCTCAAATGGGTCTTGCCTAGATTAGGCATCCACGGCCCACATAATGCCTAGTTTTACCCAATAGTTGGATTTGTCAGTCATTTTTTTTAATTTTCTATCATTATTTTTAACTACGTAGCTCTGTGGACCAACTTCATAGTTCCCATGACCAATTGCGTAGTTCTAGGCCCCAAGTACACAATTCCTTGGACCAATTGCATAGTTTGATCTTGGGTTAGGATTTAGGCCAATTTTGAGATGTAGGGGTCCCGAGGTGACTTGTGGATAACCCTAAGTGATTTTGGGGCATTTTGTGTCATCTATGGTTTCCCTTAAGTTGTTTTGTGAATGTTATTATGTGTTGATTATGGTTTTCAGTACTTGGCTTGTACTTAAGTCCTTTTTATGAGGCCACAACCTAATTTGGTGGCAGGATTTATACAAATATAACACTTATAAATACATTCCAAGATGTTTGAGATAGGTTTCAACTTCATAGGAGTTAAGATGCAAATTCTAGATTTTGGAGATTTCTAAAAAAATTCAGACTTAGCCAAATTTCAGGCATAGGAGGTTTCCATAGATGGAGCATTATGTTTTGCATATGGAATTTTTTATAAACTATATATGTTCATTACTTGTTTGGTTGAGGTTATATGGTGCATTTAGATTCTTTAATAAGGTTTAGGATGTGTTTAGGAATAAGGATTAGGGTTTAGGGTTGTCTGGAGGATTAGGACTATTCTAGGTCTTCCTAAACGTTCCTAATTATTCCTAAACGTCCCTAAACTTTCCTATTTTTTTCCTATTCTTTGATGCAATTTCTTAGATGTGTTTATGATGTGTTTTATTTCATGTATGATTTGATGTGTGGGTTAAGGGTAGAAAACCTAAGAACACTAAGTGAGTGGCTCTCAGTGTGGGGCTAGGATCCTAAGTGGCTTGTACCAGGAGAACCAACTGAAGAGTTGTTTTAACAAGTGATAACTTAATTTAAAATTATGGGAATGGGTTCAAACACTAAAAAGATTAATGTATGCCTTTCCCATTCCATTAGTGCTAGTAAAGGCTATGGATGGGAGTAGGAGAAGCTACCTATGCATAGGTACAATCAAATGGCACTTGTTTATATGAAAGGCATTCGATTCCGCATGTGCCTACTTGGGGGCTGGGAAAAAGAGTGGCTAGTACCAAGACAACCCAAGGGGTGAGGGCTATGTGATGACACTCACTTAGCTTGTTTCTTAGAGTTTCTACCAAATCTTACATCCTTTTGGGAAATGATTTATACTTTGATCTTCTTTTCATTTTCTATTTGGGAAAGGTTACCCAACCCTACGTATGGCCTAGTTATCACTTACTTTTGGACTTTGGTGTTTATCTCCTAGCATGGGGTAGTGGGCCTTTTGGTATCCATGTGGTTGGGTGGTAAATATTTTTATTGAGGTACCTTTTGGAGATGTAGTGCTTAAGGATTCATGCTTGCATAATGCTCCAATTTTTTAAGGATGAAGACTTTGTACTTATCTTTCATGTTATTCAAATTAAATATTGTTACCTCCCAAGAGGAGATGAATGTAATGTAATCAATAATGTATTTCAAAATGATGTATTTGGAATGGGTAGACTTAGGAAAAAGGAAAAGAGAAAGCATAAACTTTATGTAAATGATGCTGTTGGAAAAGAAAGGATTTTGTAAGATTTCACATTATTGTTGATTAAGGGAAAAGCTATTGAAATGAATGTAATATGTGCAATGTATCCAATGTTTAGATGATTCTATTATGTGGTATTAATTTTTTAAATGTTATATCATTCATAAAGTGTACTTAGGAATATAGATGGATTTAAATGGCAAATTGAAATGAAAGTACCTTGTATTTCTTTATAAAGAATCTTCAAATGTTGTGATGTAGTTTTCTTTAAAAGTAAATCATGTTGCTAGTATACTTAATGGACTTAAATGAATTGTGCATTAAGTAAGAAGGGAACTCTGGGAGGAATCTAACTTAAACTATGTTTTGTTTATGTAATTCTTTTAAAAATTCAAAAAATTTCATAAATTATTACTTAGGTTTTCTTATCCAAAGAGAATATGTGTTCTCTTCCCCAGTTCCCTTGTAGGGAATGACATTGAGTACCTAATATAGTTTTTGTCACTAAGAATTGCACCCAATTTTCTAAGTGTTAAAACCCAGCAATCCTGTGAAACATGGGACTACTCTCAAGCTGTGGGAAGGAAACTTTGATGCCAGCAACTTCCCCATTTTCAAAAGGAGGGTTTGATTAAAATGACGCATTGTTTGATTCTCCCCTCTTTTTTCGGGTTAAGATTCTTCAATCATTCTTCTTATTCTTTATTTTCAGTGCCCTTTTATTGTATGTGGGTTTTAATTAAAAAATGTAAATATTTTAAAATGTGTTTCCCCATTTTGGGTTGAGATCATTTTAGAATACAATTAAATCCACATTTTGCGTCATAGTGGCGATAGGGTTTTAAACATAAGTCAATGCAGGAATATTAATGTAAATTTTTGTTATGGTATTTTATAAACTATCATTAGAATATTGTTAATGCATGACAAAGAGGGTCAGAATGGTCTCTTTTTGACCATCTATTCTAGGAGTCAATTTTTTTTTGTTACCCTATAAACTTGGGAATCTGGTATCCAAGTTTATGAGGTAGCCTCATGGGCCTATTTTGAGATCTTTTCCATTCTTAGGGGTAGAGGAGGTGTTAATGAAGATTCCTAGATTCTTTTTATATACCTCTCACTTGCATGATTAAGGTTAGCTCTTCATTCTATTCTCTCTGATATGAGTGTTGTAGCTCTGAGAGACACATCTTGTACTTAGCTTCTTTTTAGCAATAAAAATTGATCCTTCTTGTTTCCCTATAGTTTCAAAATTCTTCTTATTGAATCTCATGAAAGATTATTGTGATGTTATTGCATCCTTAATCTACATGTTGATCCAATTGAATGTTCAGGAATTTATCTTGGCTCTGTAGTGTTAATTCAAGTACAAACTGAAAAAATTAGAATTGTGGAAACATTTTCCCTTCTCTATGTTTCAAGTACCCTATTTCCTAAGGAGTTTAAGGTAGTAGAATCAAGTTGTGAAGTGTAGTTTTGTCTTTTCCATTGTAGTAAGCTTAATTCAGTTGTGGATATTCTTTTAAATTTGGTGGTTCAGCTAGTTTTTCAAAATTGGTTTCAGTTATTTGTTTCATGCACTTTATCCCCTTCCTCCTAAAGTTAGTCAGTTTTAAAGTGATCCAAGGGGAAGTTGGCCTCTAATCCAGAGGTCTAATTTGGAATAGGTTACCCCCAACTTGAGAGTAGTCCCATGTTTCACAAGATTGTTGGGTTTTAACATGTAGAAAATCGGGTGCAATCCTTAGTGACAACATTTATCAAGTTTAAAACATGGCCGTCAATCTTGATCCCTTCTCGGCACATCAGATGATCCTCATAAATCATCATAACAATCAAATAAGCTTTAAAAAGGCATGCCATATCATTATATCTCAGCATCCAATCAGGGACGAGCACCTCATCATGACTAGGCAATGGACCCACTTTATTTTTACCATAGCAAGCACCTTAACCACATTCAATCTGGTGAACTGGAAAATGATAGATTTATCTAAGTCACAAAACACTTTTCTAAACTAGGGTTTTTTTTGGAGATCACATGAACAAAGGCATTCATGTGATCGCTTAATATATCCTTGACCTAATGTTTCATTGGGAGAATAAGTGTCAACCGCTCGATCAAATTTTGTCAACGGCCCAGATTCAGTCTCTGAATTCTCTTTATCTTTAACCCAACTTGATTTGGCATTTCAAGGACTGAGGCAATCTCCTAGTTGCTAAACAAATTAACTAACCCATGCTCAGTTCAAAGATCATACGACTGAAGTATTCACTAGATCGCCAAGTCTTTTCTTAACCCTAAGTTTTATCAAGTGAATAAGCACTAGACGTCAATCATATCTTCATCTTGTGGTCCTTTTTGATTAGCTAAATACCCCCTGACTTAACTCATCTTATCCAGTGAATACATGAACAAAGCTTTCTCCAATTCACTAAATGTATCACTTAGCCGGGGTCACATTTGGAGAAAAAGAGAACAAATCATTCACCAAGTCGCCAGATAAAAACCTTAACCTCAGTTATATCTCAAGAATAAATGCTGACCATTGATCTTTCTTATCATCCACAACTATCATTGAATGAAAAAGCCCAAAACTTAACTCACCTTATATCAAGTGATTCAGTGAACAAAGAGAAAACCTAAATTGTCTTTAATTGTGGTCATATTAAGAGACTATGCGACTGAGCATTCTCACATTCGCTAGATAAATGCTTGAACTTGAGTTAAATAATGAGACCATATGAAAGCCTCAGCTACCAGATCACTGAATCATAAATTTAACCACCCAGGACTAACCTTTCTCTAACCTTGACTTAACCCAGGCCCATCTGGAGATTATGCAAACAAAGGACTTCACAAAATCGCTAAATCTTTTATTAACCATGGATTATATTTGGAGAAATAGCACCACCCATTGATCAAGATCTGCATCAATGGTTCTTATTTAATCTTTGAATGCTTCCTACCCTGACCGGATATCTGGAGATTCAATGACAGAAGCAAACATAAACCACTCACTGAGTTGCTAGATGCTAGGAACTTAGCCACCAAGATTGAGAGATTACGTGAATACATAGTCGCTAGATCACCAAATAAAAAAACTACCACCCAAGAACTTAGAGATTCAACGAATAGAATAAAGTATGTGCAGGAAAAAAGAGTTAAGTGACCAAGAAAAAGGTAACAGAGACATAGAAATGGCTAGGTTTTTTGGACTTAGGCAATTTTATGAAACCCTAGGACATGGATAAACCCTATTTCTTAGACCTTGAAACTACAATTTCTCTCTTTTTTTTACACCAAGATTCATGCGATCTTAAATGGGGCTTGATCACATCTTGGTTAATCCATGGATCAGGGCACAAGCCATAAAACATTATATATCTTCTTTGCAGACCAAAACAAGATGCAATAGGACATGGAAATTTTCTAGGGTTTTTTGTAGGAATAGGCCATTTTCTCTAGATTTTTTACATTGGTTAGAAAATGGACTAACAGTGGCTCTGACTGGGGATGTATGCCTCTTATAGGCATAGAAAGAACTTAGAATCTTTGGGAAAGAAGACCACCTACTAGGAAAAACTTGCAAGGCACCTCTTCAAAAATAAGCAGAGCTAAAACAAGAAAGGGGGAAAGAAACACACAACTAAAAGGGAAAAATAACCTATTGTTCACGGATAAAGAGAGTACCTTATGAAAATTACAACTTCAAAAATTTTCCATGAACTGGCAATTCCAAAACATTTCCAACCAAATTCTTCAAGATATAAGAATCAGATCCCCATTTTGCATCAATGAGATAGGGTCCCAACCATATTGGGTCAAATTTACTATGCTTACCCCTATCTTCCAACCTAGCATTCCACATTAGAACCAAATCATTAATGCAAAAACTTCTAACTATGGTCATCTTGTCATACAGGCTCTTATACTGTAACTACAAGTTGATATTCTTGCCATGAGCCTCTCTTCTTGATTCATCCAATTGTATCAGATCCTCCAATTAGATCCTCATCTCATTATCCAAATCATCATCATATATTTGGATGAACTTATACATCTGCATTAGATTATTTTGTGGCAACCTTGCATGAATTCCATATACTAAGTCAAAAGGAGCACAATGAATTTCCTTTTTCAATGTCACTCTATGAGCCCATAGAGCCAGCTACAACTTGGAATCCCATGATTTCTTGTTTTTATCAAGAACTCCTTTCAAAATCTTTATCAAGCTCTTTTTACTTGATTTTGTTATGAATGGGAACACTAAGAGGGGAGGGGGCTGAATCAGTGTTCACTATATTTAGTCTTTTTACTTTACTCTTAAACTTAACTTGAATGCTTAAGTATTGAAATGAACATTAACATAAAAAAGATAGATGAACACAACACATAACACCAATATAGTTACGGGGAAACCCCAATAGGTAAAAACCTCGATGGGAATTGACACCCACTAATAATCTTTACTAGTGTCTTATGGTCCTTGTTAGAAGATCCTTAACCCTATTAGGAGTTGTCTTTACAATGCATTTAGGTGCATAGCCTTTACAAAATAATATTATAGTTGCTAATCACATTACCAACAGTTGGCTACATACACTATTTTGTTCTGGCATTCACTATCTGTGTAACTTCAACTGTCTATATCTTTGTCATACTAAATCTTCTGATCATGCACTTTTAGACTAAGCATGAAGATACTCTTACCATCTTATCTTCTAGGGTGCATAACATAACTCAGTCATACGCATGTGTGATGATGCTTTGATCTACTGGTGCTCTGTTAAATGTCAAATCTTTTGTACTTAGCCAAATACTAATCTTCTGATGATGTGCGCTGACTCCAAAACTCCATATGAATTTGTTGCCATAATGACAACACTATATTAAGTCATATACAATAGTATAGTCAACTTGCCAACAATCTCCCCCTTTGTCATTGATGGCAATAAAGGAATATGGAAAAGTTACTATTTGTCCTCTTATACAAAAACTCTACCTTATATCTCAATTAGTCTTATTACTATACATCTTCTTTACATATCTATAACTTCATATTCTATACATACTCCCCCTTTGACATTAATGACAAAGGTGCTTAAGAAAACCAAATCTCTACAAGTACTTACAAGAAAAGTACATCCAGATATTCTATCTACAACTTGTGGATCTCCTTCTTCCAGAATGTAATCATTGCATTGACTGTTTGGAGATGGGCGCATAATGCCTAAGTCAGCTTCTCCATCTTCTCAAAATCTGAGCTAGGACCTTGATCATATGTCACCATGGTGGCCTCGATCTCCTTGATGTTTTGAATTAGTACAACTAAATAAGGGTGCAAGAGCATTCCTTAGCTGTGATTGCCTTGCCTTTATCTTAGACATCTCCTTTTATGCTCTTTCAATCTTGTCAATCTTCCCTTGATATACATTATTACACATATTTACATCAGAGGAGGGATCTTCCACAGATTTCCTCACATTCTCTATCATAGCCTCTGCCTCTTGGATCTATTGGTATAGATCAGCTGTTAACTTGTCCTGGTTCATGCAGTCAACAATAATCTTCCTGCCCTTTGCTGCAAACTCTTTTAAGGATGCTTGCCCAACCTTGAGTGAACTTAGGTCAAGTGAAAATTTACTGACCAATAAACTGAACCTCTTCTTCATATACTTTTCTTCTGCAACTAGGGATGCAAATTCTTCCAAGCTAGAAAAGTTTGTCTTAAAATTTGAAAGAATTGTGCTCACATCATCCACTGAATGAACCTTAGACACTTTCTTATTTGAAGGTAGTAAGTTCTTCATGATGTTCATTGACTCAAAAAATAAGGTATTCCTCATCACTTGTTTCTCTTTGGCCTTCTCCATAGCTAAGAATCTGATCTTGATCAGGTCTTCTTCTCCCCAAGAATCCATACTAGTTGTGTCTGGTGTTAATCTTGACAACAATGATATAGAAGGAGTGATAGGAGTGCTATCCACTACTTCTTTCTTTACTCTAATTGTCATTTCAACAAATGGATCATCTATTGGCTCACTATCTTTCATCTCTACTTCTCCTTTCTCTTTTTCTACTTTCTTTTCTTTTTCTTCTTCTTTCTTTTCTTCTATCTTTTCTTCCTCTTTTTTTGTTTCTTTCTCTTCTTCTTTTTCTCTCTTTTTCTTCTTTTTCATCTGTTATGTCCTCAATCAATACTTGTTCTTGTTGATTGAGAGGAGTGTTACCACATAGAGTTTCAACCTCTTGTGTACTTACAAAATCTTCTTCAAAATTGTCCAAATCAATGTCTATGGCCGCCATAGTAATTTTTACATTATCAATAAAAATTATGTCATCTTTGTGTGTCTCTGTCATGGGTGCAGACTTTTATGCTTCTATAGGAGTTTTAACTACAGGCACTGAGTCCTGAGGACCTATCACTAGTACATTAGTGATCTTTTCTTCTTTGTGCTTCTCATTAGGTGTTTGAGTGATGGGTGTAGATGAAGGTTGCATGTGTTATTCTAAGAATACATTTTCAAAGGCTTTCCCTATTTCTTTTGTCACCAGTTCATAATCTTTGTTCATGATGTGTAATGTTCTCATCTTTGTCCTTAAGTGTGTTTTTACCAAATTCAATAATAGTGTCTTTTCTTCAACAAAACATACTAGAAGATTGTAATCCAGTGTTTATTCTCTGATTCTAAAATCTTCTTCAGTGGCTTGTCTCTTCAAGGTATCCAAAATCTCCCATACTTTATCTGGGATAGCTATTTTCAATTCAAGAACTGTCTTCTTGAATTTTATCATGGGTTTGATCAATATCTCATGAATCTATAACTTATCAATTTCATGGTATCTATCATAAAACTTGGCTATATGATCTAGCCTTCCTTCTTCTACTACTCTAGTCCTTAACACTTGAATACTAGGTAGGAATCCTACTTCTAGAGGTGGCTACACATTTTTCACTATGCTTCTTATGGCTCTATTTGAAGGGTGGCTTGTAGTAGTTTTTTTTCTTCTCTTAGGCATCTTGGGAGATGCATCTATGGTCTCAATATCAACTATAATAGTGGGCGCAAGAGTGGTAACATCAGTTTTGTCCTATTTATCCTTTTGATCATCAGTCTTCTCAATCTTGATCTTCTTCAACTTAGGATCATTAGACTTTTCTTCTACTGTAGATGCACTCTCAATCCCCAAAGCAATATTTTCTTGTCTTTCTTTTTCAAGGTCTTCTTTTGTTACTCCATGAATTCTGAGGATCTCAGAAGTAACCTTAGCTACTTTTCTTTTAGTTGATGCGATGTTCAAAATAACATCAACTTCTCTTGTTTTCTCTTCATAAGTCCCCCATCTTGGTTCATTAGGGTACTTAGGTGCTGATAATAGTACTTGAGAATATGCATCTAGGATTGGCTCCTCAACCTCATATCCAAGTGGATGGATCCACTTTGTTCTTGGCTCTACTTCTTCCATACAAGTTACATCAGTTTCTACTATAAAGAAAATGCTATCTTTGTACTTTTCAACAATGCTTTCTAGAATCCTGTATCTCATCTACATTTTGGCCCTAAATGTCTTCAATTCTAGTGTCATGTAGTCCTTTACTATACTATCAATAGTTGCCTTAAATGATATCTATGGCATTGTAGGAAAACTCTTATCCAAATACAAATCTAACACCTTTCCAAGAATGTGGAAGTACATGTATATGATCAAAGACCCAAACCTAAATATTTTGGTCTTGTCATGTTTAATGGCTTTGATTTTTTCTATCAATTGTGCACACAGGATCTTGCACAGATTAAACCCTCCATTTTCTCTCACAAGTCTTATTGTTGCAAGAATTGTGGCCACTGACACACTATTCACTTTTCTAGTGTGTTCAAACCTATACCCTAGTATCATAGACATTAGTTTGATGTCATTTTCCTCTATAAGCTCTATAGTCATTCCACACCTATCACTTCTTGATTTGCATGTTTTCTCAACAAGTTTTCTCACATCCTTTCCTACTAGAAGAATGGTGCCTTTCTTAGAGAGACCTGTCATCTCATGGATTAGGTCTCCTATAAACTTGATTGGCACTTCACCTATCTAGAATAGGTCATCATGAATCCTACCAAGTAGAATCATTATCCATTCAAACTCATATGATTCATATGCAGTAGCATATCAATTATCAGGTGGTTTTCAAATTGTGCATACTCATCCAGGAAGGTTTTATCAAGTTTCATCATGGTTTCTAAGTGCACTCTTATCCTGTCAAGTCCTACTAGCTTCTTCTTACAATATATGTATGCATATATGTCTTTGACATGCATAACACCCATAGGAGTGCAGGAGAATGCCCCTTCTATTAGAGATTTTCTAGCAGGCCAGTACTAACTGTATATTTTTCATTGATGACAACATATGGTAAGTAGCATGCATGGAAGACTTATGTAGTAAGATTTTAGTATATGTAGCATGGACATGTTATCAGCATGATATCATGGGCATAGAGGTTAACTGTTAGTATAGACAGTTATATAGTAGCTTGTGTCAACATTGTTCCTGACAGAGTAACAGGCAGTGTTCTGTGTATACTTGTTTGTATAGTTATCATGGAGCCTTGCATGCTTGGATATATGATGAAGACATGTTAGTGATGTTACATTCATGGACACAGAGTTTGATGAATAGTAGAAGTGAGGTTATGTAGTCTCTATTCACCTGTAGCAGTTTCCTATGTTTGTTCAGAAGAGCCGACAGAGATTATATTGGTTCTAGAGTTGCGCCTATCATTTTGGTATGTGCCCTTGGATTTAAGCATGGAGAAGAGTTAGTGATGTTTAGTTAAGAGCACATGAAGTAATTCATCTTGAGGAGAAAGATATAGTTATTTTGGTAGAGCTGACAGTATGTAGCGTGCATCTACAATTGTCTTATTGGATAGGTCCCAGAATGTGTTGTGTGCTTGATAGAGCTGACTGAATTATTATTGGAGTTTGTTATGGTTTCTCTATTATTATTTTAAGGTGGTTCTAATAGGCTAACTTAATTATATCATTTAGAGGAAAGATATTTATAGGCAGTCATTTTTTATTGCTAGAGTGTGGTTCATAGTTGATTGTGAAGATCAGAGTAGAGTGTGTGAAGTGTTGAGCCATCAGAAAAGGGTGTATGTGACCAAGTAAAGTGTTTGTGCTATATATTGGAACTAATCCAGACAACAAGTTGAAGCGCAGCTCACAAAGATCTAGATATAGTGTGTATTTGTTATTTAGAAGGTTGTAGCCTTTGCCCCTTTGAGTAGTGTGCTCTCAGATAGTGTGTCCTCTCCCCTAACAGGGAATATTGTAAAAGACTCCTAATAGGGTTTGACCCTTGACCAGGTCTACTGTATAAAATATATTGTAAAGAAAATCCTAATAGGGTTAAGGATCTTCTAACAAGGATCATAATACAGTAGTGCAGAATATTAGTGGGTGTCAATTCCCACATGGGTTTTTACCTATTTGGGTTTCCCTATAACCAAAATATTGGTGTTGTGTTCAAGTGTTCTTTCATTATGGTTATGCTTTATGTTTAAGTATACTTAATTGGATAAAGAATTGACACTAGTAGATAACTGATTCACCCACCCCCCCCTCTCAGTTATCTCTTGGGACTATTCCTAACAATTGGTATCAGAGCCAAGTGCCTAGGAGAGAAATTCTAACATCTTAAGGTTGATCAGATGGAATTCTTTAGAAAAGAAAGTTCTAAGTTTGATGTAGAGAATTATCTTGATTGGAAGAACAAGATGGTGACTCATTTACAATGCATTTCTTTTGAAGTTTTTTATGTAACTATCAAAGCATTCAAGATCCCTACTTTAGAAGTCCTTACAAAGGATGATGCTACTAATAAGAAAAAGGAATTATTTCATCAGAATGCAATAGCCAAAGAAGCCCTTGTCAGTGCCCTATCTGATAGTGAATTTTTAGAAATAAAGAAAGTAGATACAACCCACAAAATATGGAATCACCTATAAGACATATTTGAAGGAGACAAACAAGCAAAGGATGCATGTAGAAAAACATGGTAGAAAAGATACAATGCATTAGATATGCTACCTGAAGAAAACATCAGAGCTTACAATCCAAGGATCAATGAAGTAGCTGCTGGAATCAGGAACAATGGTGGAGAGATCTTAGAGGAAGATATCATGAACAAATTGATGACTACCCTCACTCTAGAATATGAAAACAAGATCAACATCCTTGATGAGACCATGCAGCTTACATCAAATTTCAAGAGAGAGACTTTGATAAGGAAAATCTCAACTTTTGAGATTTCAATATTGAAGACAAAACCTAAAACTGAGACAACCTTCAAAGCAACAGTTCATGGTAAGAAATCTGCAAACACTTCTAGTAATTTTGATGATGATGATGAAGAGAAAACACTAGATGATTTCATTTCTATGATTTCCAAAAGAGAAAAGAAAGGAAAAGGAAAATATGAAGGTCAATTTTCATTTAAATGCTTTTCATGTAATAAGATTGGTCACTTTACATCTAAATGTTCCTTAAGAGCTAGAAAGTTCAAAAATGACTACAAGCCTAAATACTCTAAGGAATGTTACTATGCTAGAGATGGAGTTTTAGATGATGATTTAGCTAAAGAATAAATTGGATTTATTGCTATCATAGAGAAAATGAACAACAAGATAGATCATGAAGATGAGAAAGAGAAACACGATATAGCATTGATTTCACAAGTTGATATAAGGATAGACTGGATTATAGATAGTGGTTGTTCACATCACATGATAGGTGATAAAGATAGATTTGTTCATCTGGACAAATACAATGGTGGAATGGTTATATTTTGAGATAACACTCCTAAACTCATCATTGGTAGAGGAGCCATCACCTTCAATGGAAAGAATAGTATTGATGATGTTCTTTATGTCGATGCTTTGAAACATAACCTACTAAGTGTTGGGCAGTTACTTGACAAAGGTTACATATTGGAATTCAATAAAAACAAGTGCATCATTAACAAAAAAGAAAGAGAAATAATTGCATCAGGATCAAAGACTAAAGGTAATGTTTTTTAGCTTAATCCATAAGCAAGTTGTTTTGTTGCTAAAGTAGATGACAGTTGGTTGTGGCATAAAAGACTATGTCATATCAATTTTGATAACATAGTAAAGATAGTAAGAGATCTACCTAGCATAGAAAAGCTACCCCTAGCATAGTAAAGGTAGTAAGAGATCTACCTAGTACAGTAAAGCCAGTCGATACTATATGTAGGGAATGTGTGATGGGAAAGCATGTGATAAACTCATTCAGGAGCAAGCTTAATTCAGTAGAGAACAAGCTAGATCTGATTCATACAAACCTATGTGGACCAACTCAAACAAGATCATACTATGGTGAAAGGTATTTCATTTTGTTTGTTGATGACCATACTAGAATGATGTGGGTTGCATTCTTGAAAGACAAGTCACAAGCATTTGAGAAGTTCAAAATATTTAAAGCTAAGGTTGAGAATGAATATGGACTAAAGATAAAATGTTTGAGATCAAATAGAGGAGGATAATTCACCTCTGACAAATTCTATGAGTACTACGAAGAACATGGCATCAAGAGGTAGATGAGTGTACCTAGAACCCCTCAATAGGATAGAATTGTAGAGAGAAGGAATAGGATCCTCCTTGATATAGTGTGCACCATCATGACTGAAGGAAAAGTTGTACACACCTATTGGAGAGATACAGTCAATAAAATAGTCTATACCATCAATAGAATTCAATTGAGGCCTGGCGCAGACAAAACACCATATGAGCTATGGTTTGGTAATGTTCCCATAGTAAAATACTTCAAAATCTTTGGAAGAAAGTGCTACATCAAGAGAGATGAAGCAATAGGCAAGTTTGATGCAAGAAGTGATGAAGGTATTTTCCTTGGTTACTCTACTAAAAGTAAAGCTTATAAATGTTTCAATTTAAGATTGAAAAAGATCATTGAAAGTGCTCATGTTAAGATTGATGAAAAGTCTATGATTCAAGAAAGATATCATGATTACTCACCCATGATTGAAGAAGAACCTTGAACCTCCACTAATCAGATAGTTATTGAAGAAATGTTTGACAGTATTGATGTGTTATTCAATGACCCTGAGACAAGTGAAGAAGAAACTCCTAAGGAAGATGATACAACATCACCTAAAGTTCCAAAGTTTACATCTAGAAACCATTCCAAGAAAGACATCATTTGAGATTAGAGCGACAAAGTCTTAACAAGATCACAAGCAAAGAAATCAGCTAGCAATGAGGCGGTATGCTTACTATCTCAGATTGAACCCTTAAGTGTTGAAGATGCATGTAATGATTGAGATTGGCATGATGCTATGAAAGAAGAACTTGATTAGATTATTAAGAATGACACTTGGGAATTGGTCCCAATACCTAGTGATAAGAATGTGATTGGAACAAAGTGGATATTCAGAAATAAGATGAATGAAGATGGTACAATAGTAAGAAATAAAGAAAGGTTAGTATGTAAGGGATATGCGCAAAGAGAAGGCATTGATTATTCATACACATTTTCACAAGTGAGTAGATTAGAAGCTATTAAGTTGTTTCTAGCTTATGCAACATTCAAAAACTTCAAAGTTTATCAGATGGATGTTAAGTTAGCATTCCTAAATGGTGAATTAAAAGAAGAAGTATATATTGAGTAGCTAAAAGGATTTACTCTATCAGACAGATCTGATATGGTATGCAGATTGAAGAAAGCCCTCTATGGACTTAAGAAAGCCCTAGAGTTTGGTATGAGAGACTTGATGGATATCTAACAAAGATTAGATTCAAGAAAGGAGTAGTAGATTGTAATCTATTCATAAGAGAGACATCTGAAGGACTACTACTTATAGCTATATTTGTTGATGACATTATCTTTGGCGGTAATGACAAACTCAGTGCTGAATTTGCTAAAGAGATTTAGAGTAAATTTGAGATGAGCATGATTGGACCTATCAAATACTTTTTGGGATTGAATGTACAATAGATAGAGAAAGGAATTTTCATTAATCAGTCAAAGTATGTGAAAGAGATATTGAAGAAATTCAATATGGGTGATTGTAAGCCAGTAGGGATACCTATGATAACTGGATGCAAGCATACAAAAGAAGATGACTCACCAATAGTACATATAACTTTGTACAAGTCTATGATTGGAAAACTTATTTATCTTACTCAGACCAGACCAGATATTTCCAATACAGTTGGCATAGTTGGAAGATTTGCAGTAGAGCCTAAACAAAGTCACCTCATGGTAGTAAAAAGGATATTCAGATATTTGCAAGGCACTATAGACTATGGTATATGGTATCCTAATTTAGAAAATATTGAGCTTTATGTGTACACTGATGTAGATTGGCCAAGATGTGTTGATGACAGAAAGAGTACATCAGGTGGAGTAGTGTTTCTTGGTGATAGACTTGTCACTTGCACAAGCAAGAAACATAATTGTATTTCTTAGTCAATAGCAGAAGAAAAGTATGTTTTAGCAGCCTTGAATTGTTCTATAATTGTTTGGATCAAGTAAATGATAAAGGATTTTGGAATTCAGATTGATTATCCTATTGTTATTCACTATGATAACACTAGCACTATCAACATGTCAAAGAACCCTATGATGCATGCAAAGACAAAGCACATTGAGATCAAGTATCACTTCCTAAGAGAGAAAGTGGTAGAGAAAGAAGTCAAGGTGGACTATGTAAGTAATAAAGATCAGTTATCAGACATATTCACAAAGCCCTTGCCTAAGGATACTTTTGAGTATCTCAGGGAGAAGTTGGGAGTAATTCCCTTCCCTAATTCTACTTAGAAGAAAGAAGGAAAAGCATGAGTCCTTAGGGAATGATGGATGGTTGACTACTCTACTTCTGGAGTAGTACTAGTGCTTAAACTATTTTGTGCCCTTTTCTATTGATGTCAAAGGGGGAGTAATATATAGTCATGAAAAATAGAAGTAAAAGGAGGAGTAATATACTAAGGGGGAGTAGTATTCAGTTATGACAATAGTTCAGTTGGGGAAATGGAGAATGTTGAAGAATATTGCAGTAGATGGAGGACTCATCTTTGGGGGATTCTTGAAGAGGAAATGGAGAATGTTATAAAATAATTATTCATTTGAATTGGTGGAGTTTTTCATTCCATATGTTTCCATCAATGCCAAAGGGGGAGATTGTTGGAGATTTTCCAATAGGCTAGTACTGACTATATGTTTGTCATTGATGACAACATATGGTAAGTAGCATGCATGGAAGACTTATGTATTAAGCTTTCAATATATTTAGCATGGACATGTTATCAACATGATATCATGGGCGTAGAGGTTAACTATTAGTATAGATAGTTATATAGCAGCTTGTGTCAGTAGTGTTCCTGATAGAGTAACAGGTAGTATTTTGTGTATGGTTTTCTGTACAGTTATCATGGAGCCTTGTGCACTTGGATATATGATGAAGACATGTTAGTGATGTTACATTCATGGATGCAGAGTTTGATGATTAGTAGAAGTGAAGTTATGTAGTCACTATTCACCTATAGCAGTTTCCTATGTTTGTTCAGAAGAGCCGACAGAGATTATATTGGTTTTGGAGTTGTGCCTATCATTTTGGTATGTGCCCTTGAATTTAAGCATGGAGAAGAGTTAGTGATGTTTAGTTAAGAGTGCATGAAGTAATTCATCTTGAGGAGAAATATACAATTATTTTGGTAGAGATGACATTATGTAGCGTGCATCTACAGTTGTCTTATTGGACAGGTCCTAGAATGTGTTGCATGCTTAATAGAGCTGACTAAATTATTATTTGAGTTTTTTATGGTTTCTCTATTATGATTTCAAGGTGGTTCTAATAGACCAACTTAATTATATCATTTAGAGGAAAGATATTTATAGGCAGTCATTTGTGATTTCTATAGTGTGGTTCATAGTTGATTGTGAAGAGAAAAGTAGAGTGTGTGAAGTGTTGAGCCATCTAAAGAAGGTCTATGTGACCAAGTAAAGTTTTTGTGCTATACATTTGAACTAATCTAGATAGTAGGTCTAAGCGTAGTTCACTAAGATCCAAATATAGTGTGTATCTATTATTCAGAAGGTTGTAGCCTTCGCCCCTTTGAGCAGTGTGCTCTCAGAAAGTGCATCTTATCCCCTAATAGGGACTATTTTAAAAGACTCCTAACAAGGTTTGACCCTTGACTAGGTCTACTATACTAAATATATTGTAAAGAAACTCCTAACAGGGTTAAGGATCTTCTAACAAGGATCATAATATACTAGTGTATAAAATTAGTGGGTGTCAATTTCCACCAGGATTTTTACCTATTTGGGTTGCCCCATAACCAAAATATTGGTGTTATGTTCAAGTGTTCTTTCATTATGTTTATGCTTTATGTTTAAGTATACTTAATTGGATAAAGAATTGAAACTAGTAGATAACTGATCCACCCCCCCCCTCTCAGTTATCTCTTGGGACTATTCCTAACACCTTCTAAGTCATCCAATGTATATTCGAATGGGGGCCTCTTAAACACATATCTTTTCTTCTCTACAACATCAAATACAATAGGAGTTTCCATCACTTACTTGTATATCACTTTCCTAATGGTACCCAAGAACTTCTGAATTGGTGGGATGGATTAGGGCTTTCACAACCGATCAAACACACTGCTTTGCTGGTGAATTAATCTGTAATCCTTCACAATCAACTGGTAGGGCTTTTTTTCTCTTTAATTTCTTTGAAATCTATTGCAATGAGTGATCTACAAGCTTATGTTTACTTTAAAATAAAAATTCTACCATTAATGCTTGCCGTGTAAACCAAACTTTCATTGAAAATCTCTAACTTTCATTCTAATATCAATCAGGTAGTGCACTCTTGCACATAGGTTCTGCTAGTCTCCAAAAGGTTAAATCCAAAGGCACATACTCTAAGAGTGAGTATACTAGCCACACAAGGGTTTAGAGCTAAATTAGCTCCCTGTATGACCCTGAGGGCCATTCATCCAGATGTAGAGGGTGCATCCACTGTGGATGCATCCAATACATTCTCATCAACCTTATCCTTCTTTTCCTCTAACAAAATCAATCTCGCATCTTCTGAAGCTTTCATAAACTTAACTTCTCATTCGGTATCATGTATTGATTCTTCTGGCTTGTCTTACAATTCATAGCTCTATGACCAAATTTATTGCATAAATAACTATAACCATTGAAAGGTCTTACCTCTTTACAGTTCCTTGCTATATTTCCATGTTTGTTACATGCATAACAATTTCAGTCTACTATCTTGCACTCATCTTTGGATGGTTCAACATTATCTTTAGTCTGATTTCTAGTCTCCTTAGCATCTGTGGTGTCTTCTGGTGCTTTCATTCTTGCTTGCATGTTGTCAATCTGATGTTGTGCTTCATTGAATCCAATGCCGCTGGTATCTCCTTTAAGTTTCTAAGCATACAAATGAGATTCAATCAAATCCTTTCTTGTGTGTAATTTATCAATGTGAGTATTAGCCTATTTCAATTCAAATTCCAAGATTTATTTATTGTTTCTTAGCTCCAACATTTCCATGTTTTCTTACCTCAATTCTTCATTCAGCTAAAGGTTCTCTTTGATTTGTTCATCATAGACTTCCTAATTTTTAGTTAGCTTGTCATCCAATTCTTCAATCTGATCTTTCAGA
Organism: Chamaecyparis obtusa; assembly: GCA_027943335.1. Taxonomy (NCBI): domain Eukaryota; kingdom Viridiplantae; phylum Streptophyta; class Pinopsida; order Cupressales; family Cupressaceae; genus Chamaecyparis; species Chamaecyparis obtusa. The sequence continues at coordinate 80,657 of BSBK01004913.1, read as the reverse complement.
GATGTGTTCTCTTCATTTATCTTTTTGATCATGACCCCTAAATCATTGGTAGAGAATTCTTTTAAATCTTTCCTTAGTCTTTTGATGACTGCTTGAGCATCACTAACTTTTTCTTTTAGCTCTTCAATTTCTTTTTCAGATCTATCCAAGTCTTCAAGAGCAACTTCAAGATTTCTTTTCAGATGTTTCATTTATGTCTCGTCCATGATTTCCTCAAGTGGTTAAACTTATTTTTTGAGGACTAAAGCTCTAATACCAATTGTTAGGAATGGTAACACTGAGAGGGGGGGGTTGAATCAGTGTTCACTATATTCAGTCTTTTTTCTTTACTCTTAAACTTAACTTGAATTCTTAAGTATTAAAATGAACATTAACATAAAAAAGATAGATGAACATAACACATAACACCAATATGGTTACAGGGAAACCCAAATAGGTAAAAACCCCAGTGGAAATTAACACCCACTAATAATTTGTACTAGTGTCTTATGATCTTTGTTAGAAGATCCTTAACCCTGTTAGGAGTTGTCTTTACAATGCATTTAGTATAGTAACCTTGTCAAGGGTCAGACCCTGTTAGGAGTCTTTTACAATTAACCCTATTAGGGGTGGGGACACACTATCCTAGAGTTCACTACTCAATTGGTGAAGGCTATAACCTTCTGATCTCAGATACACACTATATCTGCTAGATGAATTGGTATTGTGACACTGCTTGTCTAATCAGTTCCTTTGATGCGCTGATGCTTTGACCTCTTGCAAAGCTCTAATAAATATTATTTCTTTACACACTTCTATTGTTCTTATCTCAACTCTATATCATCTTCCCTACCAATTACAAAGGGCACATCTCATATTTATATGCGCTACCAAAACAATTAACTAGGTCGGCCTATAACCAATTACATACAACACTTCCAATTAAATTGGCTCAAGTGTGTTTAAAGACAAATTTAATTACATGTATATAACCTAATTAAAATAGGTGCATAGCCTTTACAAAACAATATTATAGTCACTAATCACATTACCAACAATCAGCTGCATACACTGTTATGTTCTGGCATTCACTATCTATGTAACTTCAACTGTCTGTATCTTTGTCAAACTGAATCTTTTGATCATGCGCTTTTATACTAAGAATGAATATACTATTACCATCTTATCTTCTAGGGCACATACCATAACTTGGTCATACACATGTGTGTTGATGCTCTGATCTACTGGTGCTTTGTTAACTGTCCAGTACTCTATACTTGGCCAAATATTGATCTTCTAATGAAGTGCACTGACTCCAAAACTCTATATGACTTTGTTGTCATAATGACAACACTGTATTAATTCATATACAACAATATAGTCAACTTTCCAATAGATTCTACTTGACCATTACCTTGGGGGTGATAAGGGGATGAATATGAGACTTGAATCCCATATTGCTGACAAAAATCACCAAACTCTTCAAACCTAAAACACATTGCATTATCAACTACTATTGTCTCAAGACATCCAAACTTGGTCAAGATATTCTGCATCATGAAATCACTTACCACCTTGCTAGTGGCCCTTCTAGTGGGAATTGCTTCCACCCATTTAGTGAAATAATCTGTGGCCAATAGAATCCATGAATGACCCCCACTTGATTTGTTTTGGATTTCCCTAATAAAGTCCATACCCCACTTCTGAAAAGGGGCCATAACTGCAACAGGTTTTAAAGGAAAATTACCACTAAATTTTAATTTTCCTATGAACCTGTGGCATGCATCACACTTCTTGACAAAAAAATGTGCATCTTTGAAAATTATGGGCCACCAAAAACTAGACCTTAATATCTTATGCGAGGTTGTCTTAGCCATGTAATGGCCACCACACACACCATGCATTTCTTGTAACAAATGTTCAGCATTTTTATGATCAATGCATTTGAGAAAAACACCTTCATTGCTCCTCCACCATAATTCACCTTTGAAAATTACATACCTTATAGCATGTAATTTGACAGTCCTCTTTTTATTGTCATCCATTTTAGGAGGAAGAAACATTCTTTGCAAGTATCCAACAATATCTTTATACCAATCACAACAATCCAAATCACATATATATGGTCTCTATTCTTCTTCAAGAACATTTATATGATTAGCATCTAAATTTCTTTGGGGCACGAGTTTAGCTAATCCCAGTCCTCTGACTAGTTTTGTGATTTGAATGTTAATGTTGATTTCCTGAATTCTATTAATCCACCTACACCTTCTTCCTAAAACTTCTTGTTGTACTAAGATGTCTTTCATAGCAGCACTAGGAACATATGAAACTATAGTTTCTCCAACTAAGTAGCATCTAAAATTTTTAATAGCCTTAACCAGTGCATAGGCATGTTTCTCATTTATATCATATTTCAACTCTACTACTTGTAAAGACTTGCTAAAAAAAGATATGGGCTGCTCAAAACCCTTTGAGTTCTTTTGTAAAAATACTGCAACAATAGTATGAAAAGAAGCAAAAGAAAATATTTGGAGGGGATTACTATAATCCTGTGTCCTTAGCATAGGTGCATCCTTGATTGCTTGCTTGATTTTAGAAAAATCCCTCCTAGCTTCTTCAGTCCAGTCCATCTTTGCATCCTTCAACATTTTAGAGATAGGAACACTAGTCTTAGCAAAATTTGGGACAAATCTTCTAACAAAGTTTATCTTTCCAAAGAAACAATGAATTCCTTTGAAATTTCTTGGTAATGGTACTTTTTCAATTGCAATTACCCTCTCAAGGTCAATTCTAACTCCATCCTTAGACACAATGTAACCCAACAACTTACCTTTTGTTACCCTAAAAGCACATTCCTTTGGGCTCAAAGATACTCCATACTCTAGAGCTCTCACAATTTGTTTTCAAGGTGACCACAATGTTGATCCTCCTTTTTTGAGTATGCTATGAGGTCATCCTGATATATCACAAGAAACTTGCTAATGAAATATGAAAATACCACATCCATGGCTCTTTGAAAAGTAGCCCCAGTATTTGTCAAACCAAAAGGCATCCTAACATATACATATGTACCCCATGGAGTAGTAAATGTAGTTTTAAATTGTTCAGTACCCTTGACAATAACTTGGTTATATCCTGAAAACCCATCCATCATAGAAATTAGCTCTGAACCAGTAACTCTTTGTAACATGGCCTCCATATTTGGCAATCCATAATTATCTTTTAATGAGTTCATATTTAAATTTATGAAGTCAACACAAATCCTAATGTCTCCATTCTTCTTCCTTACTGGGACCAAGTTAGAAACACATGTCGAATGCCTGATAGGTTGAATGATGTCTGCATCACTCATTCTCTACAATTTTTCTTGCATTTTTGTTGCTAAAGTAGGGTTCACAGGTCTTAACTTTTGTCTGAAAGGTTATGTTCCTTCTATCAAAGGAATATCATGTTGAAACAAATCATGTCTATAGGCTTTTAAGTCATCATAAGACCAAGAAAAACATGCCTATATTTCCTAAGAATATCAATGAGGGACTTTCTTATTTTTGGAGACAACTTTCCCCCAATATATATATTTTTTGGAGTTTCAACTATCCCTAAATTAATTTCCTCTAGGTTCTCTAGCTTATCCATATTTTTTGTTGAAAAGAACCTATCATTATTATCAAATTCCCTTTCAAGAACAACCAAACTCTTTGGGACCTTGTTTGTTTTTAATTGCAAGAGTTTCCTACCAAGAAAAGTATGCTTACCATCTAAATTTTCCACATACCCACTAAAATTCAATTCTCTATCTTTAAGATCGACCTCAGAATGTAAAAACCTTAAGATGTCCAAATCATCTTCAAAAACTTACCAATTTTCAATGTTGTATAGTATGGAAGGTCTATATTGAATCTCAATTTTGGAAATTCTAGTAAATGTAATATCCTTTGGTCTTAAAGCAATGTTTGCAAGTAGGTCATCCATTTTTTTTTACTTCTGTACATCCACTCAATACCAAAAGCATCAAAACTCTCTATCTCATCCCAAACTGCATTTCTATATTGTTTCAGTATATCATTCTTTGATGCATATTTGGATCTTACTTGAGATATCACAAGTTCTGAATCTCCAATCACTCTAATGTTTTTGATTTTGTGTTTTGAAGCCAACCTTAGTCCTATTAATAGAGCCTCATACTCTATAGTTTTGTTTGTACAAGGGAACATTAAAGTAAATGAATACTTAAATGTCCTTCTAGTAGGAGCAATTAATAACACACCTACACTAGCTCCCTCCTTAGAGCTTGCACCATCAAAGTACATGGTCCATAAACCATATGATCTGTCAAATTCTCCTTATCATTAGACAAAATTAAAGGTTCATCTTTTCGTTCAACCTTTAGGTTTTGCACTTGAAAAGAATTAACATCAGTGTCAAGGAAACAATTCATGTTTTCATTTTTGTTTGTTCTTCAATCATATGGGAAGTTCTATTTTCCCTGGATACCTTAACATTTTGACCAGCAATTTTGAAAGTTGCAAAAGATAAGTCACACTGTATACTACCTCCCATTGTTGCACTCCATTTTCTTGACAATAACATTCCATATTGAGGTGGTATGTCAACAACTAGTACACTCATAGTTAGTTTTCTGTCAGGATAAGATGCAAGTTTGTAAGGAAAGGCCTTAATTGTACCAATGATAGGTACTTCTTTGGAATCCATGGCTTAACATCTCTCATGAGGAGTATCCACCTAAAGTCCCATTTTTCTCATGACTTCATCAGGAATAACTATATTGGAAGCTCCAGAATCTATCATGCAATTTTTTAACATTTTCCCATTTATGACTAGAGTTAAGAAAAAAGGATCAAAAATTCTCATAGAAGTAGTGACAACATTTGTATCTAGATAAATCTGAGGTATTTCTAAAATAATTTCTTCAATATCATTCCCCTTCTTTTCAGATTTATCTTTTGTCCCCCTTGTTCTCTTAGTGTTTTCTGTATTTTGAATGTTTGTTGAAAGAACACCATTTATTCATGTAAGGGCCTTCTTTTTGTGCTCACCTATTCTCATCATTTCCATTAATGGAACCTTAATTTTTATCTGAGATAACAACTGAATCATATCAATAGGTGTGTATTTGGACAAATCTTCCCTTCCCTGAAACATACTTTCATCCCCAACCTATGATGCAAGATGTAGCTTATCTTCCTTCTTCTGCTTACTCTCAATTTGGGGAATAGGGATACTTGTCACTGGTGTCTTCACCTTTACTCTATACATATTATTTGAATGACCTACCTTTTCTCCCCCTTTTATATTCATCTTTCTGATGCCTTCAGCATCCTTACTTTTATCTTGTGCTTGCTTAGTGTACACTTGACTTTTCTTAATAAATACACTTGCTGGTCTACCATCTACATTACCAACTATTCTATTTCTTAGAACATAATTACCCCTAGCCTGAGTAACCATGTCAGTAGTAATGTGAGATATTTCTTTATTAGAAGGCCTCCTTAATACAATAGACCTATTACCTTGCTCTATATTGCAAATTATATTTTCAATATCTTCTTCTTCGTCAAAAAAGACCTGCTGATGATATACCTCCCTTCTGTCTTGGGAATATGATGCATCTTGGTTTTCATCTTCTTCTACAGAATCAACTTCCTCCCATAGTTGTGAAATTGTCATAGCACAACCCTGGTCATCATAAGATTCATCATCCTCTGCTTCCTGCTCCTCATTTGCATCTATATTTTGAGAAATTACACAATAATCAAGATCATGTGGGGACTGGAAAAATATGCACCATGGAATATCATCTGTTATGTTGATAGAGTGCCTTTGCAAAGGATCGGGGTTCTTATCATTTGGTTTGTCCTTTCTTTCTAGGATTTTAGGCCTTCCATCCTTCCATTGGGTATGGGAAGGAAAATTTTGCAACCTAGGTTGTCTATCAAAGCTATTTAAAGGAGGCTTACCATTATTTTTTGACCTATTTCTATTTTCACTAGGTTTCAAATCCTTCAAAGAATTTAAGATTTGTTTCAAATTTTCCTCCTCCCTAGGCTTTACATTTGAAGCTTTATCCAATTATTTATTTCCAAACCTAGGATGTTTAGGCTCCTCTCTCCTACCTAGCTTTCCTGATACCCTCTTGTTACTTTCAATATTTACAGCAAATCTCTAGGCTTCCCTAATGGTTCTAGGATTTTTATCTTTGAGCAGGTAACCCATTTTTGCATCATAAGGATTGAGATATGTTGCCAAGAAAAATTTCTCATCTAATCTCATCACTTGGAAGATTTTATGCATTTCCTTTTGAAATCTGTCATTAAACTCAAGGACTTCCTCATTTTGGTTTTTCTTAATATTTTTAAATTCATTCAGTATGAAACCTTCATTTATTTTATCACCATATTGGTCCTTAAAACAATTTATAAAATCATCCCAAGAGTTAATATAGTCATAAGGGAGTCCTCTAAACCAGTCTCTGGCATCTTCAGTTAATGATTGAATAAATAATTTCATAATGCATCTTCATGTTCAATTTCATAATCACCTATTATATCAATGAAATTCTTTAAATGTTGCTCACATGTAACAACATTATTGCTAGTGAACTTTGGAAGCTTTTCTCTAATTTTATTTAGGAATTTAATTTGGATAACTAGGAATACCATTAAAAAGGAGTTGTTTGTACCTTTCCATATGAACATGTCTTCTTTGCAATGATCCATCATTTTGAGAATTAGATGCTTTATTTGATGTGGTGGCTGTATTTGTAGCAACCACTGGTCTGATAACAACATTCTGGTTGTCATGGTTTCTAGAGTTAGCACCAGGCATAGTATTTGGAGGCCCTGAGGATTGTCTGAGAAAGCTAATCTTCTTTTTCATCTCTAGGGAAGCACCTTCAAGTTGTGCCTTCTCATGTTCCTTGGCCACTATTTCATTCTTTCTCTTGGTATATTCAAGGTCAACCTCTAACCTTCATACTCTATCCAAAGGATCTTTATCATTTACAGGTTCATTGATTGTAATCCCAATACCCTTTTGTTTTCCTGCATCCCTAGGTTTTCTTACCTCACATTCTTTTTGGATAATAGGTTGTTCTTTTGTTCCTTTGAGTACTGGAACATAATTCATTGCTTCTAAATATAACAACTTCCTCTTTAACTATTCATCTCTTATCATACCTTGTCTTATTTTATCTTCTTTTTCTTTTTCCCTCTCTTGTCTAATGGTAGCTTGTTCTTGGATTCTTCTCTCCAACTCATAAACTTCTTCAAAGATCGCTTCATATTCTGGGAGAGTTGTTTCAAAGTCTGAATCTTCATCATGAACTTCATCTTGTTTTTCTTCAAGGATATGAAGGCCCTAGGGTATTGAAGCACCAAGGGAAAAAAGATGATAAAAATCATGTCTGCTCCTACTTTTACTTATGGACCTTCTATCATTTTCAAGAATTTTATTTGGGATCATTCTCTCATTATTTTTTGATCTTCCCTCCCCTCTCTCTGGAGGAAAATCATAGTCTTCATACTAACCTACTCCCAAATCCACAGCCTCTTCATATTCTAACATATTACCATCCTGACTAGTGTGGATTTGATCATCTTCATTTGTATTTTTTTGTTTCCATGCCTGAGGCACATTTTAAACATTCTTGTCAGCTCTTAGCTGACGAGCCTTAGATGTACTTGGGATTTCACCCTCCAACCTATCTTCAGGATGATCCTTCCTTCTAGCCCTGGTAATTATTTGATTCATAATTTGATATTTTAATCTTCTCAGCACTATTGCGAAGAATTTCTCAAAGTCGCCACTCACACTTAGTGAGAAGATATGAAAATTTTAGATTTTGACTCTACTCTCTCAATGGTAACTACTATATAAGATAAATAATCCAGCTAGGAGTCTAGCTCTACTTGTACCCATGTTATTTTAGCACAAATTTGTTATACCATAGATCTTCAAATTGGATTTATCATGACTATATCATCTCTATTCCCTAGCAGAGTCGCCATTTTATTGGCTCTTGGATTAGCAAGATTTTAACTACCTTTATTAATGCAGAGATATACCTATGGGGTAGCTTAATTCCCACAATCATTACATTCATACAAGAAAAAGGACCAATGAAAAAAGCACAAAGGCTTTCTACACTTTGAACTCTATAGAATTCAGGCAGTTTCACCTAGGATTAGGATCATTTACTCTTAGTCTTTTCACTAATCCTCACGAAGCACATATGTGCCCATAATACTTCTTGTTATCTGTGACATAAAGGGATAGAATGTGAATCTAAGAACACTATCAAGTTACTCACAAATAAAGAAGGGGTTATTTCTTATTAAGTCCACAACTAATGACTTAAAGATTTAGAATTTGATTTTTTTGTCTAGGGGTAGAACTGTTAGACAAGAAAGAAAATTTGTTTTGACAAAATGTCTCTGACCAGTCCCTTATCCATTGGGAATATTAACAAAAATTCCTCACTATATTTTTTGATTCCTATTCATTCACCTTGCAAATGAAAATCAAATGAGAATCTCACTACTTACAAATATCCTCCCTAATACCCTGCTATTCTGTTAGGTTATATTAAGCATTTACTTAACTTTTCAAGTTAACAGAAAAACATATCAAAACATAGAGGCTATGTTTGCAGCTATTGATGTTGAGGTCATCAAGTCACAAGATAATAGGAAATAATAAACCATCAAATAGGATACAAGATTCTAAGCTATTATGGAAATCCTAATATTAGTTGCCAAACTGATACAGGAGTGAGTTACTAAAAATAGAATACTCCATAAATAAATAAGAAAACTATAAATTCATTAAGATCTTTGTAAAATAGAGAGTTTGCAGACCTCTTCTAGGAATCCTTGGATGCAAGCCTATAGAACCGAGTCTATCTTTGGTCTCTTGCAAATGATTCTTCTCAAACCCAGAAATAACTCCTCCTAAATGACCTTGGGAATCTTTTTATATGAACAAGGATTGCTACAAGCTTAGGGTCACTTAGGGAACAATTAATGAAACATTTCCAACTACTATAACATGAAATTAGGAACTAATTTATTACAAAAATGACAAGGAAGAAACCCTAATTTAATCAGAAAATATCATAGACAAATCTGATATCCTTTACATTGTAAAAACCCTAGTAGTCAAACTGCAAATTAGGGTATGATCTCATTATCCCTATGGCAAGCATATCATCACAAATATCTCAGCTACCTCTACATACTAGGAAAAGAATTCTTTGACAACTTGATCCAAACATTAATGCTACATACAGAAGCAACCACTTGCAAAATATCAAGCTCAGGACAACAAATAAAATCTGATCATATTCAACTCAACCACCTCAGAGATCATTCAATTCTCAGCTACATATTTATCATTTATGGCCCAAGAAGAAATTATATTTGATCGTTTGTTCTTCTGGTGCACAATTGTTTCTATTTTCTGCAAACCCTAGCTCAAAAAATTTAAATATGGACCGACAATGGTTAATTTATCAGGCTTAAAACATGGCCGTCGATCTTGATCCATTCCCAGCACATCAAAAAATCCTCATACGTCATCATAACAATCAACTAAGCTTTGAAAAGGCTAGCCATATCATCATATCTTGGCATCCAATCAAGAACGAGCACCTCAACATGACTAGGCAGTGGACCCACTTTCTTTTTACCATGAAAAGCACCTTAACCACATTGGATCTAGAGAAATGGTGACTGAAGGAGTTCTCCAAGTTGCAAAACACTTTGATAAAGTGGGGTTTGGTCTGGAGATCATGTGAACAAAGGCATTTTCCTGATCACTTAATATATCCTTGAACTAAGGTTTCATTGGGAGAATAAGCGACAACCACTTGATCAACTTTCATCAATGGCACAAATTTAGTCTCTGGATGCTCTTTATCTTTAACCCAACTTGATTTGGTGATTCAAAAATTGATGAAATCTCCTAATTGCTGAAAAAATTAACTAATCCATGCTCAGTTCAGAGATCATGTGACTGAAGTATTTTCTAGATTGCCAAGTATTTTCTCAACCCTAAATTTTATCAAGTGAATAAGCACTAGCCATTGATCTTATCTTCATCTTATGGTCCTCATTGATTAGCTAAATACCCCCTGACTTAACTCATCTTATCTAGCAAATACACAAACAAAGATTTCTCCAATCCGTTGAATGTATCACTTAACCGGGGTCACATCTGGAGAACAAGAGAACAAAGCATTCACCAAGTTGCCAGATAAAAACCTTAACCTTAGTTATATCTCAAGAATAAACACTGACCATTGATCTTTCTTATCATCCATGGCTATCACTGAATTTCCAAGCCCAGAACTTAACTCACTTTATATCAAGTGATTCAACAAACAAAGAGAAAACCTGACTTGCCTTTAACTATGTTCATATTCAAAGAGTACGCGACTGAGCATTCTCACATTCACTAGATAAATTCTTGACCTCAGGTTAAATCATGAGAACACACAAAATCATCAGTCACCAGATCATTGAATGATAAACTTAACCATCCAGGACTAACCTTTCTTTGACCTTAACTTAACCCATGCACATCTGGAGATTACACGAACAAAGGACTTCGCAGAATTGTTGAATCTTTTATTAACCATGGGTTTTATTTGGAGAACTAGTGCCAACTGTTAATCAAGATCTGCATCAATGGTTCTTATTTAATCTTTGAATGCTTCTTACCCTAACTGGATATCTGGAGATTTAGCGATAGAAGAAAACATAAACCGTTCGCTAAGTTGTTGGATGCTAGGAACTTAGCCGCCAAGATTGAGAGATTATGCGAATACATAGTCCATGGATCGCCAAATAAAAAGACTAGCCACCCAAGAACTTAGAGATTCAGCAAATAGAATAAAGCATGTGTACGAAAAAGGAATTAAGTGGCCAAGAAAAAGGTATAAGATAAATAGAAATGGCTAGGGTTTTTAGACTTACGAAATTTTATGAAACCCTAGGACATGGATAAACCCTATTTCTCAGACCTTGAAACTATAATTTCTCTTTGGTTTTTACACCCAGATTCATGCGATCTTAAATGGGGCTTGGTCACATCTTGATTAATCCATGGCTTAGGGCACAAGCCATAAAACATTATATATCTTCTTCGTAGAACAAAACAAGATGTAGTAGGACATGGCAATTTTCTAGAGTTTTTTGCAGGAATGGGCCATTTTCTCTGGATTTTTTGCATTGATTAGAAAATGGACTAACAGCTCTAATGTGAATTACCCGCAGTGACCCCTTGTCATTCACATCCTTGGATAATGTATCATTTCACAGTAGGAGTAAGAAATCACTCAAAAGACAAAAACAAATAAAATATTATGCCCCTGTCCTTGCCATTTTAGATTTGTGAAGGAAATCATTAATTAGCTCAAGGGACATAATATGGAAAAATATCATGTGAAATAGTGAGCATACAAAAATATTTTAGCATATATCAGAGATCATTTTGTTGTAGCAGCATATTTTTTTGTGTTGTTGTCAGTCACAAAAATCCTTGACTGGTAGGGAGACAAAAGAACTGATTGGATATTTCTCATCTAAGGTATTGAGGACCATAGGATATGACTAGGAATGCCCCCAAGTTGTAAAAATTGATTAGGTTTAGAATCTTGTTGTGTTGTGCTAGACCAACTTATTGAATTGCAAGATATATACAAACTAAACTAGTACATAAAACTAGGAAATTACCAAGATTACTTTGATACATGGAGTGTTTCATACAAGTGGCGCATGTTTTTTGGGTTTTCACCATCTTGGCAGAGATTCTATTTTTTCTACCAAGGGGCATGTTTACTTGGTTTTCACCAAGGCACTTTTTCTTTTTCTTTTTTTTTATACTTTTCTATTTTTGAATTTTTTTTAGATTTTTCCATTTTTCAATTTTTTTGTTGTACCATCAAGGTGCCTATTGTTAGGTTTTCACTAGGATGATCATTTTTTCAGGACTTTTTATGATTTTTAGTTTCTTTTTTAGGATATTTTCCACATGCTAAATGTCTAGGCATAGAATTTCTTCAGATGAAGAACATATATCGGTTCTCAAAGCCATTTTCCTTCAATAGTTGAGAGTTGATAGGCTCTAGAGACAAAAGTATTTGTGACAAAAAAGGGACCCAATCAGTTGGGTTCAAACTTCCCTTTTCATTCTTGATGGGATTGAATTTTAGTGTTCTCTCTTAAGACTAGATCACCGACTTGAAATTCTCTATGTCTAAATTTCTTGTTGTAGCCTCTAGACATTCATTTCTGATATACTCTGAGACGATCATACGCAAATTGCATGTGTTCATCTAGTAATTCAAGTTCTTGCACCCTAGACACTTTGTAATCATCATTGGTTAATAGACCATGCATTCTGATTCTGAGAGATGGGATTTCCACCTCTATAGGTAGTACCACTTCAGTTACATATACTAAAGAGAAAGGAATAGCCCCAATGGGCATTCTTATACTTATTTTATAAGCCTAGAGAGCTGGATTTATCATCAGATGTCAATCTCTCCCTATTTTGTTGACCCTATAGTACAGTATTTTCAATAAGTTCTTATTGGATGCTTTAGCTTGTCTATTTTTATGTGGATAGTAGATAGATGACCAATTTTGAGTGATTTTGAATTTGGAACATAAGGAATCTAGGTCATTGGAAAATGATGAAGTTCAAGAATAATCAATGTGATCAAGAATAGTCGACAATGGATGTTACTAAAGTACAAGGCTGGGTAGGACAAGATTTCTAATCAAATGTTTTTGAAGGACTGATAAGGATATGTACAATAGGATGGAATGATATGTACAATGGATGGGGAAAGATTTACAACACATAAGTATAGAAGCTCAGGATTGGGGATGGGAAGGTCTCATTGTATAGGATATAGTACAAGAAGGATAGCATTATACAAGATATGGTACAAGATATGGATAGGCGAGATTGCAGATTTGCTTGAGGATTAAAATAGAGGAATGCTAGGGGATGGTGGTGGGCATATAGATGGTAGAAAAAGGACTGGTTTTTGGGATGGGGGGGAATGGGAGTGTGATAGATAATGACTCAGTCCACTATGCATGACACATGTTTACCAAGTTTTCACCAACATACTTGCCCAAGGTGCTTGAATTGCCAAGTTTTCACCATTGGATGATTATTTTTTCTTTTCTTTTTTTCTCTTTTGATTTTTTTCTTTTTTTGTATTTTTCTTCTTTTTCCAATTTTATGGATTTTCAGAATATGTGGGATCTAGTTCATGCATAGAACCTCTTTAGATGGATAATGTTGATTGGATCATTCAAAGGCTCACCTTTTGGTGTAGATAGCTGATAGGCTCCAGAGCTAAAGCATGTTGTGACAACATAGGGGCCTAGCCAAGTACACTCAAACTTTCCTTTCTTTTCTCTATGTGCTTGGACCTTCTAATTTTCTTTTCAGACCATGTCGCCGACCTGGAACTATCTAGGATGGACCTTTTCATTATAACTCCTTTTATATCAATTCTGGTATGCAACCAGGTTATCATATGTTTGATGTCTCTTTTCATCTAATAGGTCTAGCTGTGTGAGACGTGCCACATGATAGTCTTCATCAGTGGTATAGTTCTTCATGTAGACCTATAATGATGGGAGTTCGACCTCGATTGGTAGAATGACTTCAACACCATATACAAGGGAATATGGGGTGGTTCCTATGGGAGTGCGATAAGAAGTATGGTAGGCCTAGAGGGAGGGATTTATTTGGAGGTGCTAGTCACAACCAAAATCATTGACAACCTTCTTGAGGATTTTGAGGATAGTTTTGATGGTTGCCTTGATTTGGCCATTTCCTTGGGGGAAGTATGGACTGGAGAAATAGTGATGGATGTGGATTCTAACACATAGATCATCCACATGTTGGTTTTCAAAAGGTGTGTCATGGTCTGTAAAGATGGTAGATGGTATGCCAAAGCTGTAGATGATATGGTAAAGGATAAACATGGATATTTGGATGCCAGTAGTTAGGGTGAGCAGAATTGCTTCAACCCATTTTGTGAAGTACTTTGTGGCAGTTATTATGTACTTATATCCATCTGAAGATAGGGGAGTGATTAAGCCAACAAGGTCAAAGCCCCAACATAAAAATGGCCAAGGTGACGCAATGGTCTGCAAGTCTTGTGCTTGTGCATGAATTAGATTTGCATGCTACTGACATGGTAGACATTTCCTAACAAATTCACAAGCATCATGTTCCATGGTTGGCCAATAATACCCAACTTGAAGCAACTACTTTACTAGAACCATGCCACTTGTGTGGGCACCACAAATTCTACCATGGACCTCTTGTAAAGCTAGGATGGCCTCGTTTGAATCTAAACACCTAGAGAGGATATTGTGATATCCTCGACAATAAAGGGTGTTGGGTACAAGAGTGTAGCGGGAAGCTCTATGAATTAAGTTTTGGTGTCAGTTATTGGTGAGATGGGGAGATATGATACCATCTTTTAGATAGGCATGGATGTTGTGGTACCATGGGGACTAAGGACCAACCAAGACACACACCATTCTGGCATCAACATTCGCATAAGGCATGTGTTGCTGCTTGACTAAAAATTCATACTGAGTTGAATCAAGAGGGATATCCAATAAGGATCTGATGGTTTCAATTGTGTCAGCCACTTTGTTCTGAAGTCTTGGTATTTGCGTGAACTGTAGATTTAGGAAATGCTCTTTGATCTTTTCCACTAATTCTTTGTAGGGTAGAAACTTTTCATCCTTTGTCTAATATTCATCTAAGATTTTTTTGATAATTAGTTGTGAGTCTCCAAACACTTGTAGTTCTATTATATTCCATTTGATAGTTGTCTTGAGGCCTAAGATGAGTAACTCATATTCTGTAATGTTATTAGTACATGGGAATCCCAATTTGAATGATTTTGGAATATAGTCACCTTGAGGTGTGATGAATAGGATTCCTGCCTCTGATCCATGTGATTGTAGGAGCCATCAAAGTATAGCTTCTACATGGGTTGTTCTTTGATCATACATAGGTGCTCATTAGGGAATTCCATGATTAGTGGATACGCATCCACCAGAGGTGCTTCTGCTAGTTGATCAAAAATTATTTTTCCTTTGATTTCATTCTGATCTATGTACTAGATGTCAAACTCGCTGAGTAGCATGACCCATTTTTCCATACAGCCTATGAGAGTTGTCATTAAAAGTATATATTTGAGTGGGTCCACCTTTGAAATGAGCCTGATTGTGTGGTTGAGCATGTAATGTCTAAGCTTTTGAGTGGCAAAGACCACTGCAAGGCATACTTTTTCCATGGGTGAATACTTCATCTCATAGCCGACAAGAGTTTGGCTGATATAGTAGATGGTTCTCTCTTTGTTGTCATCATCATGCTATGCTAAGAGTGTCTCCAGTATCATAATATTCACCAAGATGTAGAGTATGAGAGGGCATCTTGAAATTGGTGGTACAAGGATGGGAGAGTTAGTTAGATATTCCTTGAGCTTGTCAAAGATTTTTTGATAGATGGGATCCCATTTGAAGCTTGTGTCTTTGTAAAGCAGATGCATGAATGGTTGGCACTTGTCTGCTAGCTATTAGATAAATTGACACACTGATTGGAGCTTTCCTTGTAGGATCCTGAGCTGCCTGAGTGTTCTTGGTGGAGGCATTTTTGTTATTTCTTTAACCTTTTGTAGGATCGATATCTATGCCACACCATGAGACTATAAAGCCTAACAACTTTCCAGATGTAACACCAAAGACACACTTCTTTGGATTTAGCTTCAAGCCATAATGATGCAGATGATCGAACACACTCTCAAGAATTTTTAGGTGTTCTCCTCGTGTTCTAGATTTTGCAAGAATGTCATCCACATATTCTTCCAAGATCTTGTGGATCATATCATGGAAGATGGTTGTCATCACTCTCTGATATGTAGCTCCTATGTTCTTCAACCCAAATGGCATCATGTTGTAATAGAAAGTACCCCGTGGTGTGGTAAATGTTGTTTTGTGTTGATCTGCCTCTGCTATTCAGATCTAATTTTAGCCTAAGAAGCCATCCATGAATGAAAAAATCTCATGGCCCATTGTAAGATCTACAATCATGTCTATGTTGGGCATTGGGAAATCATCCTTTGGACATGCTTTATTTAGGTCCCTAAAACCTGTGCAGATTCTGATGTCACCCGAAGGCTTTGTGATAGGCACCATGTTGGAGATCCAATCTAAGTAATCTATAGCTCTAATAATCTTTTCTTGGAGGGATTTTTTGAGCTCTACTTTTATGAACAAGGCCACTTTTGGATGCATTTTTCTTAGCTTCTTCTTTACTAGCTTGACATTGGGATCCACTACAAGATTGTGTACATTAAGATTTAGGTCAAGCCCATGTATTTGCACATATGACCATGCAAAGTTTATAATGGATTCTTAGAGAAGCATGATGAGATCCATTTCTTCACCCTCTGTTAGAGATGTTGCAATGTAGGTGATTCTTGGACATTCTTCTATGCCCAAGTTGACTGGCTTAGTTTCCTCTATGATGATAGGTGACTTCTCGGGTTTGTAATCCTAGATAGGAGGAAGAGGCAAGTCTCCATCTTCTAGCACCTCAGAGAGGTTTTCACCAAAAGATACACCCTTTATTTTTACTTTTTTGGAATCAAAATGTGCCCCAAAGGGGTTTTGACATAAGGACCTATTCTTTTCTTTTTCTTTTTTAATTTTGTGACTAGAGCTTGCCTCCTCCCCGAAAGATCCTTTAGGGTCGAGCTTATAGATGTGAGTTAACTCTGAATCTTGATCTAATTGTGGGCCTAATTCCCCCATGAACTCTAGGAGTGCTTCTGTGCTTTGGAACTCATCGATATGTGTGATGCTTGGTTGGTCCCAATCTATGAGTTTGGCGGTGGATGAGGGGTAGAGCTATGAGGTTAATGGCAAGTTGTTGGAGGAAAGAAGTGCCCATGAGGGTATCATCATCAAATATGTCATCATATGATTTATTTTCTTCCTCTTCAGGGATGTCTTCAATCTCTACGAGGTTTTCCTGGCTATTCAAGAAGGGAATGTTGGTCATGTTGGTGCCCCCAATTGTGGTATTGGGCTCTTGTTTATGCAGGTGAGGGGTATTAAAGCCAAGACCTTGATGTTGTGGATTATTTGATGCTTTGATGGGGTCTTTTCTTCCACCTTCCTATGGTCCTAGACCACTGCCTTGATATTTCCATTTCTCAATGGTGTATTTGTGCGATTGCAGATACTTGTCTTTCAAGAAGCCAAGAAGTTGAGTGTCAGGGGGTGGGGGATCTCTATTTACAACCACCTATTGATGTCAAGATCCATCTCTTGACTGTTTATGTTGCCATGGGAGACAAAATTCATAGGTCCCATCTGCTTAATTTCATGATTTGTTTCAGTGGGTTCACTTTGGTGATTCGGGTGCCCTTGTGTATGTGGATCAAGTGGGAAATCCCCTAATTCAAATGCATCATTCAGGGTGTATTTTCCACATCCCTGGTTGTTGATCTTGACAAAAGAGAGAGTGGAGGTGAGGATAGTCTTTGGATCATAATGGGATCATGAAGAGTTGGTGACATAAGTGCCAATATCGGTTCCAAGACAATGGGTGAAATGAGGGAATGATGATTCCATCACATGAAAATATGCAAAGGGTTGGGGGTATGCATGGCTGGTAACCTAAGTGCCTTGATGTAGAAATGTGATGCACTGATGGTAAGTGGATGGTACAGCCTTGATGGAATGGATCCATGGTCGGCCGAGGAGGATGTTGAATGGTAAGTCAAGATCAACAACATGGAAAATGGTATCTTGCATTGTTGGGCCTAGCTAGATAGGAAGAATAATAGTACCTTCATAGGTACGCTCCAAGTTGTCGTATGCCTTGATGGTGATTACTTCATGTGATATATCAACTTTTGTGAACCCTATCTACTGATTGAGTTTTAGACTACACAAGTTTAGGGCTAAGCCATTATCTATCATGACCCTTTTCATGGCAAAATCTCTGACCATAACAGCAATGCGGAGAGGGAGATTATGGTCAGGCTCAATAGCTGGTATGTTGGATGGCTTGAAAGATACAACACAGGATGTAGATAGATGTCCCACAAGGTTCTCAAACTGAATGGTGTTAATGTCTATGGGGACATGTCCTTCATGAAGGGCTCAGTCAAGGATTTCTTGATGCAGGGGTGAAGTATGGAGAAGGTTGAGGATGGAGATTTGGGCTGGTGTATTCCCAAGATGTTCTATAAGTTTGTATTGTGCATTGTGTGTTGGCCTTGGCCCTACAATGATGATAGTTATCCAGCCTCTATGGGTGGTAATGGCACACTGACTATCTTCTCCTTTGACATGGATGACATTGACTGTGGGTTCGACTTGGGTTATAATCCAAAAAACTTGTCATAATTGATGTAAGTGATGGGTGTGCATTTCTATGTCTTTTTATATATTTCTTATGTATATTTCTTCCCAACTTTGTGTCATTCCACTCCCATTTATGCCACTAATTAGTAGAGATTTAAATTATATTGATAAAATGTAAGATAGGAAGTAATTACTGAAAAGTGCACCAATGTGTAAAATTTGACAACAATTTGGATATTCTATAGGAACAAATAATGGATGTCTGAGTAACTACAGGAGTGTGGGAGTGAATGGATCAGCTATATATGTTATAGGTCTATTTTGGGAAGACATTTTGTTTTTAGTCTCTAGTTTGGAATGACTATCAACTAGAACAATGTTCTATTATTATTATGTTTGTTATACAGTTAAACAATTAGTGGCTTGTAGCCTGGATAATGTTTGTTTACCTTAAATCAATGGCCTGCAACCATAACAAACCGAATCCTCTATATTTGGTATTTTAAACATTATATAAGTGTTTACATGATCATATGAAGACATAAGGGAGGAATTTACTTATTAAGAACACTATTAAAAATCCTTTCTTTATTACTATTGGAATCAGTTTTGGATCGGCTTTAGCAATTTCGTGTTAGTTTTTCACTCACCAAGTGGACCAAAGGAAGGGCCCCCTCTTGGAAATCCTAGTGAGATTATTTCAATTTGCATTGTGAGTGTGTATGGATTGTTAATTATTTCATTTGTGTTTATTATGAGCTAGTTGTAGATTGAACTTAAGTGTATGTATAGACATCCTTAAATCTATGTAGTTTGTGCCATGTGTTCAATTACATTTGGGTTATTGGAAGACTTAGTTGTCTATTGAATTACTTGTTCACAACCATTTCCATTTTTCCATTCTGCTAATCATCATTCCCCTATTTCGGTATAAAATATAAGACCATCCACTCTTGAGCCATCATCCATTACATTATACTTTCTACCGCAACTTTCCCTATCACCATCCACTATTTGCTGGTAAACTTCCTGTCGCTGCTCATTATACTTCTTGTCGCAATTTTTTACTTAGACTCTAGAATATTGTAATTAACTTCCTATCGCAACCAAACTTCCTATAGAAAATAGAGTCTACCCTAATCTTCATTATATTGGACCAATCTTTAATAGAAATATTCATAAATCATGGTATTCAATGTTTAAATTGTTTAGATGTGTGATTATGATCATTATTTAATTAGTGTAAAGATATGCTTTAGACTAAATATGAAGATATATTACATATGAATTCCTTCTTAGTTTCATTCTTAAATGTGTGGATTCTAATTTGAGTGATTAAAAGCTTCTTAGTTTAATTTTGTAGCACGTAATAATTTGCATTCAAAACCACTTGATTTATTATCTTCATCCCTTGAGAAAATAGCCATTATATCTCTCACTAGTTTACGAACTCCAAATTGACACTCTTAGGGTATTTTGGTTCAATATTATCCATAAATAATCCATTAAGTTAGACCTCAACTTTACCCAGCATTTTTGGCGCCATTGCCAAGGAGAGATTTAAAGGCATTAAATCATAATAGATCAAGATAGGAACAGTGCTCCCTTGAGAAGTCTTGAGAAATTATCGACCTTGCTTAGGGTAGTACCTTTGGTTTGCACTACAGTAAATCATTTAGGTGCTTGAATAGGCCTAGAGATAGTCAAGGCAGGTTTGTTAAGAAAGAATTAGTAGGTAGTTCAAAAATTCAAAAACCACAAAAAGAGAAAGAACTCCAAAAGAAGGAGGGTATCTCCTTTGGTTGTTGTTGCAAAGAAAAATGGTAAGTGGTGTATTTGTGTTGATTATTAGGATTTGAATAAGGCTACTAATAAAGATCACTTTCCATTACCCTTTATTGATCAGGTTTTGGATACTCTTGCAAGGAAATGATTCTTCTCTTTCTTGGACGGATTCAGCGAGTACAATCAAATCCACATTGCCCTAGATGATCAGGACAAGACCACCTTCATCTGTCCATGGGGAACCTTTTCCTACAACATTCTTCCTTTTGGGTTATGTAATGCCCCTACTACATTTCAATGAGTAGTATTAAGCATCTTTGCTGATTTAGTTAATGATTGTGTAGAAGTTTATATGGATAATTTCACTGTCCATGGGAATACTTTTGAAGAACCTAGAGATAACTTGGAGAAAGTACTTAAGAGATGTATTGACACTAACCTATCACTGAGCCATGAGAAGTGTCATATGTTAATGATTGAAGGAATTTTCTTAGGCCACCTTATCTCCTTGAAAGGTATCCAAGTTGATCCCAAAAAGGTACAAATAATCCAGGACCTCCCTAAACCTTCAACCCATAAAGATTTTAGGAGTTTCCTCGGTCATGCTGGGTATTATAGGAGATTTATTCAAAACTTCAGTAATATTGCTTCACCTTTGTTTTCTCTATTAGTTAAAGATGATGTCTTCCCTTGGACCCCTAAGTGTCAAGAAGCCTTTGAAACTATTAAGAACAAACTTGTGACTACTCCTGTTCTTAGAGGCCCTAATTGGGAATTACCATTTCATATTCACACTAATGCTTTTGATTTTTCAATGGGAGCAGTACTTGAACAAAAGGAAGACAACCTCTTCTATTCAATTTACTATGTTAGAAAGAACTTCACTGGTAACTGAAAAAGAATTTTTAGCTGTTGTTTATGCTATTAAAAAATTTTGGCACTACATTACTAGTTCTAAAGTGTTTGTTCATACTGATCATTCGGCGATTCAATTTTTAATGAATAAAGCAGTAGTAACTGGTAGGGTTATTAGATGGTTTCTTTTATTACAAGAATTTGATGTCACTATAATTGATAAGCCTGGTCAAGAAAATGTGGTTGCAGATTTCTTGTCCCGGTTACAGCAGCCAGATGATGAACCTGTTCCTATTGATAATACATTTCCTGATGAACACCTCTTTGCCATTTTCACCAAGAGTTCATGGTATGCCAAAATTGCCAACTATTTGGTTACATGCAAGTTTCCAATGGACTTATCTCCTCGAGAAAGTCAGAAGTTGGTTGGCCTTAGTGGATAGTATACATGGATCAATGGTCTTCTCTTTCATATAGGCATTGATCACATTATGTGTCGGTGTATTCCTGAGGAGGATGTCTTTGATATTATTTGGGCTTGTCATACTGAACCTTGTGGTAGACACTTTTCTGCTCAACAAACTGCTCAAAAGATTCTTACTCTAGGATATTACTGGCCTTCACTCCATAAGGATTGCAAGCATTATGTTCATCATTATGATCAATGCCAGTGAATGGGTCATCCTACTGATTCTGATGAGATTCCACTCCACCCTCAGCTCTCTATTGAACCTTTTGAGAAGTGGGGTCTTGAATTTGTGGGCCCTATCAATCCACCTTCTAACAACAAGGAATGCATTCTTATTTGTACCGATTATGTTACCAAGTGGGTTGAAGTGGTTTCCCTCAAGCATGCCCATGATACAAAATTTGTTTCCTTCCTGTACTCTGATATTTTCATCCACTTTGGTGTTCCATGAGAGATTACTACGAATCAAGGACCCCAGTTCACTTCAGATCTCATTGTTGCATTAGTCAAAGAGTATGAAATCCACCACTGGAAATCATCACCCTATCACCCTCAAGCAAATGGATAGGTAGAGGTCACTAATTGGGAACTGGAGAATATTCTTACCAAGACTGTTGCTCTTCATAAGTGTGATTGGGCCACATGGCTCCCTGAAGCTATGTGGGCCTATCGTACCATGTGGAAGACCACCATTGGTCTGACCCCTTATGAAATGGTCTACGATAAGAAGGTTGTTCATCCTATTGAATTCAAGATTAAGACTCTTTGAACTACACTTCAACTCAGTTTGAGTCTCTTTGAAGCTCAGCGGGAATGCCTAACACAACTCCACTCCTTGGATGAACACCGTTAGGAAGCACTCCTCCATACTGAACTTGTCCAGAATCAATGAGCACTTTGGCACGACAAACACATTCATCAGCATTCCTTCTAGCAAGGTGATTGGGTGCTTTTGTATGACTCTCGATTTCAAGATTTCAAAGGTAAATTTCATACTCATTGGCTAGGTCCCTATGAAATTGCCCATGTCTTCAATAATGGTGTCATCCAGCTCTACACTATGGACTCAGAATGCCACACACTTCTTGTTAATGGGCATCATATTAAGTTATATCGGAAGCCTTTGTCGAAGGAAGCATTCTCTCTTGTTGTCACCAAGGAATTCACCATGGTTCCTTTTGGGCTCCTTCATGTCTAAAATTCAAAAAATAAAAAAATAAAAAAATAAAATAAAACAACAAAAAAAATCATTATAAAAAAATAAAAAAAAACAAAACAAAACAAAAAAAAACACAAAAAAAGACTCCCCTATCTTTCATATCTATCACTTCCACCTACTTCTTTTTGCTAGACGAACCAAGCATCCTTCCATTTCATTTTGCGATGGGAACACTTATCTCTTCCTATCACGTGATCTCCCTCTGCTGGTTCATGTCACCTCTCCATTAGCTTATGCCTCCAACTTGATGTTTCACAAGCATGTGACCCTATTTTGCTTTAGTGGTCCCATTCTCTCTTATCATGTGCTGACGTGTCTGCCAGATTTGTGTCTTCCTCCGCCCACCGACCGCCATCTGGGTTGCATTTTGCTAGCATTCGTATTACTGTATCTTTCCACAATTTGCCATAATTTTCTAGCACTCCTCAGCATTGGTGTCCACATGGTTTGACGTCATCTCACCATGTTAGGATGCAGAATCAAGAAGTACTTTCTTACCTTACATTTTATTTCAATATCTTTATTTTCTCTTCTGCTTACGTGACATAACTAGGATGGTTTGACCCTTTCAGTTGGGGGGGGTGGTAGTACATGTCATTGCTCGCTTATGCCATCTTTTTCCATGGTCATCATTATTATTATTACATCATCTACTTCATTAATTACCCATGGATATGATAGTAAGATTCTCTCTTACCTTTCCATTATTGCTTCCTAAAGACGTACTTCCTTGATTTTCAACCCTAGTAAATCTTTTCCTATCATTTGTGTTTCTATTTTCATTTTCCATTTCCAGCACCTCTTGCTCTATGTTTTTAGTCACCATTGTTATTTGGGATCATGGGTGGCCATCATCTTCATAAGGAGCTAGACTCACTTTACCATTGACAAAATTCTGAGGAAGTTTATAAAATCTTTGAACATTGGGGATGGCTAAGGTATTGTGAATGATTGTGCGAATTCATTTCTAGTGATGAGGTCACTGTTGAGTTTGCTTTGACATTTAGAGAGAATAGTGTCACAGTACAAGGGTTAAAATTCCCAGTCAACTTACAGATTGTTGTAGCTGTATCTGGACTTCCACAAATTGGGGACCTTTATTTCCCTACAGGATCTTCTAAGGTTGTTGATTTAAAACCCCATAAGAAGAAATTCTTTCAAAGAGGGGAACTGGTTGAAACAATGCAAGGATAGGGGATTATCCACAAATCATTTCTAGAGCCATGGGATGAAGTGGCCTAGTTTTTGATTTAGTTTATTACATGTGAAAGCTGTTATAAGTATGTTTATGCTCACCATCTTCATATTTTGCTACACTTACAGTATGGGGTCCTTGTTAATCTTCCTTATTGCATTCTTTAAAATGGTCATGTTGCTAGTACAAAGAAGGGTATACTGATTCTCTTTTCCACCATGGTCTGATAAAACTACCTGTCATTTGTGCCCTAAAGTCTGCCCAACCTACCCTAGGATGGGAAAAATTCATTACTCTTACCAATGTGGATGACCCTGAATCACCTTCCAGTGCTGAAACAATTAAAGCTAGTTCCTCTAAAAATTGACTAGCCAAACCCTCATCCTCATTAAAAACTAAGAATCCAAAATTCCTCAAATTACAAGAAAAGGCTAAACCTTCTGAGAAAATTAAAGAAACCCTAAGCCCTCATCCTATGGTTACCTGAATAAATAAGAATATTCTGGATAAATTACAGGAACTGGCCAATGTAGCTCATTCCACTAGAGATGTAGAAATTATTAGTGTTCAGAAAACCTCCCAAAAAAACAACCATCTTCTAAGAAACATAGGTCATAGCTCAAGTGAAATAAGAAACAAGGAAAATTGAAATAGATGAAAGAGCTAGAAGTAGAAGTTTGAGGGATGGAGGCAAATCTAAAAATTGAAGAAGGCCAAGGAATTGAAATAGAAGAAGAGAGACATGAAGATGAAGGAAATAGGGAAGCTGAAATAGAATAGGAGGTGGAAGGAAAACAAGAAACTAAAGAAGAACTGGAGGCCGAGGATGAGTAGGAAGATGAAAAGGAATTTGATGAAAGAGACACCAATAAAGAAGATGAAGATGTTAAAATTCCAATATAGGAAAGCCCTAATAAGGACCATGTCTCTGAAGAAGAGGTAAGACCCAAATCTCCTCTAGCAGCAGAAATTCCTATAACAATGTTACTAAATGTTGCCATTAAGAGAGTGATAGAAATAGCCAGTGGTATTTCCATCGGTGATGAAATTCAGAAAGGACAAACTATAGAGCTTCCTCAACCATATAAGGGTGTAATACAAGAAACAGAGACTACTCAAATTAATGATGAACACATTGTTACTGTAGTGTCTCAGCCAAGCCCTAGAAATGGTGCTTCAGGAACACCTGTAGTTCTTGAAGCAATGCAACATTTTTCTCCTAAACAAGTGTTAAAAATTATTAGTCAGTTGAAGGCATAGATAAAAGAACTTTCTACACCTAAGTCTACCACCAACGAAACTACAAGAGTCATGATACCCTCCAGAAATCTAGTAGTAGAGTTCACTGACGCTGGGTGTTCACCTGGCGAGCATGAGGACATGCCCAATTCTTTAGTTGGGGATAAATAATGGGTGTGCATTTGTATCTTTTTATATATTTCTTATGTATATTTCCACCCAACTTTGTGTCATTCCACTCCCATTTATGCCACTAATTAGTAGAGATTTAAAGTATATTGATAAAATGTAAGATAGGAAGTAATTACTGAAAAGTCCACCAATGTGTAAAATTTGACAACAATTTGGATATTCTATAGGAAAAAATAATGGATGTCTGAGTGGCTACAAGAGCTTGGGAGTGAATGGATCAGCTATATATGTTATAGCTCTATTTTGGGCAGATATTTTGTTTTTAGTCTCTTGTTTGGAATGACTGTCAACCAGAACAATGTTCTATTATTATTATGTTTGTTATGCAATTAAACGATTAGTGGTGTGTAGTCTAAATAATGTTTTTTTACCTTAGATCAATGGCCTACAGCCATAACAAACCAAATCCACTATATTTGGCATTTTACATTATATAAGTGTGTACATGATCATATGAAGACATAAGGGAGGAATTTACTTATTAAGAACATTGTTAAAAATCCTATCTTTATTACTATTGGAATCAGTTCTAGATCAGCTTTAGCAATTTCATGTTAGTTTTTCACTCACCAAGTGGACTAGAGGAAGGGCCCCTCTTGGAAATCCTGGTGAGATCATTTCAATTTGCATTGTGAGTGTGTATGCATTCTTAATTATTTCATTTGTGTTTATTACGGGTTAGTTGTAGATTGAACTTAAGTGTATGTATAGACATCCTTAAATCTATATAATTTATGCCATGTGTTCAATTACAGTTGGGTTATTGGAAGACTTAATTGTCTACTGAATTACTATCTCACGACCATTTCCATTTGTCCATTCTGCCAATCATCATTCCCCTATTTCGATATAAAATATAAGACCATCCAATCTTAAGCCATCATCCATGACATTATACTTTCTACCACAACTTTCCCTGTCACCATCCACTATTTGCTGGTAAACTTCCTATCACTACTCATTATACTTCCTGTCACACTTTTTCACTTAGACTCCAGACTATTGTAATTAACTTCCTATCGCAACCAAACTTCCTATAGAAAATAGAGTGTATCCTAATCTTCATTATATTGGACCGATCTTTAATAGAAATATTCATAAATCATGGTATTCAATGTTTAAATTGTTTAGATGTGTGATTATGATCATTATTTAATTAGTGTAAAGATATGCTTTAGACTAAATATGAAGATATATTACATATGAATTCCTTCTTAGTTTCATTCTTAAATTTGTGGATTCTAATTTGAGTGATTAAAAGCTTCTTAGTTTAATTTTGTAGCACGTAATAATTTGCATTCAAAACCACTTGATTTATTATCTTCATCCCTTGAGCAAATAGCCATTATATCTCTCACTAGTTTATGAACTTTGGATTGGCACTCTTAGGGTATTTTGGTTCAATATTATCCATAAATAATCCATTAAGTTAGACCTCAACTTTACACAATAGTAAGAAGTAGTGTAGTCTTTGTGATCAACATGATCTCCTTGTTTTCCTTTGCCTTGGTTCTGATTATGAGGATTAGCATTTCCTTGATTTTTCCCACTATTGAGTTGAGGGAACACGTTTTGATAGATCTACAAATTGGCATTAGGCGAGGCTTGCGCAGGTGTGTCTACTTAGATCTCCTTTTGGTCAATGAGATCTTGGATGTAATGCTTAAGTTTCATACACCTTAGGGTAGTGTGTCCTTTGACATGATGATAATCATAGTACTCATGATCTTTATACCTGTTAAGCTTGGGAGTCGCATCATCAAACTGTTGGGTTTGTAGGTACGTGATTAGGTTGGCTTTGGCCATTCGGTGAAAGATAACATCTAGAGGTTCATTGAGTGGTGTGAAGATTCTCTTTTGATTAGTTTGGGCTCCAGGCCTATTCTGATTGGGAGTAGTAGTGATGGCATTAGATTGATTAGTCAGATTGCCTTGATGGGCTTGATGTGCTTGTTGCTGATATTTTTGCTGATTGTTTTGAGGCTGATATTGCTGCATAGGTTGGTAATGAGTTTGAGGATGTTGTTGATATGTAGGAATGGGTATAGGGCTAACCATAATGATTTGGACATATTTGGTGTCAGTGGCTCCATTAGTAACAATGTTTTTTTTACGATTCTAGTAATGAGGTTTATCATTGTTGGGCTTACTTTGGGAATCATTTTTGTAATGTCAAATTGTGCCTTCATCTAGGAGACCTCTTTCGATGTCTATCCCTTTGCTTTAGATATCTTGATACATTTGGATATAGTTCATTCTCATGAAGTGGGATAGTTTGGGATGCAGGTTATTAATGAAGATCTTGGTTAGATGTTTCTCAAGTGGTTGGTATGATAACCTAGTCATGAGGTTCTTCCATCATTGCAAGTAGTTTGCTAGGCTTTCTCCTTCTTTCTACTTTGAGTTGCAAAGGTCTAGTAAGGTCAACTCATTCTCTACATAGTGGGTATGTTGAGCTACTAACTTCTTAGAGAGCTTAGCAAAAGTTGTGATGGTCCTACATGGTATCTTGTAAAACCACTCAACAAGAGTCCCTCACAAGCTTTTGGGGAATAGGTGCAAAAGATAATTGTCACTCTAAGCCACTTCTTGGCATTCCATATAGAACTCTTTAATGTGATTGACTGTGTCTCCTTTCCCTCAATATTTATCAAACTTGGGTGTCTCAAAGTTTTTAGGGAAAGGAACAATTGTGATTGATCAGTCAAATGGGTAGGAACACACCTCTTCAAACTTGAAGGTTTTATCCTCTATACAAGTCTGGAGCTCCTTAAGAGCATTCTTCATTTCTTCCCACTTGGCATTGATTGGCATTGGAGCAGGTACTCCCATTTGGAAAGGATCTAGTGGTGCTAGTGAATAAGGGTGAATTTGAGGTGGATATTGTGGAGTGGGATATGGAGATTGCCCAACAAGATAGGTGGATTGGAATGGATTTTGGAGTGATGTTTGCTGAGGAGGATATTGCTACTATGGCGTGGGGGTATATTGTAGTGGAGGATATGGAACTACTTGGTGTTGGGGGATGATAGGATGTTTCTGTTGTGATGCATAGGATGATGCTTGTTGCTGCTAGGGAATGATGGGGGTTTGTTGCTGCGATTGGAAGTATTTCTATTGTGGAGGAGGCTAGTGGAATGATGTGTCTTGCTGATAAGATGGCCCTTGTTGCACTTGGCTTTGTGATTGGTTGATATAAGATGGATGCATTCCCGCATTGCTTAAGGGTAGAACTGATGTAGGGAAGCTAAAAATAGGAGGTGGTTGGGTAAGGTAACTTGCGAGATGTGATGAAATTTGTTGCTAAGGTGGTGGAACTTGCTAAGAAGTATTGGGTGGTGTGAATAGATAGTTTGCAAATGGGGAAAAGGATGAAGCTGGTGGAGGTTGAGATGGTTGTTGTTGGGCTACTTGTGAGAAGGTAGTTTATTGGTTTTCTAGCATGGATGCGGTGAAGTGGCTTGGTATCC
Organism: Chamaecyparis obtusa; assembly: GCA_027943335.1. Lineage (NCBI taxonomy): Eukaryota > Viridiplantae > Streptophyta > Pinopsida > Cupressales > Cupressaceae > Chamaecyparis > Chamaecyparis obtusa. The sequence goes on along the minus strand of BSBK01004913.1, from coordinate 51,808 downwards.
CTAAGGCTTGCATTTCTTCTTTAGTGAGGCCCCATCGAGAACTAGTGCATGGTGGGAACTGTGATGCAGAGGATGCTAGAAAGGTAGATGTGATGGGAGTTTGGGATGGATTTGAAAAACCAATGGAAGGCATACCTATGGTGAATGCATTTTGTTGGGCTTGTGCCTAGGTAGATGTTTTTTGGGGGGTGAAAGAAGATGCTTGTGTTCCCCATGAAAAGGGTGATGTTAATGTGGAAGATTGTTGGGAGAAAGAGGAGAATGATTGTGTTTCCCCTAGAAAAGATGATGTTGATGTAGAGGCTTGTTGGGAGAAAGAGGGAAATGATTGTGTTGACCTCAAGAATGGTGGTAGTGAGGTAGAATCCTATGGAGTGAAGAGGAAGGATGATTGCATCACCCCTGGAAAGAATGGTGTTGCTTGGCCCATGGAAGGTGGCAGAATTACTTGTGCAAAAGCTTGTGTGGGAGGTAGTGTTTGGTTTTGTGAAAATCTTGGGATATGGATGATGGATTGAGCTGCTATAGAAGATGATCATGTGTCGATGAGAGGACATGGAGTGGATTGTGTTACTTGTGTTGTAGGACCCATGAAAATGCTTTGTAAAAGAGGAGGGATGGGTGAAGCTACTTGTGATATGTGAAAAAGTGGATTAGGGATTTGTTGGATGATGGGGGTGTATACTTCTGCTAGGATTCAGATGTTGTTGATGGGAATGCGAGGTTGGAGATATGGTGGAATGGGAGTACCCTCTTGCATGAAGTTAGCCAACATGATTCATTGATTCTAAGCAGTGAGTGCACTAACTATTTGTACATTCCTCAGATGATTCATGAATGTTTCTATCGCAAAAGAAGCTGGGGGGATATTGGGATCATCCCACACATTACTAGTTTGTTGGATCTAGGGATCGTAAGCTATCATCACACTAGTAGAAATGTTGGGATCAGATGAGCTAGTGATTTGATAAGGATTCATGTTCCTTCATTTTCTAGATCTTGTCTTGATAGGCATGGAGTGGAAATCTAAAAGATGCAGATGCTAGATGGATGCAAGATGTTTCTAAAAGACTCTATAGACTGATGGATGCAAGTCTATGAAACCTCTAAGGATGGTGGATGCAAGTCTAAGTGACTTATAAGGATGGTGGATTTCTAGAATGCAATGCAAGGATTGGTGGGATGCTTGGATTTGGATCAAGGATGGTGGAAGTTTGGTGGGAAATGGTGAAAGATTGGTGAAAATGCTTTGGCGATGACGGAGGATTGGTGGGATATTCTGACTTGGATCAAGATTTGGTGGATGATTGGTGGGATGCTGGTGGAAGATTACTAAGTGTCGATAAATGAGCTGATGTTTTGTCAATGGAGGATCATTGGTAGGATTTGGTTTCCCTAGGATAGACTAATGATCTTTGGTCAACTGGATTCTTATCAATGCAAGCCAATCTCTTGCTTGAGATGATGAGGCTGTGCAAGGACAAGTTGGATTTCCTTTAGACAATGATCTATTAAAGGGGGTGATTTTAGATTTAGGATAGGGATTGAAAATAACTCAAAAGGTTTTGAACACTAAGTCTTTTTGGATTTGGATCACTGGATTTGATGCAAGGATGGTGGGTTTTGACTTGGATAGTGGATGCTAGATTTTGGGATTCTGATTGTGGATTGTTGATGGAATGGTGGTAAAGGATGATAAAATGATGCTATTTATAAGAGGATGACCTAGATGCAACTAAAATGGATGACCTATGATGCAACTAGGAAGATGATAATGAATGCAATGATGCAACTAAGAATTATTTAGGATGCAACTATAAGGCTTGGCGGTGATGCAAGGATGAAACTAGGATGATCTAGGATGAAGGTTTGTCGAGATAGGATTTGGGATCGGAAGACAGAATGGACATGTGATGGATCTAGCTAGTCTTCTCTTTCAAGATTGACATAATGATGGTTCACTCAGAATCAATAAGAAAACTACTTGAATCTTGTGTTATAGCCTATGTTATCAAGATTTTCCTTGTACTTTTCTTCAGCTTGGGTTTCTTTCACAAAAGATTGATGGCTTTTAAGATTTCTCTTTGAAAATTTCTTCTCTTGATAGGCTTTGGATTTGAGAAGTTTAGCCTTCGAGTGTTTGATCAAATTAGACATAACTTGGGGAGATTTTTGATAATTGGATTGAGGCAAAAATCTTTGGGTATCTGATTTTGAAGGATTCTTTTGCAAGGTCTTCTGAATATCTTGAATCAAGTTGTGGATTAGTTTGATGTTTCCAATGGAAAAGGACATAATTCAAAAAGGACTTTTGAAATAGTAATATCGACAAGGGACAAAGCAACCTTGTGGGATACAAGAAAGATGAAAAACTCCTAAATCTTAAAAAGCTTTGAAAGGTTTATATTCCAATAAATGTTTTCACTGAGCCTTTGACTGTGCAAATCACTTCAAGAAGATCTACCTAAGGGAGGTGAGTATCAAAATCCTTTCCCACAACTTGATACCCCCTGAAAGTGGATACATATGGTGAGTATCTTAAGGTGATCTGATAAACCCCTTAGATCAGTCCTTGCACAAGGATTATGATACCTTTAGATGTAGATAGGGTAGCTTCTATTTTCATAGGTTTGTAGTTGTTCTGTGGAGTCCTCCCAATTGGTTTATACACGCGTGAATCACTTAAGAGACTAGTTGACCATGCCAGAATTGTAGGGATTATTCACCTACCCTAGGATACCATCAACATGCATCACCTGAGCTTGAGGGGATGTAAGAGAAAGTTTGATCAATGCTTTATTTCTATACTGGTCGGGGAAGATACCAATTTAAGGTCGTTCTCCAGAGAGGAAGCATTTTTTGTTGGAAAGTTGTCTATACTGAAGTATATGACTTAATATGGTGTTCTCATTATGGAAAAAAAGTCATATAGTGTTTTGGAGTTAGTGCACTTGATGAGAAGATCAAAAATTGGCTAAGTGTTGAAGACTGGATAGTGTACAGAGTTCCTAAAACTCAAAGCATCAGTGCACATGCGCATGACTGAGTTATGGTATATGCCTTAGAAGATAAATCATTTAGAGTCTATTCATGCTTAGTCTATGAGCGCATGATCAGATATGTAGGTATGACAAAGTTACAGACAGTTGAAGTTATACAGCCAGTGTGTGCTAGAGAAGAATAGAGTAAGCAACTGATTGTTGGCATTTTGATTTGCGGTTATATTACTATGTTGTAAAGGCCATGCACCTATTTTAATTAGGTTTCTGACATATAATTATGTTTTTTTGTAAACACACTTGAGCCAATTCAATTGGAAGTGTTGTATGTAATTAGTTAAAGGGCCAACCTAGTTATTTGTTTTGTATGCACATATCAATATGAGATGCACCCATTGTAATTTGCATGAGTTGTAATAGAGTTGAGACAAGTAGAGTAGAAGTATGTGAAAAGTTGATAAGATGTATTAGAGCTTTGCAAGAGGTCAAAGCATCAATGCATCAAAGGAACTGATCAGATAAGCAATGTCTCAGTGATAGTTCATCTAGTAGATATAGTGTTTATCTGAGATCAGAAGGTTGTAGCCTTCACCACTTGAGCAATGAGCTCTAGGATGGTGAGTCCACACCCCTAATAGGGTTTATTGTAAAAGAATCCTAACAGGGTCTGACCCTTGACAAGGTTTACTATACTAAACATATTGTAGAGAAACTCCTAACAAGGTTAAGGATATTCTAACAAGGATCATAAAACACTAGTATAGAATATTTGTGGGTGTCAATTCCCACCAGGGTTTTTACCTCTTTGGGTTTCCCTATAACCATATTGGTGTCATGTGTTGATTTCATGTTTCATGTTTATGTGGATGTTCATTTCAGTATTTAAGTATTCAAGTTCAGTTTAAAGAATAAAAGTAAAAAGATAAATTATAGTGAACACTGATTCACCCCCCCTCTCAGTGTTCCCATTCCTAACAATTGGTATCAGAGATCTGGTCCTTAGTAAAGAAGTTTAACCACTTGAGGAGATCATGGACAAAGCAGAAATGAAACATTTGAAAAGAAATCTTGAAGCTGCTCTTGAAGACCTGGATAGATCTGAAAAAGAAATTGAAGAACTTACAAAAAAAGTCAATGATGCTCAAGTAGTCATCAAAAGGCTAAGAAAAGATTTGAAAGAATGCTCTACCAGTGATTTAGGGATTATGATCAAAAATATCAGTGAAGAAAATTCATCTCTAAAAGAATAGATTGAAGAATTAGATGATAAGATGACTAACAATTAGGAAGTCTATGATGAACAGATCAAAGAGAACCTTCAACTGAATGAAGAATTGAGGCAAGAAAACATGGAAATCTTGGAGGTAAGGAACAAAAAATAAATCTTGGAATCTAAATTGAAAGTGGCAAAGAATCACATTGATAAATTGCACACCAATTCTGACTTAATAGAATCTTAGTTGTATGCAAGAAGAGTTAAATGAGATACTAGCTGCATTGGATACAATGAAACACAAAATTAGATCGACAACATGCAAGCAAGAATGAAATCACTAGAAGACACCTTAGATGCTAAGGAGACTAGAAGTCAGACTAAAGATCATGTTGAACCATCCAATAATGAGTGCAATCCAGTAGATCAAACATGTTATGCATGTAACAAGCATGGACATATAGCAAGAAACTGTATAGAGGTAAGACCTTTCAATGGTTACTGTTATTCATGCAATAAATTTGGTCATAGAGCTATAATTGTAAGACAAGTCAGAAAAACAAGACTCAGCACAATTAGAGAAATCAGAATCACCCAAATATAAGTTCTCAGAATGTTACATGTCAGATATGTAACTATAATGGTCGCTCTGCAAGACAATGTAAAATGGTGACCCATGTCAATGTGCCAAGGAATATAAGGCCTCCAATCATTTGTCACTCTTGTAACAAGGATGGACACATCTCAAATTTTTGTAGATCAAGGACACAAGGTTAGGAAAGCCCTAAAAAGCCCGAAGAACCAGTATTGGATACTGAAGGAGAAGTCAAGTTTTTGAAAGCTTCAGAGGATGCAAGATTGATTTGGTCAGAGGTGAAAAAGGATAAGGTTGATGAGAATGTATTGGATGCATCCACAGTAGATGCACCCTCTACATTAGGATGAATATCCCTCAAGGTCATAGGGGGAACTGATTGTGGCTGGTATACTCACCCTCAGAGTATGCGCCTTTGGACTTAAGCTTTTGGAGACTAGCAAAACCTATGTGCAAGAGCGCACAAGCTAATTGTTTATAGAATGAAAGTTAGAAAATTTTCAGTGATAGCCTAGTTTACGTGGAAAGCATTAATGGAAAAATTCCTACTTTAAAGTACACAAAAGTTTGTAGATCTCTCATTGCATTAAAATTCAGAGCGATTGGAGAGAAGAAGAGCCCTAGCATTTGATTGTGAAGGATTGCATATTGATTCATCAATGATTTACAGTGCAATTGATCGATTGCAGAAACCCTAGTTCATCACACCAATTCAAAAATCTTTAAAGATCATTTGGAAAGCGATTTACGAGTGATGGCTACTCCTATTGTATTTGATGTTTTGGAGAAGAAAAGATATGTATTTTAGAGACACCCATTCAAATCCACATTGGATGACCTAGAAGAGGCATTCTCTCGCATGCCTATGTGAATTATGCATGTCGAAGACATTAGGGCATACATATATTGTAAGAAAGAACCAGTAGGATTGGACAGAGTAAGAGCACACATGGAAACAATGTTAAAACCTAATAAAACCTTCATGGCTGGGTATGCGCAGTGGAATAATCATCCTATAGTTGAATATGCGACTGCATATGAGTTCTATGAGTTCGAATGGATAAAGATTCTACCTAGTAGGATTCATGATGACCTATTTTAGATATGTGAAGTGTCGGTTGGGATTATAGGTGACCTAATTCATGAGATGGTAGGCCTCTCAAAGATATGCATCATTCTTCCAGTGGGAAAGGATGTAAGAAAACTTGTTGAGAAAACTTGTAAGTCAAGAAGTGATAGGTGTGGAATGACTATAGTGCCTATTGAGAAAGATGAAATCAAATTAATATCCATGATACTGGGATATAGGTTCCAACACACCAACAGGGTGAACAGTGTGTCTATGGCCATAATTCTTGCAGCAATAAGACTTGTGAAAGAAAATGGAGAGTTTAATTTGTGTGAGATCTTGCATGCACAAATAATAGACAACATAAAGGCCATCAAGCATGACAAGACCAAGATATTAAGGTTTGGGTCCCTAATTATCTACATGTACTTCCATATTGTTGGAAAAGTGTCTGATTTGTATCTAGAAAAATCTATCCCCACAATGCCATAGATATCTCTCAAGGCATGTACTAAGAGTACATTGAAGGACTACATGACACTAGAGTTGAAGACATTTAGAGTCAAGATTTAGATGGGATACAGAATTCCAGAGAAGATAGTTGAAAAATACAAGGATACTATTTGTTTTATGGTTGATACAGACACAACATGCATGGAGGAAGTTGAACCAAGGACAAAGTGGATTCATCCACTTGGATATGAGGTTGAAGAACCAATCTTAGAATCTTATGGTCAAGTTCTGTTGTCAGCACCTAAGGACCCCAATGAACCTAGATGGGGAACTTATGAAGAGAAAACAAGAGAAGTAGATGATGTATTGAATAGTGTAGCAACAAAAAGAAAAGTTGCCAAGGTTACTTCAGAGATCTTGAGAATCCATGGTTTATCACAAGTAGACCTAGACAAAGTAAGGGAAGAGAAGATTGCTTTGGAAATAGAGAGTGCAATAGCAGCAAAGACAAAATCTGAGGATCCAAAGTTGAAGAAGGTAAAAATTGAGGAATCTAATGTTTAAAAGGGTAAAACTGATGTTACTCCTTATGCACCCAAGGAAACCATTGACCTTACTGCTCCTCCTGAGTATAAGGCAATGCCTAAGAGGAAGAAAGAGATTATCACTGGCCATCCATACTTGCGAATAACAAGAAATGGGAAGAACTCTCAATCACCCCAAGAAGTAAGCTTCAAACCTAGTCTCATTATGTTAAGTACAAGGATTGTTGATGAAGGTAGAATTGATCAAGTAGGAAAGTTCTATGAGAAATACAATGAAATTGAAAAATAAGAGATACATGGAATGATTGTCAAACACATGTTGAAGTTTAAGAAGACAGTCCTAGAACTGAAGACTACAATTCTTGATAATGTGTGGAACATCTTGGAGCTCCTAAAAAGACAAGCCATTGAAGAAGATCTGAGAATAAGAGAAAAGATCTTAGATCAGAGTTTGCCAGTATTCTCTCTAGAGAAGAGATCTTTGTTACTAGATCTAGTAAAACCACATCTTAGAACCAAGTCAAGGACCCTGCACATAATGGACAAGAACTATGAATTGGTTGCAAAGGAAACAAAGAAAGCCTTTGAGAAGGTCTTCATGAATAGGCACGTGTATCCAGCTACTGTGGCCACAACTCAAGTACCCACAATGGATGAAAAAGAGTCAAAAACCATAAATGTTCCATCTATAGGTCCACAGGATTCAGCGCATGCAATTGATGCATCCACAGAGGCAGATAAGTCTACACCCATGTTAGATACATTCAAGGATGACCCAATTTTTATTGATAATGTAAAAGTCACTATGGAAGCCACAGACATGGATTTGGACAAGTTTGAAGAAGCATTTGTAAGCACACAAGAGGTTGAAACTCTTTGTAGTAACACTCCTCCCAATCAACAAGAAGATGTATTGATGGAGGATATAACGAAAGAAAAGAAAGAAGAAGAAAAAGAAAAGGAAGTAGAAAAACAAAAAGGAAAGGAAGAGGTAAAAGAAAGTCAGAAAAAAAATGAACCATCAGTGGAAATGCTAATCAAGGTAAAACAAGAAGTAATGGATAGTACACCTGTCACTCCACTACCACTAGCAACATTGTTGTCAAGTTTGACACCTAACACAACTAGTTTGGATTCTTGGGGAGAAGAAGGCCTAATCACGATCAGTGTCTTAGAAATGGAGAAATCCAAAGAGAAAAAACTAATAAGAAACCCATTGTTTGTTGAATCAGTCAACATATTGAATAGTCTATTGCCTTCAGACAAGAAAGTGTCTAAGGTACATTCAGTTGATGATGTTAGCAACATCCTCACAGTCTTCAAAACAAATTTTTCTACTTGGAAAAGTCAGCATCTCAAGTTGCAGAAGAAAAGTATCAGAAGAAGAGACTGAGTGAACTAGATAGTAACTTTGAACTTGACCTAAGTTCTCTAAAATTTGGTCAAGCATCTTTGAAGGAGTTTGCAACAAATGGAAGGAAGATTATTGCAGATTGTATGGATCAGGATAAGTTAACTGATGACCACTTCAAGAAGATACAGGAGGAAAAAGCTATGATAGAACAAGTAAAGAAATCAGTGAAAGACCCATACACTAATATAAATATGTGCAATAATGTCTATCAAGGACAAATTGACAAGATTGAGAAGGTAGAAAAGGAGATGTCAAAGATAAGGGCTAGGCAGACTCAGCTTAGAAATGCTCTTGCACCCTCACTAGATATACCTAATTAGAATATCAAGGAGATCAATGCCACCATGGTGACATATGATCATGGTCCCAGCACAAATTTGGAGATGATAGAGAAGCTACAGTATGCTTTATGCGCCCATCTCCAAATTGTTAATTCACTGATTACTTTTTGGAAGAAGGAGATCCAAAATTTGCAGATAGCATATCCAGATGTTCTCTCATAGTAAGTATTTGTAGATATAGTTTTGAAGCACCTTTGACATTAATGTTAAAGGGGGATTATGTATAGAATATGGAGTTATAGATATGTATAAGGCAGATATAAGATAGAAGTTTTTGTATAAGAGATCATTTAGCAACTATGCCATATTCCTTTGTTGCCATCAATGATAAAGGGGGATATTGTTGGCAAGTTTTCTATACTGGTGTATATGACTTAATATAGTGTTTTCATTATGGAAACAAAGTCATATAGTGTTATGGAGTCATCGCACTTGATGAGAAGATCAAAAATTGGCTGTGTTGAAGACTAGATAGTGTACAGAGTACCTGAAGCTCAGAGCATCAGCACATGTGTGTATGACCAAGTTATGGTATGCTTCCTAGAATATAAGTTGGTTAGAGTCTATGCATGCTTAGTCTATGAGCACATGATCAGATATGCAGGTATGACAAAGTTACAGACAATTGAAGTTACACAGCTAGTGTGTACCAAATAAGAACAAAGTAAGCAGCCAACTGTTGGCATTTTGATTTGTGGTTATATTATTATGTTGTAAAGGTCATGCACCTATTGTAATTAGGTTTTTGACATATAATTATGTTTGTTTGTAAACATGATTAAGCCAATTCAATTGGAAGCGTTGTATGTAATCAGTTAAAGGGCCAATCTAGTTAATTGTTTTGTATGCGCATATAAATACGAGATGTGCCCATTGTAATTTGCATGAGAGTTGTAATAGAGTTGAGACAAGAAGAGCAGAAGTATGCAAAGATTTGATCAAATGTATTAGAGCTTTACAAGAGGTCAAAGCATCAACACATCAAAGGAACTAATCAGACATGTAGTGTCTTAGTGACAGTTCATCTAGCAGATATAGTGTGTATCTGAGATCAGAAGGTTGTAGCCTTCACCACTTGAGTAGTGATCTCTAAGATAGTGATTCCACACCCCTAACAAGGTTTATTGTAAAAGACTCCTAACAGGGTCTAACCCTTGACAAGGTCTACCATACTAAACATATTGTAAAGAAACTCCTAACAGGGTTAAGGATCTTCTAACAAGGATCATAAAAAACTAGTACACAATATTTGTGGGTGTCAATTCCCACCAGGGTTTTTATCTATTTGGTTTCCCCATAACCATATTGGTGTCATGTGTTAATTTCATGTTTCATGTTTATGTGGATGTTCATTTCAGTATTTAAGTATTCAAGTTCAGTTTAAAGAATAAAAGTACAAAGATACATTATAATGAACATTGATTCACCCCCCCTCTCTCAGTGTTCCCATTCCTAAAAAATTTCTCCTCGGACAGGCCCCTCTAAAAGTAAAACAGGTAAACTTGTTTGAGTTCAATTGTTTTACGTTACTTATTTTAACAAGGATTTGCAGAAAATGGGAAACTCCTAAATGCACATCATGAAGATTCTTTTCCCAAATTGATTTAAGTGTGTTGAAAGCACATGTGATTTAAGCTTTGAGTTGTTCTTTCTCTTTCCAAAAAGTAAAACTTTGAGCGATTGCAAGTTCTTTGTTTGGGCATTCAAGATTGAGTTGGCGTGTTTCTTTAAGAACTTTGAAATGAGCTTTGTTTTGATTTTAAGTCATTCAAGATTGAGTTTTGTTTGAACTAAATTCCAAAGAGGAAGGAATAGAGATTATTTTCATCCACTTTAAATAACTCAAGATTGTGTTTGATTTGGACTTAATTTAAAAATAACTTCTTTGGACCTTTGGTTTTGCATTCAAGACTTTGTGTGTTAGTTTGTATGTTTTATACCCAAAATTGAGATTCCTAAATTGATTTGATGCATGAAAAATTTAGGAAACATTCAAGATTTTTCAATAAGATACTTGTTCATATCAATAACAAAGATTTAGGACTGATTTAGGAAATTTTAGAAACATTTAGGAATGTTTAGGAACCCATTAGAAAATATTTAGCAAAGGTTTGATTGATTTTCTTCCTAGTTTGCATGTGACTCTTAAAAAAACTTTAAGATATTGCAAATGAAGTTATTTTTAACTCTAATTGATGCACTTGATTTTGATTTTGGTAAAATTTGAATTCATTTAGGATTTATTTGAAACCAATTAGATTTGAGATGCAAATTTGAAGTTCTTTTTAAGCTTCCAAAACAAGAAATGTTCCTATTTTGCATGAATGCTTTCTAAAGTCCTATTTTTGCATGATTTTGAGGTTCATTTTAGCAAACTAAAAGAATTTAGGTATGATTTTGATTTCTTTTAGGAACATTTAGGAAGTTTTTAAGTTTATTAGGACTGATTAGGAACAATTAGGAAAGATTTATAGATTCTTTGATTTTAGGCACTCAAGAGTGTGTTTTAATATTCATTTTAAGCAACCAAATGAAGTATTTGAAGTTCCTATTTGATAAAAAAAGTTTATGAGCCTTAGGGCCTTATTTTTTTTAGTGACTTTGATTCCTTACAAGGGTACCTGCAAAAGATGGTGTTTAAAAACTTGAATCAAATAGCCAAAAGGGCCTAAAAACCCCTAGAAACCCCCAAAAACCAACTTTTTCTTGGCCTAAGGCCTTACAAGACCTCCCTATTTTCCATATGAGTAAATAGGGCAGGGTATTCTGATTTTATTTACATGTACGAGTAATGGGTAGGCCTATTATGAGTAAGGATGCCCCCTAGTATGAGTAAACAGGGCTAGTGAGCCAAAAATAAGCCAAAAAGGCCTAGAAAGCTCCCATACGAGTTGTGGGTGGTCCTAGTACAAGTCAAGGTACTAGATCATATGAGAAAGGACATAAAGGAGTCTACTCATACAATTATTCACCTATAATAGGACATGATTTTTGAAAACATGAGTTTTTTGCTTGGATAACCCTAAAAAATGCAGTTTCGAAGGTGTGTAGGGTCCCACCAAGCGTGCCAAAATGTGATAAGTGAAAACCTAATCTATCTTGAAAGGAATATATCATTAAAAAATTAGTTAACATGAATCTAACAGCATATTTCTAAGCTTAAACAAAAAATGAATGCAAAGACACTCAAATAGAGCTTAAACGGGAGCACCATGTCACCATTTGATTTTCTCTCGCTTTAGGGATGTGGGTGTGCTCTCAAAACACATGGATCATGTCCCTAATGATTATTAGGAGGTATCAAGATTTATTAGGGACCATAAGAACCCCATAGTGGCACAAAAATGGGTATAGAACACCTATTTTTCTCCTAAGGCCTTAAGGATCCTAATGAGCTAAAAATACAGATTATGTTATGAATGTTTATTCTAAGATGATTTTAGTCCAAAATAGATATGATGTGATGATATATTATATTTAAATCAAATAATGAAACTAATATTTATCCATTATTTCTATCCTATGATGAGTTATGAAAGCATGAAATAGAGTTAGTTCTAACAATTTATGAAAAAGCTTAAGGATCTAGAGCTATTCTAGCATTATAACACTACTTAGTATGATTACATGTGAATTGGTATTTTTCTCTTGTGAATTGAGTGTATTTATAGGATTTGAGAAGGGCTTGGGTTAGGAGGATGAGTTAAGGTTAGAGGTAGAGTTTGGATTAGAGTAAGAGGTATGGTTTGGGGTATGGTAAGGTTTAGCTTTGGTTAGGGTTACTAACACGTGTGAGAAACACTAGGGAAGTGTGCAAGGGGAACAAGTGTGGCAGAAGAGACATGGGTCTCTTTATGAGGTTGTAAGAAGCCTTAAAGAGTGTGTAAGAGGCTTAAATGAGTGTGTAAGGCTCATTGAGGGAAGGGTTTGACCAAAAGTCAAGGAGACTTGGATTAACTTAGGAAAGGTAGGAAACATCTCCTAAGTAGGTTTAGGAAAGATTTAGGGAAGATTGGAAGGGTTTAGGAAAGGCTAGAAGGTTCTTAGGGTTTTAGGCTTTAAATAAATATAAAATTTATTTAAGGATTGTGACATCATTTATTGAATATTGATTCAATAAAGATAGGAAAATTATTTAAATTTGATTTAAATGCTTTAGGGAGGGATTCTTTAGTTAAAGATGCTTAATTAAAATAAAGGGATTTAATGACATAAAAATATATTAATTAATTAAATAAATAAATAATTAACAAATGATGATGTCATCAGGGGTTTTAGAAAAATAAAAATAGTTTTATTTTCTAAAGGATTTTTAGGTGTCTATAGTGTGTAAGACCTGTCAAAGAACAACTGCCATGTTCTGGAGGATAGGTGCATGATAGAAGCATCAACAAATTATACTTGTATTGGTTGGTCATCAAACATTTGAGCTTCATCTAGTTGATCTGTGATTACTTGTCCTTTGATGGCTTTTCTTTCAACATACTCAATGTTGAATTCACTCAATAGCATTACCCATTTTTGTAATCTACCTGTGACAGAAGATTTTCTTAATAAGTATTTTAGTGGATCTATCTTTTCTACTAGGTGTATGGTATGAGCCAGCATGTAGTGCCTTATTTTTTGTGATTCAAAGATCATAGCTAGACATGATTTCTCTATTATAGAGTAATTATTTTTATAAGCCACTAAGGTTTGACTGATGTAATAGATAGCTCTTTCTCATTTATTTTCATCATGTTGTGCCAACAATGACCCCAATGATGTATCTCTTGTGGAAACATACAATATCAATGGCTTTCCCTGAATAGGAGGCATGAGAATTGGTGGATTTGTCAAGTATTATTTAATGTATTTGCAATTCTTTTCACATTCTTCACTCCATTTGTAAGTCACACCTTTATGCAATGTTTTAGTGAAAGGTTGTGATATGTCTGCTAATTGAGAGATGAAGCATTTGATAGATTGTACCCTTCCTTACAAAGTACACATTTGAATAATATTTTTGGGAGGTTGCATCTCCATGATTTCTTTGACCTTTTTCGGATCCACTTCTATACCTTTCTTTGAAACAATGTATCTTAGCAGTTTTCCTGAAGTGGCACCAAAGACACATTTCTTGGGATTTAGCCTAAGACTAAATTTTTCCATTCTATCCAGTATTGTACCTAATTCAAAGAGGTTTTCATATCACTTCATTTATTTAGCCAATGTGTTGTCCACATATTCCGTCATGGTTTTATGCATCATATCATAAAAGATAGATGACATTTCTCTTTGATAAGTAGCACCAATATTTTTCAGACCAAATGGCATTACATTCTAGCAAAAAGTACCCCATGCACACGTGAAAGTTGTTTTCTCTTGATCTTCTGGAGCTATCTTTATTTGGTTATATCTATAAAATTCATCCATTAAAGAGTACATTTCAAATCATGCAGTCATGTCTACTATCGTATCGATATTTGGTTGTGGAAATTCATCCTTTGGGCATGCTCTGTTTACATCTCTGAAATATGTGCATACTCATATAGAATTATCTGGTTTTGACACCAGAATGATTTTTGATATCCATTCAGCATAGTCTATGACTTGGATGAATCATGCCTTAAGTAGTTCCTCTAATTCAGCTTTGACAAGAAGTGCAACATGAGGGTGCATTTTTCACAACTTTTGCTTGATTGATTTAACTCCTAGATCTATAGAGAGATGATGCATAATCAGATTAGGATCTAATCTCGACATTTCTAAATACTTCCATATAAATTTTATGTTTTTCTCCATTAAGAATTTGGTGAATTTCTATTTCTCCTCTTCTAATAGAGATTGTGTAACATGAATCAACTGAGGTTCTTCCAATGTGCCTAAATTGATAGATTGACTTGGTTCTATCAAAACTGGTGATCTATCATGTAAATGAATCAGAGGGACATCAAATATCTCATCTTTGGGTCCCTCAAAGAGGTTTTCACCCTCAAATACATCTTTTGTTTTTACTATTTTTGGCTTTGAGACTGCCACATAGCGGTTTTCACCCTTAGAGATCTTTTTGTTTTTGTTTTTATTTTTCTGACTAAGATATTTGATATCCAACTCTATCATGCCAATTCTAGGTTCACTGATGGAAGTTTTCATAGGTTCAACCGTATTCAGGTAGCATGCTAAGGCATAGTTCATTCAAAAAGTATGGATATCTTGGCTTGGGTCTCTAGATGCTTGGTCAATAATTTTGGGATGTTAGATAGTAAGTTGAGGGAAGGAATGTATGATAGTGTTTACACATATAGTGTTTTCATCATTTCTTCTGATCCGACTCTCTAATTTTAAGATGATATTACTACTTAAGATGTTTAGTACATTCAGCGTCTCAACGTCATCATTGGATCCTACATTAGTAATAGGTCTGTCACATAGTTCTAGACTAATGTCAGTTGTAGGTGCATATTGGTGAATAACATCAGTATGTTTTTCTATTATGACCTCCTCTTCTTTTGGTTCTATAATGACTCCCCATTCATAGTCATTAGATTCCTCATCAGGATCTCTTGGAAAGTTAAGAACATGTGTGAAATCGGGACAAATTTCCCAAGAAAGGTTGCCTTCAAATTTTGAATGGAATTCATATTCATGAGAATCTATCTTAGAATCACTAGAGTGTCCCAAATGTTCAACTATGGTGAGGGATGTACCTTCTCCTTCTGGTTTATTTCTTGGATCAGTTGGTTCTTATGTTGCGACCATCTCTTGTGTACCAGTTTGTTCTTGTGAAGTAGTAGGTTCTTGTGTGTCTACCACATTGAATATTTCCTTAGGTTTATTTTCATCATTAAGAAGGTCTAATATGTGTTGAGGTATACATTCATAAGGAAAAAAATCCATTGTTTCTGAATCATCATTGTCTTCATGGTATGTTTCTTCGTCTTCTTGAATATCTATTTTTGGTTGTATTTTCTCTATGATATGAGTAGAGTTCCCATTGAGATGGAAAGGTTTCTTCTAATAACCTATGCCTATTGTATCTTTTTTTGTTCTCCCATAGTGTTTAATAGGTTTTATGATACCCTTTCCTCTTGTTCCTAGAGGTCCTTTTCCAGTGTATCTCATTTTGGAAATTAGCTTGTGCCCTGGTCCATATGATTTTGAAGGAACCTTAAGTGATTTAGATTCACATTTTTGAACCACTTTTGATTGAGATTCATCTTTGTATAACCAAGCTAGTATAGCCTCTTCTTCATTTGAATCTTGTTTGGATACAAGTTCTATGATGAAACCCCCATCATAGATGACATGTGGTTCTTTAGTTGTAGGTTTCATTTTCTCTAAAGGTAGCCCGTAAGATTTAGGTGAGAATGGGTGAGATGTAAGAGATAGAACTAGTTCTATTGTGTATTCTCTGATACATTTACTTTTTTATTTTTATCTCCTTATCTATGTCTTCCATTTTGGATTTGGAGGCTATATCACTATGTTTTGTAGGAGACTCTCTATTGTGTGGAACAAGTTTATCAAAGCTTTCTTTCAAAGCATTGCAATATACCAGGACATGTCTATTGATATTGTGACCTCTACTCCATCATATAGGAACATGACACATTGATGGTATGTTGATGGAATATCTTGCATTTCATGAATCTGGGGTCTTCCCAAAAGGATGTTATAGGCCAGTCGGAGGTCCAGTACTTGACAAGTGATGTCTCTGATTACAGGTCATATTCTGATAGGTAACAGGATGACTTCTTTTGAAGACCTTTCTTGTTCATCATATGATTTTATTGTTATTTTATTTTTTGGATCAATAGCATCTTTTGATAACCCCAATTGAGTAACCAGTTTATATGAACAAATGTTTAGACCAACACCTCCATCTATCAAAACACGCTTGACATGATGATTTTCAATTATGACCTCAATATGCAATGGTTTGTTATGTGGATGACTCAGTGAATTTTAATCTTCCTCTAAAAAGGATATGCATTGATGATATGTTAAATGACTCACCATGGTCTGAAAGGTCGATTAAGATCAAGATTTTTTGGAACATTAGAATTGATGAGACCTTTGCCTAGAGCTGCTTGGTGAGCAAGAGAGATCCGAAGTAACTTGAATATGGAGATCTTTGCATTAGTAAGTTGGAGCTATTGGATAATGTCATATCCTGAAGATGTTGTTTTGGACTCTTTAGAATTGGAATATTTAGAGGTAGTCCTTTGTTTAGTTGTTGATGCAAGATTGAATGGTACTTTTGGGGCATTTGATGAGCCCAAGTTTTGTCCTGAAAGAGTTACCTGAGCTTGAGATCAAGTGACCGCATTGGCCGATCTATTTTCTTTGTCCTTTTTGACAATGGTGATGACATTGCAATGTTGAGATGCGCATGGTGCTACCATGTTGATTATGTCATTATTACTAGAGTATGTTTAATTGACCTTAGCACCTACATTTGGTTTGGAAGATGATGATTCTCCCTAAGTATGTTTTGGAAAAGGTTTCGTGAATGTCGTATGATCATTATTGGATTGATGGTTGTCAATTACAATTTCTCCACCATCAATTTTATCTTGAATAAGATTCTTTAGGCACATGCAATTATTGGTTTTATGATCATAGAAACCAGTCTCCTTCCACCATTTTGGTTTGACTTTTGGGTCATAAGGTTTCATCTTAGGTAACATGATGATGTTACTTTCCAATCATGTTTTCATGAAAGATTCCAAGGACTCACCGAAAGGAGTGAACTCGTGCTTTAGTTTTGTAACCCACGGTTTGTATTCATTTGACCTTTTAGGAGGCTTTATTTCTTGTTTCTTTGAGGCTTTTATGGCTTGAGTGCCAATTGTGAGGTTGAATGTTGGTGCTTTGGGTGGAGCACTGATGTGATCAACAACACCATCTATGACAACATTTTTGTTCTTGTTCCAAAATTTGACTTTATCTTTGTTGTTTGAATTGGAACTTGAATCATACTTGTTTTCTTTGTAAAGCATGATATCTCCCTTGAAAACAAGTACATCTTCTATTTTCATGACACTATCTACCATTTTGTCAAATGAAGTGTGATTTTGCATCTGAATGTGATAGTTGATTTCTAGAATTAGGCTATTGATAAAGATTTCCAATTTCTCATTTTAAAGAATTTGTCGAGGATATAGTGAGAACTTCTTCCTCCAACATTTGAGAAAAGTTAGGAATGGTTCTCATGTTTTCTATTTCAAGTTACATATGTCTATCATTGTGACAGGGTGTTGGATGTTGTAGGAATATAGTTGATAGACCAATTTAATCAATTCCTCAAAAGTCTTGATTGTTGGAGGTATTTTGGAGAGCCAATTTATGGCTACCCCTCCCAAAGATCATGGGAAGAGACACATTAGGTAGTTTGGTTCATGCATGAACTCCATTGATAGGGTGCAAAACTCCTTGACATGATCTTAAAGATCTGAATTTCTATCATATTTGTCATACTTTGGTATCTCTATCCCTTGAGGGAGAGGTGGCATATACAAGCTTCGATCGAATGGAAATGGACACAAGGCATCCATTGAGAGTTCTTTGGATTCTTTCTCCTTTTCCATCTTGTTAAGTTTGACTTGCATAGAATGTATCTAATTCATCATGGTTGTGATAGGGGTTTCTTCCTCTTGTGTTATGATGTATTCAACATTAAAATTGCAAGGAATTTTAGCCCCTTGATGGGATAGTTATAGGAAGTATGTATCTTTATCCTCTCGTAGGAAATGCTTCATGAGTTTATTAAATAGATCATCATCTCGATATTGTGAAATTTTTGAAGGTGTGGGTTCTTGACCTCTTCCCTCATCAGAGTCATGGCCTTGTGAACCATGACTAGCTGCTCTTTGAGACATAGAAACATGTTGATTGTTATTGTGAATTGATTCAAGAGGAGGTGTGTTACCTCTTTTTGGGCATAGATTGCCTAACTCATCTTCCTCATAAAGATTGGGATTATATGGTTGATGTAATGACTAGGTAATGAGAGAAGAAGAGGATGATGTCTTTGTATCTTCTCTTTTTTTTTCTGTGTAGCGAAGCTCTAGTTTCCACCATTAACCTTTAGGTGAATCTTGGAACAAGATAAGGCAACCAGTATGACAATCTGATTTCGAAGGATCAAGTGACGTAACCTTGTCAAGATTGGATCATTGATGAAAAGAAGAACATAAGTGAGGGGTAAAATATCTAAGATGTATGGGTAGACACCCAAAGAGTGGTGGAAACTAATACACAACACTTAGTCTCTAAGAGATAATGACAAATTCAGGTTGGTTGACAAGGTTTTTGACACAAGATGAAACGTGTCCCAGATTGACCACCAAGATGACAAATCGAGCGAAATAGACCACTTTAGAAATATGAGATGGGTTTGCTATTTTTCTCCTCTGTACCTAACACAATGAATTTTTTGATAGGTTTCTTTTCAAATAGGGGGATTGACTGACTTTTTAGTTACAATTATGACTTTTTTTTACAGTTTTTAAAAAATTGTCATACGATAGTATGCAGGCTCATACAACACAGAATAGACCCCAACATGATAATTTGGAATCTCGTATGATAATTGACACCAGAAAAATTTTTATTCTTGCAAAAATTTTATAACACTCATACAACAATCACTGGCTTCTCATATGATAATACATGGGTTTTGATACGCCAATCTAGGGTTTTGAGCAATTGTCATACGATAATTGTCAAGGTAAAATGATAACTGACACTAGAAAAGGATTTTGTTGGAAATTTGGCTGAGTTGGTTACATAGATGTTTTCATTATGGAAACATATGATCTACATGAAGATCATAGGTCAAAGAGCTAGTATGTCAGAGCGCAATGCGAAATTGTCTAAGTATGAGACAGTGTGTTTTTACCAATGAACCTGAAGACAGTTTTTGTTTGTGATCTTGACTAGAGTAAGTTTAGTGCTTGTGCACTTGAACATAGACTCTATGGTGACTATTGAAGACTCATCTCAAAGTGCAAGTTAGTACGACATGTACAGAAGAAGTTATGACAGTTTTTCTAAAGACAGTGTTAAGCCGACAAGACAAAATATGAAGACAGAATTGGTAAAGAGTTAAGGGATTATTTTGCTTATCAAAATAATGAATTAAAAATATAAAGGGAAAAAATCCTAGATGTTAACCCTTGGATAAATTTATTTTGTAATATGATAGCCAACTAGAAAGTTATTAATCTTAATAACTTGTATAAATGTAATTGTAAATTGTAAGAAGGATAATAATAAGGGAGAAGGAATGAATGTATGTAATAGCGATAGTGAAAAGAGAAGTGAAAAGATATTGATGCAAGAAGTATAAGGTTATGTACCTTGACCTACTTTTGTAATCAGTAAATATTGTACATTACTTGTTTGGGCAGTGGGCTCATCTGGTAATCAATTTTTGTACTACCAACTCCTAACAGGGTTGAGGCTTCTAACAATGCCTATAGTCCCTTAATCAGGACTAAGACACTATATGCATGTAATAGACTCCTAACAGGGTCAACATACTTAACAGGATAATTTTGATTAGTGGATCTTTGTGGGTACCATCCCCATCGGGGTTTTCCCTTGGCCAGGGTTTCCTCTAGAACAAATAACGTGTTATGAGTTCTTTAGTTTTATTGCTATGCATGTTGTTTAGCTTCTTATGTTATGCATGTGTAAAGAGAATCTGTTATATCCATAATTGGGCAAAAGATAAAGTTTGTAGAATACTAAGTCACCCCCCCCTCTCAGTATTCCCTATTTCTAACAATTGGTATCAGAGCTTAGTTACTCGGAAAAGAATCATTCAAGGAAAGCCTAGCAGCTTGAGTAAGATCTCTATGGATAGGGATCAACTACAGAAGAATCTTGAAGAAGCTCTTGAATAGATTGATATGCTTACTGATGAAAGAGATACTCTGAAAAGAAAATATGATGATGCAAAGAACCTCATTGAGAAATTGAAAAACAAGTTGTAAGATCTGAAATCTGAAAAGGAATCCAAAGTTTTCATTGAAGATTGTGATGACAATTTAGAAAAAGAAAATGAGATCCTTAAGCATGAACCAAAGATAGAAAATCTGAATCTTAGTTTGAAAGATGGAAATGGCAAGAATGAAGCAAATCTGAAATCTAAGAATGAAAGTCTAAAGACTAAAAATGAAGGACTAAAATCTAAACTTGGTAAAGTAACATCTGAACTTGAGAAAGTCAATTTGCAGTATGTTGAACTTGAGAAATACAATGCAATTGTGAAAGGTGAACTAACTCAATCTAAACAACAACTTGAAAGGCTATATTCAACTAGTGAGAAGATTGATGAACAAATATCTTATCAAAAACCATTCTATGATAAGACTGGTCTTGGATTCAACACTTTTAAAGCAAATGAAGAGAGCAAGGAACCAAATCTGAAAATATCTGAAAGCATAGATGAGAAGAAGTCTGATGAGATTAACAAATCTGAAGATACACCTAAGGAAGAAGAATCACCTAAGCAAGAGGAATCACCCAAAGGTATGCAAAGAGAATTCAAAGTTATATGTTTTTCTTGTAACACTATTGGTCATATGAAGAGAGATTACACAGGTAAGCAATTCAAACCTCTTAATGGTTATTGTTATAATTGTCATGGTTTTGGACATAGAGCTATTGAATGCAGGAAACCTAAATTTATTGAGAATAATAATAGTAGTAGAATGTTTAGGAATACTAACAATGCAGATAAGAAACCTATTGAAAATATGAACAAAAGAAATGGAATAATATGTTATAGATGCAACAAGGTTGGACACATTGCTAGAAATTGCAGATCATAGATCAATCAGCCTAGACCAAGATATGGGAATAATGGAATAGTTTTTTAGATATGCAACAAGATTGGACACACAACAAGGTTTTGCAGAATGAACAATAGAGTTTTTCATACCAATCCTAACCCTAGAAATCATGCAAGAAGAAATGAAGATGCAAGTAACAGTCAGAAAAGATGTTGTAGTAATTTAGATGAAGTGAAGTTTATCAAAAGCACAAACCAAGGAGACATATTCAACATTAAAGGTAATCAAGTTGGTGAAGTATTAAAAGGTAAGAATGAATCTTTACTTGACCCATCTCAAAGTACTTAATTTATGAAAATTGTAGTAGAATAGGAACTTAGATTAGTGTAGAAGTAGATATATGATGAATTAAGTCTTGCGCAGTTAATGCAAGGTAGTATATGATGTTCTAATGCTATGGTTAAGAGCACAAAGAAAAATATTATGTTTTGCGAGATCGCAAGAAGTTTTAAGTTTTGCAAGTTAGCAGAATCAACTTTTTGGAAAGAAGCAGCAAAAGAATTGAATGCGATGTCAGATCTAAGTGAGATTGAATTAATAAAAGTTCATGATCAGTATTATTTGATCATCAAAGAGAATTCAAGTGTTAAGGAGATCAAAGAGCAGTGATTGGAAGTATTTTGCAAGGATTTGGAGAAGAATTTTGTGTTGAATCTATGCAAGCCCTAAATCGTGAAATCGAGGTATTTTACTTGGCAGATCTTTAAATCAGTAAAGGAATTAGAGGAAATCATGGATGTTTCTTTAATTCATAATATCAGAGATAAAAATAGACCTAAGATGAAAAGGGAACCAATAGAACCCTTGGAAGATGATCCTAGGTTAGCTTTATCATCCATACCAAACAGAGTTTTACATCTAGAGAATGTTAGAAGTTATCTGGGATGCAAACTAGAGACTATCAGTGATAGTGATTTCACCAAGGAATATCAAAAGATCTACAATCAGCACATGACATTGAAATAAGGATTTGAACATTTGAAAGATAATGAGATCATTAAGTATGCATTACAGTATGAATTTGATAATGAAGAATGTACTAAGATAATTCTAAGCAGAATTCATAATGGGAAGTTTTGGTTAGAAGATAGAGTGATAGATATCACAACTGATTTGATTCATGAAGTTATTGGACTATCTAAAACTGGAGCCATTCCTTTAAATGAGAAGAACATGATTAAAATAGTCATAGACAACACAAATTCATCCTATAATGGTAGAGGAATTGTGATTAGTAAGATTCAACAAGATGATGTGAGATACTTATGCAAGATCCTAACCACTAATTTTTGTGCAAACTCAAGAGAGGATGACATGGAAGATGGAATGATACATGCAGCTTCTCTGATGTGTGTTGACAAAGTAGAAGTTGATATGTGTGAGATTCTGAGAATTCAACTATTTGAGAATTTGGAAAAGATTAAGAAAACTAAGTATACACAGTTTAGATTCTCATCCCTAATCACCTATATGTTTTTTCATCTATTGAGAAGATTTCCTTACACCATTGGAAATGACTGGAATGATGGCCAAACTATAATGGAAAGGATTAACGTAGTGTAAAGAAGGCATGTTATTGATAAAGTGAATGAGAGTACAGTATTGGTAATCAAGACATTTCAGGATATAGTGTCTAGCAGATCAAGGATCCCACAGTCTCTTATGGAGAAGTATAAAAATGAGATATGTTTCATGGTTGATACTGACTTTACCTACATTGAAGGAGTAGAACCTAGAACAGAGTTCATAGACCCTCTTGGCTATGAGATATCTAAGGTAGAGACGGAAGAGTATGTGAGTAGGTTACTTAAGTGAAAGTTGGACACTCATTGTAATAGTTTTGGAACCTTTGAGGAGAATTTCAACTCTGCAAAGACCTTACTTGAAGAGAAGAAGTCAAAGAAAAGAGTTGAGAGTACTATCAAGAAAATCCTAAAAGATACAGGGATGACTGAGCATGAATTCTTGGTAGCAAAGCAAACAGCAACAAAAATCAGAGATATTGGACAAAAAGAAGTTTTGTCTATTCCACCTCTATCATCAATTGCAGCACAGGAAGAAGAAACCCAAGTCAAGGTGAAAGTGGAAGAAATTGAGAAGGATCAAGAAGCAAAGATATCCACTAGATCCACTTCCTCCACACCTAGCAAAAGAGTAAAAGAGAGTGCTACTAGACCAGGTAAAAGGAAGAAAACATTAATGCAACCAGCTCCAAGGAAAATTGTAGAAATCAAAGATGATGTCACTTCTATTAAGAAGAAAACTAGGAAACCTAGAGTTGAGAAGCCTAATGAGTAGATCATTGAAGATGGAGACTTTACAAGAATGAACAAGTATTATGATCTCTATGATTATGCAGAGAGATTAAATCTGGAAAATGCAGTGGTAAAGCATATGCTTTTGTCTAATAAGATGTTTGATACAATTCAGGGTAAGATACCTGATGATTTGTACAATAAACTTGTGAATAGGAAGAAGAGAGCATCAGAACAAGACACATCTATTAGAGAAAAGCTTGTAAGAAAGCTTTGTGTTATAAAAGATGAAGCACACTTCAGTCAGATTATGAAAGATTTAAGCACCCATTTGAGAACCAAAAAGAGAACCATTTAGATTATGGGAGCCAGCTATGAAGACGTTAATGCAGAAATAGAGCAAGCAATCATCAAGGTTATGTTAGAGAATGCTGGAGAACCATCATTTGTAGCAGAGAAAGTAGGTGAAATAGAACAAGAGGACATTCCCTCTCCACCAGCCATAAACATTGAAGATG
Source organism: Chamaecyparis obtusa (assembly GCA_027943335.1). Classification (NCBI taxonomy): domain Eukaryota; kingdom Viridiplantae; phylum Streptophyta; class Pinopsida; order Cupressales; family Cupressaceae; genus Chamaecyparis; species Chamaecyparis obtusa. The sequence continues at coordinate 27,561 of BSBK01004913.1, read as the reverse complement.
AAGTCATGAATGTAGAAGGAACTAAGATCACCTTGGATACTGATGATAATCTATTCAAGAATCTGGAAAACATTGTTGACAATTCAGCTTTTGAAGAGCAAGAGACTACCAAAGGAGAAGAGAAAACAGAGACCACAGTTGTAGAACCTAGAGTGACAGAAAAACCATTACCCATTTCCACTAAAGAAGATATCAGTCTTACTCCTAAGACTAGAAAGAAGAATCAGATTGGATCTATGATTGAAAATTTGGGAAAGGAAGTAGATGATGATGATCAGATGGAATTGATCACATCCTTGAACAAGATCATTGGAAAGAATAAGAAATTAAAAAGTCTTAAAGGATGTTTGAAGGAGCTTACTGAGAAGTTACAAGGCATTGTAACTACACAAATTGCAGAAGCTGACCCTCTGGAGAAGGCTAAGAAAGTGATGAACACTTTTGACAGTGAGTTCACAAATTTAACTGATATAGCAAAAGTGAAAGCTCAAGTAGCCTATGAAGCCAAAACACTTTTGAACATTAGCCAGAATATCAGGAATGATATCAACAATCTTGATATCTGTATAAAGGACTTGAGGAAGAATTTGGAAAGAGGAAAATCCTTGTACATCCAGTGTACAAAATCAGAGACCTTGATAGCAGAAGAAGATCAGAAGATGAAGATGAAGGAAGCAAAAATTCAGAATGAAACTAACTTTCTTTCAAGCCCCAATGTAAAGGTATCTGATGTTGAGAAGAAAATTTGTAAGATATATGATGAAATCAGAATTTTGCAAGATGAAAAGGACAGGAAAATGAAAAGATTCACTCTTTTAAGAGAGCACACTTCTATGAAGTTAAGTATTATTGAAGGGCAATTGGAAGAATGTCTTTCAGCTAAGACATCTTTTCAAAAGTTTAGCTTTGAGAACCTCCAAGAATGTGAGATAGCATCTTATGGATTATGCGCACTACTCAGTGTGGCAGATTCTATTAAGAAATCATGGGAGAAGGAGTTAGAGGCTATAAAGATTGATTTTTCAGATTGTGTTGCAAGCCTACCGACTTTGCAATATTGAATTAAGGTATAATCTTTTTGTGAATACAATTTTGTTACCCTCCTTACCTTTATTTTGTCATTGTTCTCAAAGGGGGAGAATATATAGCAGAAAATTGATAAGAAAATGATAAGGATTGATACTCTTAGGGGGAGTACTATATTAGAGATAATTTTTTTGGAGTTATAAGGATAGTATATATTTTTTATACTATGGCCACAATTTTGAGATTTTGAAGTTGTAAGACTTAGCCAATTTTCTCATATGTTGCCACCAATGACAAAGGGGGAGATTGTTGGCAATTTGGCTGAGTTGGTTACATAGATGTTGTCATTGTGGAAACATATGATCTACATGAAGATCACACAGGTCAAAGAGCTAGTATGTCAAAGCGCAATGCGAAATTGTCTAAGTATGAGACAGTGTGTTTTTACCAGTGAACCTGAAGATAGTTTTTGTTTGTGATGTCGACTGGAGTAAGTTCAGTGCTTGCAAACTTGAACATAGACTCTATGGTGACTATTGAAGACTAATCTCAGAGCGCAAGTTAGTACGAAATGTACAAAAGAAGTTATGACAATTTTTCTAAAGACAATGTTAAGCCGACAGGACAGAATATGAAGACAAAATTGGTAAAGAGTTAAGGGATTATTTTGTTTATCAAAATAATGACTTAAAAATATAAAGGGATGACATCCTAGATGTTAACCCTTGGATAAAGTTATTTTTTAATATGATAGCCGACTGGAAAGTTATTAATCTTAATAACTTGTATAAATGTAATTGTAAATTGTAAGAAGGATAATAATAAGGAAGAAGGAATGAATGTATGTAATAGCGATAGTGAAAAGAGAAGAAAAAAGATATTGATGCAAGAAGTATAAGGTTATGTACCTTGACCTCCTTTTGTAATCAGTAAATATTGTACATTACTTCTTTGGGCAGTCGGCTCATTTGGTAATCACTTTTTGTACTGCCAACTCCTAACCAGGTTGAGGCTTCTAACAAGGCCTATAGTCCCTTAATCAGGACTGAGACACTATATGCATGTAATAGACTCCTAATAGGGTCAAAATCCTTAACAAGATACTTTTGATTAGTGGATCTTTGTGGGTACCATCCCCACCGGGGTTTTCCCTTGGCCAGGGTTTTCTCGATAACAAATAATGTGTTATGAGTTCTTTAGTTTTATTGCTATGCATGTTGTTTAGCTTCTTATGTTATGCATGTGTAAAGATAATATGTTATATCCATAATTGGGCAAAAGATAAAGTTTTTAGAATATTGATTCACCCCCCCTCTCAGTATTCCATATTTCTAACAGATTTTTTCTTCAAATTTTGGGATTTTGAGGTTTTTGGCCTTTAGTTTTCTTTCAAGTTTTCTTTCCAGTTTTTAGGATCTATTTGTTTTGGATTGTCTGAGGATGTTTAACATAGAAATAGGCTTACAATCACAGAAAACACATGGGAACTGACTCAATAAATCGATCATACCTAGCTTAACCTAACTAGGAGAAGAGATGCATTACTTGCTCGTTGACTTAGGAAAATATCCCCCAACTCGCTACCATATGAGAGGCCAATAACATGCAATGGATATCAACGCCCATATATGTCTGGGTGTTAAGGTTGGAAGTGGCTCGATATGATGAGTTTCTTGGGGTGATTACTATTCACCTCGTACAAGCACTAAAAAACCTTCAAAGGTAGATTGGCAGAAAACTAGCTTAGGATTTTTAATCAAGGCATCCATTCACAACTATCTCCTATAGTCCCGCAAGTAGGATTGAGGCTGTTAACCCTATGAGTACTCAAACCTGTGTAGACTCACAAGCAAGATTGAAGTGGCTCCTCTCTACACAAGATCCAAGCATGTTCATGGAAAAGATAAACTCAAGGATACAATAATAAGCACAATCATGTCTTTTGAGGCTTTAACCTCAAGGAAGTGTCAAATTTTATAGTGGGGTGGAAGAGTTGGCTTAAAACTTGTCCCCACTTGGGTCGTTCCTGGGAGATATTTACCTCAACCAGCAAGCCCTCTAAAGGTTTAATTAAAATGTAAGGTTGGGGACCAAACAATATGGGTTTATGATTCTCTAAAAAGAGAAGAGCATAATCCTCTAACCTTGTCCTTTTTCCTATCCAAGACATGCAAAATATAGTTAATCCAAAGACAATACGTACATTTCCAAGGGGGGATACCTTCTGGATTTATGATTCTCTGAAAAGAGAAGAGTATAATCCCCTCAATATCTACCATGATGTTAATATGCCGCATGTAATTAATTAACTATGTTCCTAATAAAAAGTGATTCTAACCAAACATAATATTTTCTTGATGAAGATTTGGCAACCTACAAAATGACAAGTCAAAATTTTTGAGTTGATTGAGAGTTCTTGGACAAGTGATCTCTGACAGGTTTCCTGCAAATAATGGTTTTAAATTCAAGACAAGAATAGGCCAAGAATAGGTAAGTTTCAATGCTCAAGTCTTCTCCACACGTCCTGTAAAAAATGTTAGACTATCTAAAAACAATCACGCATTAGCAAAAAACATAGGTTAGGATTAGTATCAATCACATTTCAGGGAAAAAACCTTAAAAACTGATCACAAAATCCATACAGTAATTGAAATACTAGTGTTGAGTGTCATACGATAATGTATACCTACCCAAATGAAAATGTTTCTCTGATACGACACTAGGTTTGATCCGACATGAAAATGTAAGAACGTCGTATGTCATATGTCATACGACAAACAATATGATCTAGAACGACAATACAAACTCTCGTAGGATACTTCCTAGAAATTGTACATAAAATTCCCAAAATCTGAAAACTTGACAAAAAATGATTAGAAAAATGATGAAAAATGATGAAAAATGAAATGGAAACCCAATATCAAGCCCCACAATGGGCACCAGAAATGTGCGTGTGAAAATTGTACTTGTTAAGAAGCCACAACACTCCAATAAAACATTATAGATTAATGATAATAAAATAAGAAATCAACACATATATCATCAATTAGGTGATCTACTGCCTTCTAAGAGACATGAGTGTGGTATTCTCATATTTGACCGAGATAAGTGATAGTGCAACGTCTAAATGAAGGATTTAAATGCAAAAATGGTTGAAATGAATGCAAGATTTAATCTATGTTTTGTGATTTTCAATGCAATAAAAATAATTAATCTAGATGAAAAATGATCTAAACTTGATAACAATGAAATCAAACTAAGCCATTGATGGAAAAACTAGAAATTGAATGATAGAAATTGATCTAAAAAATGACACAATCTCTCAAGAACTCAACAGTATAGCGTTGTTGTTCTTAGGATTGCACACTGATTTGTGAAGAACTGAGGGTCATTTATATAGAAATTCCATGATTTGCTAACTCGTGGAAAAGCCAAAAATCACTCCTTGATTGACTCAATTTAACTAGCAAGTCATCAGGGAATTAGAAACAGTTAACTTTTGATAATCATGCAAAATCATCTTTACAACTCTCAATTAGATGTTGAGATCATGCAAATCAGCTTTATGATCACAATCAGATGTTGAGTTTAGAAACTTAACAGAATGAGTCAAAAAGTTGATTTTGAGTTAACTGACCTTCTGATTTTTGCATAGATAATTATTGATTTATTTAATTTCCATGTGTTTTATTCTCAACCCATTTGAGTTAATTCAAAATAACTGATTTGTGGGTTAATCAATTATTAAATCAAACTTTATCGTATTATTTAATTTGACAATTCAAATTTAATCAATTAAATAAATATTCAATCAATTATTTTAGAATTTTTGATTAATTGTCAAATAAACAATATTATTTAAGAATAATTTAATTAAATCTAATTAAATGGATTAAGTGGATAAATGAAGTTTAATTAATTAAATATTTAACATATTTAACTAATTGTAAGTTTAGGATTTAAATAACATAATATCATTTATCACCAAATAAAATTTAATTAGGGATAATTAGGATAGATTAGGAATATTTAGGAATATTCCTTGATGCAGATTTGTGATAAGATCGATTAGGGTTTTGATAGCATGATGTCCAGATGTGCCTTGGGCTAGGTCATTAAGGTTGATTTCGATTGATTTATCGATATAGAAGGTTAATGGTACTTAAGCCCATTTTTGGGGTATTACAAATATATGGGTGTAAGCATTAAATATTTAGGAGTTGTTCAAATTTAAAGTAGATGCATTGGGTATATTCCTTAGAAACTAAACTAAAACAAGTTTTAAGAACATGAATTGAGTCTATTCCTAAATTAAACTGAAATAAATTTGAAGAACAAGAATTGGGTCTATTCCTAAGCTAAACTCAAACAAATTTTAAGAATATGAATTGGGCCTATTACTAGACTAAATTAGTGCCTGAATACTGACTCCCCTTTGATAAAGAAATCTTACAATTGAAGATTCAATCTTTAATGTACCCACACAAATGAAAATACCCCTTGTCTCCAATGGGATATAATTCAATGCTACTATGGCTACAAGAGTGCTCCCATCTACCATATGAAATTTTAAGCTCTTGTATATTTTTTTTTTCCAAAAATAGCTCTCCTCCTCCATTAAGATCCTCACTCTACCACATTGTCATTTTTAGTCCTTCCTCTCATCGTTAGCGAGCTAATGTTTTCATCTTATTAATTTGTACCATGGAAAGGTAAATTTTTTACTTTTCCCTATAGATTGTAATTTTTATATTTTATATATAATATTTTGGATTTTTTTTCTTTATTTTTCTTATTAGTTGATTCTAATTTGATGGTTTTATTTTTTTAATTATAAAATTAAGAAAATACAAAATATCAATGAGAATATTCATGTAATTTTGATTAGTTTTTTTATTCTCCCATAAGCTTCCAGAAATATTTTCGCATCTAGTCATTTGGTCATTTCATCAGGGTTTGATTGAGAGCCATGGTATTTTTTAGGAGATTCCCTTGCTCTATTGCAAAGCTAGAGAGTTGAAAACCCCTAAAATTTCTCTATTCATGATTGAAGAATATAATTGACAAGGCAGGAGATGGGACTCTCCATATATACATACACTATATGCAAAAGTTGTGTCTCTAGGGTATGCATCAACATAAATTACAATTTATATTTATTATTTTTATCGATTTCTAGGTAATCATGATTTCGCATTTTTACTGGATTTTTGTGTTTGTTTTGTGATGGGTTTTGTAGGTTTTGAGAATAATTTTCCACTTTCTGAATTGAAGATGATTTCTATCAAATTAATTTTCATCAATTGTGTCGGTTGTTGTTGATACACAAGGTTTTATAGGCTTTGCATCCCTAAGAGATTAAAAATTTAGGGTTTGTGCATTAGGATTTTAGAGAATGTACATTTAGAGTATTAATGAATATTGGTCTAGATTTATAATGGTGGATATCTGAAAAAAAATTTAATCTTTTTTAATTATTTTTTTAATTAATTCTTTATTTTATTTTTATAAAAAAATATAGATGGTATGATTTATATTGATAGTTGAGTGTATATAATTTAAATTTATATTTTTTTTCATCAACAATTATATTGAGAGATTTATTTTGATACTGGGGCTCATTCATTTTGTACCTTAATATTAAATTTACAATTGTACAAATGATTTGGGTTAGATGTATGATTATAAAAATAATCTTTAAATTTTTAAAATTTGAATTTGAATATAGGGTTGAGATTACCCTTACCATTTGATTATTATGTATCAATTTGAAGCACAAATGTTTTGTTGGACCCTAGGAGTTGCACTTGAAGTAGTGTTCATATTTCATTTGGAGACATTTAGATTTACAAAGATTAGACTGTATTTGTAACACAAATCACATCCTGTCATATAGTGTACATTATCTACATAATTCTAGCCAAGTATCATTATTCTATCTGAAATATAATTTGTAATCACCTAGTTTTGTTCCTTTTTATCAATTCTAAATAATATTCTTTTATACCTAGGCTAATTAATGAATAATTATGTTATTATATATTTATTTTAAATTTACAAGGAGTTGATTTTTAGTCTTTTTCTTTTTGACAAATTTATCTACTCTTGTACAAACTTTTCTAATATTTAAAAGGGATTTTGATTATGGATTTTTTTTTTTTCTTGGTGACCTAACTCTTATAGTCCATGTATTCTCAAAAGTTTTGTGGATAATAGATAATTAACAAGTTTCTATCTTAGTTTTGGTCCAATTTCAAGGTGCAATTTGAAGCAATCTATTATTGCTTCATCAAATAAAAATTGGGAGCACACCTAGAAAATAACTTAGTTATGGCATATTCTTTTAGCACTCACACAACATCAGTAAGGGTCTTCTTTACTCCACTAAGACAATCAAAGTGCTATTTTGTTGTCCAACACTCTAGTGTTCCATGTTTCCCACTATACCAAAGAATTCTAGCACCATTTTCATTTGGCATCTCATCCAAAAATAGGTGATTGAGTTTTAGTATTACTAGATAGAGGACCAAATAGTTGATGATAATTTTCGCAAATGTCTACCATTTTATGGGTGAAATGATTATTTTGTGTTGTTAGTCATTTTATATAAGCCCTAACATTAAAGAGGGAGGCCAACATGATTTAACATCTACATGTATACCATGAATATTTTTTTTCTTGATATTGTTTTTCTCCTCTAGCACTCTTAAAAATATTTTAATAAAAAAACACTCGAATATCAATATACAAACATGTCACAAACATGTCAAATATAACTAGCTTCTCTGTATAAATCTTTACAATCTGTATTGCATAAGCCATGATGATCACGTGCTTACATAGAAGGTACAACTTTAATAGAGAATTATTTAATGAAATATGATATAGATGTAGATTTTAAAATACATAAAGATAAACACAAGTTATTATGGCTAACAAAAAATTTGCAGAAGCAAAGGCAATTTGATTTTACACAAATTAAAACTCATTTATTTATTACAAATAGTTACATCATGTCTAAATATAGAGGTCTTCCTCATTTATCATAGATTTTCAAACTCAAGACATGTTCAAGAGGAACTTGTCGAGGAATACTCTTTCTATTATAGCCCTTAAAATAGACAATAAAAATAGACTTGCAGTATTTTACACAGCTTTTAAAGCAACTGAAACACTTAGAAACATAAAATTACGATCTATTAAAAGTTATAAAAATATTAAAAACTAATTTAGAATGTCCTCTTAAAAACTCCTAAAAAACTATTGGACTTTTGACATCATTATCCTATAATCCCAATTCTTTACTACATAGTTTATGCATTTCTCTATTTTACAGCAAATTTAGAAGGCGAGCTGGAGTTGAGCAGGTGATGTGTTGAAGGGAAGAAAGCCATGTTTAAGTGCAACTTCCCACACTTTGTTGATGTCTGCAATATTGATAGTTTGTCCACATTCGTGTTGATTCCATCCTTCTAATGCATGCACCATTCCTCCCACTCTCCATGCGCTCATTACTCTCCTTGGCAACCAGTTCTGAATTCCCACCATATCAAAACTCAAATTACTACTTGTTCAAAAAGTTTAGGATTGAAGAATATCTATTACATCTTAAACTAACAAAATTAGTTATTACATAAAAGCTTAAACAATTAGTGAAATATTTTAATGACATTCATGAAGATTTTAATGGTACTCATGAGATCAAACAGTCAAAACAACAAATAAATGAATGAAATATTTTAATGAGCTCACTAGATAAAACTGTTAAAAGAGATCAAGAAGTGAGTTTTAGATTTTAATGACGTCCAAAAAGTTTAGGAATGCAAAACATTTATTGCACACTTAAATCAAAAGTTAAACAATCAACATATAATGAAATGTTTAATGACATTCACAAGATAAAACAATGAATGTATGAATGAAATATTTTGATAATAGTTCATCATATCAAAGTGTCAAAGAGATCTAGAACAATAACTTTAGATTTTAACCCTACAAGATCAAATAGTCAAAATGATGAATGTATGAATGAGATGTTTTAATGATGTCATCATACCAAACTATCAAAGAGATGAAGAACAACAACTTAAGAATTTTATGACGTCCTAAAAATTTAGAATGAAGAGCATTTATTGTACCCTTCTATCAAACAATGAGAGTACTATGTAATGGTTAAACAACAAATGCATAATGAAAGATTTTTAATGACACTCATTCAGAAGACCAAACAATCAAAAAGATAAAAAAATAACATAGATTTTACTGGCATACAAAAAAAATTTAGAATTAAAGAACATTTAGTGCACCCTTTACCAAAAAAATATTATATAAAGATTAAACAAATGAAAGTGAAAAAAAATTAACAATGAAATTGAAAATTGAAAATAATGAATGAAAGAAATAAATATTTTTATGACATTTAGAAGATCCAACAACAAAAGAGATCAAGAATGGAAGACTAGCAAATGTTCACACGATCATAAATTATCTTCAAACTAATTTTGATATCAAATCACCTACCATGGCATTCATTCTGTCACATAGTAAATGCAAATACAAACTCATTACCTCACAAGTTATGTACATTTCGTAGTTTAGTGGGCACTCGCATTGCAGGTGTGCCATGATAAATGCAGTCCTTACGAGTCCTATGCATTGGAAATGGCAGAAAGGGAATAAAGACAGCTCCCTTGGGTGCCTTCATCTGATCTTCCCCACTTAACATTCTCCCAACAATCCATATCTGCATCATATCATTGTCTAGGTCAAATACAAGTTTTTTTTACTCTTATTTTGTTCAAACAACAAACAACAAACAGATTCATTTATACATAAGCTTCAACCTTGCAATTCTTGCCCTCTTGATAGCTGTTTACAGGGATGATGTTGTGCTGGAATTGTGATGGTACATTTGACTTCATTTGATCCAATTGTTCTCTTGATTCTGTAAGGAGCTGTCATGCGACACAATGTAAGTATTAAATATATGGGGTGCAACAAATTTAAAGACCATGAATTGGGTCTATTCCTGAACCCAAACAAATTTGAAGAAAAATGAATTGGGTCTATTCCTAAACTCAAACAAATTTGAAGAAAATGAATTGGGTCTATTCCTGAACTCAAACAAATGTAAAGAAAATGAATTGGATTTATTCCTAAACAAAGCTATAAAAAAAATTCGAAAAACATGAATTGGGTCTATTCCTAAACTAAACTGGTACCTGAATAGAGACTCCCCTTTGAGAAAGTAGGCATACAATTCCAGATCCATCTTTGACCTACCCACACACATGAACACTTCCCTTATCTCCAATGGGATGGAATTCAATACTACTGCTGTTGCAAGAGTGCTCCCATCGACTATACGAACTTTTAAGTTCTTGAGCTTTTTCAAGGGACAGCTCCCCTCCTCCGTTAAGATCTTCACTCTGTCTCATCATCATCATTATTATTATTTTTGATTTTTGATGAATATGTCTATTAATTATAACTAATTAAATTTTTTTATACATTTATCTACAAAAAGAAATAAGATACACAAAGTCACTCCTTTGAATCAATAGTATTTAAAAAAAAGCTAAAATAAAAAAAAATCAACATTATTATTATTTTGATGAATATATTCATTAATTATAATTATTAAAAAAAAATGATACATTTATCTACCAAAAAGAAATAAGAATACACAAAGTCACTCCTCTGAATCAATAGTAATCTAAAAAAAAGCTAAATAACAAAAATCAAGAGTACTCTGAGAAACAAAAACAACAATAAAAATGATAAGAAACACATTATTATTTTTAATTATTGACTATCTTATTAATAATTCATCACTTTTTATCTTTACATGTGCATTTGATCTATATATTTAAACTCAAAATCATCTTTATTTAGATTTTTATTTAGTTAATTGATATTTAAAGATCTTTTTTAATGATAATTAGGGGAGTGTAATACTTTTTATCTTTACATGTGCATTTGATTTATATATTGAAATTCAAAATCATCTTTTATTTAGATTTTTATTTAGTTAATTGATATTTAAAGATCTTCTATAATGATAATTAGGAGTGTAATGGTGTGTGTTTTATAAAAACTTGTTCTTATCTTAAATATGACAACCATTTAAATCATGATATTGGCTATGAGGATTCAACTTTGTAGTTTTGAATCAAACTTACTAACTCATATTTCATTAGTAGTGGCTCACAAGAACTGATCTCCCATGGACATAACCTTGAGAAACTCTATAATTAAGCATGCTTAGGTGTGCGGCCATAATGAGAGAGGGGTTGTTGTGAACCACTTTACTCATGAAAATTTAGAAAAGTTGATTATGTTGACCGTTTATGTAAAATATCTTCCTCCATATAAATATAGAGATGTTCCTATGAATTGATTTGCTCAATTGATAAAAAGTTAGTAAAACATACCTGGTTGAGGAGGCCTAAATTGATAACTTTGACTTCTTTTTGTTTGCTTCCAAAATGGAATCTTCAATAAACTTATTTATCCAAACTTTTTCAGAAGGCATAAAATACTGCATCCACCGTCCCATAACCAGAATATTGAAAATTAATAATCCGTGATAGGCATGGATTTTTCAATGCAGAAAAATAATTAGAGAGATTTTGGATTTGATTGCATAAATGTTCTATTCAATATTTTAGATTTCATTCATCTTAGTTTATGATCAAGATGAGGAAAATCTTGTACATTATAACATTTCATCATCCTAATAATGTGACATGAAAAACTTGAAGTAACAAAAGTGAAGAAATGAGCACCTGAAAAGTGTATCGTGGAATAACCCAAGTTTGCAAATGTAAATCATTTAACCGATTTTTCTCAGCAATAAAAGTTTTTCCAAAGAGCCAAAGAAAGAGCATGATGGTATTGCTAATTGGCCATAACATCCACAAATACCATTTGGTAGAGTATGGTTTAGCAGCAAATGAAGCAAACCCAAATCTTAAATGGAAAAATGAGAGCAAACTCGTTGCATGAGTCAGATACACCAAATCCACCTTTTCTTGCCGTCCTGTTTACATAACAATACAACTCATCATAGTGTAGCAATACTACCATCAAAATCTAGTTATGACCAAATTTTTTTTTATTACAATTATTTAGTTAAAAGTATCATTCAAATGCTAAATATATTCTTACTTTACAATTTATTTGTATTTCATATAAAATAGATTATTATCTGAATAAATCATAACATAAAAAGATACATAAAATCAAGTACAGCTTACAATTTAGTAATTTATATATATTCTATTTTACAGTCTAACATATAATTGAAGATCAATAATGAGAAACGCTCACCACCCTCCAATTTACATTATATCCTTTTTTAAGTCTAACATTATCAGTCGAAATGCCTCAACACCCTCCAATCTACATATATCCTTTCTTTTATTTAACATACCATTGAAGATTAAAAAAATCATGACCAAAGATAAACATGCATTAAATAGCGAACACAGTTCACATCTTGACACAGCTCTTGAAATAATGCCCAAATTTTTGCTACTGACCTTTCAATGCAGTCTCGTAGAGAGTGTCGGTAGATTTATCGACCGTCCCATAGAGGTAATCATAGAGAGGCACGAACAGACAGAAGTTGGTATGAACTTGCGAATGGTGAAGAGAGTGATACCTGTGTGGAATATGAATATTAGCCATGCCTCATCAAATTAATTCACAATGGATTTTTTTGCCTTGAAAACTGGAACTTTTGGACAGAAGTAAGAAAACTTACGATGGTGTGTACATCAGGTATTTGAGAGGGGGGAAGACCTTAAATGCCCATTTGGGAATAAATTCAAAATTGCAGTGGACCCAAATTGTTCATGAAATCAAACCACACATTGTAGCCAGACATTAGACCAATAGACTGAGTTTTGGTGAAGAGAGTAGCCAGTAGAGCAACTGAGAACATTGCAACATACATCAAATGCTCTGCAAACGGATGCACTACAGCTGAACACAAGCAAGATTCAAAAACTTCAGTACTCAGTATTCATTAAAAATCACCAAAATTCAAAGAAAAACCTTTCTAGATTCAAATTTTAGTAGTCAGAGTCAGTACACATTAAAAAGCACAAGATTCAAAAGAATCGAAGGAAAACTTTCAAGATTCAAAATTTCAGTATTAGTTTATTTATCTATTTGCAATTAAGAATCATAGGAAAGCTTTCATAGGCTTTCCATTTACTAACAAGTATTCATTAAACAAGTACTGATAAAAAAAAAAATATAAGGAAAACTTTCAAGATCCATCTGTAATTAACCTACATACAATCTTTCATAAATTATCCATTTCACTCTTTATATCAAGTACACAATAAAAGAAACAAGATTCACAAGAACCAAAGGAAACTTTCTTACATGTGATGGGTTCTGTGACAAAAGAGGAGTGATGATGAGAATGATAACGATGAAACAGGAAGTGGTGATGGAGAGCTCTGTGTGTCCAGTAATATATGAATTCAGATGGTCCAAGATGAGCCAACTGATAACAAAGAGGCCTTTGTGTTCCAGAGAGGAACATTGGAGGCGCCTGGAATGTATGCATGGAACTATGACAAGGATGAAGGTGTGTAGGAGAATATAGTCGTCCCTGCATAACATTGTAAAAGTAAACTCTTATTATCTTCAAACTTACATAAACACCTTTCAGGCCATTAAAAATTTATCACTTTAGATTCAGTTGTTGTTTTTGGATTTAATCGTGTGAAGTTTCAGATATTTTTTAGATTTTTCTTCTTCTTAGTCCTTCAATATTCTAATGATGAAATATGAAGTACTATTCAGATGCTGATGAAAAACTCACAAACAATCAAATTGAAAAATAACAATATTTGAATATTAAAAATTGTGGAAATCTAATGTCATTAATATGTAATGTAAATGAACACTTATTGAAGAAGGTAAACACTTATTATCATCAAACTTCACAGAAACACTAATCTCTATTGCTTTCATGACCATGAAAAAGTCATCATTTGATTTTGTGTGACTTCTCTATCAATGTTTCAAATAATTTTCCTGATTTTTCTTTTCTTAAATTCTATAACATCCTAATGGATGAATTGTGTAGTGTGATCTGAAACATTGATAAAAATCTCACAGACAATCAAATTTAATAACAATACTTAATATACAATATGAAAATCTAATATCATTAAAGATTAATATAAATAGGACATCTGTTATAGAAAATAAACACTTATGATCTACAACCTTTATATAAAACACCAAACTTTAAGAACTTTGAATGTCAGGCAAAAACCACCACATCTATCATTAGTGATTGAAGGAAATGGACACTTATTAAATAGAATGTAAACACTTATTATCTACAAACTTTACATAAACGGAAATCTTTAGAACTTCTGTGGCCATCAAAAAAAACATATCATTTTTCTAGAACTTCTGTGGCTATCACAAAAACTATCACTTTAGATTTACAAAAAGTTTTTTTTAAGTAACAATTCAGATTATTTTTCTCATATTCTTTTTAACATTTAGATGATAAAAATCTAATATCCTTCTTTTTTAAGATACTAAAAAGCAACTTACCAGTGTCCCTCTCTATCACTTGCTCAAAGTGGATACTTTTAGACTGTATTTGATGCTTGCTCCGTGCATTCTGATAGCGAGAGATACTAATCCACAATTGGTTATGAAGGTATCTGACGGCCGCCAAAAGAAGCAGCACAAGACTAAAGTTGTCTGCTTCATGTCCTCCTAGAAAATTGGTATGTATTGCTTTGATCACCAAAGGGGCCAGAAGCAGATACTAGATTTTCATTACATAACAACATCCTTTACAATCAGTAACAACTCTACTTTCATACTTGTTTACTCCCATTAGATTTGGAGTATGATCTCAAAAAAGAAGAAAGAATACACAAAGCTTACCTTGAAGTTACCAAGTTTCTCCATGGCCATTGTGTAAGTGGCCCAGGCTTAGATGCCATTCTCTTCACCTCAGAGTTCGGTTTAGAAAAGCTCAAGAACTAGAGATCTCTGCAGATTTGTTTGGTCCTCCCCTTAGCATATATAGTATCCTGAGCTCTATCCACGTTAGAACTTAGTTTACTAAGATTATTTACTTCTGCAGTTATGGGTTTACTTAGTTTGCTATGGGATTATTCACTTCTGCATTTAGGGTTTACCTAGAATATTGTGTATACTGTGCAACTTCGGCAAGAAAGTCCACATATGCCTACTACACATATTTACCTGTCAGATAAACAAACTCAATTTGATGTTTTAATATTTTTTTAGATTGTAGAAATCAGATAGTGTCTTTATAAACTAATAAATGGAAGACGACTAATCATTCCAGTATAAAAAAATGAACATTGAAGTGTTCATTTATCTGGCCCAAAGCAGATACTAGATTTTAGATTAATATTGTTTTTTAGTATTTTAGATTAATATTGCATTTTAGTATAGTTTTAATAATGTTTTAATACATTACTTAAATTATAATTTGGAGTTGTTTAATATACTTTAATATAGTTATTACATTTAATTTAGATATCTGTTTATTTAATTTAGTTATTACATTTAGATAATCCGTTTATATTAGATTAATATTTCTTTTTAGTATAGTTTTAATATTATTTTAATACATTTCTTAAATTATAATTTGGAGTTGTTTAATATACTTTATATAGTTATATATTTTAATTTAGATAATCTGTTTATTTAATTTAGTTATTACATTTACATTAATTACTACATTTACGGATTTAGATTAATTATATAATTTGGGAGATTTCCATTTCAAATATTACCTTTATTTGATTTATTTTCTTTAAATGTTACAATTACTAATTTTGATATAAATGTTATAATTACTAATTTAAGATTTTATGTATTTTAAATGTTACAATTTTACTAATTTTTATTTGATTTAAATATTGCAATTATTAATTTTAATTTATTTGATTTAATGTTACAAATAGGATTTACATTAATTATATTTAGTTTTTTTATAAATTTAGGAGATTTCCATTTACAATATTACTTTTAGAATATTACATTTAGATTTCTATTTAGAAAATTTATCACATTTAGTTTTTATATAAGCTGTTATAGGGATTATATTTTAAAACTTAATTTATTAGTATTTTAATAGTTACTTTGAAATATTAGTTGCATGGATAGCAATGCCGCCATATAAAAGATTATTACTTTCATTTTGTTACAAATTTAAATTATTAATTTCAAATATTACATTTGTTTTTCATGTGGATGGCAATGCCCCCATATTTGTATTCATGTTTTTAATATGAATGTATAAGGTCTCGTAATGTTACAAATTTGATTTAGAAGTTGATTTAATGAAGTTGAATTTTGCTAATGACATTAATATTATGTTTATTTTATTACTATTTTCATACTTAATTTATAATATAACATTTTGTTGCTATTTTACTAAATATGGCAATGCCGCAATATTTAGGTCTCCTATTGTTTAAAATTAGATTTAATAAAATTGATTATGTTAATTGTATTAATAAAATTAATGCAATTCATATAATCAATTGTTGTTTAAAATATAGTTACATAATTTCATTAAAAGATTAGATTTTAAAAATCATTTAATGAAATTGAATTTGTTAATTATAATTAATTTATGTTTCTTATATATCGTTTTCACAATAATTTGAATGATTTTTTTTTGTAATCACAAATTAGGCATACACATGGAGTTTAATGTGGGAATGAAGGTGGAGATTAGCTGTGATGAGGAGGGGTTTGAAGGTCCGTGGTTTGAAGGAACAATTGTAGACATTGTAAACAATAGTGACATGCCAAAATATTGTGTCCAAATAGCACCACTTCATAAATGACGAATGGGCTCGAGAGCCCCTCATTGAGGAGGTGTATGTAGATTATATGAGACCTATTCCACCTCCATTAGTTTTCCTCGATTTGTACCTCCTGTCTTTGCAGTAGAAGTACTAGACAATGACTGTGGTGGTACAGGTGTGACCGTCGATAGATTTGTTTCACCACTTAGTCAAGTAGAGTTCTTTGAGTGTACTTCCTGACTCTCACACTCTAAAGCCATATTCACACACATCCACGTACAACCAGAGAAAGAATGGGTTAGAGGAAGATGGAGGAAAACATACTGGAATTGAAATGTTCACAATTAATGTTTGTATTGAGATCCAAAAGGGATCACGTATTTTTTTGGATTCATTGCTTACTATTAAAAATAAGAGATCATGTATTCTCATGTTTTCACAAAATGGCCTTAGACCATTACAATTCATCAGTTCCATGTCAATTATTGTTAAAAAAAAATCATTTTGTTTTTGATAGATAAAGCAGCAAGAGGGTGCTAGCCCGAGGAACAAAGGACTAGTAGCACATTAATGGAACTAGTCAAAGCAGATAGAACAATTTAATAGCATAATCACCAAGTCTAACTCTGCCCTAACAAAAACATAACCATGGTACTGATCAAAAAGGATTAAACCAGAGTACTTAAAATCAATAGTAGCATGTAAAGTATTAGTCATAGGCCACGCAAGACTAAATAAAAAGATATAAAAACTAACATTAACCCCAACCACAAAACAGGGGATCCTAGGGCCAAGCCCAATCAAAATTAACCAACACATGGACACCAAAAATTAGTTCTTCCCACACAACTGCTTAGACAGCAGGGTCCTAGCCCACTCTTCCTACAGAACAAGAAAAGATCCTTGTTGTCCTCGTCTACCTCCAGTCTGCCACCCGCCAGCTTTTCCTGCACATGACGAGGGTCATAGTCGAAGTGTGCATGACCTTTAGGGAAAATTTGTTGGTCATCATGCATTGGTTCATCAGATCTTGGATATTCTTCTTGATCTCCACAATATCTTTGTCCAAATTTGAGAACCTCCTTTTGAGGGTGCCTTTGAATTTTTTTTGTCCTCCAGGGTCTTGGTATTGTACTTAGAGGTGGGGGGCTTATCCTGGGGATCATGAGAAGGACTCAAGGGCGGGGTAGGGTTGTTGGGGGTTTCCATGGTTTGTTGGAGGTTGGGGCAGAGGAGTGTTACCAGTCCTAGGAGGACTCATATGATCATCTGAGGAATCTTTCATGCACTCAGTGGTGTGGGAGTATTTTTTAGAAAATGGAATGCTCTCTAGAGGCCATTCCAACAACCTAATTTTACACTATTCCTTGGCAAATATGTTTGACCTCCGGTGACCCGAGCCACTTAAGTCCACCTCCAGATTAACCTGGCTCTCCATCATTCTCCATTTTTTGGGCCTACATTCAGTCTCAGGAGTATTGTTAGCCTCCTTCCTATCTTTGTTCTCCACAAACTCAGAGACATAAGACTCCTCCTGACCCTCCTTCCTATTGAAAGGGTTTTTAACACATTTTTTGCGGGTTCTACCCTCTTTAGCACCCAACTCAGGCTCCTAGATGACTCAGATGGACTAGGAGGAGGAATGGGTGGATTTTCAGTTTTGGTCGGGGATTCCTCTTGGGTCATCTCCTAGATAATCAGGGGGTTTGGGGCGTCAGGCAGATAGCTTTGTGAAAATGGTAAATGCAGAGAAGGAGGCCTTGATGGAGGATAGGTATTGACTTATCAGGGTTGTCCTTAATATCAAGGATATTACTCTCTATGGAGTGCAAAAGATAGAAAGGTATGAAAATTAAATCGTTGTCTCTAATATGATTCAAAAATGGTAAGCAGTAGTAGTAAAACACAGTGAACTTACCTTCCAGCGTGAAATATTTCATCACAATGAGGCAAATTTTCAGCTAGAAGTTCGGCAACACCTCCATGTTGAAGCCCCTCTATTTTTCATCGGCTGCTCACCGTCCTTGAAAAACTGGTTGAGGCTGGTAGGGGTCAGGAGTCCGACTGGTCTTTTTCTAAAAATAAAAAAAATAAACAAATAAAAAAATCATTTGTTATTCTTATATATCTTAGCTTTAATTTACTCCATGTATCTCTAATTTTTATGGTTCTACACTCAAAGTGTTGTTATTGTCTTTTTTTTTCATAATTTGTATTATATATGTTTAAATATGTATTTAAACATGATACAATAAATTATCACAACTAAATTGCTATGTCTAATAAATTGGCATTTTCCTTTCAATTCTATATATAAAAAAACATATTAATTGACAAGTAACATTTTTTGTTTCTAAAGATGGAGAAAACATCACCAAAAAAGATTTCGTCCAACTTCTCACAAATGTGAGAGATGCGAGTCCAAACTTAGATGATTGGAACTTGCTTATGATGAGAACCCCTGTGAGGTTAGATGCTGCAACCAATTATGAGTTTGACAAGACAGTGCATTTGTTCTCTACAAATGTCAATGTTCATAACAATAACTTGAGGATGTTTGTATTTTTTGAGGCAACCTGTTGCATGTAACCTTGCACTAAGTCAAGAATGGTAATACAATTGAAGATTGCTCGAATGAAGAACTTGATCTAGAGTTATTGTTTAGTAAGGATTCGAGGGTCATCTTAACTACAAATCTATGGATTGAAGTCGGTCTTGTCAACGGAATCCTTGGGATATATACTAAAATATTGTGTACAAACCAGAACCACCCCACCTGAACCACCTACTTATGTTACGATTGAATTTGATAATTATTCTGGAATACCATATGATGACCGTCATCCAAGAATAGTTCCAATACCACCAGTCCAGAGGGGTAGAACCTTTCAGTTAGCATTAAGGTTGGCATGGGTCATTGACAATTCATAAATCTCAGGGACTAGCTCTTTCCAGAGCCACAGTTGATATAGGCCCAAGAGAAAGAGCAGGATTGACATTTGTAGTTGTATCTCGTGTAAAGTCTCTAGAAGGCTTGAGAGTCATGCCACCCATTCACATATGACCGCTATGAAAAAATGAAGACTGGGAAACAACTTTCCAATAGAAAAGCAGAAGAAAATAGACTCAAGTGTCTTGAAAATCAATGATGTACTGTAATGTTGTATTTCTATTAAATATTGCATTATTTATTAATCTCCTATTTGTATCATTATTGTTTTGATTATAATTATGCGATAAATTAGTATATCATATTTTATAATCGTGTTCTCTTTTGTTTAAATATGTATCATTAATATAATTTATATCATGTTTGCAAACCTGACATCGTTCTTAATTTAAATATGAAAAATTCCACAAAATCATATATACTATTCCACTATAGGTAGCATCTAAAGTTTGAAATGGTAATGCAAAATGGTTATTCAGATTAATTCTACATACTAATGTTTGTTTAAAACTTTACAAGATACCATTCCACCTCTGGCTACCTCTGACAGAGAGTCCAACATCATGGTTGCAAGCCCTCTGCTTCGGTGGCCTGAATGATGTCTTTGAGAGTGAATTTGACAAGTGTACACAAATCATTCAATAGTTGTGCACAACTATAATCAAAGCTGTGGAGAATGTTGCATTATCAATTGGACTATGTTGACGAACTGGATATAAAGCAGATGGCAAATGTTTCAAAAGTTTTGCGTGAGACATCTACAAAAGTGGATGCATTTCCATCAATGATTGAAGAAGCATACCATGATCATTGTACACAATAAGCTCGCGATGCCAAATTTATTGTTGAAGAATATGTGATGTACGTGCATCATTATGGAGAAATGTTATTGATTTAGATCATTCTTATCTTGGCTTTCACACTTCTTAATTATCTAATGGTTGTAGGGGACTTCTATTTGCCCTTTCATCTTGTTTGTAAGTTTTCACGAACAAGATAGTGAATATATATTTTTTTCCTATTCCCTCATGGCTACCCCTATACTTCCAACATTTGCAACATGTTTGTGTTGAACTCTGTATTTCTAATATTTATTTGTTCAATGAATGCACCGATTAAATGTGAGGAAATAAATATTAGAGGACATCTGATTCATGACTATTTCTAACCTAACCCTAAACAATGTAAAAAACTATAACCAATACCTTTAAGCTATATTAAATAAACTATTAAAATTTAATCTTCAATGGAACACTAAAATAAAACT
Source organism: Chamaecyparis obtusa (assembly GCA_027943335.1). Classification (NCBI taxonomy): domain Eukaryota; kingdom Viridiplantae; phylum Streptophyta; class Pinopsida; order Cupressales; family Cupressaceae; genus Chamaecyparis; species Chamaecyparis obtusa. The sequence continues at coordinate 6,479 of BSBK01004913.1, read as the reverse complement.
ATATCTTAACCATACCACGATGTTAAAATTAACAACAATGATTACAGTAATATGGTAAATGTTCAAGTTAGTTGTTATCATGTATATACCATTGACCAAATGTTAAATTGTAACGTTATATGTGATACTAATGATAATTATCAAATTAATTTATCCTACCCCTAGCCATAATGGTAACCCTAACCCTTACCTTAATCTTTACCTTTAATGTGAGAGGTGCATGTCCAAAATTAAATAGTACTTGAATAAGATTAAAATTATAAACTAATTGTAACCCTTCTTGAGGTGCAAGTCAAAAATTATTAGTACTCCTAAGGTGCAAGTCCAAAATTAATTGTAGCCCTTATAGTAACCATATACCTAACACTACATATGATTTAACCCTGACTATATATTGTACATCCTAATACTGCACACAACCTTAAATTAATCCTAACCCTAACCCTACATGTTCAATAGCTAATTGTACTCCTAAGGTTAAAATTATAATGGTAAACATGACGGTTATACTAACCCTTAATATGATGTTATTCCTACCTATAAACATCGAATCCTATCCTATCCTACTAACCCTAAACTCTAATATGTTATCATTTACATTCTAATTACTTATTTATGTCATACTCCTAAGGTGATAATTTAACCCTAATTGAAACCATAACCGTGTCATTTACCATTGGTCAAAAAGCTAACCATAAGGGTTATACTAACCTTAATAGGTTAAACCATAACGCTATTTGTAACCATAACCATGCTTCTTTACCATAGGTCAAATGCTAAGTATATGCTAAGTATAATGGTTATACTAACTCCATTCACAACCATAACCCTATCCTTTACCATAGTTCAAATGCTAACCACTATTTTAATTATACTAACCCTTAATAGGTTAAACCATAACCCATCACTAAAACTTCAATTAACACTACATATAAACCCCATTAATATTACTAATTTTACCGTTCACCGTATTTGTCATACTAAACTTAACCAATATTTTAACCATAACCCATCACTAACCATACAAGACACACTACATATGAACCCCAATTGAGTTTAGAATTGATGAAGTTGCTCTTTTCACCCTTAATAGGTTATACCATAATCTTATAAATGTAACCATAACCCTCTCATTTAGCATAGGTTAAATGCTAAGTATAATGGTTATAATAACCCTTCATAGGTTAAACCACCCAACAATATTACTAATTTCACCATTCACCATATTTCTCATACTAACCTTAACCAATATTTTGATCCTAATCGTAACCATAGCCCATCACTAACCCTACAAGAAACACTACATATCAACCCCAAATCATATTACTGATTTGATTGTTCACCCTATTTTTCATACTAACCTGCATGAATATTTTAACCCTAATACCAATCCAAACTAAACATTGTGCATCACATCATTAACCCACGATTAACCCTCATGAAATAACTAAATATGATACTAATCACACCCTAACCCTAACTGTAACATACTCTTACTTGAAGCATAAATCATAATGTTAAATATCCTATTAACCTGAACTCTCACCCTATCAATAACCCTAACCCTACCACTAACTCTTACTCAAACCCTAAGTAATAACACAAAATGACCTACTAAACCCTAACTCTTACCCGATAACTTATTATAATAATTTATAATTTTAAAATATATATATATATATATATATATATATATATATATATATATATATATATATATATATATATATATATATATATATATATATATATATATATATATATATATATATATACACCGAGAGCAATCCTTCTCGAGGCGCCTATTTTCTTTAAGTTGCAAGGTGCAATAGTCGCCTCAGAATGATTACTCTCCGTGTATTTTATATATATATGTATATATATATATATATATATATATATATATATATATATATATATATATATATATATATATATATATATATATATATATATATATATATATATATATATATATAAGCTAGTTTATTGATAAGTACAAGATATTTTCCACAAGTCAAATTGTGATATTGCTATTAGGATTCAACGGTGTAGTTTTTGAATCAAACTCATTGGCCCATGTTTCATGAATAGTAGTTCACAAGAACCCATCCTAGCAGGTCGTCATATGATTTTTTTATAACAGTTTAGTCATTTTATTGCTTTTAATTTACATTTTTAAAAAAATATTGATTGTCAAAATTCATATAATAATTAATAATAGTATATAATAAATCATATAGAAATTTTTATTTGTGATTTAAAAAATATAAAATTAAAAAATAATTATAAATTAATAATATATGAAAAAAATCTAAGTTTCTAAGTTTATATGTTTATTTTAAAAATATTTTAAATAAATATAAATATGAAGCAAAATAAAAACATATATATTACATATATTAAATGATAATTTAACAATTATAATAAGTTTCTAAATTTATATTTATATATCTTAAAATTTAGAAACATTCATATTTTATCATTTTAAAATATTGTAAATAAATTTATATTTTATCATTTATACTATAAAATAACATATATTTATAAATAAATATTAAATGAAATATGATATTGCCTATAATAATTTTTGACGGTTTATGAATAATTTAAAATGTCATATTGACAGTTTTCTAATAATTTAGCATGTCAATTCATACGGTTTAATAAAATTTCAAGCTGTCATATACAATCAAAAAGTGCAAAAACGGCCATTACGGCCATCAAATTCCAGGCCTGCATCCCAGTACTACTAAATTCAAGTGCGCTTAACCACAAAGTTTCCTCCAAGGTTAAGTCCATTTTGCTTCCAAACCCATTTGCAAAATCACTATTCATGAAACATGGGTAATGAGTTTGGCTCAAGAACTACATTGAATCTTGATAGCAATATCACAACATATTTTATAATTTATTATATGACTAAGATAACTATCAGTCATATCTATCGACATTTTACACTGTACTTAATAGTTTAAAGTCAAAATATCTTTATCTTGATGACTCAATATAAAATATGATTTGAAATATTGATTGAAATATTCACACCAACTCAATCCACCAAAAAAAAACCCATCAACAATAAAAATTGAACCAGAAAAACCCAAAACTTCAATACTCATTTTATTACTGACAAAATGGGAACCATTAACCCAGGTGATTTATCAGGTTTCAGAAATTAAACAGACACGCACGGTGGCCTTCATTGAGCGTAGAAAATGGAGATGAGTGGAACTTCCATCTACCACATTTTTTCCACATGGGTAGATCACTGAGCTTTAATATGCTATCAACAGGCTTCTTCATTTGACCCTCAACTCAATCCTCCAAGTAAATATAGAAATCTTATTTAACCATCTACCAGGAGTAGTTGACTTCGAGGACCTCCTTATCAATGTTATTTAATCAATCGTCTACGTGTTGCAGTTGATTTGAAGGACTTCATTATCAATTCATCAATAAGGGCTGCAATTAATAAAAATCAATAAGGTCTACTACTTCAATGGAAACCCAACATGTCTGTCTTCGTATTTGGGCTGCTATGTGCGTGGCATTCACTGGTTTGCAATCTGTATTATTAAAATTATCCATAAGGAAGAGGTGTGGATTGTTGTGATGTCTATTCATTCATTTAGTATGCTTCTTTCTTGTTTTTTTGTTGTCAATCTTGAGGAAGAGTCAGTAGATTTCTACAATTTATTAGATCAATTGTAAATTGTTTCTGAATTTGATTATGTAAATTAATCAAATCTAAAAATAATTTACAAATGATCTTGAGTTTCAATATATATATATATATATATATATATATATATATTCCCTCTTAAATCCCTCTCTACATATATCACTTCATATATCTTTATCTTCCTATCTTTCCCTCTTTCTACCTTTATTTCTCAGCCTCTCTCTCTTGTTCTCCCTTTTAATGTTTCACTCTATATTTTATCTCTGTTGCCTCCCCCCCCCCTCCATATATCTATGTTTCTTATTCTCTCTAAAAGAATGTATGCATATTTTTGGGTATGATGTATCAGATCTAGCAATAAAAGTTTATTTCCCTCTAAAATATGACATGGATGGTGGAGCTCTTTTCGCATGGACTAATACACCCAGGTCTCTTCCTAGTAATGTTTTGTCATGTGTCAAAGAAAATTTTGAGTATGCAAAAGTGTGTTCTTCCTCTTTGTATACAATGCTCATCTTTATTTCTTTCTCTAGATATTGAGTGCTAAGTGAATTCATAGGCTTCAGCTATTTCAGGAATTTGTTCATCAAGAGCTAAATATCAAGGACAACATGAAATTTGTTCATCTTGAGTTAATGATTCTAATTTTGACATCTTCGTTATCGTAGATTCGGTTATACTAGTCTAGACTATACCTACCATAATTGTGCACATGCCAAAAGAAAGAAAACTTCATTGAATGGCTAGGCCTTAATTATTCTAAATAAATAGAAATCAGGCATGTAACCATGAATTTGATTTTTGAGAAATTATAATATGCGATGTTGGATCCTTAACTCATGAATTGAGTATTAAATTTGTCTCATGTATCCAACATATCCTTGAAATAGCAAATCCGTAGTGCAGCCATTGAGATAAACATTATTTCAATAGATACTTTCAACCTCAAAGACAATAAAGTAATAGGATTAAGTAGATCAAATTATAATAAGTTATTTGCATTAAAAACAATAAGTATCAAAGACTTGTAATGAAAGATTTAGTAATAAGTGGAAAGTAATATTTTAACCTACATTTCAAACTAGCCACATAATTTAGCAACATTTTGTCTGATTGCACAAGCCATTTTATTGTAGGTGTTAAGTTGTAAATATGCCTCTTATCAAGTAACTCTATCTTACAACTGGTCAATTTGATTTTATAAATTTTTTTCTTAATCATGATTTTTTTTCCTATTAGGCAGGACTCTGCTATAACACAGCTCTTGTTTATTCAATTAAGGCATATTTATAAATTTTGGGGTGGTACTTTAGAGTGAATAAAATAGTTATTAATACATATTATTTATATATTATACATATGAATAATAATTATTATTTTATTTTTTAATTATATAGTTAGAATATTTTATTTTATTATAATATATATAATTTTTATTTACAAATAAAATATAATTTATTTTTATTAATATATTATTAAATACAAATATAAAATAAATAAGTATATATTTTTTTACATATATTATTATTTAAATTCATTAATAACACGAGGGAGGAAAATAAGAAGGAAAGAAAAAAAAGAAAGAAAAAAAAAGGAGATGAAGGAAGATATTAAAAATAAGGCTTCACAAATATCTCCCAAAAAATAGACCAGCCCCTAGCCAAAGGCATGGAAACAAGACTAAAAAGTAAGAGCTTCTCAAGGATTCTAAATAATCCCATAGCAATTTTTAGTTTTTTTTTCATGGGACCTACTCTTCCTCAAAAATAGAGCTTAAGTTCCTCCTATGGAACCCCACCATAAGTAGGTTTTTTTGAAGTATATTTTAGAGATGGTTTTTATTATAAAATGTTGAATAATATAAAAAATAAATTTTAAATAAATAAAACAAATTTTGATAAAATAAAAATAGTTCTAAAACAACTTTTAAGTATAAATTGGATAACAACATGATCATTGAGATGCTTAAATCATTGATTTCTTTTCTTATTTTATTTTATTTGATGCTTATTTAATTTAGTTGAAAAAATACTACTAAAAATAAATAATATAAAAACTAAAAAAATAAAATATTTATTCATTTTATTTAATAAAATGTGTTAAGTACAATACCAAAAGATGCTTTAGTTTTTGTTTTCTTTCTCTTTCTTGTAGAGGCAGGTTGGTTTCTTCTCCTTTCTTTATTCATTACTTGTAATCGTAAAGATTTCTATCGAAAAAGAGAGGGCTACTTTTTATGTAACTAAAACTGTTAGTGGCAAATGAAGGTATCTATGTACATAATTTGCATAAAAGGATAATACAATGGCATTCTTGCCATTTTTTGGGTTTTAAAGGTAAAAATTGTTGAATTCATACTATTCAATATTTTTTTCCTACTTATAAATTTCTTCCTTTTTGAGCCCAACCATGTATTCAGTAATCCCAATGGTGATGCTCAAAGCCTGTGTAAGCCCCCATTAACTTTCTCTTAATAAGGTCTAGGATGTACTTTCGCTCACTATTTGCTAGCTTATCCTTTTCATAGGCCTCCTTTTCCCTTACTATAGATGTTCACCTATTCCTATTTTGTGAAATTCCATGTACAATATTTGGGTGGGTATTTATTTTTAGCTTTGAATCCTCTATCTATCTCTACAACTCTCCATCTCCTCTCCATCTCCATCTCCATGTCGAACTCTATTTATATTTTCATCTAATTATCTTTATCTCCTTACTCCTTTCTCTCTCTCACACACACTCTTGCCCCCTCTATCTCACCCTCTTTCTATACCTATCCCCATCTCTCCCTCTC